>QPMI01000494.1:0-649765 GCA_004431415.1 Cyanophora paradoxa | reverse complement strand
CCTGCACCTGCCCTCAATCTTCCCTGCCCGCCTCCGCCCCCTCTCCTCCCCCCCTCCTCCCCCCCCCTCCCCCCCTACCCCTCCTTCGGCGTATTTGGCGCCTGGGTCCGCTACCTCCCACCCTCAATTCCCCCCCCTCCCCCACCCCCACCTGCCCTCAATCTACCCCTGCCCCCCTTCTCGCCCCCCACCCCTTCCCCCACCCCACCCCCCACCCCCTCCCCGCCCCCCTCCCCCCTCCCTCCCCCCTCCCCCCCCCCCCCCCCCCCGACGCGGGGCCGCAGGAGGAGGACCGGAGGCGGCGGGCGGACTTTGCACGGCACCAGACGCTCCGCTCCCAGCTCGAGAGCGTCAGCGAGGAGGTGCCCGGGGCCGCGCCAGGGCGGGGCGGGGCGGCCGCGCCGAGGCCGCGCCGGGGCCGGGTCGGCGCTAGATCTAGAACCCATCTCATCATGGCACGGAGTGCAGTAGAACGCATAGCAAACTTTAGATCTGAGGCGTCTCCTCGCCCGCCTCGATATCGATCCCCCGCCGGCGGGTCTGATCTGACGCGAACGGGCGGGCGCCCCCGGGGGCAGCGTGAGGGCCTGCGGGAGAACAACCTGGCCCTCCGCGAGCAGCTCCTGGTCCTACAGCGTGCGCCCTCGCCCCCCGGTCCCTCCGCCTCTTAAGATAGCTTAGTACGTATAGCCTCTTAATTATATATAAGGTCTTAATGTTATCTTAGCTTAAGATATCGATCGAAGATATCTGAGATAATGTTATCTCCGTGCGCCCTGGCCCCCCGATCCCTCCGCCTCTTGCTTGCTCGCCTGCTGTCTTCCTTGCTTCCTCGCTTCTTTGCTTAAGTTCTTCAGTTTATCTTAGCTTAAAATGGCCCCGCCTCTGCCGCACTCGTTCTCGCTTTCTTCTCGTTCTCATTCTTTCTCGCTTTCTTCTCATTCCCTACTCGCTTTCTCGCACCGTCGCCGTCCCTCTCTCACTCTTTCTCGGCAGGCGGGATGGTGAGGCCCGGGGCGGACCTGGAGAGCCCGCTGGTGAAAGCCCTCGTCGCCCTCGACGCCCTCCGCTCCGACCCCCGTGCGCGCCTCCAGGACAAGATAACTTGAGATTATATATGAGTAGATATAAGAGCCTTCTTAGATGCCTTCTTCTGAAGAATATAGAAGCGAAACTGTGTATCGGATCTTCTTAGATGCCTTAGAAGCGAAACTATGTATCGGATCTAGGAGGGATTGAGGCGCCCCACGCAATGGAACACCCCCCCCCCCCCCCCCCCCGTTCTCCCCGCCCGACCGGACCTGACGCTCGCTCGGAACGCGTGCAGGCGTGCGGTCGCTGGGCCAGTGGGCGCTGCGAGCCCTCGACGAGACCGTCACGAACCTCCTCGGCAGCGGCTCCCTGTGCGCTCGTTCATTCATAATTTTGAAGCTCGCCGAGTGGTTCCTCGCCCGGTCTTACGCTCCTCTTCTCCCCTCGCAGGATGCTCCTCTTCTCCCCTCGCAGGATGGTGCCGGACCTGGGGAGGCAGGTGCAGGACGGGACCCTCCGCCTGGACCGCGACACACGCCGCTGGCTCTTCTCCGAGGCGAGCGTGATCGCGAGCGCCGCTCGAATTATAATTAGAAATTAAACAGAATTAGATTAGAGAGGCCGCGCGGGAGCGCGGCTCGTACCCCGCCGCCCACTCAGTTGTTTTACTCTGCGGCTCACGAGTCCCTTCCTCCTCGGCAGGTGGCGACCTGTCAGGCGAACGAGCAGTTCAGCAACGCCGGGCACTCCCTCCGGTTCGCTGCACCCCCCCTCCTCCCCCCCCCTCTCCCCTTCCGACTCTCTCCGCCGCAGGTCCTTCCACTGGCGGCGGCCGCACGGGGCCGGCTCGAGCTCCGTCACCCTCTCCGGGGCCGGCAGCCCCACCACCGTACCCTCCACCGACGTGCGCCCGCCCCGTCCCGACCCGGACCCCGGCGCCAGCGCCAGCCTCGGGAGATCGAATCTAGATCCGGAGACTAGGATCCCAGAATCTAAAGCGTCGTGAAAGAGACGCTTAAGCTTTTTCGGGGGCTGCGCCGGCGCTAGCGCTGGGGGCCTCGCGATAAAAACTGCAGCCAGCGGCCCTACAGCTCACCGCGCCCTCTCTCTTAAAGCTCTATCTTACAATTTTATATCTAGAGCTCTATCTTTTACATAATCTTATGTTATCTTGACTAAGAGGAGCGGACCTCACTGGCGCCGCGCCCTGTCCTCCCCCCCGCAGGACCTGACGCTGCTGCCCGAGCGCGACCGAGACCGAGACCGTGACCCCGAGCGGGGCGCCCCCCTCAACGCCGGCGGCGGCGTGGGCGGCCTGGGCCCGGCCTCGGGCTTCGGAGAGGACAAGGAGCTCCGGCGCGAGGCGGTGCGCTCGTTCGCAGTGATTGATTTAATAGGAAACGACGTTCAGAAAGATTTCGATCACACGTATCATAATATATATGCTCAACGCCTCATAATGTAATATGCTACACGGGCGGGGCTGGGGATCGCAGCTGGAGGCGGGGGCGTGGCGGGTGCTCCCCGCGGTGGACGCGTGGGACGCCTTCGACCCCTTCGAGCTCGACCGCGCCACAGGGCGGCCCCTCCTCCTCACCAGGCCCGCCCCCGCCCCGCCCCGCCTTTAGAAATGCGAGACGACCAGGCTCTTATTTTTTCGAGCTTATAAATTAAAGCGTACCTGAGTTCACTTTTAGCTTATGAAGCCTGACTCTTTGGCCCGCCTCCGCCCCGCCCCGCCCCGTCCCGTCCCGCCCCGCTTTTATCTACACTTTGCGAGACTATCACGCTGGCCCACTAAGCCTTGAAGCTGACCTGAGCTCAGTATGAAGAGCTCTAAGCTAACCTCATCTAAGCTTATCAGGCCTGCCTCTTTGGCTCGGGCTGACTCCCCTCGCGGCAGCCTGGCGGCGGTGGAGGCGCTGGGGATCGCCCACAAGCTCGGCGCCAGGGTCCACCTCGACCGCTTCGCCGCGTGCGCCGCTCTACGCATATAAATTGCACCATGCAACCTGTAAAGTAACAAGATAAAGTAACTAAATTAATGTACCTGATTGTAACAGTCCCTATCTAGATCTAGATCTTAAAAGTTACCGCTTATCGGCGAATTCGAAGCGGAGGCGCCCCGTCGGCGCCCCGCTGTCCTCTGAGGCCCCGGCCTGGCCCGGCTGGCCCGGCGCGCAGGTTCGTGGCGCACTGCGAGTTACGGTACCTCGAGAACCCCTACCACAAGTGCGCCTTGGATCCCCGCTGGGCCTTGGATCTTATCCACCTGAGGCTGAGGCTGACGCTGGGGCGGCAGCCGGGCGCACGCGGCGGACGTCGTGCAGTCGATGGTGTGCCTCCTCACGCGCGGCGGCGTCGGCGCGCACCTCTCCGACGGTCCGTCCAGCATCCTCTGCCTTCTTAGGCCCCATAAGCGATTTTATTTAATTATGTTTTGCTGCGCAGAGGACAAGCTCGGCGCCCTCATTGCCTGCATCATACACGGTGCATTTTACTTTGGGTCAATTTAATCAAAGGATTCCAGCATCGCTGACGGGTTAACGTTTCCGGTCCAGACTACGAGCACGTGCGCGGCAGCCTCGGCCGGCCCCCTAGGCCTCTGCCCCGCGACTCGCACCCTTATTCGGCCCCTGACCTCGCCGCCCCCGGCTTCGAACTCTCGCGCGCGTACCGCAGCCCGGCGTGAACAACAAGTGCGCGCCTTTCTTGTTTACACCGGCTCACCGCGCGCCCTGTTCGACAAGCGCGCGTCCGGGCCCCGCGCAGCTTCCTCGTGAACACCTCCGCCCCCCTCGCCCTCCTCTACAACGACAGGAGGTCCGCCCCCGCCCCGCCCCGCCCCGCCCCGCTCCGCCCCGCCCCTCGCGCGCGTTCGGCCCCCTTTAATTTGATCTCGCGCGCCCTTCGCCTGGCGGCAGCCCGCTGGAGAGCCACCACGCGAGCGCGGCGTGGGTCGCCCTTCGCGAGCCCCAGCACAACTTCCTCCAGGCAAGCGCAAGCCAGCCTGGCAGCCTGGCAGCCTGGCAGCCTGGCAGCCTGGCAGCCTGGCAGGGCAGCCTTCAGCTAGCTTCTAACCCTTCTTCTTCTACTTATATAAATTGTACGTTCTTCTCCGCAGTCGATGCCGAGGGGCGAGGTGCGGGAGCTGCGGCGCGCCGTCATCGACATGGTCCTCGCCACCGACATGGCCCAGCGTGCGCCCGCTCTTGTATAGTATAATGAAGCCTTCGGCCGTTTACTGGTCTCATGGCTTATTGATCTTATGTACATGTTACGCCCTTTTCTTCCTCGCAGACTTCGAGATCCTCGGAAGTAAGTACCCCCCGGGCCCCGCTCCGCGATTCCAGATCTCATGTGAGTGCAGACTTTAGGAAGCGCGTGGCGGCCGGCGTGCTGGGCCCCGCCTTGGAGCCGCCGGATGGGGGCGGCCCGCCGGGATCCGGATCCGCGCGCTCGCCCCCGGGGCCGGCGGGGCCCGCGGCCCCGGCCTCGGCATCCCTCCGCAGATCCTCCATCTCCGCCCTCGTGCAACAGCCCTCCGGATCCGCGTCGTCGCCCGCCCCCCTCCAGGCTCGCGAGCCTCACTGATGATGAGGCGGCCCGCGCTGGCGGCTGAATCTGAATCTGAATCGGGGGGGGGGTACCGGCGCAGAGCGATGACAGGCGGGTCCTCCTCGCCGTAGCGATGAAGGTCCGTACCGGTACCCCTGAGCCCCGGAGGCCTCAGCTTTCCCGGCCACCCCAGCCCGCTTGCTCGCTCTCTCCCCACCCATCCGCCCCTGACTACGAGCCCGGGACCGCATATGCATGCGCAGGCCTGCGACATTGGGTGCGATGTCGACGTCCTCCTGCTTTCTAGTTTCAACGAATTGAGCTCGTCGAGATCATTCGAATTAAAATCCTGACGCGGCGTGCTCTCGCAGGCACGCGGCGAAGCCGCTCCCGCTGCACGTCAGCTGGTCCGAGCGCATCGCGTCCGAGTTCCTGAGCCAGGCGCGCCCTTTGAGATTTATTAGCGCCCAGCGGCTTTAAGCACACTCGCGATGGGATCTGTCTTGATCTTGACGGAGCCTTGAAGCTTTTTAAAATTTGGACCCCGAGAATCGGTCGCCGTTTCTTCTCACCGAGCTCCGGATCCGGCGCAGGGCGACCGTGAGCGCGAGCTCGGCATCCCCATCAGCCCCTTCAGTGCGTCCTTTGCCCCGTCCGGATCCGGCTTATGCTCTTGCATTTGTTATGTTCGCGCCAGGGCGCCCTGGCGTCGGTCTTCCCCGGCGTAAAGGAGACGATGCTCTCCGGCGCCCGCCGCAACTACGAGCACTGGAGGGCCGAGGCGGGCCCGGCCCCGGCCCCCGCCGCCCCGGCCCCGGCCCCGGCCCCGGGGGCTCCGTCCCTTGTCCGGCGCACGTCCATCGCGCAATGACCATATATATGAGTCGACTTCCGCTCGCATGTATACGCTCGAATTTTCGATCGTGAGGGCGAAGATCGTTTCTTTAGGTTGCGTCACTTGCGTGTAAAGCATAGTTTCGATCGTTTAAATAGCTATAGGTCCGATGTCAGCATTTCCCTCCATGAAATCGTCCAACTTTCCGCAGCTATGCTTCGTATGCCGCAGTGCAGTTTATTCCGCGCGATCTAGATCTAATGGATTATCCGTATTCTATCACCATGCAATTAGTAGTGTAGAAAACAGAAGAATTCGAAGGTCTGCGATCGCGATCGCTCGCGCTGCATAACGTTAACGGACTCCCGAATTCGAAGCGCTACACTATGATGGGTCGGCGCCGATCGCGCTTGGAATACCCGGCAAGGCCGCAACCCGTCGGATTTATACCCTCGCCGATCGAGTCATTCCGAAGTACTATAGTATTTCTAGTCACTGAGTTTAGGTCCGTATAGCGAAGCACCGTCGCTGGCACGCTGCTGCTGCCGCAGTGCTGCACCGACCGTCGGACCGCGGCCGTCGGACGGACCGGCGACGGACTCCCGGGACCGCGGCCGACGGTACGGTGCGCCCGGCCGGTACGAGTCGGACCGTACGACGCGACGCCGCGGCGACGGTACACTGGGTACAGGAGTCACGAGCCTCGTCGTAGTCACGAATGACTCACGATTCCAACGATTTTGGCGGCGAAAAAAATAAATCGCGCGACGGTTCAAGTTGCCTTCGGTTCACGCGTTTCGACTTCATGTATTTCGAGTAATTTTCGACTAGTTAGGTTCACGGCGACTTCACGCGTTTTCAAGTTTGTAGCGCGGGCCGGCTGACTTACTTAGTACTAGTCACTGAGTCTCTAGTCGAGGCTCACTGAGTCAGCGGCAGTGACTGCCAGACTGTGCCAGTGAGCGGCGCACTGTCACTGTCAGGCACTGAGCGCTAGTGCTGCGCTACTACTAGGCTACTAGGCTACTGCGCTGGCATGACATGCCGCAGTGCCAGCATCGAAACCGATGTCGATAGAATCCGATGATTCCGATGGTCCGATCCGATGATCACGCGTTTCGGCGCGCGGTCTCGCGCACGCGCACGCGGCCGCAGCCTGGCAGTGCCGCGGTGCGCATGCGGCACTGCAGTCTGCAGCTGCGGGCCGGGGCCGTCGACGTCTCCGAGTCTCAGGCTCTCAGCCCGTCTGCTGCCTCTAGATCTGCAGCTAGCTGGAGGCTGGCCCAGTGGAGCTCGAGTCTGAAGCATCCCGGCCCATCAATCCGGGATCCGATGATCCGCATGATCCGCAGTGCAGCCGCTGAGCCTGTCACAGCGCTAGCCTGTGCAGGTTCTGCAGCTGACTCCTCCGAGGTCTCAGAGTCTCTCATCGACTAGGGTTGGTCGAGGCCAAGCTGGCGGATCCCCCGGAGTGCTCGAGTTGGGCGCACTAGCTATAGCTTTAGTATACGTATACGTAGTTAACGTTGGCTTCTCAAGTCGAAAACGCACTTAAGCTTTAACATAGCACCCGCGGGGCTGGCGCGCGCTGCAGCAGGCAGCGCTGCCCTCTAGATCTGGTCTGAAGGGAGGATCATCGATATCGGATCAATATCTGCCAGGCTCCACGTGCGCCTGCACGTGTCTACGTACGTATATATCCGCAGGCGTCAGGCAGCTCTATATCTCATGATCAGCGGCTAGATCTTCAGCCAGTCTGTTGCTGGACAGGCTTGTCGTCCCGGCGGCTTATTGACCGTCGGACACTTGCAATTGCCGTAAATATCGTCGGGCTTTGAAAAGGCGCATCCGCCCGGCGGCCCGGCTTTTGCAGCTGCGCGAATTCGAAGACCTAGGAGTTCGAAGTATGGCGGCCGTACGCGTGCCAACATTCGTTCCCTTCGAATCCAGCGTCGGCGGCCTGGTCCTCGGGCTTGGTGCCTTCTTGCTGCTTGTCGTGAACGGGCGCGTTGCAGGTAATTATATGAGACCATCCATCGGACGCAACGCTGAGAACCTTAGTAGCCTGTCTCTAATTTCTTACGGCCGCGGACTGACGCGAATTCGAAGGTATTAGCGGAACATGGGCGGCCGCCGTCTTCTCTGGCCCGGACAGTGCGTCTCGTTGATACGGATGTACATATTAATATTATAGATTTAAATGTGTAGATTTCGCATCGGATATCGATGCAAAATTGCAAACAGTCGCTGATCATGATCATGAGCCGGCCCCCTTGCGCAGTCTCTGCCGTCCACGAGCGTGTGTGCGTCGTTTGCGGCATGATCATCGGGGCCTGGATATCCTACGCGGCGTACCTACCGGCTTTCGCGCCCCTTCTCCCCTTCCCCGTCTGGCAATACGCCCTCGGAGGGATCCTGGTGGGGTTCGGGGCGCACGTCTCGAACGGCTGCACGAGCGGGCACATGATCTGCGGCGTCAGCCGCCTCAGCCTCCGGTCCATTGTCGCGTCGGCCACCTTCACCAGCACCGCCATACTCGTCTCCAACGCCGCCGCCAGAAACCGGAGTGGTCCGCTTTAATTTGGAGGGCAATCCAATTGTAGATTCATGGATCTTGACTTGACTCGCGGGCGCGCAGGGCAGCACGCGGTTGCGGCTTTCGTGCCCCCCGACACGGGGACACTCGTCGCGATGTGCGTGACCTTTGGCGTCGCGGCGAGTCTCGCCGTTCTTTTGGTCGTCTTCAGCCACCCACGTGGCATCAAGGTCATCCCGACCTACGCCCTCCAAAAAGTCTCAGCAGTACTAGTATTTTGCGGTAACAAAAATCCAATCCACACATATACAGAAAGCCACGCAAAACTGATCGCGATTACAGGGGCCGTCATCGGGATCGGCCTGTGCTTCTCCGGAATGTCGAGGCCCGAGCAGGTTCTGGGCTTCCTCAATGTCGGGTGCGTCCGACTCGCTCAAATCCCAATTAATATTGCAGCGCGAAAGTTCGCTGCCGGAAGACCTGACGTCTCCATCTCTCAGGGACGTTTGGAACCCAACGCTTGCCTTTGTTGCGGGTGGCGCCATTGTGCCAAAGCTTATCCTTTACTTCGCGCTAATTCGCCGCATGGACGGCCCGCTGATCGCGAGTGAGCTCGGTTGCTGTTCATGAGGGTCCGCGTCGGCCACCTTCACCAGCACCGCCATACTCGTCTCTAACGCCGCCGCCAGAAACTGGAGTGGTCCGCTTTAATTTGGAGGGCAATCCAATTGTAGATTCATGGATCTTGACTTGACTCGCGGGCGCGCAGGGCAGCACGCGGTTGCGGCGTTCTTTCCCCCCGACACGGGGACACTCGTCGCGATGTGCGTGACCTTTGGCGTCGCGGCGAGTCTCGCCGTTCTTTTGGTCGTCTTCAGCCACCCACGTGGCATCAAGGTCATCCCGACCTACGCCCTCCAAAAAGTCTCAGCAGTACTAGTATTTTGCGGTAACAAAAATCCAATCCACACATATACAGAAAGCCACGCAAAACTGATCGCGATTACAGGGGCCGTCATCGGGATCGGCCTGTGCTTCTCCGGAATGTCGAGGCCCGAGCAGGTTCTGGGCTTCCTCAATGTCGGGTGCGTCCGACTCGCTCAAATCCCAATTAATATTGCAGCGCGAAAGTTCGCTGCCGGAAGACCTGACGTCTCCATCTCTCAGGGACGTTTGGAACCCAACGCTTGCCTTTGTTGCGGGTGGCGCCATTGTGCCAAAGCTTATCCTTTACTTCGCATTAATTCGCCGCATGGACGGCCCGCTGATCGCGAGTGAGCTCGGTTGCTGTTAATGAGGGTCAGGCGCACATGTACAGACGATTACTAACTGCGACTTCGCAGAGAAGTTCCACACGCCTACAAAGGATCAGCAGGTTCGTGTTCGCGTTGTTCTCGGGCAAGCGTCACCGCCAATCGAGATGGATTGTAACGGTCCGACTTCGCGCTCGAGCAGAAGAGGGTCACGGTGCGGCTCGTCGGCGGGGCGGGCATCTTTGGCGCCGGCTGGGGCCTCTGCGGCCTGTGCACCGGCCCGGCCCTCCTCAACGCGGCCGTGCTGGAGCCCTCGGCCCTTGCCTTTGTTCTGTTCATGACCCTCGGCATGTTCGTGGGCCGCCTGCTCGACCCCAAGCACCCGCTGGCGCCCCTCCTGGAGAAGGACCAGGACCTGGCCCGCCTGCGACGCTCCAACACCATCTTCCGGTCCCCCTCCGTCGCCAGCATCGACGTCCGCTCGAGCTCCGCCTCCGCCTCCAGCGATATCGAGGCGCGGGCGCCAGCTGCAGCCTCCGCGCGAATCCACGCGTGCATCGACTGCGGCGCATGTATAGCCGCGCAAAGTGTAAATTATATGTGTCTGCTACCGATGCCAATCAATCACTCCGCGGCCCGGCGGCCCTTCATTCGAATTCCTGCTACGTACCAATCTCTTTCTCTAGCCTTCCATTCAATGTAAGTAGCTTTCTTGAGCTACACCGCAACCGTGAGCGTGAGCTCATGATCAATCATTAAAATTGCATGTAATCTTCCTTCTTATCTTAAGCTTGTAGTTGTATTTCGCCTTTCAATCTCAAAATAATCGATATCAGCTGAAGTTCATATAATGATCATCGGATGAATTGAAGCCCTTCGGAATCCTGAGCCAGGCCCTGAAATTAGCACGCGCGCGGATCCGGAAGAGGGGAGGCGCCGGCGCCAGCCCGACACCGATATCGATATCGATCACTCCGTATCCATTTATTTGAAATTCCTGCTACCAAAATTCGATTTCCTGCAACGTATACGTATATCGATCTCTGTTACATTCCTTCCATTCATTCCTCCTCTAGCCTTCCATTCATTCTTGTTGAACAAATGTATGTATGATAAATTCGAACAGCTCAAACCGTTTTCCTGCAGTCAGCGAATCTGCAGTCTGCGGGAGAGGGGCATGGCGGGTTTTTGAGGAGGGCCGCTGCCCGCATTCAGGGGTACGGAGTGCAAGCAGGGCATTCGCAGACCCCCCCAGCCGGGCCGGGGGCGGGATGGCAGGCCGGTGGCGCAGGCCCCCCCGACCACGTTTGATTTACCTGCCGATTCGAATTTCTGGCCCTGGGATCCGTTCGCGTGCGAGTGACGTTCTCATTTGCATGTTTCGCCCATTAATATTCGGCGCAGTTGCATGTTCGAATTTCCTGCATGTTCGAATTTTTTTTTGTGTCCATTTATTGCATCCAACTACGCGTATGCAGATGACCGCGGGCGCGCATGCGCACGTGTTCACTACTACTACAACTAAGTTACGCGTACGTATGGATGCAGCTGCAAGACTCGAGAGCTATCACATGTGAAAAATCGAAAATCTCTCTAACGGAAGCGGGACAACAGGAGGGCCGCCGCAGCCACGAGACTCGCCATGAGGGCCGACGAGGCGAGCTCGACGCCCGCGGAAACGAAGGGAGAGCCAATGGACGAAGAGTCGGCCAGGAGCGCGAACTGCGAGGCCGGTCACGATCAGTCCCGGTGGGCGTTTACATATCGCGGCGTAAATGGAAATCGAAGCTGTGCGCTTATGCATGCGATATGGAAGGGCTCGGGAAGGCGCGTACCGCGGTGAGGTGGTTGCACGTGGCGGAGTAGGCCCCGCTGCCCGCGCTGGACCGGCTCACGGCGCTGCAGCCATCCGTCTTCCAGGAGCCATCCGTGTCGAGCCAGCGGAGGGAGACGCTCTGGCCCGTGGCGACGGAGCCAGTGGCCGGGATGTCGAACTGGATGCCGCCGGGGAACTGCGTGAGCTGCCCGGCCAGCGACGCGGCGGTGACCTCGAGGATCGGGGACAGGAATCGGTAGCCGGCGGGGGCCTTGGCAAAGGAGGCCGCCAGCTCGGAGATGGAGGCGTGGAAGTCACCGCCGGCGTTGCTGTTGCTAGGGAAGATGACCTGGGGGCGATCACGGGCCTCAGTACATTCAAATAACAATTCGGCCACACCGGGTGCTTTATATATATTTTGGCTGCGCACGCAGCGCGCAAGACCGAAGGGAGTAATTGTAATACTCGAAAACGTGTCGCACCGACGCATCGCGGCTCGCTCCCGTTGGGCGGAAATTGAGGCCGCGAGAATTGCTGCCCGGGCAGACCTTGAAGCTCCTGGGGCTCACATCGCCGGCGGCGCGGTTGGGATTCTGATCGCCGCAGGCGGTGTTGTTGCTGCTCAGCGTGATCTGTGTCGAGAGTTGAGGAAAGAGGGAAGGTCAGGCCCGCAAATTCATCGCAAGTTATTCATTCATTGCAGGAAAAGATTCACCCTCGCGGAAACATCGGCAAGAGCCTTCTGAGTCTCCTGGCGGATGCTGGCCGCCGCGGAGGAGGTGGGGGGAAGGGCGGCGACAAGCCCGGCAAGGCTCTGCTGGAGGGCCTGCTCGGTCGCCGGGCGCGTGCGCGTTAATATCCGTTTGCACGACAACTCGATGTTTATGTATGTTTCAACGCACCGCAGCATCGACTCCGGGTGTGTTGGCGAGGTTCTTATTACGAAAAAACATCAATCAGATGATGTGAAAGTAATATAACAGCAGTTAGGCCGTCAATAAAATGTACGCTGGATGGTCTCGCAAAAGGCGCACCGGATTCTCCTTGATGACCTTCAGGAGGAGCTGCGTGCCCTGAAGGGCTGCGCTTTCCTGCGCGCGCCAGAGTTAAACGTTGAGATGAGCTTGAGCGGGCAAATTCAAAGATGCGAAAAGGGACGATCACGAACCGAGAGGGCCCCGGTCTTCGTCGCCACGGGAGCGATCGCCGAGAAGAAGTTGACGAGGGCGCCGGCCGTCTTCGCACACAGGCGATGTTTGAATTGTGCGAGCGAGTTTAAATGGCGGCAGGGGCTCACGGCAGGGTCCTTCAAGTCGACGCCAGCCTTGGTCGCCTCCGTCGTGACCGTCTGCGAATGCGGAGCGTAACGATAATTACAATATAATTAATGTTGCAAGTAATCACACGTCGATTTGTAATTGTTAGCTGAGAAGTGAAGCAAATCTCTCAAAATTTAAGCTGAGAGCACCGTCATCGCGAGGCTGAGGGCCCCCGAGAGCTTAGCGAGCTGGTCGGCGGCCGTCTGGCGCAGGGCGCGGCGAAGGGCCGTGCCGGTGGCCTTCGAGTAGTACGCCTTGAGCGACTCGATGTTGGCGAGAATCTTGGCCATCTTCTCCCCGAACGAGATCGTGTTGTCCTAGCGAGAGCGCAATAAGTGAGAAAGGACCGAAGGAAACTTGTATCCATTGCATACAGCAGTAATTTCGGCCATTTGCGTGTTGAAGGTGGTGAGCATCTCCTGTCAACGGGACACAATTTAGCAGCAAACTAATAGAGGCTGCAAATTGACATGCACAGAGGGCGAAGGCGAACGTCAAACTGGGCGTCGGCGGTTTTGGACGGGTCGACGGTGGGCAGGACGGTGACCGCGTTGGGGATGGCGAAGTTTGTAGAGAGGCCGTTCGGGTCCTTGACCTTGACCGTGAGCGACGACGAATTCGACCCGCCCGTGCTCTACCGAAACGTACGTACATGTGTAAGCAAATTATCTTTGACGCCCCGGTGAATTAAGTTTTATATTCCGCGCGCTTACAGAGGGGAAGAAGAAGAAGAAGGTCGCGTTGGGCGAGTCGCGCGCCAGGTCGCTCGAGTAGCCCGTGCCGGTCACGGTGTAGCTGTCGCGAAGTTTTAGATACGTATACATGCATATGTTCGCATATGTTTTCGTGTTCGCTACGTTTTTGTATATGTTATTCTTCTCGTATTATGTTCGCTATTCGATCGATGTCTTAGATCTAGACGAGGATGAAAGTAAAGCTCGAGCTCTAGGTAATGTCGCACGTGAGAGGGAAGGCGCTCGCGCCCCAACCGGTGCAAGTCACCTGTGCGTCAGACAGTTATGATCACGCGTGCGCATTGTGCATATAGTCGAATGTGCCCCATTCCTCGAAAAGTTTGGCCGCGCGGACCGTGACCTTGTCGATGACAGCCTTGACAGTGGCGGGCGAGGCGGTGCAAGAGCCGCCGCTGGGCGGGCTTCCGGCCGAGACCGTCGGGGGCGCAACGGGAGCTGTGGCTCCAGGAGTGGACAGGGGCGCCGGAGCCGGCGTGGGTGCGGTTGAGCCGCCAACAGCGCCGCTGGTATTTGAAGACCCGGCGGGGTTCGCGATCGGAGTTGGTGTCACGCTGACGCTTGAATTCGAAGCGCCGGATCCGGATCCGGGAGATCCGGACCCGGACGTCGACCCCAGAGTGACCCGAGTGCCGTGGAGGTTCTGACCGCTGTAGTCCTGCTCGTTTTCCCGATTTTCAGAGCGTTATTAGAGCGCTCTCGCGCAATTGGAATTGAGATAATTTCACCGTGATTTTTGTTGCCTGCCGTGAGTCTCAAATTTGGTACTAGTGCTCATGTATTCTACGTATATATGCGGGGGTAGTCGACGGCGCACCGTGGGGTCGTCGTCAAACTTGCAGTACAGCTGCACGACGCCCACTAAGCTTCCGCCGGTGTAGAGGCTGTTTACATCGAACGTCTGCAGGAAACCCTTCCACAGGCGGAAGCCACCCAATATCACTCCATTCATCGGAGGCGTCTGAAAAGCGCGCAGCGCGCATAATTAGATATAATCGGCTTCGTCGTGCGCCTAACTAACTATCGATAGTAATTATATAAAGTTCGCACCGTTTCGAAGCTTGACTTTCCCTGTCGAACGAAAGGTTAGCCGCTACAACGTTAACGCGACAAGCTTAAAATTCTGGAATTAAACAGAATCGCGCACGATGAAGTTGCTTTTGCGCGACGCTCTCGAAACGAATGGCGGCGTGAATGGGCTCGGGGCTGCCACGAGCCCCACTTGGTTGTTCAAGTAATGATAAAGGACGCCGTTCTGAATCGGGGAAATTACTGCGCAATCATTTAATCAGTTCATTCCGAAGTTCTTTCGCTAGCACATCGTTATATATCGGGGCGCAAGATGATGCTTCATCAATATTGCAAGCCGACTTACCGATGTGGTACCTTCGAAAAGTGAAGGTCAGCGATCACGAGAGCAGAAACGTTAAAAAGGGTCAGTTCGCGAATGCAAGCGCAGTATTAATCGAATCTCAAACTATCAAAGCGCACCAAACATTTACCTGCAGCGTTCGATGTTACAGCTAAGCGTGAAGGGCCATAATTCAGGCAAAAGATTCACGCACATTGATCTGACCTCCTTGGGTAGGATCGCGGAAGAGCACGCGGGTTACCGAAGTGGCATTGCTCGAGCTTGAGTTTCCGTTGGAGACCTTCAGCTTGAGATAATTCAAAGTGGATCCAGCATCCTTCGCGAAATACAGAGCCAAAAGGTCGTTTCCCTGAGTGCTGAACTCTGCATCCCGTGCACGATGCCGAAAGTCAAGTGCTGGTTCAGGCGGGGGCCGGGGCACGAACGTTCACACGCACCGAAAATACACGTGTTATCGTCTTGCTGTTGGGTCAGCTTCATCCTGAACTCAATGGTAACTGCGCATGCGCGCGCGCGATCCGAGCACCAGCATCACTACTAGTACTGGATTTGTCCGAGCCCCGCAGTCTTTGTTGCGCAGGACGCATGTACAGAGTCGCGCACCAGTCGAATCGAATGTGATAGCTGGAATGCTGATTGCATATGCTCCAGTTGTTCCGAATGACAGCGATGGCGCTGGAAAGGAAATCAGGCAAAATATTAGTCGAACGCGTGTTGCAGTAATTTGAGAGGATTTTGTGCTGTTGCGCGCATGCGCACTGTCTGCGGTGCCGAGGCTGGGCCAGGACTGCGGGCTGAGTATTTTGATGAGACTTACGTCCCCTGACAAGGTGCCGGTGGCTTCAGTAGTTTCAGGGCCTGTGCCTTGTGTATGACCCTGCATGGAGGACGAGGCGTCATGTGCCAGGAGAGCTCGCTAATGAAATGGTTGGGGAGATTAGCATGCGTACATAGTTGACAGTCGTCGTGCTCTGTTCAGTTAATTCGTGTGAGACAAGTTTAATTCAAACAGACTCAAGATTCATCTCTCATATGTAAACCTCGCGCGTACCTCAGCAGGCTCGTCAAAGCGGTAGTACATGTGAGCCGGGTTGGCCACCGAAGACGTGTTCAGGATCTGCACCTCGCCCGGGCCCAAGAGCGTGTTCCAAATGCGCAGGCCGCCCAGGTATGCTCCAGTCAAGTGCGCACGCTGCTCGGTCGTGCGTGTCAATCGTCGGAAAATATCGCTTCATATCGCAAAAACCATTGGTATGCGTGATATCGATCTGGGCAGACCGTCTCGGACTTGCCAATGTAGTTAGCGTAGCGCCATATTGTCTTCGGAGTCACGGAAAGCTTTGCAGCGCTTGGAGCGAAAGATACGCCATTTAGATAAGAATAAACACTGTTGTCACTGCCGATCGCGATGACCACGTGATACCTAAACAATTCGTTCAGAATCGATCTCGACTTCTGATATGCTCGAATTAGAAATTGGAGGGACCACCGTACCAGGTGTCGACCTGCGATATTAGATATCGGTGTCAAACATAAGCCACTGTGTTACAACTCCGGATCCATGCATATGCCTAAAAACGGGCACCTTCAGGATGCCGACGTCCGATGGCCGAAACAGGTAGATCGGAGTAGAGGCTGTAGAGACGTCGCGGACCTGAAGTACGAGAGCTACAGAGAGTGGCAAGTTTGAGCGGTTTTCAACGCCGTGCGTATAGAGAATGCTAATCTATCTGTGTACGCGCCGTTTCCTGTTGTGTCGAACTTGGTTGACAACGCCTGCATTTTAGCCGAGTCAATCGAATATTCTAGCACATTTCACAGTAATGCTCACCACCTCAGAATTCGTGCCAGCCCCCTCATTTGTAACTGCGCCGAATACGCACGATCACAATGCGCTCGCGTAGATAAAATGTACTTGCATAATACTATTACAGAATTCGAGCGGCTTAAAGTTTCGCCTTGTTTTGGTTTCAATTTGTTTTAATGTGGCACACATCGGGACGATTTTCAAAAAACAAATCGCACTGAAGTTGATAATGCTGTTGATCCAAATGCGATCGATGGTACGAAATCCGAGTAAGAATAGATTGTTCGCCGTTTACGGTTAGCTCATGGCATGGCCATGGTGGTTTTCCCGTGCACTCGGACCTGGCTTCCTGTTGAGTCGCCGACCCTTGAAGCTGGTCCATTTTCAAATTGAATTCGATCGTCAAAGGCACACCAAGGTACGTCGAGACCGCAGTGATCGACCGCGGCCCATCCAAGCCGCCGGTGGTGCCAAAGTAGGCAGCTGATCACGTGCAGAGAAAAGAAAAGTCAAGCTTGCACATGCTCTCTTCTTCTTCAAAAACTATAATATTAATTCGCAGTTCGTACCCGAGTCGCGGCTGAGGGGCGGGAGCGCGCTGAATTGTCTAGACTGAACGTCGCCATCTATGAGCGTGGTGTTGTACCCGTTGCCCTGTTTCCACAGGCATCCAATTAGCAGAGGACGCACTATCATTTTCAAAATGACGCAAGCTTTAATTTTATATATATCGGCAAATAATTGACAAATCGAACGGCCGTGGGCACCGAATAATCGTCGAAGCGACTGGGCCGGTTGTACGGGGCTGGCCCGGCTTGGTCAAACTTGTAATACACTAGTAGGTCGCCGGCGACCTCGTTCACCCCGTTGTACAGGGTAGAGACGTCGGTCTGGGATAGCACCGACTTCCAGATTCGGAAGCCGCCGAGATACACGCCGCGAGGTTTCCTGATGCCGATATCGATTAGACTGAGAACGGCCGAGGGACGGCCAAGATGTGAATTAAACGCACGGATCGCTAGCGACGGCCGATCTGAAGAGGTACATGTTCGCACGGGCGCCGTCGACGAGATTGATCCAGGTGCCGGTGGTGATCGCCGGATAAGGGTCATTCGCTCCCCCGACATACGAGAAACTCTGAGATGCCGTCTTGCTCACGCCGTTGAGGTACGAAGTAACATCCGAATTCGCGGCGAAGCTGAAGACTGCGAAAGAGCGACGATCGCGAACGTCAGCGACGGCGTTCTCAGGCTCGCCGCGCGCGCGGTTCCCGCAAATTAAAGCGCAATTGGAAGCTCAAGCTTACCGACATGGTACCAGTCGCCCACCACGAGCTCGTCCTTGAAGAGATCCACGGGTCTGCCAGCAGAGTTCCCATGGCCGACCCGGAATTGAAAATAGTAGGTGCCGGCCTTGGTACCCTTTCTGAAGTGCAGCATCTGTCAGGTCACCGGGTTCGAATTCGAGTCAGTTTGTTTGTGACGCGGCTGCTCGCGATCGCGAGCGTGTAATTTAATCAATCCAGCCGCGGCACTACGCACAATGGTGTCCGCGGCCGTCCTCCAGAATTCGAAGACGCGCGCGTAGTCGGCCTGCAGCTCCGCAACCTGTCGACCGCGGCGCCAGGGCATTGCGGGAGGGGAGATCCAGTGTAAGAATAGCAAAAGGGCGGCAAAGTCATCGGCAAATCAGGGATGCAAGTGGCAGGCGCGCGCGTACCTTTATGTTGAATTCGAACGTCATCGGGAGCTTCAAGGGAATCGTACCGGGCATTTGCACATGGCTGTAATAAGTCGTTAGGTCGGACACAGTTGTCTCGACATACATTGCTGCGTTTCGAACTCCGTCAACAAGGGATTCCAACAAGGACCGCTTCGAAAGTCAAAAACGCACCACTAGTACTCTTAGTCAGGCCGAGCCAGCTCCCAGCTGCAGCGCTCGCGACGGTGAAGACGCCCGCGAGAAGCGCGAGGACGGCCACTTTGGGGTATGTGCAGCCGCTCCGATTGCGCAGCCGCAGTCGCCCACGCCTTTCAGCGGGAGACGTCTCCGGGACAGCCATTTCCTGCAGCCGCTGCAGCCGCAGAATAGCACGCAGCTATAGAATGTGCTCCCACCTAAGGCCCACCTGCCAGCTAGCAGCTGCGCGCTCCCGAGTCCGACGCGGTTATCGACGTTACTGTACACGCAGTCGCCTCGGGCTGCGTACTACGGTACGCGTGCTCTCGCTAGCGCTATATATGATACGATGTGTAGTGCTACCGTAGTACCAGCAGTACCGAGTACTACCGACTCACACGCCGTGACGCAGCGAGTCGGCGACATGACGCTGATGACAGCTCCGAGTCTCCGAGGTCGCACGGTCGATACTCAGTGACTATGATAGTCGGCCCTAACTTCCGTCACAAGTTCCGTGTGGCAATATAATACCGCGCTCACTTAATTACCGCGGTACCAAATTTCCGCGCCAAAATCTTGCATTAACGCGGTAATTTGCAAATTTGGTTCCGCGGTAATAACCTGCTGCGAAGTCGCCCCATACAGTACCCGCCCAAAATTACCACCCCATACAAGTGGCAACAAGCCTCAAACTTTTATATATATAACGCGGTAATTTGGTACCGCGGTATTTTGCCCACCTTGGGTCCGGGCTCTAAAACGCGGTAATTATCGACGCGGAAATTTCGTGCCACATGTAGGGGGCCAGTGCCCAGCAGCCCAGTGCCCACTGCCCACATGACAAATGTACACGGTTGTAACTTGTAAGCCTTGAAGTCAGTGTGACAGCTGCAGTGAGTCTGTGCCGCACAGTTCGACGGTCCCACACAGTGCCACACTGCCACATGTACACCGCCGGCGCCGCGTGCCACGGACCACCGTGGCACGGTACCGGTGCACGGTTGGGGCGGCACTGCTGCAATGAGGCCGGAAGGCCCGGCCCGGCGGCTGCGGGCCCCGGCGCGGCGGCGCCCCGCGGCCGGCGCCGCCGAACTACCGCAGTACTGTAGAACTAGTTAATTTAGTACAGGAAAAAAATTAGTAGTTCGCCAAAACCGACACTTTAGCAGGTGCAGTACCGTGCAGACCGTGCAGCTAGAATCTTTATAATTAGTAGGTCGGTCTTCGCAGGGCTTTTGTATGCAGCGATGAAGTTCAGCCGGGTAGCGGTGTATGCAGCGATGAAGTTCGGAACTGCAAAAACAAACAGAAAAACAAAAACAATTACAGGAACTTCGGAACTGGCAGAAGGGTCACCGCCGACTCACCGGGTACAAAACACAATGCAAGAAATAGTTTTCAAGTTTACACAAGATTTCGACATAAATCGCGATCGAAAGTTTTTATAGTATGTACTATTATACTATGAATCTATGATATATACTGAAAACGTACGAATTTCCGCCGGCACTTTAATTCGCCAAAACCCGGATATCCTGGCGAAAATTAATCCGCCAGCGTCTTCAAATTAAAGGCTTCGTAATAGACGAGTCAGCCGCTCGTACCCCACTCTCCATACAAAAGCTCAATTCGCCAGCGTCAAATATTCGGAAGGATTTGCATTAGCACACAACAACAACTACTAGGAGTTTCACATCGCCCAATTTATCTCTCCGACTAGATAAGCCAGCGTCAAATATTCGCCAGCGCGAGGGTCTGGTGAATATAGTGAATATAGTCAAAATTAAACGCTGGCGGATATTTGTACGTTTACAGTTCTAGTCATGAATCATGATCACTGTGAGACAGTGTGAGTCACGATTCGTGTGTCATGATCACCGACTCACCGATTCAGCGATGGAGTTCGGAACTGCAAAAACAAACAGAAAAACAAAAAACAGGAACTTCCGATAGTTCGGAACTGGCAGAAGCTGCCAGAAGGGTACAAGATACAATGCAGGATATAGTTTTACACTACTAGTAGATTTCGACACAAATCGAAAGTTGTTGTTGTCCCGGGGGCCGGGACTCTAGCCTAGTAGATCTGGGCCGGAACTCGCTACGAGTTATGGCTCTATGGCGCGATTTCCGCCATACAAACCTTTTTCCGAGCCAAGTTGATTGACTCGACTCACCGGAGCCTTCGACCAATGGCCGCCCGGTGCCCGGTTTCGAGTCAGATTAGTGTTGCCAGGTGCCCGCTTTCACAGGTCGCGGAAAAAAGCGCGACCGTTCGGTGTAACAACGTTGAGTCACGATATAGGGCCCCCCAAATATACCAACGATTTTCAACTAGAGTATATATATTCTGCTCTTGATAGATATACATATGTCCTTAACATAAAGTTTGAAACAAGGAAAGAATGCGTTGTATGGGCGGCTTCAAGTCGGCTCGAGTAGTCGTTGCTAGGTAGGTCTGGATCGTTCGGCGCAGGCGTCAGCACACTTCCTCCCCTCCCTTCCCGCGCAATGGCGGGCGCCATCGTCAGCTACAGCATCGACGTGCCGTCCGGTTTCTTGCAGCCTCAGTCGCAGCAGCTAGAGCTAGCGCAGCAGGAGCAGCAGTTTGCGGTTGTGCCAGTGCAGATGCCCCCGCTGCCCGTGTTGTTCCACACTCCCTGGGGTGTGCGGACGCTCGTGTTCTGGCCGCAGCCGTACCCTCTTCGCGTCGCAGTGCCACAGCCGCAGAAGCCGCGCCCGCAGCCCAGCGATTACTTCGACGCGCCGATGGTGCGGACGATCGCTAAGGACGGGAAGGGGAAGGCGCCCTCGTTCCTGAAGAGGTTCAAAGCGCGTCCGCGGGAGCTCTTCCCGAAGAACGACGCGGGCGAGCTGGACCTGGCCCGCGGCGTCGAGCACACGCAGATCTTCATCTTCGACAGCAACGGGGACAGGTGCGAGGTGATCGCGCGGCGCGACGAGTTCTACTTGGAGGGCGACGAGCGGGCTCTCGCGGCGGACCGCGAGGCGGAGCAGGAAGTCGCGCGCGGGGCCGCCGGCGCAGCCCCAGTTCGCCGCCGCAGATTGTTTAGAGCCCCGCCCTACACCCCCGTTACCCTCTTTACCGCGCGGGGCAAGTACGGCTGGGTCCCCTCCAATATAGTAGTTTGCTCCTCCCCTCTCTTCCTCGAACTTTCTGCCCGCGAGAAGCTCCACCTTTTCTATGATGATGCACACAGTACGGGGAGCATATAGCCAGGCGGGGCGGGGCGGGGCGGGGCGGGGCGGGGCGGGGCGTGCGGGGGGTGGGGGGCGGGGCGGGGCGGGGCGGGGCGGGGAGGGGCTGGCGGGGGTGGGGGGCGGGGCGGGGCGGGGCGGGGCGGGGCGGGGAGGGGCTGGCGGGGGATGGGGGGCGGGGCGGGGCGGGGCGGGGCGGGGTGGGCGGGGCGGGGCGCACCGACGGGTGCAAGGCGTAGTTCACACCCTCTCTCCCCCAAGGCGGCGGCCTCGGGGGGGGAGGGGCCTCGGGGCCTTCGGCCGAAGCCTTGCCCTTGCCCTTGCCCTTGGCCTTGGCCTTGCCCTTGTCCTGCGTCGGACGCCGCGGCCCGGCCGGCCGGTGGATGGCCCGGGCGCGCCGTCGCCGGATGGTCGGGGGGCGGCGGCGGATTGCCCCCTGCCGATGAGGGGAGGAAGGTCATCGTCGTCGCTGCCCTCGTCGGGGCCGACCTCGAGCTCCAGCTCATCGCTGGCACCCGGCTCCTCGGCCGGCCGCTCATCCTCCTCGTCGTCGTCTGGCAGCTGCCGGTGCACGGCCCACTCCTCCCACTCGCTCGCCGTCATCTCCATCATCCTGCCACGGGAGGTCAGGCCTAGGCGAGGGTGGACCGGGGTAGGGGTACGGAGCGATGCCGACCTTGTGTACCCCGCCGCACTTGCTTGCAGCCTCTGGGCGCCTTCCCGGAGACGACATTCACGCAGACGCCTGCTCGCTCTCGATCAGTGGCCGGGCGGCGCACGCGCATGCGCAGCGCGCGGCGGCGGCGCGACGTGCGGCGGCGCACCTTCCCCGGTGTCGCCGTCGTCGCCTGCATGCGCAAGCTTGAACTCCTCGATGTCGGGGAGCTTCGCGGTCTCCTCCGAGCGGTACTCACGGATCTCCTCCCGCGACGGCACGTCAAAGCCCTCGGCCAGGTCCTTAAAGCCCAGCCGGATCATCTCCAGACTCTCGCCGGACAGGCCAGCTCCGAACCGGATCTCCTCCAGCATGGCTGCGGACAGGACCGGTCTCGGGAACTGTGAAGCCGCAGTCAGCGGTGCGCACTGCGGCACGCGGGCGCGGCGCTGCGCAAGAGCACGCGGACCCGGTCGGCGAGGAAGGCCTTGAACGCGGGGTCCTCGTCGCCCAACCGTTCGGCGAGGTTGTACGCGAGCGACTCGCGTGGCTTGATGCGCGGCCCGTTCATCTGCTGCGCGGTGCCGTCCGGCTTCCGCCGACCAAGGTGCCGGAAGAGCAGGACCAGCAGATCTGCGAGCAAGCTGTCAGCCGTGCGCATGCGCATCGCATGCACGGCGGGCTGCTCGGGCTTCTTCCGCTTCGCCGGGGTCTGGGGAGCTCCATTTCGCTGGGAATCCTCCGTTAGCTGGAGACGCAGCTGCTCAATCTCCCGCTCTCGGGCGCGGAGCGTGGTTGAGAAGCCGCCGATTACACTACCCTGCTTCTGTAGTGCCGGGCGCTGCTCGACGACCTTCCGCTGCAGTTCGTCGATCGTCGCCTGGGCTTCATCTAGCTTCCACGCATAGTCGGCGGCTGTTGACGGCTGCCTCGGCGCTGGAACTGCGAAGGTGGGCGTCGCTGGCGGGCTAGCTAGGGACGGGCCGCTGGTCCGGGGGGCTGTTCTCGGCTGAGTCGGAGCTTGCTGGAGGAAGATCTGCTCCCGGGCTTCTTCCGCAGCGTCGCGTTGGGTCGGTGTTGCTGCCGGAGCGCCCGGCGTAGAGGGAGGTTCGCTGCCAACGTCGGCAGAGGTGCGTCAGCGCTACGGAAGGCTTTTGTATGGCAAGATCAACCTAGTACCTCGGGGTACGTAGAGCTGGGAGCGCAAGATCGCCGGTCGCCAAAGAAGTCCCGGCGCGGTCCTCGGGGACTAGCACAGACAAGCGCGGCCGCTTCGGGGGTTCGGCAGGCGCTGCCGGCGCGTCCCTGGAGCGCGGGCTCCGGCCCGCCGGCGCAGGCTGGGGTGGCTCCACTGCGGCGGGGATGGCGCGGTCGGTACCGTGGCGCCAGCCGAGGCGGGCGCAGAAACCAAAGCTAGCATACGCAAAAGAGGCGTGGATGTAGTTGCAGCCCGCCCGCGCTCTTGCGGTGAGGCAGGTAAGGAGGCGGAGCCCGCGGCTGCGTGCGCGGCGGGGGTTAGCACAGAAGTGGATATGGAAGGCGACACTTCTGCACCTACCGGTGGCTTCCTTAGCTTTAGACGCATTCTCGGTTTGACGCTGGGCTGATGGCTGACTCGAATTACCGCCATCCGCTGCTGGCGGGAGGCCATTGGATCGCTTTAGCTAGGCACCGCGCGGGGCTTGCAGACACGCACCGGAATGATCGTTAGCACCTAAAGATGCGTTCTCCTTGTCCGGAGAAGGACTTGTCTCACTAGGTCCCGCTGCGGATGTCGCGCCACGCGATTTCGAGTCAGGATCGGGGCGCGACCGAGTGCATAGAGCTCGTGAAAGCATCCGTAACCGATACAGCCGCATCGGATGCGCTGTCTCCATATTCGTTTGGGCACTTCGAACTCTTCTTGCGCGCTGCTCGCAGCAGGCGCTCCTTTTCCATCTTCTTTCGCATTCTAGCTCTTAGTCCTGGGTTCTGGGAGTCCGCCATCGCTGTGCGCGCTGCGCTGGCGGAGCGCGCGTGCCTTCGTTTCGAACCAGACGCCCGTACCCTAGGTCGAGCCCACACTAGCCGTCAAAACTGAGGGTACAGACTACCAAGTCTAGGAGCCTGTACTTAGGAGTCCGGCCCTGAACAAGTTCGGATACTTTACGCCGAGTCACGAGATCTCCTATAGAACTTGAACCGGCGCAAATATGTGCTAGACCGGCCTATGCCAGTTTTTTCCGCGATCTGTGGTTTTCCCCGTACTAATTCGACTTGAAAATGCCAGTGTTTTCTGATTGGGCACGTGACGGTATATTTCGCATGCTATATAAAAGCTGCTGTTGGCAGTCACTTGACGGCGGTTACTAGGACTGTACCAAGTAGCTACTAGCCTAGTAGAACCTACCAGGTAGCTAATTTACATAAGGGCAGGATCTGCCAGTTTCGCCCATCGGCAGGAAACTTTCTTCCAACCCAGGTATACGTAGGCGCCAACTCGTAGCGGGAGTCCCCGTACGCGTACGCGTCATGATCGGCATCCCCAGTTTGAATTCAAACCTGAAAGCACCTGCCGCAGCACTATAGCTAGTTCCAAAGTTCGAATTCTACTATTTTTTTTTTTTGGTGAATTACCGGCCACAGCCTCTAGTCTACTCCAGCACTGTACTACTAACTTAGTAAGAATCTACTTGTACAGTGTACATGTACAGACATAGTTCCGGTCGGTAGGCTGCGACGGTAGCGCTACCCCCCCTGGTAGCCCGCCGCTACTAGTAGCCTACTACTGCTAGCCCGCTAGGCCCTCTTTCCAGCGGTGCCCGCTTTCGACAGTGCTAGGTACTACGGAATATATACGTAGCATATATGCGCATGTACTTCAGCGAATTCGAAGTCATAATATCGGCTGAAGGCTGGAAGGAGATCGCAGGCTCATCAGACGGGGGCCGGGGGCGCGACGGCGGCGAGGCGGCGCTCGACGGCGGCGCGGGCGCGGCCGCGCACGCCAAAGCGGTCGCTCCCGCGCTGCGACAGCAGCAGCCGCAGCACGAGCTCCCCGCAGCGGGCCTCGGACAGACCGGCGCCCGCGCCCGCGCCCGCGCCGCCACGGGCCGCCTCGCGGGCGAGCCAGGCGCCCTCTTCCGGCCCTGCCCAGGGCGCGAACTCGCGGGCGGCGGCGAGGAGCGACCCCGCAGAAGGCGGGCGGCCGCCCTTGCCGAGGGCGTGCCGGTGGTAGGCGTCGCGCACGAGCTCCAGCGTCGCGGCGAGCTGCACCGCGAACTCGTCTACCGCCAGCGCCAGCAGCGCGTCGAGGTCCGCCACACGCTCGGCGGAGGAGGCGGGGGAGGAGGAGGAGGGCGCCGGTGCCGCCGCCGGCGGCGGCCGCGCCCCGCGCGGGGGCGACTCCGTCCGCCGCGAGGGCGGCCGCCGCGACGCGTACGAGAGCGGCTCGGGGGGTCCAGGGGCCGGGGAGGTGGGTGAGGAGGAGGAAGAGGGGGGGTACGGCGCGTTGACGAGGATAGCCTCGAGGAGGGACGGGTCCGGGGGCGCTCCCGGGAAGAGTTGGTCGAGGGCCGCCCGCGCCGCATCCTCGCGTACCCAGAAGCTGTACCCCCATGGCCGTCAGAAAGAAGAAAGGGAAGCGTGGGGGAGGGGGAGGAGGCACACCCGTCGGGGGTACCATCCGGAACGTCCCACAGGTCGGGGGGGGCGGGCCGCTCGCGGGTCGGGGATCCGGAGGCGGGGCGGGGTACAGGCGCGGGGGAGGGAGGGCGCGGGGGCCGCGGGATCAGGCCCCCCTCGCGGTGGAGCAGCGCGAGGCAATCCACGTACTGCGGTACCCCCTGAGCGAGGTTTAAGGGGGTACGGGTACGGGTAGGCGTACGACGTCGGCGGCCTCGGGGGGTAGTGGGTCGTAGAGGCGGAGGAGGCGGGCGAAGGTCCGCACGCGGGGTACATTCGAGTGAATTCTGTCACCGGGACGCGTTGGAGAGGTACGCGAATCCGACTCATGAGACCGGGGGTACCGGAGGGAGTGGAGGAGGTCGACGAGGCGCATCTCGGCGAGGTCACGTACCCCGAATTTCGTTTGATGGAGCTGGCGGGAAAGGGTACAGCATAAGAAGAATTCAGGACTGTGGCTCAGGGGTACGGGGCGAGCACCTGGTAGGTGAGGACGGGGAGGGGTACACGGGGGAGGGAGCGGACGTCGGCGGCCGCGTCGGCCGCGGCCTGCGGGGGTACGGGTTGGGGCTAGTTTTGGAGGGGGCCAAGGTGAAGGGGGGTAGAGGACCTTTCCGGCGAAGATTTCCTCGATGGCGCGGAGCACGTACCGCAGCGGCCGCTCCTTCGGCTGCGGCGAAAGAGTCAGAGGGGGTACTACCGACCCCGGGATGGGGCAGGGGGGTACGCGCCTCGTAGGCGGCGGAGAGCTCGGAGAAGAGGGAATCCATCCCCTCCGGTACCCCCCGCTCCCGCGCCGCGGCGGCGGCGGCGGCGGCGGCTGCAGCAGCGGCAGCGGCGGCCGCCGCTCCGCCGGGCCGCGCCGGGAGGAGGCTCCGGGGGCTCCGGGCCGCTGCGGCTTCTTCGACGTCGGCGTACCCGGGCGGAGGGGTACCCTCCGGGGCCCTGGCCCCATGGCTCCGGGCCGAGGAAGTCGTCGACACTTTCGACGCGCTGCGCTGCCGCAGTCGGAGCGCCGCGGCCGGCGACGGCGGCACCCGCGCCGCCGCTGCGGAGATCGGGGCGGAAGCCCGCCGGCCCCGGCCCGGCCCCCGCCCCGGCCCGGCTTCGGCCCCGGGCCCGCCCCGCCCTCGCCCTCGCCGTCGCCGTCGCCGTCGCCCCAGCGGCCGTCGAGCCCTCGGAGGGCGACGCCGTCGAGGTCGAAGAGGGGGGCGTCCGGCCCCCGCCCCGGCCCCGGCCCCGGCCCGGCCCCCGCCCCAGTCATCCACGACGTCCGCCGGCGGTGCCCGGGGCGCCCTCCTGCTCCTGCTCCTCGTCCTCGGATCCGTCTCCATCGGCCTCCGCCGCCGCCGCCGCCGCCGCCCCCGCCGCCGCCCCGCCGGCCGTGACCGCCGCCCCCAGCGCCGCCGCCGCCGCCGCCGCCGCTGCTGCAGCCGCCGCCGCCGCCGCAGATGCTGCAGCCCCGCCGCCGCTAACCGAAGCGCGCGGGCCCTGCGCCTGCGCGTGCGCCTGCGATCCGTGAGAGAGGGAAGGGGTACAGGATAAACAGGAGGGGCACCTGCGCGGCGGCGAGGGCCTTCTGGTGGGAGGCCGCCATCGACTCCAGCTGCGCCTGCAGCGTGTCCCTGTACCCCCCCCCCCGTCAGGCCGGGGGGGGGGGGAACAGGGGGGGGGGAAGAGCTTGGGGGGGGGGTACCGGGCCATCTCGGCGGCGGAGAGGCGCTTGAGGAGGAGGTCGTACTCGGACCGCTCGCGCTCCCGCGCCCGCTGCTCCATCAGCTGCGAACGAAGCGGGGCGGGTCAGAGATTTGATCCGAAATTTGATCCCGCCCTCCCGGATCAGATTTGCCTTCTCGCGTGTCTCGATGGCGGCCTGGACGCCGACCGAGCCCGAGAGTTCCTTAAAATAGCTGCGGGCGGGGTACGGTCGGTTCGAGGGCGGCGGGGTACAGCGCAGGCAGCTAGCTTCGTTCGCACTTCTCGAAGCCGCCGATGGTCTCGACCTGCGTCATGCGGTCGCGCTGCAGCTCTTCGAACAGGTCCGTCATCTGCGGGCGAGGATCAGAACGCCATGAACAAGGGAAGGAATCGAGAAGAAGTAAGAAGAAGGTGAAAGAAGCTTCAGTGACCTTCGCGAGGACGGCCTCGACGCCCTCCTTCGCGTCACGAAAGGCCGCCGCCTCCAGCTCCTCCCGCCCCTGAGATCAGATCGGATCAGATCAGATTAGAATCGGAATCAGATCAGATCAGAGCAGATCAGAGCAGAATGCCGCGCGCCTTGTGGGCCTCGTCCATCGCCTTCTCGAAGGCCGACGGCTCCCGCTCGGCCTGCTTGGGGGGGACGGAGTTCAGGGGGTACAAAAATGGGCGCGGGGGGTACGGGTACGGGCGCGGGCCTTCTTCGCGGCGGCGGCGGCGGCGCGCTCGAGGGTCGCGTCGGGGTCCATATCGTCCCCCCCCTCCGAGCCGTACCCGTCCCGCGCCGGCCGCAGCAGCCCCTCCATCGCTGCGCCCCCCCCGTCATGATCAGCCAAAGCGAAAGCAGAGCGTTTCTAGAGCTCAAACGGACTCTACGGACTCTAGGCTTCGAAGCGAAAGCAATGCGTTTCTAGGCTTCAATTTCTAGAGCTCAAACGGACTCTACGGCTCATAGGGGCAGGGCCGCGCTGTCGGCGGGACGCTAAGCAAAGGGAGGGGCGGAGGGCGCGTGGCGGGGCGGCCTTGAGCTGAGCGGGGCGGGGCGGGGCGGGGCGGGGCGGGGCCAAGCTTCTAAGGCTAAGCGATCTTAACCAAGCCGAAAAGCAAAGGCGAAAAGATGTGAACCAAGCCGAGGAGCGGAGGGGACGGGGCGGGGCGCGCTTAAGAGCCTAGCAAAGGGGAGGGCTTAAGTACAAGTCTGCTTATGCGAAGATTAACCTACACTAAGCTTTAAATATTAGCTCAGCTAAGGAGCTTAGTTAGGCTCAGCTAAGGAGCGGGGCGGGGCGGCGGCGGGGCGCCACGCGCTTCGGCGGTTGAGCTCCTCGCGGGCCTGAGTTTAGGGGCGGGGCGGGGCCCTTGCGGGGAGCTTCTTAAGGGGCTTCTAAGCTCCAATAAAAGCCAAGCTTAAGGTGATCTAGGATAAACTAAAGTAAGCCGAGGCGGGGATTAAGGTGATCTAAGATAAACTAAAGCTTAAGGTGATCTAACGTGGGGCACGGGACGCGCTTCGGCGGTTGAGCTCCTCGCGGGCCTTGAGGAGCGCGTGCAGCGAGTCGACCTCCCGCCGCAGCTCTAGCACCGCCTGGGTACGAGAGGGGACGAGAGGTAAGAGGGCGTAGGATGATGATGATGATGATGATGATGATGGTCTGAGATCCAACGGGGGGGATGGAGGATAAGAGCCTAAGGCCCTGAGGATGAGATCCGCCGCTGCTCCAGCAAGGAGGACGAGGGAGGACGAGAGATAAGAGGGCGTAGGATGGACTAAGATGCATCGGGGAGGAGGTTGGAAGGGGGGGCGGGGGAGGAGGGGGGTGCAGACGCGGGAGAGGTCGCGGTTCTGCCCGGCGAGGGCGGCACCCTGCGAGCGAAGGGAGCGGCGGGTCAGGCCGGGAGCGGTCGGGGGGGGGGGAAGGGGGGGAAGGGGGGCGAGGGGGGGGGGGGGGGGCGGACCTGCAGGCGGAGCCCGCCGGCCGCGACGGGGTCCCCCTCCCCGTCCCGCAGGCCCGCCCCCCGGATCGCCAGCGTTCTGAGGGGGTACATACGTCGAACGCAAGCATCGTGAGGGCGGGGGAAGAGGCGGGGGTACCGGAGGCCGGCGTCGAAGAGGGAGCACATCTCCTGCATCGCCCGCTCGTGGAACTGGGAGAGGGGGGTACGAGTAAGCGGTCATCTCAAAGCGGGGTACGGTTTTAGAACGGGGGTACGGTGCGGCACCTTGTCGACCCACTGGAGGGCGGAGGCGAGGGCGCGGCAGAGCTCGGGGGGCGAGACGCGAGCCACGAGGAGCCGGACGCGGCGGAGGGCGACGGGGAGCGCCCGAACGTGCTCCTGCGTCAGCTTCTCGTCGCTCCGCACCTAAGAGAGACGAACATCAGATCAGATCAGATAGATCAAGAGTGGATTGGGTCCGGGGCCTGCCTCGGGGAGGTGAGCGCGGAGCGTGGGGTCGTCCTCGCGCTCCCCCCCCGGGCTGCTCCGGCCCCAGGGCGAGCCCGGCGGGGGCGAGCGCCGCTCCGCCCCGTACCCGTACCCCCCCGGCGAGTCCAGCCCCGAGGGACGCCCGTAGAGCGACGGCATACCCGCGGCCGAGACCACGCCCCCGACCGACTCCTGGGAGGAGTGGGGTGGGGAATGAGCCGGGTCAGGTGAGCCCTGGGGGGGTACGGCGGCACCTTGAGCGCGTCGAGGGCGTTGTCGTGCGCGAGAAGCTCCGCGCGCGCGCGCTGCACGAGCTGCGCGAGCTGCGGGGCGGAGAGGGTACGCGTCAGGCCGAAGGGGGGGTACGCGATTGATAGAAAGGAGGAGCGGGGTGGGGGTACACGCGCCTGGGCCATTGAGAGGGCGAGCTCGCCCATGGGCGCCGCCGCGTCTTTCTTCTCCTTGCTCCGAGACTTGCGCGGGCGCCTGCGGTGCGGCCGGCCGGTGAGGCGGCTCCAAGAATGGATCGGGGCGGGGCGGGATCGAAAGCAAGCACCCGCTGCGGCTCGGGGCGCGGGAGGCTCGGGATGCGGCTGAGCCGGGGCGGGGCCCGTCCTTCGGCGGGGGTACGGGCGCCATGCTCCGGACCGAGATCGCGACTCCGCCCCCGCCGCCCCGCGGGCTCTCGGGCGCCGGCGCCGGGGCGGGCCCCTGGTGCTCGGACGAGCCGTGCTCGGAGGTGCCGCCGACAGAGACCCGGACGCGCTCCAACGGGTTCGCCCGGCGCGCGCTCGGCTCGGCCTCACCAAGTCCGGGCGTCCCCGCGCCGGCGCCGCCGATGAGGGGCAGGACGGACCCGCGGGGCGGCTCGCGGGGCGAGGGGACCCCGCCGTACTGCGCCATAATCTGCGGGCGGCCTCAGCGGCGCCGCGGGCGCTGCGCGGGCGGCCCGCGCGCCTTGTCGATCATCGCCCGGCGCTCCACATCCTGCGGGCGGCCCCGTCGGGCGCCGGGGAGGGCGAGTGGGCGGCGCGGGCGGGCGGAGCGACCTGCTGAGCGATCGCCTCTAGCGGAGTGAGGCCGGCCGTCTCGGGCGCCGGCGGCGCCGAGGCCGCCTCAGACGTTGCCGGGCGGGGCGCTGCGGGCGGGGCGGGCGGCGGTCAGCAGGCGGGCGGGGCGCATTTAGGACCGCAGATTCCTTAGCTGCGAGTCTTCTGCATCACAGAGGCGTTCCGGGCGGACCTTGGCTGAGCCTGGACTTGGCCGTGCGAGGGGAGTGCGACGTCTTCGGCCGCGTGGGCTGTAGGAGCGCGTCCGGAGGCGCTCTCCTTGCCAGCTCATCGAGGAAGCGCTCGAGCCTGGGGCTGATGCCCGGTCCGCTTATGGATCCGGTCATCCCGCCTTGCGGGGCCGCAGGCGACGGAAGGATTAGCTGCAATGAGGGGCTGGACTCGCTCTCTACCCCGCCCGGTGCTCGCCGTTGCGCGGAAAGAAAGGCCGCTGTCACCGGGGTACGCACATTTGCGTACTCGGGTCCGCAGAACCTCCCACGCAGGGCCACGCTGTCCCAGCGTCTCCGGCGATCGGCACAGTAGCTGGGCCGCACCGCAAGCATCTCTAGATTGCGAGGATCGCTCGCGGCAAGAAGGGGGAGCGCAGCAGTTACCGGACGCGGCGACGTCAGGTGGATACGCGCTTCAGGTGCAGCGATCGTCGAATCATTGGAGTGGCGTACGTGCGAAACGTTGCTTACTCGCGCCCCGCAGCTGCAGCACGAGCCTCGGAGCCTCGGCCGCGGATCCGGATCCCCGGCCCGGCGCTGGTGGATCCGATGCCTCTGGCGCCCGGGCCGCCGCCCGCAGACGTCTCCGCCGCCCCAGCCATCAATAGCGACACAGAGCAGCAGACGCAGCAGCAGGAGCAGGACGTCCCGGCGCCGGGACCGGGACCATCATTTAAGCCAGCTGCAGATATCGATTCCGCCAGCAGTACGTATACCAGCAGCGCTAGCCTTCTCGACACCCTGCGCCAGCGCCTCGCCGAGGAGAAAGAGAGGCGGCGCGGGGACGAGCTGCGGCGCACCGAGGAGGAGGACCCGCCACTGGTGGCGCCGGCGCGGGTAGAAGAGCGGCAGCGAGAAGAAGATCTAGAGCACCTGCGACAGGAGATCGCGCAGCTCCGCCAGGAGCGTGATGAGCAGGTGCCGGCACCTCTAGATCTCCCAAGCATTTGCGTTCGTCCCGTGTACAATTCATGCGGTCGGGCAGGCATCTCGGCGAGCGGAAGATCTGCGTCGTGCGGAGGAATGTCGTCAGCAGTTGGCGCAAGCCGAGAAACAGCTGCAAGAAGATGGGCACCGTCGGCGGCAGGAAGAGGAGGTGATCAGAAAGCTGTGGCGTGCGCGACTGCAGCAGGTTCGAGACCGGCTTGAGATCTAGAGCACTGCAGCTTCCACTGCACGTGCAATGCCAATGATTGCTGTCGAGCAGGCGGTTCAGCTTTCGCTTGCGGAAGAAATGCGGGAGGAGGAGAAGCACCGTAGGCAGCAGCGGGAGTCCGAGCTTGTTGAGATGCAGCGGAGGCATGAGGAGCAGGTTTCTGTTTCATGCCTTCTTGCCTGTTCTAGATCGTGACGGGGCGGCGGGCGCCGGCGTCCGACGGTCGCAGCTGGAGCAGCTCCGCCGCGAGTACGAGGAGCTGGCGCGGAGGCAGGCCGAGGAGCTCGCCGCCGCGGTCCCGCCCCGGCGCCCTCGCTCCGACCACGATCCCGCGGCGGCTGACGGGGGGCGCGGGCCGGGGCGGGGCACAGCACGGGCGGCTGCGGGCGGCGGAGGAGCGGGCGGGCGGCGCGCTTCGCTGCGACGAGGCGAGCCTGGCGGGCCTGGGCTCGGCGGAGCTGGGGGCCCTCCTGCAACAACTCTCGGGCGCCATCGCCCGCGTCGCTGTGAGGCAGCAGGAGGCGATCGCCGCTGCTGCTGCGGCGGCGGCAGCGCTAGCTGTAGCCGCCGTGGACGTGCCCTCGAGTGTCCGGTCTGTTTAGAGCAGCCTCCGCACCACCACGCCCTGCAGCCGTGAGTTCATGCTCCATCAATCTCGAAACTCTGGGCACTCTTTCTCGCTTACACCGCACGCGGCAGGCATGCGCAGGTGCGGCCACTGCCTCTGCGAAGGCTGCAGCGCCGAGTTCGTGCGGCGGCCGTGCCCGTCGTGCAGGACTGTCGTCATGATCACGGGGCACCTTCGTTTGTACATCTAGATCTAGACTAGATGATCGGCTTGTTCAGTTGGATCCGGAACCAAAATTTTCAAACTGCATATATATATGCGTCTCTATCAGTGGATCGCAGGCAGGGTCACCGGAGTGGGGAGGCGAGCGCTAGCGCTAGCAATAGCGGCGGCGCCCCGTTCGCAAGGGCGGAGTGGGGCACAAGAGGGGGGCAGGGGCAGGGCCGGAAGCTGCAGGGCCGCTGGGTTCTCGGGGGCCGAGGGGGAGGAGCGGGTGTGGCAGGGGAGGGAAGGAGGGGAAGGTGTGGAGGCGCGGGGCGCGGGACCGGAGAGAGCGGCGCAGGCGCGGGCCCCGGTCAAGGGGTAGGCGGGGCGGGGTCGTGGTAGGGGCGGGTGTCGATGGCGGCGAGGGCGGAGAGGCGGTGGAAGTGCGGCATCACGTGCCGCACCGGCGCGTGCAGGCTGCGCGCGCCCCGCTCAGCGGCGCCCGGAGTACGGTGGACGAGGGGGAGGGGCCCGCCTGAAGTTGAGGTCGACGAAGACGGCCCACTCGGAGCGGAGGAGGTCCTTCTTCGGGATCCCGTGCACGTCGCTCACCGCCTGCGCGGAGGGGAGGAGGGGGGTACGCGGCGTGAGGGGCTGCGGGGGCGGGGGCGGGAGGGGGGGTACGGGGACCTCGAAGAAGGCGGGGGCGCAGGCGGGGTACTTGGGCTCGCTGAACTTCATCGCGAGGAGGAAGCAGATGTCCGCCAGCAGCCGCCGGTTCGGCTTCGAGACGAGGTTCTGGGGGGTACAGGGCGGGGGATCAGGCGGGACGCGGAGTGTACCTGTACCCCCCGTCACCTTCAGGACGAGCTTCTCGAAGTAGACGATGGCGAGCGCGAGCGTCGTGACGTCCATGTCCTGCGGGCGGGGGGTACGGGTTTCGTGGGGAGGTACGAGGCGACGGGGCCGGGGCGCGGGGTACGGGCGCACGCAGTCGATGAGAATTCGGACGAGGTCGAGCTTCAGGTTGCGGATCTGCGGGGGGTACGGGGGCTCGAGGGCAGGGGGTACGGGGTCGGGGAGGGGTACGGCACGCCTTCGACAGGGTCATGGCGGGGGGCAGCCACGAGTGCTTCGAGGCGAACTGGGGGAAGAAGTCAGAAGGGGTACAGGGCCCTCAGAGGGGGTACGGCGATCCCGGACCTGGCGGTTGAGCTCGCCACGAAGGTCCTTCGGTCGCACGTAGGGTATGATGCTCTCCTGCAGGGAGGGGTACGGTATGAGCCCGGGGTACGAGGTCCAGGACTGCAAGCTGGCGGGGGGTACTCGCTCGCGCACCATGAACCCGGGGAGGTTCATCACCGTCCGGTGCTTGCCTGCGGGCGGGGCGGGGGCGCCTCGGATCAAATTCGGGATCGAATTCGAGGCGGAAAGCGGGCCGCGCCGGAGCGGATCTCGGGGTCGTCGAGGAAGAGGGCGTCGTACTCCTCCCCCGCCGCCCCCGCCCCCTCCTCCCCCGCCTCCTCCACCTCCCCCTTCTCTGCGGGGTACAGGGAAGGGCTCGGGGGAGGAGATGTGGCGGGGAGCGGGCGGGGCGGGGGTACCGTCCGCGTCCGCGTCGGCGTCGCCGTAGCCCTCGCCCTCGCCCTCGCCCTCGCCCTCGCCGGCCCCGTCCTCCTCCGCCTCGTCCTCCCCCTCCGCCTCCGCCTCCGGCCCCCGCCGCAGCCGCCGCCTCCTGCGCCCCGCCCGACTCGGCGGCTGCGGCGGGGCGGGGGGGCGGAGGGGCGGCGGGGGGGCGCACGGGGTCCAGCTCGACTTTAGAAGGAACCCGAACGAGACGCCCTGCGCGGCCCCGGTTCGAATCCCGGCGGCGGCGGCGGGGGGGGAGGGGGGGCGCTCGCCTTGTTCGACTTGCGCTTCGCGAGGCTCGCGCCCGACAGCGACGACTCCATGTCCCCCTCCCTGGCCCCGCCCCCGGCCTCAGGGGTACCGCGGGGCGACCGGGCGGGAGGACGGGTACGGCGGCGCGCTTTCCGATGAGCTGCGTGTTCTGGGACACGTACAGCGTCGCGCTCTGCGGGACGGGCGTCAGCGGGGTACAGCGCAGAGCTGACCAAGCGCGGGGGGGTACGGGCTCGCCTGCCGCCGCAGCCGCTTCTCCTCCTCCTCGGGGTCGTACCGCAGGACGCTGTACCCCAGCACCGGGAGGGACCCCTGCGCGCCGCGCGGCGTGAGAAGGTCGCCCGACCGCGGAGGGGGGTACGGGCGCGCCTTGGAGGGGGACACGAAGATGCGGCAGCCCTGGCGGAGGAGCGCCCACATGAGAGGCTCGCGCTTCCTGCGGCCGCGCGGCGCGTCAGGCGGGCCGGCGGGAGGGCGCAGAGGCGCGGCGCCGCGGCGCGCTCGCCTGATCCAGGGGCCGATCTTCTCGGCGGTCGACTGGAAGAGCGGCTGCGCGGGCGGCGGGTCGGCCGAGGGCGGGGCGGGGCGCCGCGCGCAGGCGCCGGCACCTCCATCTCGGGGCTGAGCGGCTGCCCCGGCCCCGCCTCGCCGCCCTCCGCATCTGCCGGCGCCGTCAGCGCACAGCGGCGAGGCGGCGTCGGGCGCTCGGGAGGGCGGCGGCTCGCCTTCGGGGCCGGGGACGGGCGTGGAGCGCAGGTCCTCGCCCTGAGCGGACAGCGGTCGGCCGCAGCGGAGAAGCGTTCGGAGGGCGCCGGCGGGCGCACCGCGGCCCCGCCGGGCTGGCCCTCGGCGGGCGCGCTGTGCGTGAGCTGGATGGAGGAGAGGAAGGCCCGCGCGACCTCCAGGCGCCGCCGCGTCAGAAAGTCGATCCCCTCCGCCTCCGCGAGCGACGCCGTACGCGACGGGGCGGCGCCGTGTGCCCCGGAGCTGCGCGGGCAGTGAGCGCCGAGCGCAGCCCGGGCGGACCGCTGCGGCATCGTTTACCCGCTTGTTGCGATGCCGGTGGGCGCGATGACATTGGCGAGCTGCTTGGACTCGTCGGGCGACGAGGGCGGGGTCGTGCCGAGCCGGATCGAGGACAGGAACGAGACCGCCCGGGCCTGCAGCGGCTCCGCAAGCATCCCCGATTCCGCCAAGCGCGTAGGAAGCCGTCTCACGCGTCGGGGGGCTTCATCGAGGAGCAGGCGCGAGAGTGCGCGGTACCCCCAAAGGTTGGACTGGCAGGCTGCTGCTCTTCCTGCGGCCCATCCGCATCGGCGGCTAGCGTTCCGGCGACGTTTAAGGAGATTTGGAAGCGGTTCCGACCTTCGGCAAGCGAGCGCGGGAGCAGGCGGCTCGCGAGCTCGCCGGGACGCAATCCAGCGGCCGCGGCGCGAAGGCTGCGGCGGAGAGACGACGTGCACGTTGTTGGCAGTCCGTTTGCATACCGAGCGAGCGCGGCGATCGCTCCGGCGCAGGTGCGCGTTCAAAATTTTGGGGCCGGGCGCGCGGCGCCAGTGCCGCGCCACGTGCACTAGACCATATGGTTGATGCACGCACGCGGTTGATTCGATGCGACGTCACGCCTCGTCGACGTCCCGTCCCGCACGCACGCGCGCGGTTGCAATTGATATCGATCATGATATCGATACGAGTCGCAGGTCTAGATCTACGCAGCCGAGTCGCAGATGGCTCGCGAGCGCGCGGCGAAGCGGGCGAGGGTAGCCACGGGAGAACCCGCGCCCGCGCCTGCGCCGGTGCAGGTGCCTGACACGGCCGGTGAGCAGCTGCTCACATATGCTCCTGTCATTCTCTCCCTGATGATCATGAGCCCGCAGGCGCGTCTTCGTCAGGCATGGCTTCAGCTGGCCATGACCAGGGTGCGCCTTTGCGCATTTGGCCACACGTGCGCCGGCCGCTGCCGCCGCCGCCTGATTTTCCTCTGCGCAGCCGCACGAACTTTTGCCCCGTCGACGTCGGCGGGCGTGGCAGCAGTGCTCGCGGCCGGCGGCAGCCCGTTCGACGCTCTCCCCGATGACCTCGTCACCCGCATCATCGCGGAAGCGTCGGCGTGCTTCGAATTCTTCCAGGAGTATGCGTCGATTCCGATGAAATCCCACTCCCCTCGTGTCACGTGCACGTTTCAGAACCTCAGCGAGTTGGCGCAGCTCAGCCACGTCTCCCGCCGCTTCCGCAGCCTCGCCCAGCAGCCCAGTCTTTGGCAGAGCGTTTTAATTGGATCGGCCAGCGATGACGTTATCAGCACACTTGTCGACCATCAGAAATCGAAGCACGGAGAAGCTTTGCGCTCTCTTTACATGAGCAGCGGCGTCGGCGAGCTCAGCAGCGATTCTGTGATGAAGCTCTGTAAATCATTTGGCATGCAGCTTACAGCTCTGGGATTCATCCTTGAAGAATCTGTGCTTCCGGGCATACTCCCCGGAATTCGGCACTTTTCTCATCTCCAAGAGGTGCGATCGCGTGCGAACCTCCTCGATTGCGATCGCGAGCTCTCTTTCTAAGCTATCGAGCTCTCTAAGTGATGTAAGGGTTTTCTTACCTACTGCGTTTTTTCAGCTGTCCATTACTTCGGAGTCGGGCGAGTCTCGATCGATGCAGCAAAATAGTCAGATTGTCGCTGGGCCTATCGTCCAGGGCTCCGTCCAAGCGCTGGCATCGCTCCCACTGCAGGCATTGACATTGGAGGAGTGCGTTGTACATGCTCCCGCTCGCGATCTCGCCCCTGCTTTGCTTTCGCCACTCACCCCTGTTTTGTTTTCTGACAGAATGCCCATCACGCTTGAGACCCTGCGGGCTCTCGCGCCGCTGGCCCCTACACTGACGCGGCTAGCATGCGGAGTCTTTGTTGAAGAGGCCACACTCGCTCCCGTCTGCTCGTCGGTCGCTGCCTTCCAGCGCTTGGAGCAACTGAAGCTCGGTGATGGTTTTCATTTGCTTGCAGTCATCGTCATCGTCATCATCGGTTTTTTTATGTAATGAGTGGCGCCGCGCGCGCCGCGCAGAATGTTTTGATGCGACTGGCACATCCATTAACCCGACCGCATCGGAGGCTGACTTGGAGCCACTCTCGAGCCTCGCGTCTCTGAAAGGTGAGGACTCGAGCTCTCGCTGCAACGGCTTAGCGGGCCTTTCTTAAACTCACGGGGGCAGCATGCTGTGTGGAAGTGATCGCCGAACATATCGGCTTCCTCGAAGGCATGCGACAGCTGGAATACGTACTTCTTATCATACAGAACGTGGCGGACACGACTCCACTCCTGCGCCTCCCCGGGCTGCGCAGAGCCTTCATTGGGCTCCCCGAATACAACGAATCAACCTCACGACGGCTCGCTGCGACCGCTTCGAAGCTGCCAACGCTCGAGGTAACTTATAAGCGCGGTCTTTTAATTTGCAATTCGAATTCAGTTAAAAAGCGAGGTCGATCTTCCTAATTATATGTCGCCTGCTTATAAGCTGACCACAGCCGCATTGGTGCGCAGCACCTCGAGCTCTGCCTTCCTTCTGGCACTTTCCTGGCCTTTGCTGAGCAGCCCATGCACGGCTGGACGGGACTCAAGTCCCTCCACCTGTTCCACTCGGCCAGGGCGGAGGTCGACGGCGTTGTCCCCGGCGCCTTCTTCTCGGTCGGCCTTCGTCTTCTCCCCCCCGCCCCCCCCCCCCCCCCCCCCCCCCCCCCCCGACTTAGAGTTCGAGGGAATCTCATAAACTTGTGACACACAGAGGTTGCCCCCCGCAACTTCGATGTCGCTTAAGATGGATTCTCATGAACGAAGCTTTTGGCACACATACGACAGTAGCTCTAGATCTAGACAGGTCTAGCTGTTCTTGTTATGTGCGGCTAGGTCTAGATCTCATGATCGTGATCATGATCGCGCCCCTCCGCCGCAGCGACTGGCCTCGGACGTTCCCTCCCTCGAGACGCTCACGGTGGAGGCCCGGCTCCCCCTCGACTCGGCGGCGGGCTTCCTCTCCGTCACGTCCCTCCAGCGCCTCCGGCGCCTCGAGCTCGCCAAGGACGCGGCGGCCGCCCGGCCCTGGACGACGCGGCGCGCGAGGCGCTTCGACTGAGCCTCCTCCACACGCAGGTCTCCTTCGATGAGTAGCTTGCTGCTACGTATACCCCGACAGGGTTCGCTCTCTTCGAGTTCGAAGCGATGATCATGCTAATCATGATCATCGCTTTCAGTGCCAAGGTGGCTCTCAGATAGCCAGGACTAGTATAGTTCTTTGTTTCTTGAGAACAACCACGCTCTCGAGCTCGCGTGTGTAGGCCCGGTCGTCTGGCGGGGCTGCCTGCCGCGGCGGGAGGCGCTGGCCATGGTCACGGGGGCCGATCGCGATATCAATATCTACAGCGCTACGTATACAGGCTTATATAATTATAAATGAAGGGTACCGGTGATGCTGCGATCATGAGGCCTAATTATATAATTAGCTAAGCAAGAGGCCAAACCAGTTTAAGCTTTCAGCAGGGGGCTATCCCCACCCATTATAATTAATATTCCCAGACGATATCAATGCATATGCGCCCGGGAATTTCGCCCCTCCCTGGATCTGGATCACAGCATCTTGCATTTCGCGGACGAGCCGCGAGGCGCGATCGCGAGATGCGGAGTATATATGAACTTGAAACTATAAGATCACCGATACCGAAGTCAACCATACATATAATTAAAGAGCTGAAACTACTCAGCAACAGGACCGCGACTGCTGGGCTCACACCCCGCCCCCTGCGGTGCTTGCGCTGGGGGCCGGCGAGATCGTCGCGTGCACGTGCACCATGCGCCCTTTGCGCCCGAGGCTGCAGACCACCGCGAAAATGTCCAGGATGCTGCACAAGCGGCGTCAGCTATATCGAAGTTCATTGGAGATGACGTGTGTGAAGCAAAAATTGAACTATTGCATCTCTCTAGACACAAGTAATGTAACAAGTACCTCTCCCAGGCCTCGCGGGACAGGCCGCGCCCGTGGTCGCTCGAGCGCGCGTTCGCCGTGCGGATGAACCGCTGAAGCTCCTTCATCAGCGGCAGCATCTGGAAACAATAATCAAGTCAGATCCTGAACAAGAAGCTAAGGAAGCTAAGGAAGCTAAAGAAGCTAAGCTGGAGATCCTTCATCAGCGGCAGCATCTGCCTTGGGGGTCAAATAACTGCAACCGCGCAAGCGGAGGTTTTTTTTTTTTGAGAGACTACGGTGGGGCGAACCCCCCGTAGGTAGTGATATTAAAGACAACAAAGCAATCACAAATCAAAGATACAGTAAACTAGCACAAAATATATACAGAATCAAGAGGGATCACGAGAAGGGACACGATCAGAAGAACGCAAAAGATAAGGAGAACGAGCACGAGGAGAAGGAGTAGAAGAGCTCAAGGGCGTCGATGCAAAAGTACTAGTCACACTAGAACGACGAGGAGCACGGGGACGCAGCAAATAAGGAGAACGAGCACGAGGAACTACAGTCGAAGACGAAGATCTAGACGAAGACGACAAGACAGAGCTAACAGCAGAACTAGAAGACGTAGTCGCAGGAGGCAAAGGCGGTAGAACAGTAGGAGAGGCGAAACGTAGGACACCACTAGAGGGGAAAGTCGAAGCTGGCGGAGTGTCTAAACGGAATCGAGATTGTAGAGTTGGTAAAACAATGGACGGCTGAAGACTAATCTGAGGAACTGGGGACGACACGAGGAAAGGGGCAGAGCTCGGGTGCAGACTCGGAATCGGCAGTATAAGAGGAGGGGCGAAACGCAAGCCAGTAGTGACAGGGAAGGCAGACGATGGGGCTGAACCAGGCGGGAGAGGCAAATATAGCGAAGTAGAAGAGAGAGAAGGGTACACACGAGGAACGTCACCATACACAAAATACTCGCTGCCAAAAACTATACGGTCTGACGGTCGCTGAAGATAAAGAGGCGGAACTGCCTGAGGGCTAACAGTGAGAGATGGAGGAGGAAGAGGCAGAGCTAACGACAAAGGGAACGGAATCAAAGGTACAGGGAAGGCATGGAATACACGAGGAACTGGAAGGTGGAGGGGGCCAGTGCTCCTAACTAACATCGATGAAGCATCTGATGGAGGTGACGGCAAAACAACTGAGGGTAAACTAAGTTGAGGTGAAGCGAAGATTGATACAAGACTATCATGAATCAAAGGGGGCCATGCAGGAACCAAGCGGAGTACACTACAATGAATTTAGCTGTATATTTGTCTAGAGTATACCTCGAGCATTTCCCTTTCAATGCACTGAACCGCAGAAACCAAAAGACCTCTTTGGGTAGCATGTGGAGGAGCTCGTCGCTGCGCCCGCACTCCTCCCGCAGCTGCCGGATGCTGCGAAGGGTATCGATGTAAACGTCAGGCGTAGGGGGGATAGAGTGAAACCCGGAGTTAAGAAGAAGGAGAAGGAGAAGTTAAATGAAGATCTAGACGCAGAAACGGCGAGTCGGTATATGGGGCGGAAGACTATCGCGAGGAAAAAGGCGCCCAAGAGCGCCGCGAGACGTGATCATGAAATACGAAGCATAAAGTCTAGAGTCTATTTAAGTAGCTACTGTGAATGCGATGAAACGCGAAACTAGTGAAGTACTAGTAACAATGAAGACGGAGAACAGCGAGTCACTCACATGGGGCGGAAGACGAGGAAGTAGGCTCCCAGGAGGGCGGCGAGCTGGATGCCGAAGACGGCCGCGGCGAAGCGGAGGCCCGCGCCGATGTCCTCGTTGGCGGCCGAGAGGTACAGCCGCTGGCTCGTCGCCAGGGCGGCGTCTAAAAGAGACGCTTAGTTTAGTTTCGGTCTGAGTTGAAAAGAGGCGAAGATGAACGCGGACCGAGGTAGTCGCCGTGGAGATCGTAGAGCGTCCGCATAGCCGTGCTGTTGGGCTGCGCACGCACGCGCGGCGTCGTCATCTTCTCGTCAGCAGCGACGGCTGCAGCGATATCGATTTCGAAGATTGAAGGGCTTTAAGATCTATAAGCTTTAAGCTTTCAGATCTGTAAGCTTTGAGCTCAAGGGCTTTATAATCATCATCTTGTCAGCAACGAAGCTCGCCTGGACCGAGAGGGCCGAGGCGCAGCAGCGGCCGGGCCCGAGCCTGGCGGGGGCGATCGGGTGCGGGGATACGTCTGAGAAGAACGGGGCTTGCTCGTCGATCGTCCCGCTGCGGGAGGAGGGAACTCAGGTGGGGCGGATCGAATGCGGAGGCCGAGGGCAGAGAAGAGGGCCGAGCTCGAGGGTGTGTGTGTGTGTGTGTGGGGGGGGGGGGGGGGGGGGGGGGAGGGGGGGGGGAAAGGGGGGGGGAGGAGGCTGAGAGTCATCGCGAATTTTCAAATTTTGAGCCGTATCAAAGTCAACGCAAGCGCAAAGGTAACTGGTCGCACCCTTCTGTGAAGGCCTTGTTCTCCTTCAGCGCCTGCTGCGCGAATCCGACGAACTGCTCGATGCAGAAATCTGCCGGAGCGTTCGAAATCATTAATAACAACGAGAAACATGTTCGCCGCAGATTTAGATCTAGAGCGTTTTAAAGCCTAAGGAAGGGAGCGGCTAAGGGAAATTCAAAGGTCACCGAGGCCGTGGGAGACGAGGGAGGAGAGGTAGTCGAGGGTCGCCTTGGAGCAGTCCCCGTCGGCCCGCAGGCAGGGCGAGCCGTACAGCAGGTCCACCTGCTCGTCTTGCCTGCGCGGCGAGGCGAGGCGAGGCCGGGCGCTTAGCGGCAGAGATGTAGATCTTAATCTATAAGCTTCATTCTATAGCTTCTTTTTCTTATATATGCCCCCTTGCTTCTATAGCTTCTTCTATGGAGGTCCACGTGCTCTTCTATATATATGAAGGCCGGGCGCTAAGCGGCAGAGATTTAAACGGAGAGGCTGGGCGCATGCATATGCGCACTGCGTGTATCCTGAATCGGCTGCAGCAGCGCGGTGGCGGGGTTCGAGGTGGAGCGCGCGGTCGCCGGCGGGCTTAGAATCTCCTTGGGCTGATCGGGCGTGTCCGCTGCGGCTGGCGACTGCGCGGCGTCCGGATCCCACCGGGCTACCATCTCCGGCACTTCGATCGCGCCGCCCTTCTGCGAGCGGCCGGTCCGCTCCGTCCGATCGCGAGACCGCTGCGTCTGCGCCCTGCCCTCCGCCGCCGCGTTTTGCTCGTCGAGAATCTCCAGGTCCCGAACCGTCGTCAGAGTGTAAAACGTCGCCATGGCCCCAGTCTGTGTAATGCATTAATACAAACCGAGCGCGACGAGCGAAGGAAGGCGGATAAAGGGGCGAGCGATGCGAATGTATAATATATTTATCGTACCATGCTGGTGCCCGAAATATCCAGCACGGGCACGGAGGCGGCGGGCCCCACCGACGGCGCCGGCGACGCCGCCTGGCGCCACGCGTACGTGCTTCCGCCGCTCGCGGGTGCGGGGTACACGCGCGCGGAGGGCAGGGGGTACACGGGCGCCTCCCGATCCGCCGCTGCCTGCGCCGCGCCAGAAAGCATGCTTATTCCACTTTCATCTACAGAGTTCTGCGCCGCGGCCGGAGTCTGACAACGAAAAGCCCATTAGAGATAATAAAATAAACGGCGAAAGGCGAATGCAACGTTAACGTTGTAAAGAGATGGCGCGAGCGCGCGTACCTTCGTGTTAACCATGGACTGAGACCGCCTGATGAGGGACCTGCGACGGCCCGCGCCCGCCAACTGCATCCGCCGCATCGAGGTGCTGCGCGGCACGGCCACACCCGCGGCGCCCGTACGACCGCGCTCGGTCCGGGACCCGAGCGCCTCTCCGGTGCCGGCGCTGGCGGCTGCCGCTCGGGTCGAGTTCTCGGTCCCTTCGTCCTCGTCCTCGTCTTCTTCGACGACGTACTCCTCTCCGAGTTCCTGGCCATGGAAGCCGCTTCCGTCAAGTGCGGCTACTACACGGTTTATATGACAGGATTATAGGAAAATCAATGTGGAGTGGGTTTTGAATTCTTTTATGTAAGGCATATAGGGAACAATGGAGTGGCTTATATATATGGTCGGACCTGGTCGCTCTCTTCCACGTCCGGCGGCCGCATCTTCGCGTAGTGCCGGGCGATCTTCCGCAGCGCTGACCCCGGCCCGACCCGCACGCAGCCTCAGATAGATGTCCATGAAGAGACCTCACGGCCTCAGAAAATATAAACGCTGACCTCGGCGGGGAATGACGTTCAGGATGTCGGAGACGCCGCTCTTGGTCTGCTGCACCCGCCGAATCGACGGCTGGATCTACGCGGCCGTGAGATCAATTTCAACTGCGACACGAGACATTCATGTTTTATGTATTCGGTAGGAGAGGATCTGGAGAGGACGGCTGCGGGACCCACGGCCAGGGGGCGCGCCGCGCTAGGCTGTTAGATCGGCACCGCCGCGCTAGGCTGTTAGATCGGAACCGCCAGTGCGGAACATTAACGGACGGGACGGGCCGGGACCCAGGGCACACCACGAGGAGTATGGTGGAGAACATGGTGGTGAGGCCGACGAGGACCATGGCGCTCAGCAGGATGAACGTCAAGTCCCGGTCTTGCAGGATCTAAGGAAACCGCCGGTCGTGGTCAGAGAGAAACAAAAAGGCATAAATTAGAATTATTGCTATAGATACATCCTTCATTAAAAGGACAACATCCGTCCTCTTCAAAGGACAGCATGCAGCGTTGAAAGCGTAAGGGCGGCGCCGGCCGCATTAGGAAGCGAACGAACGGTAACGCCTAAAAGCGCAGTGTGCAACTTCAAAAACGCCACACGACCCACCTCGTTCTCGTAGAGGAGCGCGGCTTGCAGTATCACCTCGGTGAGCTGCCGGGCGCCCACGTCCTGTACGTCGGGATCAAACGTGATTTCGGGATCGAACGAAAGTTCGGGATCGAACGAAAGTTCGGGATCGAACGCGATTTCGGGATCGAACGCAATAATGAACGCGCCTGGATGAAGCGGAAGGCGCGGTTGGTGGCGGCGCCCGCGTGCTCGGCCGCCGGCGCCTCGCGAAACTCCATCGCCCGGGAGTAGAAGAGCGCCCCCAAGTCCCACAGGCCCGCCTGGATCGATATCGATTTGCGTGCCGAATCACATATATATGATCGCAAACAGTGAAGTAATGCGACTAAATGAAATCTATCGCACCTTCTGCTGCACGCGAGAGGGCTTGCCCCCGTCGACGTCCGGCAGGTAGACCTGGTACTCGATGCTCGGCGAGTTCCACAGGTCCTGCGCATTGAAGTTGAGCAGACGTACGCTTAAGCTTAAGCTTACAATGAAGCCTAAACGTAAGCTTTTAGGTTTAAGCAGGTCAGTTTAAGCGCCCAACACTGGCAGAAGCCTGGCAGGGCCCAGGGCACCTGAATGACGCGGGATGTAGACGGAGGCACGCCGGGCCTGCGTTTACGTAAGAGCTGCAGTCAGGTACAGAGGGGAAAGGCTGTGATTGCAAGAGCTCGAGTGATTAACGTGAGCATAATATATTATATAAGCGGACCTCCCGAAATAGAGGCCCCTGTGAGCCTCTCGGAAGTCGTCGGCGAGCGCCTGCATGCGGGACAGCTGCGGCCCGGAATGTTATTTAATGTTCATCTTTCAGACAGCAGCATATGTTAATCATTTATTTATATGACGCGCGGCTGCTTATGTGCGGGGCGCGGGCGCGGCCGGGCGCGGCCAGGCGCGGGCGGGCGCGCTTGCCTCATCCCGGTAGACAGCCGGGTAGTTCAGCGACGCCGAGAGCTGGAGGGTTCGGGCGTGGTCTGGCCGGCGGCGGCACGGGAAAGCGTAAGAAGAAGCCTGCAAATAAATCGAGAGCGCAGCCGGCGCCATACCCGTGATGGACGAGACGGAGCGCGCGTGGGAGGCGATGTCGGTGATCCGCGTGAGGCCTGCCGGGAACCGGTCGCTCAAAGATATCCCGTGCAGAGTCATGGCCACAAGGCGAAATCATTAGACCCCGCTTCGAACTGACCCCCCGAGATCTTGTCGAGCAGCAGGCGGCTGATGAGGTAGAAGCAGACGACCTCGACGCCGAGGATGCTCAGCCCCGTCGCCGCGCTGCGCCCGCCACGCATCCGCCAAAGTAAGATAAGAAGTGGAAGCAGCAAAGCAAAGCAAACTAAAAAGCAGAGCGATAAACTAAAACTAAAAAGTCTAGAGGACGGACCCCGTGTGGAGGCGGCGGACGGCCTTGAGCTGGCCCTCGTTGTTCAGAAACCCGTCGTTGCGGTTCTTCTTCTTCTTGGCGGCGCCGGCCCCGTCCTTCACCTGAAATTCGATCGGAAATCGGCCAATGAAGCCACGAAATTCGATCGGAAATCGGCGCCCGCGCGTCCAATTGCAAGCCGGGAGCCAGGGTGGGCCGAATCGGATTTCGGGATCGATCGCTAGCTTTCGGGATCGAACGAACAAACGGACCTGGGAGCTGCTGCCCCCCTGGCTGCTCAGGGCGTCCGGCGCGTCGCTCGTCCCGTCGCCGGTCCCCTCCTCCGTCTGCCCCTCCTCCGCGGTCCCGCCGTTGGCGGCGCCGCCGCCCAACCGCGCCGCCTCCTGCTCCTCGATCTCGTCCTTCGAATTCGTTCGAAAATCGAATTAATTAGCCGCAACACCGAGGTCCGAACGGAAATTCGGAAATTCGAACGTACGGCTCGCAGGTAGAGCTGGTGCGAACGCTCCGGATCGTTGAGTACCTTCACGAGAAACAAATTAAACAACACCGATCAGCTTCACGAAAGCTAATATATTTTTATAATTAGTTTTCGATCAGCGGCGTTTATATCAAAATATTGGAGTAGGCCGATGTAAGCTTCTTTCTATAGCTTCTTCTTATAGCTCCTTCTAATGGCATTGACGTTGGACCCACCGAGGCCACGAAGTCGGCGTAGGTGCGGAGCAGCATCTTGGAGCTCCTGTACTTTCGGAGCAGCGCCTCGTACGAGTTGGCTGCGGCGCGCGACGTGTCCGAGATCTGGCGCGGAGTGAGAGACACGAAGGTCGAGGTCGGCAGAGAAGGCCATTTAAGCGTACCCGGGAGACGTAGTGCGAGGCGCCGACGAGGTACTTCCCTGCTCGGGATCGAAGCATGAGTTTCGGGATCGAAGCGCGAGGCTTGCGTGCGTGCATGCACGCGCGGCTAATTGATGTAGATTAGAGCAAATAAAGCTCCTAGAACCGTTAAGAGCTCTAAGCTTTGAGCCTTAAGAATTATAACCTTCAGCTTGTAATAATATATATCGAAGTCGAACAGATCTAGAGCTCGCGCCCCGGCCCCGCGCACCGTTCTGCTTGCGGGCGACGCCGGCCCAGAAGCGCTGGATGAGCCGGAGCGCCTCGGCGTGCTTCGCCTTCGCCGTCCCGTACACCTGGGCGGATGAAAAATTAAAGTCAAAGTGACACCTGAGCGGATACGATGGGCTGGAGAAGAAAACATTCATCAAGCGCCCTAACGTTAAAGGGCCTTAGGCTATTTACGGGCTGGAGAAGAGAACGGGTCGCGAGCTAGCGCCCTAAATCACTAAAAGCTCTAAAAATCAAGAAGAGCTTAATAAGGGCGCTCTAAGAGCTAAGAGAGCGATCGCGAGTCGACGTGGCGCGCACCTGCTCGAACTCGAGCATGGAGATCGAGTTGAGAGTGTGCCCCAAGTGCTGCCCGTGCGCGATCTGCGAGAGCTTCAGATACTAGTAGACGCTGATCAAAAATAGAGGCTGAAGCTCAAGCTTAAAAGAATCTCTTAGAAGAAGCTTGAAGCTTGAAAAGAAAGAAGCCCACCTGGTCCCAGAGGCGCTGCTTCTCGAAGACGAGGTAGCGCATGTCGAAGGCGATGGGCCCCGCGGCCGCCGCCGAGCGCATCCGCTGCGCCGCCATCGCCGTGTCCCCCTTGTAGTCTGCGAAGAAGAGGATTTCGAAGAGTCGGATTGCGATTAGAGTTTATAGGCTTAAACTACTACAAGGCAATCGCAAGGCTGTGGTCTGTGTAGGAGATCTAAAGTACTAGTCAGCTTACTATCGAGGCGGCTGAAAGATGCTAATTATACCATAGCTATCAGAATCTTATTCTATTACTATTAAGACGGGGGCCCAAGCTTCGGCTTCAGCGTCGGCCGCTCGAGCGCACGGCGTATGAAGAGGGCGTAGTGGATACGAATGTAGACCGAATGCGGCAGCGCGTACATCGCCTCCCTGCGGGAGAATTCAGAGGGGGAAATCAATCAAAGACGGGGTCGGCCGCGGGAGAAAAGAGAGGCGTCGATGGCTGGCAGGCGGTTGGATCGCGATCCCCACCGGCGCCGGCGCCGCGCGCGGCGCCTTCGCCATTCAAGAAGCGGAGGCGCCAGGCAAGCTTCCGTTTAAGAGCGGTGGCGTCCCCTTCCGTTTAAGAGCCCGCCACCCCGTCTATAGCTAGTCGAGCCGACCAGGCCCAGGCCCATGGAAAAGGGCAGAAGCCGCTGGGAAAAAGGCGGAAATCTATATAATATCTCACCGGTAAATGGCGTCGGCCGCGGCGACGTCGCAGTGCCTGCGGAGGGCGACCCGGGCGCGGACCTCGTACTGCAGCGAGTGAGAGTGAGGCGAAGAATCCCATGATCAATCCAAAGATCTAGAAGAAGCTCCTAATTAAGCTCAAGAAGCTTATTATTACGTATATGCTTCGCACCTAAGCGTAAGCTTAAAATCTTTAAGAAGCTCAATCCAAAAAGAAGCCCGCATAATTAAGCACGCTTAAGAAGCTTGGAGTGAAGACTCGCGCGTATACGTACTTGGCACTCGACGAAGAAGAGGAGGCCGCAGGCGTCGAGGCCGGCGACGAGCCACTGCCCCAGCCACGACCGCGCCAGCCGCCCGCCTGCTCGGGCGGAGGAGCAGGAGAGGCTTAGAAGAAGGAGGAGCGGGCTTCGGTACGGCAGCCAGGAGGGCGGGCGAAAGCTAAAACGGTTGGGCGGGCGGGCGGGCGGGCGGGCGGGCCGGGCGGGGGGGCGGGGGGGCGAAAGCTTTAGAAGCAGACGAAACTGGCTTCGGCCAGCCAGCCAGGAGTGGGCGGCCGGGCGGGCGGGCGACATTTAAACCGGCCTCGTCCGGCCGGGCGGTCGGCCGGCCGGGCGGCCAGCGCCGGGGGGCGGGCGGGCGGGCGGCCAGGCGGGCGAGCTTAAGCGGGCGGGCGGGGGGGCGGATAGGAGGGGATTCGGAGGGGGCGGACCGAGGTGCGGCTGCACGACGATCGAGTCCCTGTTCGCGATCGCGTTGAGGGGCGGCGGCGGCGAGGTCCGCCCGGCGGGGCCGGCGCCCGTGGCGCCGGCGTCGGCGGCGACGCTGGCGCCCTCTCCGTCCTCCTCGCCTTCCCCTTCTTCGCCTTCGGTGTCTGTAGCTGCTGCACCCTCCGGGATCCGGACGACGGGCGGCCGCGGCGCCGGCCGCACTTGGATCGTGGGGCGGGCCCTCGGGGAGGGGGCAGCGGTCGAGGGCGCCGGGCTCAGGCTCTGGAGGCCCGCCAGGCCCAGCCCCGGGAGGGAGCGCGGCTGGGGGGCGGCGGCGTATCGCGCAGCGGCCGCCGCCGCGGCCGGCCTCGGGCGCGCGCCGGCGACCAGCCATATCCGCACGACTGCGCATGCCCATCAGATCAAATCAAATCCGACGCCCAACTTCGAACCTCTTCGATATAATAAATCTTATTTTAAGTTTGCTAGAAAGCTTAAGAACGCACATGTGAAAGTGGCGCCGGAGACAAAGAAGGGAACGATGAGGGCGAGTGCCAGTGACGCGTAGTGGAACAGGGCCGCTTCGTCTCCTGGGCAAAAAAGAATCTTAGAACAGATAGTGAATTTGATCTGGAAAGGGGGTACCGGACCTTCCGGCGCCAGGTCGATGAGGCGGCTCGTCATGGGAAAGGCGGCGGCAGCCAGAAAGAGCCCGGCGCGCTGCAGGCTAATTATAGGCCGAAGGAACGAAATGTTAACGGGACCGGGGGGATTCGAACCAGGCAGTTCTCGAAGGTGCTGTAGAAGGGTACGGTGACTTGGATGAAGATGCAGACGAGGACGAGCAGCGCGAAGTTGACGGCCTATTTTTAGAAGGGACGGTCAGTCAGGGTACATGAAAGAGGGGGTGGGTGGGGGGGGGGGGGGGGGGGGGCACCTGCGAAGACCGCACGCTGGCCCCCACGAACAGGTTCACGAAGATCATGGTACTCTGCACGATCGCTGCGCCGAAATGAGGGGCCGGGGGTACACGGCGATGCCGAAAGGGCGAGGGGCGGGAGGGGTACCGTAGAGGAAGGAGAAGCGCCCGTGGGGTCGGGCGGCCCTCGCGAAGGAGACGGGGCAGCTGCGGGGTACATCTTTTACCGGGAGAGGCGGATTGCGTATACGGAACTCATGGGGGGTACGCCACCTGTCGTAGAAGATGAGGCGGAAGACGAGGGCGTACGGCTGTCGTCGAGTCAGGAGCCGGGGTACGCGGATGATGATATCGGGGGTACAGGAAAGCGCACGACGAAGGTGAGGAGGAGGGCGATTGAGACGGCGAGGTACCCCGGCGCGAGGCTCCCCCCCTGGCCATGGAACGCGGGGCAGTTCCTGATGCTGGAAAGGACCTACGCGAGGCGGGAAGCTGAGTAAACCTCAACCCGCGCGCGCGTACGCGTTCCAAAGACTATATATACGTCGTTGCGCAGCGTCGCACCGAGTCGCGGACGACGCCGGCGGGCCCCGGGGCGTGGTCGGCCACGTAACAAGCCAGCGGCTGGGCCAGAATCTGCGGCGGTGTTACACTTGTGATTGCATTGGTGGCTATAGGTAATCGTTTGAACACGTAAAAGTTCGCTCTAGAGGGGGCGGGTACGTAGGTAGGCAGGGGGGGGGGTACCTGGGTGGCCGGGATGAACGACGCGTCGACGAGGAAGGACGCGATCATTCTTAGGAGCCGCAGCGGGAAGACCCGCAGCGACTGCGTGACTGGGGGGGGGAGTTGGGGGGTACAGATCTCGATTCCGGGCGGGGGAAAGGGGGGGTACCGCTCATGTAGAACACTGCGCGACGGATCAGAGTGAGCGAAGGAGGAGAGGGATCGGAGCGAATGGGGGTACCGTATCCCGTGAGGCAGTACGTGAATATGATGAAGACGGCGGCCGACCAAAAAATGGCTGCGGAGAACTCAATCGAAGATTTGGATCGTCAAAAGATTCGCGAGATGTCGTACCCGCGCTCCGAAATATACTGGCGAACCAAGAGGACTGGACGGATGCGAACTGGGGTACGGGGGTTAGATGGTAGTGCAGGGGAGGGGGTACGGGCGCGAACGATGCTCTCCGCTGTCCCGGGGTAGCTTAACCACGCGCCAGCGGAATCGGGGAAACGCGGCGGCATCCTGCGCCGATTCAGGGTACGGAAAACAGGGAAAGGGGGATACGATGTGCGCACGAGAGGGTCATAAGCTGCGTGACTGCGCATGCGGCGAAGAAGGGGTCAAGGGGGTACGCGAGCGGCCCGCGGGGGCGCGGGGAGGGTACAGTCGTAGAACAGGAAGGCGTAGGGGATGAAGATGCGGGTCCAGAAGCCGGGCGACCTGCCCGTGCCTGGGTACAGGTGCGAGTTAGCCGCGCACGGGGGGTGAAGGGGGGTACGCACGATCCGTTAGGTAAAAGAGGACTGAGAAAGCGACCTTCTCGAGCTTCCTGAGCAGCTGCACTAGCGTGGAATGCGCCGCGGCGTCTTCCCTCCTCGCCATTTCGGGGTCTGCTCAGCGGACTGCTCAGCGCGCGCGCAGCAGCGGATCCAACGGGCAAAGCGATCGGATTCGAACGAACCAAAGTCCAAGTAGTGTTGGAGCGTTTTCCTGTCCGCCCCCAATGGGAGGCTGAAGACGGACGGGATTTGCCGCATTGCCGCATTGCCTCCGGCGCCGGCCGCGGCCGCGGCTCGCGCCCGCACGCGCGCGGCCGGACTATGCGCACGCGACTGCACCGCGCTGTGCGCGGCATTCCTGTGCCTTAGCTCGCTAGAGTCCCGCATGTGGTGCGACGCCGGCGCCGGCGCTGGCGACCCGCGGCCGGTCCTCTCGAACTCCATCGAGGACCGCATGCCGCTACAAGCGGCGGGCGGGGCGTTCCAGGTCCATGGCTGCTCTTTCTCTTATCAGATCTATGGCAGGGCGAGAACTGCGATGCGGCGGGAGGCGAGCGCGGCGCACGGGATCGAGGGGAGGGAGCCAGCTGCAGGATCGAACGTCGTCGCGAGGTCCGGGGCGATGAAGGGAGCCGCAACCGGTGCGAACGGAGGCCTCCTCTCGTTAGCTACTGAATGAATGTGCTGCAGCTTCCTCTCCCGGAGTCCTCGCGCGCGACGTGCGGCCAGAAACGGCTACGGGGCAACAGGCGAGAAGCCCGGATCGCTCAGGGCGGGGAATCCGAAGAGATGAACTGAAAACAGCGTCCCTGATGCAGCAGTTGCAGTCTGCAGCTGCAACACGATCGAACTGGGGTTATCCTCAATCGAAAGCTCGCGGAGTCTTCAGGGTGCTGCAGCCTGCATTCGCGTAGCTAGCCGGGCACTCACGCATCCACGATGCTGCAGCCCGGCTCTCCCCGCAGGCTGGCTGCGCCTAGATAGGGCTCGCAAACTTTGGAAGGCTGTACCCCGCTCGCAGGGAACTTTCTGCCCATCTGCGTCGGCGGCAGCGTTTTGAACAGCTGTTGGTGGTCAAAGAGCTCGTAAAGGCGATCCGAAGCCCCACGGGCGGCGGCGGCGTGCGAGAACCCATCGAAGAGCAGCTGGCCGGCCTGGAGGCGCTCCGAAGCATCTTGTTGAAGGATGTACAGCCCAGTTTTCGACGAGGCCGAGCTGGAGCGCATGGCCAAGGAGCAGCTCCTCACTAAGGCGCTACTTGCCGTTCAGCGCGCGAACAAGGACGGAGTTGGCGCCTTTCTGCTTGACAACCTGTGAGCGCTTTGAATGCTGCGATCTTTCCGCGCTTCTTTGGCCCCAAGGTTGCCATGCAACGCGCTCACACGAACGCAGGCGCCCCGAGCCGACGGAGCGCCAAGCGAGGCCAAACGCTGGGGTCTTTGGCCGCGTGCTGAAGAACACGGTGGGCTACAATCGCGTCCTCGTCAAGCAGCAGGAGCGCGTGCACCGCCAGAAGGAGGAGAGGCGCGAAGTGCGGGAGGTGAAGTGGGGCAAGAGCTCTGCGAAGCACGAGTTCAGTGCGCCCAGCAGGCGGGACCGTGACCGCGACAGCAAGCACCATCATCACCGCCACCGCCACCGGTCGCGGAAGGACGACGAGCGTAGGCGCCACCGCGACGATGAGGGCGAGGAGGAGGAGGAGGAGGACGCGCGGCGCGAGGGCGGGCGCTGGGGCGAGGACGAAGGCGAGGCGGGCGAGCCGCGCGCGGCGGGCGGCAGCGGCGGCGACGACGCGGAGCGCTCGGCGCCAGAGGAGGAGGACGAGGAGAAGGCGGCGCAGCGGCGGCGGGAGGCGCGGCGGCACCACAGGCGCCACCGCCACCGCAGCGAACGCGACGGCGGAGGCGGCGAGTTGGGCGACGCAGGAAAGCGGTGCGCGCCGCCGCGCCGCGCCGCGCCGCCGGTTCTGCTGTGGCGGGCCCCGACGCGCCGCTCACGAACGCATGCGCGCGCACAGGACGGAGCCAGAGAGGGACGGAGAGCCGCCAGCGGCCTCCGCGGAAGCCGGCCGCGACGGGGCGGGGGGAGACGAGGAGGACTGGCGGGCGGCGCTGGCGGCGCGGGGCGTCAAGCCTCGGGGCCGCGGCGCCGTGGAGCGGGCGCGCTCGGACAGCCCACCGCGCGCGGGCGCGCCCGCAAAGCGTTCGGCGGAGGAGAGGGGCGAGACCGGCGTCGGCGCGGCGAGCGGGAGCGGGGTCGAGGGCGCGAGCAGGGATGAGCGGCGGAAGCGGCACAAGGAACGGCGCAAGGACAAGGAGAAGGAGAAGGACAAGGATCGCAAGGCCCGCAAGATGGACAAGAAGCGACGAAAGCGGGTGCGGGCTGTGTCTCCTCCTCGCCGCTGGGAGGGTGTCTGAGGGGCTGCCGGGCGGGCGCAGGACAAGAAGAAGAAGCGGAGGCGGGGCGGCAGCGGAAGCGACAGCGATTCTTCCTCGAGCAGCTCAAGCAGCTCAAGCAGCAGCAGCAGCAGCAGCAGCAGCAGCAGCGAGGACGAGGAGGAGCGCCGCCGCCGCCGCAAGCGCAGGCGGGAGCGGCGCAGGGAGCGCAGGGAGCGGCGGGACGGGTCCCCCGCCCGGGGCGAAGGGAACGGGGACGGCGCGGGCGCCGGGCCCCGCTCCCGCTCTCCCGGGCCGGGCTCCGGCGCCTCGGGCGCCGGCGCTTCCTCCCCTCCCGCCGCCTCCTCTGGCTCCCCGCCCCCCGCAACGGACCCAGAGCCGTCCCCCGGGCCCCCCGAGGAAGGCGAGGTCATGGCCCAGTGAGGCGGCGGCCGCCCCCCCGCGCTAGCTCCCTAGCCCGGCTTCGCAGCGCGCTGTCTTTTTCAATGAATGGAGAGACCGGTTGCCGCTAGTGCTAGCGCTGCGCAGAGACAGAGCCGGGGGGGCGGGATGGGATGTGCTGGATAACAAACCGGCGCGCGCGGGCGCTTCCGCGGGCGGTACACTACGCGATACACAGCACGCAAGGAAAAGCGAAACTAGAAGCACGATGGTAGGTAGGTAGGTAGGTAGTTCTTAGAAGTACGAGGCGGTCAGGCCGCGGTACGAGCTGCCGGTCTCGTGCGCCGAGGTGCGGCCGTCCCGCTCCCGCTCCCGCTCCCGCGCCGAGTACTGCCCGCTCGTGTACTGAGCGCTCTGCTGCTGCCGCACATCGTTCCGCTGCGGCGATCGGGCGAGTTAGGCGAGAGCTCAGGGGCGGCTGTGAACGAAGCAAAAGAAGAGCGCACAAAGGCGGCGGTGTGCGACTGGGAGAGGGAGGCGCGCTCCTCGGCGCTGTTGACGTGCACGGGCTGCGGCGGCGGCCGCGGCATCATCGAGCTGTTGTCCCCCGCGCTGACCCGCGTCGGCACCGGCTGCTGCGGCGGGCGTGAGGGCGGAGCAGCGGATACAGACAGGGCGATGGCCGTGCCCGTGACTCACGCGGGCGGGGAGGTTGAGGCCGTGCTCGCGGTACCCCGGCTGGGGCGCCCGGTACGTGATCTTCGAGCCGACGACGGCCGCCGCGTCCGTGATCGAATCCGACACGGAGCGGAACAGCGAGCCGGCAGACGGCGTCCCAGCGAACCTGTACCCCCCAGAGCTCAGCTTTGACATAGCTTAGCTCGGGGGGGAGGGGAAGGGGGGTACCCGTTCCGGACGTCGGGCGTGACGCGGTACGGCTGCCGGTTCGGGTCCGGAAGCTCGCGCCCCGAGAGCTCCCGGAGCTTGCGCTCCTCCTCGCGCTGCTTGTGCTTCTCGCGGCTCTTCTTGAAGTCGTCGATGCCAAACTCCCGCGAGAGCGTCCGCATCAGCCTGGGCGAGATTAAGTTAGAGGGTACAGAGAAGAAGAAGAAGGGTTTAATCGCGTACCCGTGCATGCCCTTCTCGATCTTCTCGCCGACCTTGTCGACCGCGCGGCTCGTGGCGTGCGTGAACGAGTGCCGCCGCTTGAGGCCCGGCTCCGAGTACGACGAATCGTAGGCGGGGCTGTAGGCCGGCGCCGGCGCCGGGGCGGGGGCGGGGGCCTGGTAGTACGGCTGGGCGTACGCGTTCTCGTTGTGCGTGTACTGTACCCCCAAAGAGGCGATCGATCAGCCTCGAGGCGGAGGAGGGGGCGCAGGGTCCCACCTGGGAGGCGGGGGCCTGGTAGGAGGTCGTCTTGAAGAGGCCCTTGAAGCGCGACTCCTGCTGCGGCTTCTGCGGGGCGGGGCGGGGCGGGAGCCGCGGTGAGCGGGAGGCAGGCGGGCAGGCGGGGCGGAGGAGGGATGCAGAGCTAAGTTGGGAGGGAGGGCTGAGCCAGGGGACGCTAAGCCGAGCGGGCTGAGCTGAGGCCTTCCCGGACCGTCCCGGGCCCCACTAAGACAAAATCTTAGGGCGACGGCAAAGCTAAGACTATCTTAGGGCGACGGCCGGGCGGGTTCCCGCTCTGATCCCAGCACCCCGCCCCGCCCCGCGGGTCATGACGGCCCCCCGGCGCACCGCGTCTCGGGTCATGACGTCGCCGCGGGTAGGGGTCGGGTCCCGCGAGCGCGAGCGGCGGGAGGAGGGCGTCGTGTCCCGCGCCGCGTCCGCCGCCTGCGGCGAGGCGATGCCCAGCGCCAGGCCCGGCGGCGCCGGCTTGTACTCTGCTCAGACCAGATCAGATCAGATCAGAACAGATCAGATCAGATCAGATCTGAGGGCGGACCCTTGGGCATGAGGGCGCGGACGCCGTCCTTGGCGCTCCCGAAGAGCGAGGCAAGCGCGTTCTTCGACGAGGAGCGCGTCATACCCCGGTCTGAGGGGGGGGGGGGGGGGGGGGGGGGGAAGGAGGGGGCGAGGAGGCGTTTCTTTCGCGTACCCCGGAGGGAGCCGGAGGCGTAGATGGGGGAGGTGTCGGCGCCGCGGCCGCCGTCCCACCAGGACTGCGGGCGGGGAGGGGGTCAAGGCGAGGCGGGAGCGGAAGGCGGGAGAGGCAGTGGACCGGAGGCGGGCGGGCGGCGTCCGAGGCGGGCGTCCTAGACTAGCCTGCCCTACAGCCTAGCCGGGCGGCCTAGGGCGGCCTAGCCGCCCCGAAGTAGAGGAGGCGGGGGCGGGGGCGGGCGGATGGGCGGGCGGGCGTCGTCCCCTCCTCTAGCCTGGCTAGCCGTTCCGGATCCCCTAGCCCCCGAGAGGAGCCAGGCGGGGGCGGGGGCGGGGGCGGGGGCTGGGGGGCGGTGGTGGGCGGGCGGCGTCCCCTCCTCTAGCCTGGCTAGCCGTTCACGATCCCCTAGCACCCGAGAGGAGCCATGCGGGGGCGGGACTGGGAACGGGGGGGAAGGAAAGGGGGGGGGGGGGGCGGGCCGGGCCGGGGGTACCTGCAAGAGCCGATCCATCATGGACCAGAGGTACTGCTGGTCCCCGACCCGCTGCGCCTGCTCCGCCACCGCCTCGATCTCCCCCTGCGAGCGAAGTCAAGTCGGCTCAGCTGAGCGCGGTCCTTCCCCCCCCCTCTACGCTTCGTTCGCACCTGGTTGATGTAGGCGCCGTTGTGCCGGTCGAACATCGGGTGCGCCGCCGCCTGCCGCCCCGCGCTTAGCTCCGGCCCGGGGCCCGCGCTGGCCTGGCTAGCCGCCGGGCTGGGGTACGGCGCACCTGGAGGACGTGCTCGGCGGCGGACTCGGGTGAGCCGTCCAGCACCAGGTCCACCAGGGACTGGCCCAGGCCGACGTACCTGTACCCCGCCCCGCCGGCGGGCGCCGTCAGGGCGGCCTCTCGCTATTTCGCCGAGGGCCGCGGGAGCGAGCGCACCAGGGGAGGTGCCGCTTGAGCTCGGTGCGGGCGCCGCCCGGGGCGACGGTGACGACGGTCGTGCCCGAGCCGTCCAGCCGGCGCGCGAGCTCGGCCGCCTGGAAGATGTTCAGCAGCTTGGTCCAGCGGTACACGTTCACCTTCGGAATCGGTTTGAATTTGAATTTGAATCTGGATTTGATCCAAAGCGGACCGCGTCGCCGGCCTCGAAGTTGTGCGTGGGCAGCACGTCGAGGTTCGGGAGCTTCCCGGCGTACCTTTCGGGTACGGATCAAATTCGAATCAAATTCGGGGCCGCGGACCGAAACGTGTTCTACTTCGCACCGGTGCGACTCGCAGCCGACGAAGACGACGCGGGTGCGGGGCGTGCGGCGGAGGAAGTCAAGGAACATTTTGATCTGCGGCGGCCGCGGCGGGCGGGATTCGATCGATCTGAGTTGGAAGGGTGCGCGACACGAGGAGTGCGGCGGGCCCGGCGCGCGCACGATGAGGTGGTTCGCAAGCACGTTCGTCTGCGGCGGCGCGAGGACGTGAGCGGCGTGGGCGGCGGGAAGTGGGCGGCACGGCGGCGAGGGCGCCGCGAGCCGCGCGAGCAGCGCCAGGCACCTGGAACATCGTCTCGAAGCCGTCCGCCGTGAACTCGGCCGGCTTGAGGCACGCCGCGTTCAAGATAAGGTAGTCCAGCGGCAGGCCCTTCGCCTGGAAGTTTGTGACGAAGGCCCGCACCGTCCTCAGGTCCGCGAGGTCTGCCGAGGCGCAAGTAAGCGCCCCGGCCCGGCCGTGGCCCTCCCGGAGCTCCCGCGGCGGCCAGCTTGAAAAGCTTGAACAGCCCAGCAACGCGCACCGAGCTTGAGCACGTCGAGGCGGCCGGACTTTAGCGTACGGTTCTCGTTCATCTCTGCCGCCACAATCTCGCCCTCGGACGCTGCACAGGCCGCCACTCAGTGAAGGCCACGGCAGCGAACGGGGCGATGGCACCAGAGTGGCATCCCATGATGACCCTGGACCCTGCATCGAATAGCTTCTGGCAGATCGCCTGCCGCAGAGGTGAGCCGCGGAGGCTGAGCCTGGGACGCTGCCAGCGCGTCCGGCGTGAGGGCTCCTGGACGAACCCGGCCGATGCCGCGCGTCGCGCCGGTCACAATGACGACCTTCCCGCGAAGGCTCTCCACGTTCCAGTAGTCGCCGACGCCCGCCATCAGAGCGGCCGTTGGCTTGCGCTGCGGTACCCGGGCGCCAGTTGCCCCCCACCCATTTGCTGGTTTTGCGCCCCGCAAGCTCTCCAACGATGGCGCGGGGCGCGTATTCGGCGGCCCCGCCACCTGGTGCGCCGATGGACACCGGCGCGCGCCCGAGACCCACATTTCTTGCTAGCGCGTCCCCGGTTGCTTGCTCCGCGCTTGCACGTCCGCGTACGATACGCCTGCGCAGAGGCACGCGCCCAGGAAGCAGACGAGCTGGCGCTCAGCGACGAGGACTGGCAGGTCGGCCCATGTTCCGCATACGTGGACCACCAACCGGATGCGCGCCGCTGACTGCATGTCATGCCGCAGATAGCGGCCTTCGAAATGCTGCTGAGCATGCAGGAGAGCTCCGAGGTGGACAAGGACGCAGGCCGGGCGCCCCGTCGCGTCGCTCCGCGTCGACGTCGCGCTGGGCATCTCCGGCCGCCGCTTCCGGCACCTGGCGGCGGCGGCGCGGCTGGGAGCGGACCACGATCTCGGAGCCGCGCGCTACAGCACGACCGCCCTGCCCGAGGATCCCCCGCAGCGCCGGGCCCCGGAGACCGCCCGCGGCCGCCCGGGCTCCATCGCGTGTCGCGTGCGGCCGGCCGCGGCGCGGATCGATTCCGACTCCGCTCGAACGAAGATTTGATCGCAGGTACGAGCTGGCGGCCCTGCGTGCGGCCGGCCTGCGGGCGGATCACTTTTTCGGGGGTGACATAGCGGAGCTCCAGGCGTTCTACCGGCGCCGCGCCGGCGCCGCCCTCGCGAGCCTCGCATGCGCAGAGCTGCCGCGGGACGCGCCGGAGCTGCTGGACGTCGCGATCGACGGCACTGGACGTCGACGGCGCCCTGCCCAAGCCGCTGATCATGAGGGCGGGCCCGCCCTGAGCTGAGCTAGACCTAGCTATAGTGCGGGCCCAGCCGAACCTAGCGCTGGCCACTGCCAGACAGCTAGATAGCTAGCCGGGCCACCCCTCCCGGCCTCGCTCGGATTCCCTCCTTCCCTTTTTTTCGCCAGCTGCGGTCCCCGTACGCGTCTGCTGACGTCATGCAGCTCCAGAATTTAATGACGCTAGCGCTGACGAGGGCCATCACGTGCACCTCGAGCTCGCCTGTCAGTACTAGTACTAGTACGTATACCGTAGTACCCCCTCCGAGGCTCCCAATTTGCGAAACGCGTATCGTCCCCCCCGCCGACTGCATGTGAAGGCGACGCCCTTTTAGCTTATGATTACCGTAGTACCTCCGCGATATCGATTGCCAAGTTGGCCTAGCTCTCGAGCTCCCGGCCGGCACCCGGTGACCCCTAGCGCATAGCTAGGCCTACTATAGCTAGCCCCTAGTAGGCCTAGGCCTCGCGATCGAGCCCGCCTTCCCGAGTTATAAGCTTAAGCGCGTCGCCCACGTGCACCTAGCTATATATAGCCTCCGGATCCGCCGGGCCGGGACTTCATCAACAGCGCTTGTTATTCACAGGTGTTATAATTAATGTTATAAACCAGTGCTAAATGCGGGTTTATAATTATGTCACGGCTCAAATTTCATTAAAACTGTACAGGGCGGGCTCTAAGGCTGGCCGCGGCCGGCTGGCCATGGCCAGCCTGGCCGACCAAGCACCTGACTCAGTGATATCGATCATGACTCCGAGCAAGAGGCTGGCCGCCAGCTGCAGCTGGCTGGCCAAGCCTTGAAGTTTTCGCTAGAGGCTGGCGGGCAGTGGCGGCCAGTGATATAATCATGAATATGAATTATATAACAGCACTGCTGGGCCCACTGGCTACCGTAGTACTAGTATAGGGCCGTTTCCCGCAGTCGCCGATATGTATGGGAGCGGGCTTATGTAAGGCTTACGTAGTTAAAAGATGACGGTGACATCACGTTTCGCATGATGTCATGCTAATTTCGAAGCTAATTCGTAGCTTACGCGGGAGTGACTTTGGCCGGATTAACTCCCGCGGATGTAAGCTACGAGCTTAGGAGGGCCTATCTTCCTAGTGAGGCAGCCAATGGGCTGCCAGTGTCGGTGGGTGCCGCTTCACTACGATATCGGAGTGAGCGGCACCCACACGACACATCATACTTTGGCCATCATAGTTTTTTCCCCACTAGCTAATTTTCACTACGTAGCTGGCGACTGCGGGAAACGGCCCAGTACTAGTACTACCGTAGTACACTGTACACATGTACAGTACACTGGCTAGCTACTGTAGAACTAGAAATATTTAGTGGGCTGGCCGGATATTTATAGTACTAAAAGGTTTTGGGCGATCTACTAAATATTTCCCGCCTGCTAAAGTCGAGAATTTGTAAGGGTAGTCCCGTCTAGATCTCCGCCGGCGCCATACAGAATCCCTGCGAAGGCTGACCTACCAAAAATTTACCAGCTGCTAAAGTGGCAGTTTTGGCGAAGTACTAATTTGCCCCAAAAGATCCCCATGCCTGACTCCGGGAAAGTTCCCCCAACTATTACTGCTCCCCATGCCTGACTCCGGGAAAGTTCGGCGCGCCACCTGACTCCGGGTTAATCCCCCCCTTATACCCCTTTAACTTGCCTCCAAACAGCCCCCGCCGAGAGCATCTCGGGTCCTGGTTCTCGATTAACTAGTTCTACAGTTTAGCAGGCCCCCGGGCCCCGGGGGCCCGGGGCCCGGGGCGCCGGCCGGGGCAGGCGGAGCCTCCGCACATGCGCATTGCGCAGGGGTGCGTACACGTGATATCAATCGTTTCAAAATCGAATCGAATCGAATCGACTTTTCATATCGAACCATCGAACCAGAAGGCCATTCGAAAGTTCAGCCGTCAATCCACCCAATCATGGCATGCATATGAGCCCGATTCTAGCTCGAGACTCGAGCCTGAGTGTTCGAAGGAAGCTGATGAGCGGCGCGGAATCCGCCGCGGATCGTCGGACTCGGGAATCGATCCCCGATCGCGATTTCCCGGGTCCCGTTGACTCCCGTACGGTAACTTCGGTAACTTCGGAAGTTCGGTAACTTCAAAAATTGCGGTAAGCCTGATCATGATCATGACCGGGGCCGTGACTCCCGTCACGAGTCCCGTGACGTCCCGTCATGGATCCGGGTCCCGGGATTCCCCGCCGCCACTGGGCCAATTGCAAATCCCCGGCCCCGCAGCCGGGCCCGGCCGGGCCGGCCCGTGCCGCAGTGCACGTGATCTTTTGAGAAATGAAAACTCGAATCGACTTTCAATCAGACTAAATCGCGAATTAAATGGCCGCAACTGTGGCAACTGTGCTCGTGATCGCGAATCGATTCACGATTCACGAGTACCTAGGTAGGGTTGCGCTGATCATCGGATCCGGATTTCGGATGCATACCGTAGGACAAATATTCGACCGCGCCGAGGCCCGAGGGGCCAAGCATTTGCCAAGTTAAAACATAGAGCCGGCGGGCTCCGCGTCGCGATCGGGTGCTTGGCTTGGCTTGACCGTCGGACCAGTGAGTCGGCAGTGACCCCGGAAAACCAGGCCCTGGCATTGCAGGCTGGCAATTGCAAACTTCGAAAGGCTGGCATCCGCACAGGCTGCGGCACAGCTGCAGGCCCTGAGGCTGCAGACTGTCACAGTGTAAGCCTTTGAACTTCGGAAGTACATGTACATGTTCCGTATACTGTGCGTCTTCTAAACATAGCTCTTGTCGGCGATTCGCGATCGTGCTAAAGATAGCTTGACGCTGTGACAGTTTGACACAGTGACAGCTGAATTAGTCACCCGCGCGCTGGCCGCGGCCGATCGTCGGATTTCGTATCCGTAGTCCGACGGTCTGGGGGACCGTAGATTCCGTACCGTGGACCGTGCCGGTACGCACGCGTGCGTATACGTACTAATTGGCCTGACAGCAGAAGGATACAGATCTAGATTCTAGAGACCCAAAGAAGGTCGCCTTTGGTTAAGCTAATCCGCACCCGTACGGGGCAGGCTAGCGCTCTGCCGCAAAGGTCCCGCGACCGGTCATGGCGGTCTTGCGCTCTAGATCTTCAAGCGTTCATTTGCAAGGCCTGCAGCTTCTGGTGGCTGTTTGCACGCTCCTGATTATCGGTTTGGCGGACGCGCGCCCCCACTTCGACCCTCCGGCTTACCACGCGAACTACGGCTTTGTTCCTTTGGAGGGCGCCGGCGATGCCGCGGCCGGCAAGGCTGGTCGCAGCTTTGACGACATCCCCGTGCTCGAGAATCCCGCGGTCAACCCGGGTCCAGGCCACGCCCGGCGTTACGTGAACTCCTTTTCAGCGACCGACAAGCTCGGCCGCCCGACCACGTTCAAGTGCGCAGCGTTCATGATCGATATCCGATCCGTTGATCATTCCATATCTATATATATGTGTTAAATATTAATACGCGCACGGACATCGATACTATATATGATATCTATGATCAGCTATAAATCAGCTCATATATGTACGCTCGAGCTCGTGATCATGACCATGTACATGCTCGTTAATATTGATGTTGCAAATTTTAAAGCTCACGCTATATAGCTAACGCTTGCGTGCATGCGCAGCTACGACGTTGTCGTTTCACGGACGACGATTGGGCTCGACGACCTCGCGTCGCTCGATTCGGTGGAGTGCATCGACAACGGCGCCGTCCTGCGGCTTTCGTTCGCGCTCAATGGAGACTCAACCGCACGCGCCGTCGCGGAGTGGGATGCTGGCTGGATTGTAGTTGGCTCCGAGCCTTGGGGTAATCACTGATTCATGCCTGTGATAGAAAAAGATCTAGATGCGCTAGCGCTGATAGATGCGCTCGCCGAGTCGTCCATGGGTTATGTATAGTATTGGCCACAAAAGCTGCAGCTGCAGGCGCTTTACTCACACTATCTCTTCGTATACGTAGGTTGTCGGATCGATGGAGCCGGCAGCATTCTACGCGAGCTCTCCAGCAAGCCGGCTGTCGAGGGGAGAGTGGTCACGCTCTCGACCCGCGGCGGAGTCGACTGGACGGTTCGAACTTTCTAAACATGTATATGCGTAATTGGTATACCGACGTCGACCGCGGCCGTCGTGGATCAACGCAGAAAGCCTTTGACGAAGGCGAGCTTACCATCAAAACTCCGTTCGAGGAACAAGAGGAGGTCGCGATCGACACGAAGGGGAATCCGGACTCGAAATCGCCCTCGGCCAGGTTCGGCTCGCCGTTCGCGCCCGCACGCGTGTCCTGCAGATGCACGCCCTGTATATAGCTAGGCCTGCAGGCTCTTGATCGCGACTCTAAATGAATGATCATGGCACTTCGGCAGGTCCCGTTTGCGCGGGCTCTCTGGCGCTAGCTACACGCCCACTGGACCAGCCCCATTGTACTGCCGCGATTGCGCCGCACCCGGCCCGCTACGTCGGCTGATTTGTCTGCAGGGTTCCGGAGCCGGACATGTCGATCACGAACCTGACACCCGACATAGTCGTGAAGTATCAAAGGAAGCTTGCATTCAACAGTGACGATGGTAAATCGGCGACTGATCCAGAGATAAAAGTCCCAATGCCTGCTGGTGTTAGGTACGCACGCGCACGCGGTTCAAATCGCTTTATATCCACACATAGGACTCAAATTAAAAGTTCTCGGAATCGATATCAAATTGACTTCAGTGCGGCAGCGGAGTGGACATGGCCTGCAAGAACTGCTTCGGTACGTATATATACGTATAAACACGTTGCAGACATGCGCAGTTTAATGCGCGCGCAATTGAAATTGTAGCCGCGGTATCGCGATCGATCGCATCAGTTTGACCGCCATCTCAATAATGCGCGCGCAATCGTAATTATATAACCGCGGTAAACTTATCGCAATCGATTGTGTCAGTCTGACCGCTATCTTTGTACTTGCAGCCTACGCAGGAGTATCCATGGAAGTCACTCTCATCTGGACAAGTACGGGGGGTCGCATCAAGTATTTCAGGTCCGTAACGATTTTTGTTGTTGCGAGCCCAAATATATAACTAGCGTTAGCGCCTGTTCTGATCTCGAGCCTCTGCCTATGCCAGGATGCATCTGGACGGGACGCTAGCGTTCAATGTCGACGTGAGTATCTGTTCTAATTTATGGAATAGTTTTGATCTCGCTTCATGCACAGAAGCTAACAGCTTGCACACGTACAGTTCCAGCTGGATATCGATTCTCCAAAGATCAAAGCCAGTATAGATTTGCTTGTGCGTATTTAGTAAACGAGTCATTATGCAGCGATAGGTTTTTCGTGATATCGATCATCCTGATTCGCGATCATGCGCGTGCACGCGCATGCGTAGTCGGCAGCTGGACTCACACCGAAGCCCATCACCTTAGCCGGGTACCATTTACTTTATACATTGACTTTCGGCATGATCTATATAGCTAGCTCTTTCCTTGACATAATGCGTCGATCTCAGATTCAAAATCTTCGGCGCCGGGGTGTCGGTCGAGGGGACTCTGAAGCCCAAGGCGGTCATGGAGGCGGAGGCTCCCGGGCTCAAGGCAAAGGCTCTCCTTCAGGCCGGCGCATCGGTGCGGTCATGTCCCTATTAATATTCGATCAACCTCGACATCGATGTGGACCCCGGGCCCGTCATTTGGAGATTAAATCAACTCATGCACACATATTCGCGTGCAGCTGAGTGCTCAGGTTGGAGTGGAGTTCCGCAACTCGAAAGATTACAAGAGCGGCGTCGTGGATACATTTTCACCGTACTTTACCTACACTTCATCGTGGACACCGCCAGTGTGCAAGTTTGGAGTCGCTCTCGGTACGAAATCGAAAGCAGAACTGTTCACGTTATAGATTACCTTTAAGCTTGCACTACGCATATAGATCCGCGCGTCTAATATCATATTCCACGCGTGTATGTGCAGGCGGAACTGCCGAGGCCATTGTTGGGCTGAGCGCAGACTTCGAAATCGTGGCGCTTGGTAAGTTGAATGTGGTCCCGACTGTTGCTTTGCTCGGTCAAGTAAAGGCAGAGGTCCGCGGCCTTGCCTTCAAAATAAATAATGCCATCTACTGATCAGAACTACAATCTCGATAGGTGACGAAGAGGGCCGATGGCATGAACGACGTGAAGGTCACTATGTCGCGCAGTCCCGAGGTACGCGCTAACTGTAGGTATCCCTACGCTGAGATCCAGACATCTGAAGTTTCGCAGGCTTCTTTCACCGCTACCAGCGAAGCCATTACGCTGGGAGGCTTCCAGGTGGTCGATCCTATCAACACGGGTACGGTGGTTCTCCTGGCGCGCAATTTCCCCACAACGGGCGATGCCGTGGGTGTCACAACCATCGCCGGTGCAGTCTCTCCGCTCGATCGTGACCTCTTTCCACGCCGAGCGCGCTGCGCATGCTCACTGACAATGCCACTTGCAAAAACGGACAGCGCCTGCGGTAAAGGCGACTGCAGGGGGCGAGACTTCCATCACAGCTGTTGGCGGCGCGAAGCAGTCGCTTGGCCTCACTTTTACAACCACATCCTCGATTGTAGGCGCGCATACACACATTTGAGATTGCATTTGAAGTTCGGTTGCGCGCATTCGCATTTAATTGCGCTCATACAAATATTTCTATTGCCCATTGCATATGCTATTGTTAATATATATCATGAAGTTTACGTTTGTTTCTGGAGCGATATAATAATCAGCGATTTCGCAGAGTGCACCGCGAAGAGCGGCGACGAAACCATTCTTCCAAACAGCGCTATTACTTGTAAGAAGGGTGCGGCAGCGCTAGCCAGCCTGATCATGTAATCTATGATTGTATACTATCCGGATTGATGACTTTTGACGCCTGTTTATGCGCAGCACTTCTTGGTGGCAGAGCACTTCTGGCAGACGCTGCCTACTCGCTCGAGGTCAACTCATCCATGGCGTTGAAGGCCGGAAACGTGGATGTGAGCCACTCCCCGCCCGGCCGCCGCGCGCGGACCGGTCCACATGCATGCATTTATGCATTTATATACGACACCCACAGCCAGCTGCAGCGCTGCGCATGCACTCGCAGCTGGAAGCCGATCACGTCTCAACGATCCCGGCCCCCGGTCGCAGATCAGCGTGACGGCTCTGGACGACAATTATGGCATGGCGGTGCAGACGGTGAAAGCGTCCGTCAACCCGACCGGCGGCGCGGTCCCGGCCGGAACTGCAGGCGGAGGCGGGGGTGGGGGCTCGGGCAGCTCCAACGCGGGCGTCATCGCCGGTGCCGGTGCGGATGCTTCTGCATTCAATTTCGAATTCGAGCTCTAGATTTAGATCTCATGATTTTGTCGCGTGCACGCGTGCTCGCAGTTGTCGGCTCGGTTGTCGGAGTGGCAATCATTGTGGGCGTTGCGGTCTTCTTCGTCATGCGAGGCAGGCGGTCGCGCGCCGTGGCCCCAGCCGCCAGGGTCGAGCCTGCCCGAGTCCAAGTCGAACCAGTCCAAGTCCGAGTCGACGCCAACGCGGCCGTGCCTCCGGTGGCGGCCCATTGAATTTCCTAAATATCGATTGCGACGACGTGATCATGAAGTTCGGAAATGATCTCATTTTGCCGAACCTCGAGCTCACCCGCAAATTTAACAGAGCCAGCTGCAGGCGCAAGAACGCATGATATCGATATCTATCCACAACATGTACAGCTAACTGTCGTTCGTAATGCAAGTTCAAGCATTCTGTCCGATTTCTGAGCTTTGCAATTAAACCATCAATTCAACTTCGCGGTGGGGCTTTGCGTGCCAGCTGCAGCGTGCCGCACGGTGCGCTGCAGGGTGGCGGGGAGCTGGGCGTACGGAGCAGGAGCGACGGTGGGGTAGAACGCATGAGCGGGGGGGAACGGGGGGGGGGGGGGGGGGTCATCGGTCTGCGTAGGGCGCTGGGCTTTTTCTGCAGGTGTATCTTTCGGCCTCTCGCCCCATTTGTAGATATAGGACGTAGATAGAATTTCTCATCACTTAGACAGAGCACAGCACTCGACGGTCCTCAGTGTTATCTAGTCGGAGAGATAAATTGGGCGATGTGAAACTCCTAGTAGTTGTTGTTGTGTGCTAATGCAAATCCTCTCCAGGGGAAGGGGGCGGGGGGGGGGGGAGGAGGGAAGGGGGGCCGACGGGAAGGGGGCGCGCGAGGCAGTGAGGAAGCAGAGCTCCAGCCGACGGAGGGGAGAAGTACTAGTGCGGTCGAGGAGGGCTTTAATTTATGATTAGGTCGACGGGCCGCAGAGAGAGTATGCCCTTGGTCCCAGACCGCGGAAGAGAATTCGAATTCGAAGGGGTGGGGGCATGGCCCTGGGGTCCTGGGGGGATCCAGCGTGGTGCACTTCGAAGTACCCCACAATCGTTGCATATGTACATGTACAGTCAGTCGAAGGCGGGGCGTCGGGCGTTGGGGAGTGCATCTGCAGGTAGCGCATATGTATGCATTGCGATCGCGCGCTCAGCCGGGGAATTTAAAGCGGGACAGGAACCGGGGGCGGCGTCGAGATCGGCCGCGCCAGGGTCTGGAAGTTTGGCGCCGGCGGGCCTGCGAGGACGTTGCAAGTTGTGCTGTCCAGGCGGCGCGTTCGCGCGGGGGCGTGTCATGATCATCGCCGAGGCGGCACTGCGGCAGAGAGTTCTGCCGCACAAGCTTAAGGAGCTTGGGCGTGGACGGGGCGCGAAATTCCATGCGCTCTACATCTATAGCTAGATCTTCTGTCACTTATCGAGAAACGCAGGGCGTTATCCGCGCGCTCCGTCCAGGTCGTCGCCGTGGCGGGGCTCCGGACCCTCGTCGCGATCGGGTGATCATGGCCCCGATCAGGACACCCGCGACTCTCGGCCATGAGTCCCGCAGCACCACAGTATTCATCCATCGCAATTGTTTCATTACCCTTGTAAGCTTAAATTTTACTTTGACTTCAAAAGATAGCCGCTGCCCTAGAGGGATCCGGATTCAATATTATTCAGAGTATGAGGGCGGGAGGGGGGGAGTAGGAGGGGGGAGTAGGAGGGGGGGGAGGAGGGCGGGGGGAGGGGGGCCCGGGGCCTGCGCGGCTGCGGGGCGTACTGCTCTTCAAATTTAGCCGGGATGTACAGGAGCAACAGCTGAACGCCTGCGGGCGACCAGTACGACCGCAGCAATCACGATGATGACTACCACCACTCCGCCAATGACACCGGCTATGATGGCCACGGGCGGCCCGGAAGATCCACCCGAGCTCGAGGCCGCTGCAGGTGTAGGCGTAGGGATGGATAAGCCACCCCCGACGTCGACGGTTACGGCTTCGGCGGTCCGAACTGTCAGAACGCCTCGGGCGGCCATCTGGACACCTGTGACTTTCATTCCGGCCAGGACGAGGGCCCCAGTAAGGGCACGCAGTTGAATGAGAACGGCGAGATCCGCGGCTGTGGCTGTCCCATTTACCCCGGCGCCGGCCACCTCTTTCACCTCGAGCTACGCATGCGAAACCATTCCCCATTAGAGAAACGCGCCGCACAGCTTTAAAATATTGGAAACATGACTTGCCGTGAGAACGACGGAGCCCCGCCGGAAACTAAGGATCTTGAAGCGCGTTACGTTGGTGTTGGTGACGGTTGCCAGTGCTTCGAGTATCTGGGTATGCGAGATACCCTTGCTTACAAAGACGCGGATCCGGATCGGGTGCTCGAGGTTCGCAATCAAGTCACCTTGGTATTTTCAGCGTTCGTCCATGTGTCGAAATTTGCATCAAGAGAAAGTAAAAGGACGGAAGACGCGGGATCGGCGAGCCGCAAGTCTTCGGCATAAACTTTGAGTGCTTTTACTGCTAGCACGCTGGCCCCGAAACCGCCCGACTGAATGGCGTCATTGGTGTTGAACTCGATCGCGAGGCGGTTCGAGAGCGATTGGACCGGTGGCGGAAGGCGCGAGATGTCAAGCGAGCCTGTATAGTTCGCAAGCTGTGTCAGAGACGGACAGCCTAGGTCTGTCTAAAGAAACAAAATGCAAGCACCCGAGACACTCATCAGAAGCTCACGGTCGCCAATTGCAACAGTTCGGTTTCCCGCGGCTGCGGGTGCAGAGGTGGAGTCATTCGTCGCTTTTACTGCCGTCGAAGACGCGGCTGAGAACCCTAGGAGCGCAGTGGATCCAATGACCTGCAACCTCGAGGTTATAATTACCCGCGATTGCGGAGAGTCGATATCTAGATCTGAAACTTTCACGCAATCAATCACGAACCCGCAAGATGTCTTGCTCTTTTTCGGTGGAGAGCGTCCTCAACACGAATACAAGCGACGAGTCTTCAGGTCCTGTGATGTTCCTACGGCGTCGAATGATTTAAAAGCCGTCCCAATCGGTATCGATATTTTTAAAGACAGCAAATAATTATAAGTAAGCGCACCACGAACAGGAGGATCCAGAGACATAGGTGAACAGACTGTGAAGACTATTGCTCTCAAATGAAACGGCTTCGCCGACCATAGGTATCTTTAATTCTTGGCTTCCACTACATGCCTTGGCATCTGTGGGGTTCATGATAAGTAACAAGCAGACAATTTTGATTAATGTAGTTCTCACAACACCTGTTTTGTAGGTTGCATAGAATCCCTGCCCGGTTCTAGACTGATCTGACGTAAACACGACAAATGCAGCGCCAGAAGATGCGACGACGACGGGCGCTTTAGACCCTTGTGATTGCCCAGATAGCAGCCCAATAAGTAGCCCCTCGGGGCTGCGCCCATCGTAGATTCGCACGACATCTGCACCGGTCTCCGTGTCTAGCATGGTGAAGTTCAGAATGATAGAGCCTCGATACGGTGGGGTGATGAGCCACGAGCAGCTGGTGTTGCTCGCGTAATTCTCGCCCCCAGATCCATCATCAAAGGCACCCTCCGCGGCCGTGAGCGTCGTTGTCAAATTGCACCACGGTTTTTGAGGCGGCAGCTCCCAGTACCGAAGGGCAAACCCTTGACCACGGTTGAGCGGACCGCTTTTGAAGCGGATAGTGAGTGCTGAGACGTCAGGAGAGGAGCTAAACAAGGTGCGGTTCTGGCTTGCGAGTGTGCCCGAAAGCCGGGCTAAAGGTGATTTGGAGGGACTAGATCCATCAAAAATCTCCACTGTGTCGGCTTCTTTCTCGATATCTAGCATGGTGAACTCGATCTGAACGCGCCCGCCTCTTTCACTCACAATTAACCTGTGCGTGTACACTTACAGCAAGCTTCAGTATCAGATGCAAAACAACTGCACCAATCGCAGGAAGTGTAGTCGGCATAGAGGGCGAGCCCCGATCCATCAGTAAGATTTTTCTTTTCGAAGGTTGCGTTCAGACGCGTGAGTGGCTCGCAATATTGGACCACATAATATCTGGCCTCGAATCCCTGCTTGTTGACTTTGGCGTTCGAAGTGAACCTAACGCGCACAGAAGTCCCTGAGGTTCGATGTAGAAGCGGGACAAATCCCGACAGCCTCCCGGAAATGTTTCGTGAGGGATACGGCTCGTCACCTGATGAATAAAATCCATGAGCGGATCAGATCAATTCATATTCATGTTGCTATCGTTCAAAAGCGAAATCGCTAACGCGACAGCGAGGGTTGGCAGAGCTTGCCTTCGAAGAAGCTAATGATGTCGGCGTTTTGCTCAGTGTCCAAAGCAGTGAAAACAAATACGAGCACGCCAGAGGCCCGGACACCCAGGCGGAACTCCCTATAGGAGAATATGGTTACGACGCAAAGCGGTAGGACCGCGGATCATTCGCACCATTCGCAGAACGTGTAAGGAGCGTAAACGTCGTTACCGGAGCCGTCTGATATCGTGCCCGTCGGGCTGTAAATAATCGTCTTCTTTCGGCAGTGCGGTGCTTGGACAACTGTGCATTCTCCAGCTTCAGCCTAAGACTCAAGAGCTTCGATTGTGAATCTGCCGACCTTCTTTAAACTCGGCCTCAAATCCGTCCCGGAATTCGTCGTAGTACGCGTCGGCTATCCACTCGACCAACATTGTAGAATTTGTCGAGCGAATGGTGAACGGCACGCTAGGGTTACCAGTCGTAATGTTCAGCAGAGGGTGCTGGGTTGAGTGGCCGTCGTACACCTTGCCGTGCATGCTTCATAAGGGCAATGCGTGCAGATAAAGAAATATTCTTGTGAGCTCACCCGGAGGAAGGCATGATTTGGAGGTGAGTCGAAACTTGTAACGGTGAGCTCAATAGGGGAGTCCGCCACGCTGTTGATTATCCTGTGATAATCTGAAGTTTAGTATGTGCGACAAAAGAAAGCGAACGTGTGTGAAGTTCCAGACCAAGTACACGTCGTATTTGGCTGGTGCTCCAATCGGCCGCTCCCATCGCTTAGTTTTCCACTGGAAGCCGTCATTGCGTACGTTCCGTTGCATACGCGGAACCACGAAATCGTGAAGCCAGCATATCTGTTCTGAGAGTCGCTCGAAAATGTGATGTCGATGGATTTCAGTCCGTCAAACACAAATCTGTAATTCGAAAACATAATTAGCCAAATTGTGACGCGCGCGTGTTGTAACTTAAGGCATGTTCATGTGCACCTGGTTGTGGTCAAATCGTGTATGCTGCCAACTAAAGAGACCACGTTGTCTCCTTCTGTGATTCTTAGAATATCCGTCTCGATATCTGCGTCCAGGGTATCGCGCACTAATTATGAGTGCACAAGTATCTAACTACAGGCACGTGCGCGCTGCACAGACAGCAGCAGTGCTAGCCGCGCACCTGGTTCAACATCGAAATCCTGCAAGTAAAATAGCACTCGTCCCCTGTTTGATAGTGAAGCTGGAGGCTGAATCCTCCAGCCACAGCTCATGCCGTTCAGATAAAGCATGGTGTCTTCGTACTCGTTACTGGTGCCGTCGGTTATAACACCGCTCGTCACTGAGCCTGTGAACTCCAGAGGAGTGGATTCCGGATGCGAGTCGCAAACTGATCGGTATTCGGTGTTACGAAATATGTGTTGCAAAGACATTCAAAGAGGACAATTACGTTGGTGCAGGTAGACAGTGAAGCCGGCAGCAGCAATGCTTCCTGCTTGAAACTTGACGACTAACTTCGAAGGAAGGCTAGAAGACGAAAGGATTATCTGACTGTCCGCTGTCGAAGAAAGAACGTGCGCAAAGGATGAAGAGGCCGCGATAGTGTGCGCGAACGTCCCTAGATAAGGACGTTGCATCGTGGGCGAGCAGGAAGCTGGGTCTGTTTCGTCGAGACATATTTCAATTTTTCCGTCACCTGTTTACAGAATAGCGATCGTGTTGATGACGCCAGGAATCAACTTATCGATATGAAATATATTTGCGGACCGATTTTTGAAGTTTTGGAAATGCCGAGTATGACAGAGCCCGAACGGGACGGAGGTCTTATGGTGAAAGAGCACTCGAGACCGTCCAGGAAATTGTACCAATCTCCGCTGAAATGAGAGCGACACGGCGTTAACGCTAACGTTTAGAAATTGACGAGCGATATATGCATCCGCAAGCACCTGCCGTCGGTGATGGTGGCGGATGAACCAGCTTGCGCTTCCCATGACATTCCCTGTGGTGCGAGGAAGGGAACCTCTTCGTTCATGCCGCAAAGTTTCCACCAGCGGAGTGTGAACCCTTTCCCCTGTCCGCTCCCGTCGCTGGTGAAGAGCACAAAAAGTTTGTCGTGCGTGAAGAATGAATACGCCGGCGTTTTCGCAGTTGGAAATAGCTCAGAGACGGTTTCGTATTTGAAGAAAAACCCAGAGAATACCTAGCAACGTTGATCTAGATAGCAGAATTTCAGACGAAACGAAGAATGTGCTCACCCGCACCGAATCACCTGCTCCCAGTGCCTTTTCAAGGTCGACCACCATCCGAATGTTCCCGGGCGTGCCACTGGGACTGAGAATCCACCCGCAGCGCGTGTTCGGCAGATAGTCGACATCTTCGACATTGTACCTACCGCCCTCCTTACTTCCGTCATCGAACTGGCCCGACTTAGCCGACGGATCCACAGGGACATGCTGAACCCCATCACAGAATCTTGAGGCTCCAGACGCTGGATGACGAACTTCCAGATTAGAGATGAGAGAGGAAAGCTGAGAAAGCGCCCCTCAAAGGCAGGAATACGCAGCACCAGCAGTCACAGTAACAGTGATGGTCATGGAAGAAGATTGGTGCTTCAAGTCTGTGCCAATCAAAGTCAGAATTGCCCTCCCGATGCTTTTTGCCTGAAGAAAGAATGAGCGAGACACATCAAAAGAGCGCTTGCATTCATGATCACCTTGATTGTGAAGAGAAACTCGTGTGTCCAGAATCCCTTAGGCGCGTGCATGTCCTCCACAGCAACGTCGACGGGATCCACCACCGCCTCGTTAGAGCTCAGCACAGTGAAAGTCACCCCCTCCACTACAGGAATGTATGCTTTCGACTTCCAGTTGACATTAAACGCATCTTCGAAGCTCTCGGAGTCAACCTGCGTAACGTGCAAAGCTGAAGTCAACTCCCTAGACTAAATTTGTTTCCAATACCAGAGAAATGGAACCTCGATAAAATCGAAGAAAGTTTGGTCGAGGGGCGTTGTAATTGACAGCCGTTGCGGGGACAATGTAGGCGCTGCGCATGCAGCCCATATGCATGGCGAGCGCTTTAGCAGGGGTGTCTACCCATATGCACTGCGCGTGTGCATGCGCGCGCACGTTTTTCAACGATCACGTTGATGACTCTCGAGACAGACTGACCGAGGTAGTCCCGAGCCTGTAAGAATGCTTGTGAGTGCTTAATTATAATAGAGTAGATTGAGGTTCCTATTGTGCACGTGGCATCTTTCGAGTACATCGTACACGCACCGTGACAATTACGGAGCCAAAACCAGCATCGTACACGTCCTCGGGGACAGTTATGATGACTTTTGCCCCGTCAACGCGAGCCTCAGCCAAGTACGACTCTGAATAGGCTGCGCGAACAATTTTTAAAAGATTGAATAGATATTGTGATTCAGCAAAGATTGAATAGATATCGTGCGTTCGCATACTCAGCGCCTACCGCTTACAACGGGTGCCGCATCGCAGTTCAAGATACCCAGGGAACAAATAACAGGAATTTTGAACGCGCGTGATTCTGTCGTGAAAGCCACTACGGCCTGATATTTCGGTGCCGGCAAATTTCCAGGATTGAATTTTCCGGTCTTGGATCGCACATTGAGCGTGACCTCCAGTGCTTCGAGGTCAAGCTTTGGTACTGCGCATGCGCATGCGCAAAGTTTGATTAGAAGGCCAATGCATCAACCCCCTGTTCCGGCCTACGAAAAGCCCGCCAACGGACCTCTGAGAACCGCGAAGCTCGGAGCGAGGATAGGACGTTCAGGGAACATCACGTTAATCTCTACACTACCCGCTTCGCGCTGCGCATGCGCCCCGCGATGATAGGATATATTCCTTAAACGATTGCAAGTTGGAAAGAAAGTGCTTCAAAACATACTGCACCTCCGCTACGATGTGCTCGACGGTTTTAATACTCGTCGGAAGCTGGACGGCGCCGCCTGTACCAAAGCTTACTACATCCGAAAGAATTCCCATGACCGCTCCAGTTAGAGTGCTGTCATCTCGCTCATACGAGAAGTCCGGCCGAACAAACTTCAGGGCCGCTTTATACCGAGTGACGTTTGCAAGATAAAGCCTGGCGGCTGTCTTATCAGTCCAATAGATCGGAATTCGAATAAGTCAGATATCGATAGAGGTTCTCGAACCCAAGTTGAATGTCCTCACGCACGCAGTCGGCGCAACTCGAGGACGCGACAGGCTGCGCGGACGCAGAAAGGCCGTAGTACAGCGATGCCTCCCCCGTCGCGCGGAAACCGATCTCTGTCAACGACTCCAATCCCGTTTTGAGTTTTTTGGGCACCCTTTTAAGGCCCATGTAGACGTTCAGCTCGACTGCAGGACCAAGCCCAGCAAAGGCCGATAAGCCTATGCGTGCAATTCGTGCTGTTAGTCAAAGGAGTAAAAGTCGCTAGATCATGATCACAATCCAAAAATGCACGTGACATGCGGAAGTCCAGTTTAGGGGGTACAAAACCCCAATTCAACTTGCTGGACGAGTACGTCTGCGGTAGGTTTGAATCCGAATGCTAGCTGCAAATTAAAATATTAATGTCCGTAGCTGCGCACTTCCCAACCGCCGTTTTTCTTCCATTTAAGCCCCGCGTCCAGAGCTCCAGAGAAGAACGCTCCGAGCGTAAGCCGCGCTTCGGCCTGAGATATGCAATTGCAGCTCAGATAGGCAATTTAAATAATTAAAGGTCAATGACCACGGAAGATTTTAAAGGTCAATTAAATTTCAATTTACTTTGAAAGAGTTGTGGAAAATCGCTTTCGCTTTCATGACCACGTTTCCTGAAATTTCAAACGCGCTTAACGGGACAGTCCATTCCCCCGTATCGAAGCTGCCGAGGACTTTTTCCTTCGTGTACTCGTTGATGCTCAGAACGGCTTGTAACGTTATGTTCGCCGCGGCAACGAGCTTTACACCCATTCGAGCGGAGGTCGGAGATTCTGATTGAACGGGAAGAATAAGACGACGACTGGCCTGATGCACTTCCCCGTATCTCTAGATCTATAGTAGATGGCACCTTCTCCCTGCTGATCCCAGTCTATTACAAGCGTGGTCGTGACCTCCGCGAAGCAGGAGATGCAGGATAGGCGGAAGGACACAAGAGACGCCTCGGCATCTGCTTCGGCGTCTGTTTTCGCTTGTGTGGCGGCGGGCGCCTTGGCCGTCGTCGAGGAAGCGGCGCCGGCTGCATTCATGGCGGAGCTCAGCCCCGTGAGTTCCGAGTAGCCGGGGAACTTGCTTGCGATCGATTCCAAGGCATCCTCGGCCTCCATCCTGTACTGTAGGTCAGCATCCAGCATCTCCTTCCCGACTGGGAGATCTTCCTTGATGATTTTCCCGTTCCCATCCTGACCAGACGCATGAAGATCATGATTAGCATTCATGATCGCGTCGAATCAAATGACGTAGTTATTGAGTGTGCATGTCTAGCTCTGACCTTGTTCCAGCGGAACATGCTGAAGGGCTGCTCGGCTAGAAGCTTGCGCCTGCGTCGCTCGGCCCGTGACGGCATTTGGCCCTCTCGGTAGAGCTGGGCATCCTCGAGACTGAACGTGAGGCGGTCCATGCAGCTCTGCGCACGCGCATACGGCTCCCACGTGATTGGACCGTTCATTCAAAAAAGCGCATTTATTAAGCAAGCCAAATAAAGAAAGCAAGCTGCAGGCACCACAACTTCAGCCGGGATAACCCGAACGTAAATCTCGCTGGAATCGCGCCCGGTCTTCGGAAAAGCGATAACTCGCAGCGTGAGAGGGCTGGACGATCCGCTCTCCGACAGGAGGCAACCCCACTCAGAGCTGGCGTGGAGGATAGTTTTAAAGGGGCGGATGTGAGAGGCTAGAGAGGCCGCTGCCCCAGGCGACGAGGTCATCAGCAACAGAGTTGATTCGGGCGCGTCGTCGGTATCGAAGAAGAGCTGCTTGCAGGAAATGCCCCTGACTGTTTCGATGAGATCCAGGACAAGGCAGTTGGGGTTCGGGTTCTCAATCCGATAGCGGACTCGTTGCATCCTGTATGCGTATGAGTGCGAGCCTCGGAGTACATTGATCAATAACGTATGAGTGGACCTTCCAAACTCGTCTGTTGTGACCACATCGTCCTCGAATACAAGCGAATTCGAGGCGTCGGCGCCTTTGGCCGCATCGAACGCCTTTGCACTGATCCCTGCTATGTTCGCTGCTGCGCTCGGCGGTCCGGCATGGCCCAGCGTCCCATAGAACGCTCGAATGCGCTGGGCTTCTTCGGCACTTTTGCCTTCGAGCAGAAGATTCGGGTCGGGTCGCGCAGCATACGCGCCAGTTGCCACCACGAACTGCAGCTGGATGCTCAGTAGTAGCATGCATATGACAGAGAACCAGACATGCATGTTTGAGCAAGTGCTGCTGCCGTATCGAAAGACGCGGCCGGCACGATCTGCGCACATGCATGTATATGCATACGAATTATATGCGCACGCAGGTTTATGCGTGTGCACGAAAATGCTCGAATCACCTCTAGATCTGGATGTGTTTTCCATATGCTTGCCGCTTGTCCGAGTTAACGTTCCGGTATGCGAGTGCTGCAGCTGTACGCTGTACTGTGCGAGTGCTGCCGGTATGCGAGTACATGTACTGCGATCGCTGATGTATCAACTGTCAATCAGGAGCAACACACTGTGACAGACTGCTCCTGGCTATACTAGTAGCCGCAGTAGCCTAGTAGCCTAGTAGTATACGTAGGTGCCGCGGCAATCGTGATCGATGAGCCTCGGACTCGGGCTCGTAGTCGTGCCACGCCACGATGACCGTCGGACTCCGGTCCCGGGAGTCCGCCGGGGCCGAGGCTCGTGAGTCGTGACTCACTCATTGACTCGCGATCATGCCACGCGGCCCACGCCGGCACGGTGAGTTGTACAGTCTCGTACTACGGTACTACTAGTACTACGGTAAGCCTTGAAGTCGCGCCGCTCGCGCGTACGCCTACCGTACTACTAGGCTACGGCGTAAACGTATTGTACCAGTCTGTACAGACTGTACGTACTACGGAGTCTACGGTACCGGTACCGTAGCACGTATACCGGGCGAGTACTACGGTAGTACCGTACTATGTACTAGTAACTACTAACTAGCCTACTAGCCTAGTCGGCTAGAGTCAGGCAAATGAATGCCACTAGTACATATACTACTAGGCCCACTCGGCTAGCCTACTAGTAGGGGTAAGCGCCCGTTTAACGGTTAGGCTTTAGCCTACAAGAGTCACAAGACTAGTACCCTATCGATATCCAGCTAGATTATGATTAGCTAGGCTGGCGACTAAGGGGCCTAGTAAGGGCTAGAGGATGCTTCGGCTCGAGCCGAGCCGGCCCGGCGGCGCCGGGCTCAGCGGCTCGAGCCCGGCGGGCCCCCCTGCAAATGGGACCCGAAATGTTCATGTTCCCAAGAATTTTTAATATTCCGGGAACGTTCCGAGTTCCGAAGTTCGGGTTTACGTACTGAGCTCGAGTACATCACTGACATTAATATTCACTGTACATTACAGTACATGCACCTAGAGCTTAAATGGTGGGGCTCGAGCCGGGCCGGCTCGAGCCGGGCCGGGCCGGGCCGAGCCTCGGAGGGGCCGAGCGGCTCGAGCTCGAGCCGGGCTGCTGACCACGCGAGCCGGCTCGAGCAAGCCGACTCGAGGAGTACGGCGCGGCCCGGCGGCCGGCTCGATCCGGGTGGGGCTTTGCTATTAAAATTGTAATGGCCCACTGGCGCCAGTGGCCCGGCACTGGGCCGGCAGTGGCCCAGTGGGCGATGCTGGCTGAGTCTGCAGGCTGCAGGCTGCAGCCTGCAGGCTGCAGCCTGCAGTGCAGCTGGTTCGCGGCTCAAGATATTGTAATATTGTAGTTTTACGTACCGTAGTACGCGTCCCGCGGCGTCCGACGGTCGATCTGAGCCTCCTTTTTAAATTATAATTCATCTAGCTTCAGCGGCGAATCAGGGCGCAATTTCAGGCCTCGGCTGATTCCGGATCCGGTGACGAATCACTGACGATGATTCCGGTCCGACGGCCCGAAATTCATACCGGGTATATACGTAATCCGAATCTCGTGACGATTGATTTACTGACTTGAGAATTAAATTCGCCTACGAATCGACCAGTTTGCAAATCGACATTCATGAGCTGATATGAATGTGAGAACTTGAAACCTTGAAGCTTTTAAACTCGAACGCGGCGGTACCGTCTACAACGGCGTTTAGGCTAGGGGATGCGGCTAGACCTCCAAAAGGTCGCCGACTCGGCGAGTCGCCTGAACTTCGGAATTAAGCCAACTTGCTGGCAAGGCTCAGCGGCTGCCAAGCCAAGCCGAGGACCAGATCGGAAATTAGTACCAGATCGAGCACAGCAGAGTATGGGGGGGGTACCCGCCATAGCATTTGGCTTCTATGGGAAAAGCCGGGGAAAGTGGCACCCCCCGGTAGGCGGTAAGGGCCAACTTCGGCACAGAGCGGTTTGAGAACCGACAGACGCATAGCCTGGCGGGCAGCACTTTTCCATGTAGCGCGTCGAGCTCTAGTACCATGTCTGCTTTGAGCCCTGTCCGTCTGGGTCGGACTTCGAACTTGGTCGCGCGCCCAGCGAGGTCGGATGGCGAAGGCGGCGGCCGGCCTACCAGCCAGCGTATCAGGAGCAACGCATAGGTCATACAAACAGCACTGGCGGTGCTACAGCCCGCCCGCCCCGCTCGCCCGCCGAGCGGCGTGCTCTCGAAGGTGCGGCGACCCGGGCGCTCTTGCTGCGCGGGACTAACGTGCTTCAACAGTGTTCTTAGATGTTGAACATGCTTCATGACGATCGGCGCCATCGTCCGCTCTCGGGGGTGAAGTCCGTCCCGTCCGCCCGCTGCGCCCGCCCGCTCGACCGCCGCCGGTCACCTGTGACCTCGCCGGTCGCCCGCAGCACATAGGCGGCATCAGCTGTGTCAACAGCTTACGCCGGGAGCACAGGGCGGCTCCGCCGCGCGTTCTGGCTTGGTGCCCGCCACTGCCGCAGTGCTGGTCGCTTCCGGTGCGCATCCCGGCAGAGCCCACGCGCCAGCTGCGTTCCTACGCAAGACTAACTACGTTGCGCACCGCGCGCATGCTGTGCAGGGCGCCGTGCTGCGTTCGGCGGCTGGCGGTGGTGGTGGCAAGGACTTGGGGTCAGGCTCGGACCCCTTGCCCGCGCTTCCCGGACGCGTTGGATCATTCCCGAATGTGCTTCTATGTAATATACTATGTTTCCATCCATCTCGGCCGCCCTAGGACGTGCTGGGCGCACAGGGCGCTCTGCTGGAGCAGTGCAGTGGTGGCACCCAAATCCTGGGACGGGGGCGCGGGCGCGGCGGCGGGGAAACGCGTAGATTCATTGTACATAACCATCTAGACGATGTGCTATCCAAGGGAGACGCGGAGAGCGACGGGGAGCAGCGGGATCTGGCCAAGAAGGGGGACCAGGTGGCGTTCTCCGCCAGAAACGCCCGCCCCGAAGAGCCCCACCGTGCGCCCAGGTTGCCTGCATGTAGTATACATCAAAACAAAGCTGAAGAAAGGACGCAAAAGGTCGCGCCCGCACCACGGCGACTCCGTAGGGGCGGCGACCACCACCAAGAGCGGGCGGCCCAGGAGCGGCGCCCGGCGCGCGCTGCGAGCATTGATCAGCACTGTTAGCTTAGCTAAGTCGCATATGCAAGGCGAGGCTGCACCTGCGCCCCGCCGGCGAGATGCGCGGCTGGTGCACGGCCTCCTGGCGGGGGCGTCGGTCAGGCCGGTCGCGCGGCGACCAGCCCAGCGCACCAGCAGACTCTCATCAGATGCACATTACATTCGTAACGTCCTGCGTCGGCGCTGCGACGCCGGTGGTCAGCTTCCGCCGATCCTTCGTTCGCAGTGCGCGGCGGTTACCTTTTCGGAGAGTCCAGCGGACCAGAGGCGGCGGGGCGTGGCGCGCCCGCTCGTCTGCGGCATGCCAGGCTCACTAATGATGCGGTGAGCTGGTCGCTGGGCGCCTCCCCAATGGCCCGGCCGGCCCGCACTAGCTACAAGTCGATCTCCCGAGCCAGAGCGCCCCCGTCGGCCGGACTGCTTTCACACTGCCCGGAAGGCCTAGCTAAGGACGACGAGCGTGCTAGCGCGTCGCCCGGCGCGCTGATGGTTACTGCACAGAATGGTCTAGGGGGGGGGCCGCAGTCCCATACAAACCAATGCTATGGTGGGTACCCCCCCCATACTCTGCTGTGGAGGCTTAATTAACAGGTTAATACCAGATCGTTAACACCCTCCCGCAGAGGGAAAGATCGATACCAGATCGATCAAGGAAATTGCTGAGGGAATTAGTGCCAATTTAGTGGAGCTCGAAATTAGTGGACTGAGTCCAACGTCTGGTCCACTATTTTCCGGCTCCACTAATTATCAGCGTCCAGTATTTTCCTGTTACACGGTAGGCTAGGCCGCTAGGGCCGCTAGCTGTCTGGCCCGTGGCACTGAGAGACTGGCAGCCTTAACTTAAGCTTCAAGCCTTCAACGGCTTGTGGCAGCCACTGGCAGGTGCCATGCAGGTGCCAGGTGAGCCTCGAGGCTCGAGCTCATCATGGCATACCCGGACGGGCCGGACCCCGGTAGGCCCTGAGGCCTGACTCTGAGATACTGCAGTACTACGGTAGCTAGTAGCTACCCCGGACTCGCCGAGTCGGGCCCGGAGTCCCGGACCCCGGTAGGCTTATTATAAGCTCCTGGGCCGTGCCACGGTGGTATAGATATACTGCCAAGGTAGCCAAGCAGCCCAAGCTTGAAGTTGAGTTGGGCCTCAGTTAAAACGTTGGCAACTTCTAAGCTTGACTCAACCGCAGTGATCACGAAGGCATAAGACCTTGGCAAAGTTGATCCTGATCTTTAGCCATGTATATCACGCCGCCATGATTAGCTGTAGTTCTTGATCTCGCCCGAGACTCTGACATCAACGCCGCGCGAGAGCTCGAGATCTGTAGTCTACCGTATACGTAGTACTAGCCTACTAGGCTAGCTGGCTACTACGCGAGCTCAAACGCTGTCATGGGCGCGGCATGCAGCTGCTCGAACACCGTCGTACCAAGTGGGCACGTGTCACCGTCATCTCCGGGAGAGCTGCAGCTGCAGCTCGCTTTGCGTGCGCCAGCACGCGCTTCGTCCCGGGCGCCAGCAGCGGCTGCGCATGCGTTTACAGCTGCAGCTGAAGATGAGAACTCATCACGCAATGAAGGCGCTGTGCCGCGCTCCGACCCTTCCGGGACCCTAGGCCTGCAGCTTCAGCTGGATGCGCAAGCTCCCATCCCTACCGATACCGCTGGTATCCAGCGAGAGCTGTAAGTCTTTGAGTGTACATGTACATATGTAACATATGTACATGTTGCCGGTTTAATGAGCGCCTCTCATTGTTGTGGCCAGAGTTTCGATTGGAGCACACGAGGCCGCAATCAGTGCGTACATGTACATTTACACGCCGTCAGCTGCGATATATCTATATATATACATGTAGCCAGTCCAAGCCCTTGGGCGGTGTTTGATCTGACTTCATTTGGCCTCTTACGTGCAGATCTGCGAAAGACGACGCTGCTCGCTGCTTACCAGGCGGTGCTGATGCAGGGCGTTGCGCCTGGCCGTATGCATAGCCAGACCCTGCTTCAATCGAATTCGCAGCCGCAGGCGCCCCCGGCCGCGGCCCTCATTCCGAGCCTCCGTCATGCTCCGCCGCCATCCGAGCTCGAGCCACACAGCGTTCTGAATCCAGCTGCGAACTCTGTCCCCATATTTGAACGCTCCGAATTATCCATCCCCGGCGCGGGGCCGGGGACGTCCGGCTCGCTGTCCGAGGGCGTTCTGAGCTCAAGTGTCCACTTCGACGGGAATGCGAGAGTCCCGGAATTTACTCCCCTCGTCGATCCAGCGGCCGGCACACGTGTGGCCAAATCCACGTCGCGGTTGGCCAAACGTGAAGAGCTGGCAGCTGCAGCCGCAGCGTCAGTCGCCAAAAGTGAAGAGCCAGCATCAGCTGCGGCGACTGCGCATGCCCGCAAGAAGTCAGCCCGGGCCCTCGCGGCCATTGGCCGCATCGAAGCTGCGCTTAAAGCCGTGGTACGCTCACGAGGCACGTGGGCGTCGCGAGCCAATGCTGATATCGATGGCTGCCATCACCAGGAATGGCAAGAAATCAAGAAGAGCGACTACCTGCGTGATCCGGCTGCTGCCCGCTCCCGCATGAAGAAAATGCGAATGTACTCCGATCCGCCCTCTCTTTCCCCGATAATACGCATCTACTGATTGCGGTCCTGCGCAAGCGTTCCGGACCAGCCTGTACGCCTCCAAATCGAACGACCGCGACTGGCATCCGGATGGGCGACTGTGCGCGTGTTCGTCTCTTCTACCTTCAAGGTACCATATACATAGCTATATATAGCTGGGCCTGCATCAGATCGGTAGATTTGCGGTCCGCACCTATTTATGTTTACCCGGGCCCGTCCTTCAGGACATGCACGGCGAGCGAGATCATCTCACACGGACAATCTTCCCCGAACTCAATGAGGAGGCTAAGAAGAGGAAAGTGCGTCGCACCCTTCAGCTTCGAAGTCTCTTGCCATTCGCGAGGCCCCGTTCCGAATTTTCATATGTCTCGGCCTTTGCAGGTCCGCGTACTGCCTGTCGACCTCAGGTGGTATGCATATATATGTATCCTGTCGCCCGCCACAGCGGCCCAAGGAGAAATCAGATCCGACATTGACCTATGCGTCGTTTAATTTCGGAATTTCGAATCAGGGGGCTTACGCTGGAAGACACGTCTGACTCGGGGGTCGGCGCCCTTGAGCTCTGGTGCCGCGGCCGCTGCTTTGATCAACTCAAATTACTAATTTGCAATCTAATCTAATCTAATTGTTGAAGCCTTGAGGAGATTGAGCGTTGCGCCGGGTGGATAGTCGTTCTGGTATTTGGAAACTGTATTATCGCTCTCATTTTTCCCGTACTATCAAACTGACCCTCAATCAATGGCAGAGTGGCGAGCGGTGCGCTGGGAATTCGCACTTTGATGGATCAATAATCAAGCCAATTTAATTTCGCTTCTGTCCGGCAGATATGGTTGGACGCCTGGATCGTACAAGGTGTCTGCAAAGGAGCAGTGGAACTGGATCCGAGAGCTTGAAAAAATCGACAAGAGCTGCTCGATTACAGTAAGAACTCATTATAATTCATCGCAGTTGCTGAATCGTTATAATTAGCATGGACCGCTGAGTTGCTTTCGCGCGCAGGCCCTGGAAATCGAGCAAGGTATATTGCGCAGGACAATCAAAGAGAGCGGAGAGCCTGCGCCTGTGCACGCGTTCGTTTACATTCGAGACCCATCCTTCCTGGAGCAGTGCGGCGTCGCGGACCGAGACATTTTTATCGACGAAAACCGGGCAAAGCAGGCAGAGCTCATGGAGCGCTGTCGCCGCCACCCATACACTGGTGAATCGACTTGACCAAATAACGATAATATATATGCAAAGCATCGCTCAATTAACTCAATTATTTTCTCTCAGTTGTTCTGGACGGCTACGGCTGCGAGTTCGATGCTGAAAACACAAAGCGACCCGATCAAGAGAAGGCCGTCGCTGCAGCTGGATACGTGAAGAGTCTTGAGAGTTGGGGGCGTCAGGCTCGTTTAGATTTTCTTTCTGGGTTTCAATGTATCTCATCGAATGCGTGAACTTTTCACAGGTGTTCAAAGACTTGAGTGATGCGATCCGCCAAGAGTTTCCGGTGTCCGATGCAGTCATGGGTCAGAGACGCTTTCTTCTCAACTCGGTTTGAGCCGCTTCGAATTTCTTACATGTATGCGTGCATGCGCATCGGAATCGGAAGATTCGCGGCGGACGGAGCGCTCGTATCACGAGCTGGTGGTTGCTCAGCGTGCACGCAACTTCTTCGGACAGGAAACCGTACTGGACGCCCTCAAAGATTTCGCGAGCAGCTGCGAGGACGGGGAGCAAAGCGGTCATGGGTACGTGCTGTACGGGCAGCACGGGTGCGGCAAGTCGGCTCTTCTCGCCAGGTTTGTGAGCAGCGTCGAAGAGGAACACCGCCCATGCTCACTTGTCTACTACTTCGTTGGCGCTTCGCCGGACTCCTTCTCCATCCGACGTACCCTCCACCGTCTCTGCATCGAGCTGCTCGCCATGGCTCAATCCGGAGGGGTTGAGAATCTTAAGCAGGAGCCGGCCCTTACAGCCCGCATCGAGGATCTGAAGGCCGAGTTCGCTTCGCTACTAAGAGTAGTGGCGGGCCTTGCGAGCCCCAACAAGCCGCTCGTACTCGTTCTAGACGCTGTCTCCCAACTCTCCAACATGGACTACGCTTGGAATCTGGACTGGATCCCGTGCCCACTCCCCAAATACACCCGTATCATTCTGGTTCGTAATTCGGTTTAATTTCGAAAGACGATGCGGAGTTGCTCCGCTCAAAACTTGAAATTTAAAACGCCTCAGAGCTCGCTCGACACGGACGATGACGGAGATCAGCACCCTGTCCTTTTCGCCCTTCAGCAGCGACCTGACTTTTCCGACCAAAAGAATTCGCTGGAACCCTCTGCGTGGACAAGTGAGTTGCAATGTGCACCTGATCAAGCCATGATTGTATCAGGACTTGATCATGTGCATGTGCGCAGTGTGTGCCGTCCCTGTTCTCACAAACAAGCTACAATCGGAACTCATCGAAAAAACGGCACGCGCACCCATGTTCTCTATATATTCGTGTGACTGAACGTCTGATCCGTTGTCGTTCCCGTCAGCTTGACGAGTATCACAAAAAACTTACCGATGATCAGAGAAAGCTCATCCTGAAGAAGCAAGCTGCTCAGAACGCGCTGTACCTCATGGTTGTTTGTGAGGAGGTGACTGAAGCCGCTGTAGGCTTGATGAAGAGGGCGGCCTATGCATATGCGCGTCTAAGAAATGCGCGCGTGCAGGTGCGAACCTTCGGGAAATTCGAGGAGATCTCCTCCTTCATTCAAAGTTTGCCGGAAACAATCCCAGGTCAGTGCCGGGCCATATATCATGAATCGAAAACAGAACATCTTCATCTCTGAGAGCTGTCGACCTCGTGCATGCGGCTGACCACAGCTATATCGATGGTCACCAGAGATGTTTCTGAAAGTGCTAGAGCGACTGGAGAAGGACCACGACGCGAATCTCGTCCAGCACGCCCTTTCCTTCCTCCATCTTTCAAGGAACGGTCTTGTCGAGGACGAGATTCTCGAGTTGCTGGCGCGGCCGGATATGAACGAGCTGCAGCTGCCGCGCGCCTTGTGGGCCCGCCTCTTTCGCTCCCTCGAGTTCTACCTGCGGCCCCCCGGCGACTCCGGCGAAGGTTCGACTCCAGCAAAGATCCATTGAAATATATTGCGAGATTTGGAAACTTTGTCAGATCTTTTAACAAACTCATACCCTCGACAGGAACGGTCGCGTTCTACTTCTCTCAGCTATCTGATGCGGTTCAGGAGAGGTATCTCTCCAAGCCGGAAAAGCATGCCGACATGCACCGCAAGATGGCGATCTACTTCTTAAGCAATGTTGGTTTCTGAATATGCTGTTTATTACTATGTCTTCGGCCGTCGCTTCGATCTCTTAGCTCTTCCTTCCCGTTCGTTCAGGCTAAGTTTTTGACCTCGACAACCTTACGAGTACATGTTTTGTTCTGGCGCGCTGTGCGTCTGTTCCGACAGAAACTGGAAAAACGCGGGCACCGGCGATTGTCCCTTCTCTCCATTGCAAGCCGAGTCCAGCTAGTACAAGAGACACCATCCCGCGTCCTTGAGAACCTGCCATTCCATCTGACCCACGCTCGCGAGTGGCAGTTGCTCAAAGACACACTGACTAATCTCCGGTCCGCTGCTCTTTCGCATCGGCTTGTTTACGTCTCGCTCTAGAATTAAACACATGATTGCAGATTTATCGAAGAAAAATTCCGTGCTGGACTCTCGTTCGAGCTCGTCCGCGACTTTCTTCGCTTTGCCGCGTGCACGCAGAAGCTGCAAGAGCAGCGGTTGGAGGGTAAATCTCCGTCCAGTTTCAGGCATCGTGATCACGCTTCTCCCGCCCCCGAATCCCGGAAAAGTGAGGCTGCACGCGCTGCAACTGGACATGTTGCGCATGCTCTCCAGGCCCCCGAAGCAACGACTGCTGGCCCGCTGGAATTCAATGCGGCCACAGAGGCGCTTCCCAAATTGGACAGTAAGCCCGTTAACACTGTAGCTACTTACATGCGATGCGCAAAACTCAGTGTCGAATCCGCAGCGGTCACCCGGCTGCTGCAATTTCAGCAGTTCGTGCAGCGCTCCAGTCACATACTCAGCAAAGAGCCATCGCTCGTTTTCCAAATGGGTCGGTCTTTGTTCAGATTGCGGAATACAACTGAATACGTAGCACTCAGTGCAGACCTGCGCAGCGTACAATCAGCCACCAGCGTCTGCACCACGAGAAGAGGCGGAGCGGCGGCTGAGGCAGTCGCTCATGCATAGTTCTTTCATCGAGCACATCAACAAACCGCAGCGTCTTGATGCATGCGTCATGACGGTACATCTTAAATGTTTTTCTCCCCGCCTATATATCCCATTACAATATTGACCGGTAGGCAGCTAAAACCGCATAAAGACATTATCTGGTGCGCGGAGCGGGAAGCATTCCCATTATTAGAGCTTCATTATTCACTTGCCAAATTGCTATATATACGCAGGCATGTGGATGCATCTTACAGCGATGAAAATCCGAAATTTGCCACGGCTTGCTGGTGCTCTGGATCCGGCTCTAGACTCTGATCATGAGATCTAGATGTGCTGGTTTCCGAAAAGCGTTTTTACGTGCTCTCCGTCAGGGATGGGACTTTGAAAACATTCGACGCGCTCACAGGGCAGGAATTGATGACCCTTTCTGGGCATGGCAAGGTGCAGCAGACATTTATATGTAAATGGACTTGTGTGTATAAATATTAACCCGATACTGCTCTCCAGGATGCGAATGCGCGTTGTGTGGCATGGTCGCGGGACAGCCGTTTTCTTGCATCTGGCGGCGGCGATAGATTGCTTCGTGTGCACGATACAAGTACCGGGCAGCAGATAATGGCAGCGAAGGGCCACACCGATGGTCCGTGTCGAATCATTGAACTTAATTTTCGATATCTTATTTCTCGCAGTTATTTGGGGCTGTGCTTGGAGCCCGGAAGGAGACCGCATTGTTACTGCGGGGGAGGATCGCGAGTTGCGCGTGTGGAGTTTCGCGACTCGCCGCATTCACGATCAGGACCGAAAAGAAGCTCTCACCACACGATCCGTGCTAGCTGTGCTCGAGGGACACAACGACTGGGTACGGGCCTGCGATTGGAGCACCCGCGGGATGATAGCAAGCGCGTCGGACGACGAGACCGCCAAGCTCTGGGACGCAACAACTTACAAGCAGGTCGCAACGCTCGCAGGGCACACTAACGTTTGTCGAAGCGTCGCGTTCTCGCCCGAAGGCAGTTACGTAGCGACGGGAAGCGGCGATCGAACGATCAAGGCAGCTCTGTTCATTTTTTCGCGCTTGATAAACTTCGCGGCTCTGACTGTAATATTTGCAGATATGGTCCACGGCCACTTACATCTGCATTCGAACTCTGCGTGGACATCACGGGGGCGTTACATGCGTTCGTTGGGCTGAAGAGGGAGCTCGCGTCGTTTCAAGCTCCGCGGACAAAACAATTCGTGTGTGGGACGCCAATCTGGAGAAGCAGCTGGGGGGCAGTGCTCTTGTGGCGGTCCTTACAGGACATGCGGGAATTGTTCGCGCCATCTCAATTGTACGCTCCCGTCATGCATCGGCATCAATTGTCTCATGCGGTGGTGAGCTTACATTCTGGATTAATTGTTTTACCCTCCGTATTCGTAGCAGGATGCTTGATTGATCTTATCTGCAGATGGCTCTGTTAAGTTGTGGGATGAAAACATCGCTACAGAAGACGATAGCGATCGCATGCAAAACAGGTCCACGGAGGACGAGGAGGGCATGGAGACTAACATATGCACGGGCGTTTTAACCGGGCACTCTCATTTCGTTTGGTCTCTTGCTGTGTCTCCAGACGGGACTCGCGCGATTTCCACCGATTGGGGCGGCTCTGCAAAGGTTCCTTCTATTAAAATGTGGGCTGAATCGAAACCTCATTCACAGCATGCGCAGGTGTGGGATGTCGTACGCGGGCGTGTGCTGTCACAGGACCTGGAAATGCAGCGCGATATCCGCTGTGCGGCGTGGGCACCGAAAACGTATCGCCATCCTAGCGGACCGTTCATTGCTACCGGCTGCGGAGACGCCTCTATTAGCATTTGGGAGACGAAGACATTCAAAAGTGCGTGCACCCGTATTAAGCCTGAACTGCTACTGCTCAATGAAGCTGGACCGTTCCCAAACGAAACTATACCGCAGAGATAAAGGACCTTCAAGGACATAAAGACGTTGTGTGCGTGCATAAACAATCGTCTTGCTTCGCATTCTTAAACGTCCTTATTTTCCTCCCATGGCCAGCTGGTCAGTTGCGTTTTCGCCGAACGCCGCCAAGCTAGTTTCCACTTCGGAGGACCGCACTGTCGCCATCTGGGACACGACGAGCTGGAGCGTGATTACATCGCTTAAAGGGCATTTTGACTGGGTGCGCCTGCGCCTGCGCGCCCCAAGATCAGGCACCGCCGAGCAAATTAAAGCATACGAATCGAACTCGGGCAGGTGCGATCGGTCGCTGTCTCGCCCGACGGGGATCACATCGTTTCTGGCGGCGACGACGAGCAGGTGCCCTCGAACTCGACTCTAAATTCAGTTTGCGATCGCGCTTCATTCGTGCTTCAGGTGAAAATATGGGACGCGTATCTTGAAAAGGAAGTGAAAAGCTTCCGAGGCCACGGTGGCGCACTTCGTTGGTCTGTTCTTTGTATTTTTCGACTCCCGATTCCGAAACATCTCAGGCGAGTGCATACAGTGCTGTGTATTCCGCGGACGGAAAGAACATTATCAGTGCTTCCGTCGACAAGAGCGTGAAGGTAGCGGAGCCAGTACAAAAATTGCGTTACCGGGACCCGATGCACAGCTTAAATGCGTTTGCCGTGCTAGATTTGGAGCGTCGCGTCCGGGAGCACGCTTGCCACTCTATCGGACTCCACCAAGACAGTCAACTTCGTCGAGCAATCGCCCGACAAGCTCCTCCTTGCCACGGCATCTGCAGTGCGCCAGCTTTGTGATTTTTGTTGAATTCTCGTATCAACTGCATGCAGGACGGCGAGGTCAGGGTGTACGATTACGAAAAGGGCTTCCTTATTGCCTCGCTCCGCGGCCATGTTGCCGAGGTCCGCCAGGCACGCTTTGCATACTCGACCGGCTCGAAACTGCTGCTCTCTTGGTGCGCTGGATTGGTCAGGGCTGTGAATTGCCGCGGCAACGTGCGTGTTAATCACGAGCAGTTCTGATGACCACTCTATTCGAAAATGGGACATGTCGGTGATTGAGGAGCGCCGGAATCAGCTGCTGGCCGGCACTGCCCGCCCGCCTCTGCAACGCCGAACGCTAGAGGACGTTCTGCTCTCCAAACAGCATGATCACGACGCACCTTTGGGGAAGCAGATTGCGATTTTCGGCGAGCAGAGGACCATCGAAGACATGAGCAAAGAAAAGGAGAAGGAGGATGCGGAAAAGGCGAAAGAAGCGATGTCTGCCGGAAAATCGCACCGCGGCGTCCACCCTGATACCGGCAGCAGCCACAAGTCACATGTCTGGTCGATCTCCGCATCCCCCGATGGATCCATGCTCTGCACCGCCGGCTGGGACAAGCGCGTCTTCCTCTGGGATACGAACCCACCTTCCGACTCTCCGCGCCACTCGTTGAAGGGGCACGAGGCAAATGTTCGAGCGTGTGCCTTCTCAGCCGACGGGCGCTCCGTGGCGACGGGGGGCGGCGACTGTTCGCTTCGGGTTTGGAGCACGGCGACTGGGGAGCTGGAGTTTGAGGCAAAGGATGCGCACAAAGACGTGATCTGGGCTCTAGCGTGGCGCGGCTCCGACACCGTCTGCACCGCTTCGGAGGATCGGACGTTGGCACTCTGGACGAAGGAGCTTGGTAAAATGAGCTTCATGCGCTCGCACCCGCTCAAGGGACACAAGGACTGGGTCCGGGCATGCGCCTTCTCGGCGGACGGTCGGCTCCTTGCATCCGCCGGAGACGATGAGTTGGTCATCGTGTGGGACTGCGCGAGCGCGCGGCCAGTCGTGGTTACCACGCTTGTCGGACACTCTGGACCCGTCCGCAGCGTCGCCTTTACGCCCGACGGGTTCGCTTGCTTGCTTGCATTGCAAGAGAATCCAAAACTGTCCGTTCGTATTCATCCTCAATTTCAAACAGGAGCGCGATCATTTCCAGTTCGGCCGATCGAACTATACGAATCTGGGACACCGGCCGGTGGGCCTGCAAGAGCGTTCTACGTGGACATCAAGGTGCATGCACGCGTGCAAAGTCTAGCTGAACGGTTGAATTCCCCGAGATATTCACGTCGTTAGATCGCGCCGTAGGGATTATCCACTGCGTGCGCGTTAGCGCTGACGGAAAGCTGGTCATCTCGTCTTCGCTCGACGAGACCGTACGATTGTGGGAGCTCGCGTCGCGTCGCTGCGTCGCTGTGCTCCGGGGCCACGTTGGCAACATCCGGTCGTGCACCTTTCTCGGCCCCTCCCACACTCTGGTGGCCTCTGGAGGCGACGACTTCACAGCAAGAATCTGGGACGTGGCTGATGCATTGGCCGCAAGCTCCTCCGCCAGCCGGAAGCCGCCCCTCGGGTCCGAGGAGAGCGAACAGGATTATTGCTTACGGACGCTCACCGGGCACTCGGCGGAAATATGGGGCCTGGCCGTTTCTCCTGATGGATCCCGGCTTGTTTCAACGTCGTGGGATGGCTCTGCCAAGCTATGGACCGTGGCAACCGGACAGGAAATTCCATGCGAAATTTCCCACGAGCGCAGCGTTCGCTGTGCCGCGTGGGCACCGGCTGTTCCGAAGATTCCGGGAGGTCGGTTCTTCTGCACGGGCTCGCAGGACAAGACGGTGAAGGTATGGGATGCGTCGACGCTGAAGCTGCTGGCACGGCTCGAGTTGCACAAGGACGTCGTGTGGGGCGTTCAGTTTAGCCCCGACGCCCAGCAGCTCGCTTCGGCTAGCGAGGTATATATGATCATGACTGATAGAATGGTCAAATGAGGCTCATGATCACGATCACGAACGCGTATGGCGCAGGATCGGACGGTCATCTTGTGGTCCACAAAGACGTGGGAGAAGCAGGCGACACTGCAAGGCCATCTCGACTGGTGCCGGAATGTGGCATATAGCTCTGATGGGACAACCATATGCAGCGGCTCGGACGACGAGACCTTGAAGGTAAATATATATATTTCAAGATCTCTCCGATCCAGGCTCTTGACGAGGCCGCGGCTAACACAAACTCAGCTCTGGGATCACCAGAGCCAGTCGGAGGTGGCTACTCTGCAGGGCCACGAGGGGGCACTCCGCGCCGCTGCCTTTCAACCAGGCACGCCCCCCACGTACCTCGTGTCAGCTTCGACGGACAAGACTCTGCGCGTGTGGAACATCAAATCTGGTCGCTCCGTTGCGACCTTGCGGGGGCACCGGAAGGCCGTCAATGCGGTTGACTTGTCTCCGGACGGGCGTTGGATCGCGTCGGGTTCTGCCGATAACGACGTCAAACTCTGGAACGCTGAGTGCGCTGCACTCGTTTGCTACAAATTGATTAACAGATGCGATTGCTTTGCTTGGGCTTCGCTCATCATCACCGGGCCGGGCGGCAGATCGTACGAGCTGGTCGAGACGCTGCGCGGGCACGCGCGGGACGTGCGGCAGGTTCGCTTCGCGGGACAGCGCCTCCTCGTCACCGTCTCCGACGACCGCACAGTTAAGGTGCCGAAATCAAATTAATTCAGATTCAATTCGCACGTCTAACTGAAACTCGCGACCAGATTTGGGATGTGGGGCGAGCCATCGATCACGCTGTGGAGCGCATGGCGCGGGAATCGAAGAACCCCAAAGCGGGCGCGCAAGCCTTGGAATCGATATCGACGTCGACGCGGCACAGGCGATCAGATAGCGGATCGTCGGCAGGCTCGCTCCTTTCGGAGTTGCAGGAATTTGAGTCTGAAGCGCCTCGCAGTCGTGCGTTTCCGAAGCCAATATTAATATCGACCTAAAGAACATGACGCTCATATATACTACGTACGCGCTGCACCAGGCTCGCTGCAGCTGGTGGCGCCGGCGCGGCAGCGCAGCGACCGAAACGCGTCGCATGCACACAAGGCGAGCGTGATGTGCGTCAAGTGGGCAAGCAGCGGAGAGTGGTTCGCGACGGGATCCCGCGACTGCTCCGTGCGGGTGTGGAGCGCGGAGGGCCGTTGGCTGGCCACCCTACGAGGGCACGGCGGCATCGTTCGCGCTGTGCGTGCACACGTTCTGCAGCCTTGAGCTCGGCGCGATTGCAAAATCAGTGTCTGACGACTTCGAATTCACACGTCCACGCGAAGGTTGCGATATCGCCGGACTGCAGCGTCATCGCGTCGGGCTCGTGGGACCGCACTGTCCGCCTCTGGCGAGCAGGGGGCGACTTCGAGCACCTCGGCACCGTCGAGGGGCACGACGGGATCATCCACGCTGTCTGCTGGGCTCCCGGCGGCCGCCACCTAGCCACCGGAAGCGAGGACAAGACGGTGCGAGTCTGGGCGATCGAGGCAGTACGCACAGGCACCGCGAGCCAGAATCCGAACCCGAATTCGAAGAGATCCGCGAAAAGTCTGCCGCTCGCCCCGCGGCAAGTGCAGGTGATCAGAAACCTCGCCCCCAATGTCACTGCGCTCGCCTACACATGCGATGGAGCTCGCCTCCTTGCCGTCTGCGGCTCCACAGTCAAGGTTCGTTCGAGCCATGCATTTTCGCTTATTTAAACATCTAGATCTAGACCTATCATCTAGACCTGTCAGGCCTAGGTGGATCCGGATGCTGCAGCAGGACTTACACACGAAATTCAGATCTTCGATATTGGAAGAAAATCCTACGAAACTCCATTGATATCTAAAGAGCTCGGAATCCACAAAATTCGATCGGTTAGCGTCAGCGAGACTCCCGGCCAGCCCGATACCGGCCGCTTGCTGGCCTGTTTCGAGGATTCGCCCTTCGTCTCCATCTTTAACCTTGCGACCCTCGCGAAAATCCAAGAGTTCAAGGTATATGTTATCCATGCGCCCGATGAAATTTAGTTGCTGCATCCGCTTTAGCTGCGGCGTCTACCTCTAGATCAATTCTTGCGTTTGGCTCAAGATCTTTATTCTGTTGGTGTGCATGTGCAGGTTCTGGAGCTCGGATTGCAGGAAGAAAGGCCCGGTACCGGTGGGCCAGCTGTCAAGGTTAAAGCATGTGTATGGTATCAGCAAAGTGCGGCGGCTGCAGCAGGCTCCCCGTCTTCCGTACCACGCATCGTCGTCGCCGTCGGAAAGCTGGTTTCTGTGCGCATTTTTGGAGATCAAATCTGAGCTCTCAATATATCCGCATCGGTCCTGGCCATTTCTGGCTAACAGCCGTGCGTGGCGCGCGTCCTCCCCCCAGACGCACGATGACAACGACAAAGGGACCAGAATCGGCGCGTTCGAGGCGCGAGCGGGCGTGGGCGCGCTGGACACGTACGGAGACCGTGTGGCCATCGGTGACTCCTTTGGAATCGTGTATTCCCTCCGCACTGTTTTTGGAGGATCCGTAGCTCGCGATTTGAAGCGGTAGTTCATGAGTTTGATCATGTATGTAATCATATATATGTTTGTTGGTTACAGATTAAAGTCAGCTTCGAATTCCTCGATCTTGATACCTAGACGTCGACGGACTCCGGGAGCCGCCGGGTCCCTACGTCTAGATCTAGCTACAGATCTAGAGGCGCGGCGGGCTGTGAAGCCAGGCTGGGGCCGGGGTCGGGGGCGGAGGCGGAGGTGGACCGGAGGCGGAGGTGGGCGAGGCTAGCACAGAGCTGCGCGCGCCGGCCAGCCGGGCCGGGCGCGCGAGAGGGAGGGAGGGGGGGGGGGGGGGGGGGGGGGGAAGTGGCTTATCTTGAGGCGGGGTCAGCTGCAGTTGCAGCCTGCCAGGGTTCGGGGGCCCGGCCTCAGCACTTCGAAGAGCACTTCGAAACTGAAGAGCTTCCGAAGTGCACGTGAGAAAGTCGAGGTGAATTAAACCTTGCCAATTGCAATGGTAACACATCTGATTGAAACACACTTCACCACTCTGTACGAGCGACTTTGTTTGCGTATATCTATACTTAAAACAATCTTGTTGCGAGAAAACATACATCTAACTTGACTTCCCTCTTCCAATCTCGGTCATGGTCAGCGGCCCAGCGGCTCGGCCGCGCCAGTGGGTCGGTGTCGGCCCCCCCGGCCAGGCCGGCCCCCGGCCGCTACGTGACCAGAGAGATAGCCATGACGCCAAGGAGTAGCGCCAGGGCCGTCGAGGGGAGCCCCACCCGCAGGTACTCCCTTCCGGGCGCGCGTTAGGGGGGGGGGGGAGGGGGGAGGGGGGAGGGGAGGGGGTACCAGAACCCGAGGACGTAGTCGTCCTTCGCGCGCTGTGCGACGATGATGTTCGCCACGGAGCCTGTTGGGGGTAAGGCGGGGGTACAGGAGCTGGGGCAGAAGGGGGCGTGGGGGGAGAGAGGGCGGGGGGTACAGGAGATGGCCGTTCGGTTTCGCGCTCACCGATTAAAGTGAAGTTCCCAGCGACTGTCTGTGGGGGGGGGGGGGTAGGGTTGGATCGATGCCAGCCCGCAGAGGGCGCAGCAGGGTACCGTGATAAACGCCATCTGGTACCACCCGCGCGCGGCATACTCCTGCAGGGAGGGGACGAGTGCGTGAGCACGAGGGGGGTACATCGGAACAGGGGGGTACGGGGTCGCCTGGAAGGAGGACATGAGAGGAGCGACAATGAGGACGGTCGGCACGTTCGAGACGACGTTTGACGCCTGCGGCGAAAAAAGGAAGGCTGAGGTCAGGCCAGGGGGTACGGTGCGAAGGATAGGGGCGCGAGGGGGGTACAAAAGCAGCAGACCACGAGAAGGATGAGAGTGTAGAAAAAGAGGCCCCGAGCAGTGCTGCAGGGGTACATGAATAGAAGTGTGAGGGATAAGGAAGACGGACCGGGGAGGGGAGGGGGGGGGGGAAGACGGGCCTGAGGGAGACGAGGGGTAGAAGGTAGTCCCACACGGCGACTGGGATGCCCGTCGCGCTGAAGCCGCGCACCTGTACCCGGCTTGGGCTTAGAGGGGCTGGAGGCGGGGGAGAAGGGTACAGAAAAGCGGCGCGCACCACGATAAAGAGTCCGCAGAAGAACATGAGGAGAGACCTGTCGTCAGATCGGGGAGTAACTGGACCGGGGATGGGCGCCGGGAGGGGGGGAGGGAGGGGGGTACGGGCCAGTCCACGAGCTCGAAGAGGGGTGCGGGGTCCCGAAAATCCAAAACGATGAGGGCCCAGGCTGGGGGGTACGGGAATGAGCCCGAAGCAAATGGGGGGTACAGGACGGGGACGGATGACAGCGTACCCCCCGCGATGGCAGTCCAGGAGAGATGCGCACCCGCCAGGAACGCAACCACTACCCCGAGGATGATCTACCCCGCGTCCGGGTTGGTCTGGGGGGGGGGGGGGCCGGGGCGGGGGGGGGTATGGCGCACGAGAGTGATGGCGCAGCGGCGCAGGAGGACGGGCCGCGGCGTGGCGCGCAGGAGCTCGATGGTCGAGAGCACGGGGGGTACCGCCGGCGATGTGGGGGGGGCGGGGGAGGCCGGCGGGGCGAGGCCCACACCGCCCCTCTCCCCAAGCTCAGCCCCGCTTTCCTTGGTGGGCTCCTGCGGCCCGGCGCCGCCCTCCAGCGCTTCGACGTCAATATCGATGCGCGGGACCCCCGCCGCCCCGCCCGCCGCCCCGCCCGCCGCTGCCGCAGCCGCCGCCGCAGCCGCAGCCGCCGGTCCGTGCGTCTGATACTCGAACATTCCGTTCTGCGCCATCGCGTCGGGGGAACGGGGGAAGGAGGGTACAGGAGGAAGGGCGGGGAGGGGTACGCAGTACGCGCCTCGTCGAGGAGCTTTCCGCGTCGCCCGCGCAGCGGCTCTGCGGGTCCGCCCCTCTGCCGCCCGGCGATGAGGCGGGACCAAGGGCGAAAAGGCGTGTACCCCCGTAGGAAGCGACGCGGAACGTACCCCGGCGGCGAAGGGCCTCAAGAGCACCTCCCTGTGGGCCCCGAAGGTGAGAAAAAGACCTAAGGGGGGGGGGGGAGAGAGAGAGAGAATCGGTAGGGGGTACCGGTAAGTAAGGAAAAGGACCGCGAGGTTGACCTGGCGAAGGAGGGGGGGGGGGGGGGCGGGGGCGGAATCGTCGCAGGCCGGATCGAATCCGCCGCGGGGTGGGGGTACGCGAACGGAGAGGCCGAGGAGGGTGGCGAGGCCGATCCGGGACACAAATCCGAGGAAAGGAAGCCCAGAGAACGAGTGGATGATCCTGGAAGGGCGGTCAAGGCCGCCGGGGGTACGCAGATTCGGGCCGGGTGCGCGGGCGGACATGTTCTGCGGGTTTCCAGTGGGCTGGGGGCGGGCCAGTCAGAACTCGAAAGAGAAGGACATGAGGGGTACGCAGCGCGCGGACCGTGCAGGCGGATCCGATGTTGGCAGACGTAGCGAGGCAAATGAGGAAGGGGCCCATAGGGACCTAGAGGGGTACTACAGTAAGCTCAGGCAGGAGCGGGGGGTGTGCAGGCCACCGGACCTTGGCCATTTTGCAGGCTGTGGGGGGTGCAATCAGGTGCAGGCCGGGCGAGCGGAGGGCGTACGCGCGCGTACCCGCAACGACCATCGGAGTCATAAAGACGCATGTCTGTGGCGCCGGGTCGGCGGCGCGCAACGCGGGGGTGCGTACGGGCACTCACGGTGTCGTTCGTAAGGAAGGCAGCTGCGGGGGGGCGTGCCACGGTGAGGGGGTACAGGCGCGACCAGGGCGGGGGGCAGCTGCGGGGCGGGGGGTACCGAGGAAGGCGGCGGCGAGGGAGATGCGCCAGAGCAGGGTCCAGCCGTTCAAGCAGCCGCGCAGCATGTGGTGCGCGAGGTACTCGAAGAGGCCCTCCTTCTCCAGCCGCGCCGTTATCACCTGCGATCGAATTCGATTCGAGCGGGCGGGCGGGCTGGTACGGAAAGAAGCAGTCTGAAGCTAAGCAGTCTGCCGATACGCGCCATCATGCCGAAGAGCAGAGCAATTGTGTTCCTGCGCCGCACGGGAGTCGTCGTCGTCGGCGTCGGCGCCGGCGGTGGCGCGGAGAACGACACCGAAAGGCGGCGCGCGGACCCGTCGACGGCGGAGTATGCCTCTTCGACTGAAATTATCGCACATACGACCATCAGTAACGCGCCTGCGCTTCGCTCAGGTCGAAGCTCGAACCGGAACCGCGCGAACCTCGCTCGCTTACCCAGCAGAGCTCCGGCAGGCCTCCCGATGGGCAGGAAGGGCACTCTATTCGCCGTGATGAGGAGCCTTGCGCGGGGGAGGTGAGCGCGAGTGAGCGAGGCTCGCGAGCCGACGTGACGGCACGACAGCGCGGACATGGCACGTCATCATCGCCGCACCATGTCAGCACGAAGATCATCGAGCCGAGCACCAGCTTGTAAGTAGGGCCGAGCGCTTGCGCTGAGTCCGCCGGCGCCATCTTTACGGGCGGGCAACTTCCCCGCCTAGCCCGTCGGTTCTACAACTTGCAGGCTAGCTAAGCGCTGCGTGCGCGATGTTTGCATGGTTCTCCACGCTCCAGTAGTCGCCGGGGCCCGCCATCGGACCAGCTGTTGGCTTGCGTTACGGTACCCAGGCGTGATTTGTCCCTCCCCCAAATTTGCTGGTTTTGCGCCCCGCAAGCTCTCCAACGATGGCGCGGGGCGCGTATTCGGCGGCCCCGCCACCTGGTGCGCCGATGGACACCGGCGCGCGCCCGAGACCCACATTTGTTCCTAGCGCTTCCCCGGTCGCTTGCTCCGCGCTTGCACGTCCGCGTACGATACGCCTGCGCAGAGGCACGCGCCCAGGAAGCAGACGAGCTGGCGCTCAGCGACGAGGACTGGCAGGTCGGCCCATGTTCGCATACGTGGACCACCAACCGGATGAGCGCCGCTGACTGCTTGTCGCGCCGCAGATAGCTGCCTTCGAGATGCTGCTGAGCATGCAGGAGAGCGCCGAGGTGAACAAGGACGCAGGCCCCGTGGCCTCGCTCCGCGTCGCGCTCGGCATCTCCGGCCGCCGCTTCCGGCACCTGGCGGCGGCGGCGCGGCTGGGCACGGACCACGATCTCGGAGCCGCGCGCTACAGCACGACCGCCCTGGCCGAGGATCCCCCGCAGCGCCGGGCCCCGGAGACCGCCCGCCCGGGCTCCATCGCGTGCGCCCCGCCGCGGCGCGGATCAATTCCAACTCCGCTCGAGCTCAGATTCGATCGCAGGTACGAGCTGGCGGCCCTGCGTGCGGCCGGCCTGCGGGCGGATCAATTCTTCGGGGGCGACATAGCGGAGCTCCAGGCGTTCTACCGGCGGCGCGCCGGCGCCGCCCTCGCGAGCCTCGCGGAGCTGCTGCGGGACTCGCCCGAGCCGCTGGACGTCGACGGCGCCCAGGCTCGCGCCTTTGCCTCCTTTCGTTTCCTTTTTGTTTTCTTCCTTATGTTCTCCCGGGCCGGGCCAGATGGGCCGGGAGGCGGCGCTTGCGGCGGCGCGGGAGCGGCTCCTGGACCTTGGACTAGAGCACGTGCGTGCGCGGTACCCCCGTGCTTAATGACCGAGCCGCGGGCCGCGGGCCGACGGTGGCTAGGCCTCGCCGCGGGCCGAGGGCGGCCGCGCCGGGTCGGACCAAGCTAATGCGGGGCGAGGCCAACGCTATCTATGATTCGCTCTAATCCTCTTTCCACTTCTTACGCAGGTCTTTTCTCTTCGTCGGCCAGAGGGTACCCCGGCCCCGCGATCCGCCCCCCGGCTCTGCTCTCGCTGACGGCCCGGGCAGAGATGAGGCCGGAGGGGTACCGCCGCGCCCTCGACCGCGCCCTTCGGTTCCCCCTCCTACCCCTCCTCGCCGCCCTCGGCCCGGTCCGGGTACGCCCCCCCTCCCTTCCAGCATGTACCCCCCTGCCCCCCTCCTCCGACCACTTCGTTCGCAGGATCCGCTCGGGGCGCCCCATGGGCCCCGCACGCGCTGGAGGCAATTCGGTACCCTCCTCGCGGCCTGCCTCCCCGCCCCGGAGCCGCCCTCCCCCTCCGGGGGGGCCGAGACCGACGAGGAGGGGGGGGAAGAGCCGCCCGAGGGGGAGGGGGAGGGGCAGGGGGGGTACGGCCCGCTCGCCCTCCCCCGGGGGGCCAAGGAGGCGGTGGAGGCCGCCGCCGCCGCGTGGGGCATACCCCCCCGCCTCCGCCACCTCGCGTAAGCTCCCCTACCCCCCTACCCCTCCCCCCCCCCACACCCTAACCCCTCCCCCCAGGCTCGCCCGGGCGCTGCTGGGGAGGCTGGCGGACGGGCGGGTGGACCCGCGGGGCCCCGGGGCGGCCCTCCCCGGGGCCCTGGAGGCCCGGCTGCTCTGCGGCCCGTGCCCGCCGCCCTTCGACGCGATCGAGCGCGACGCCGCCCGCGAGTGCGCTACCCCCCTCCCGCCTTCCCCCCCCTCCCCCCCGCCTTGTCTAGGTCTAGGTTGTGCAGCAAGTCTAGGTCTAGGAAATACTAGCAGTCTAGCAAGCACAGCCTAGACCCCCCGCAGCTAAAGCTTCTAGGCTGTGCTTGCTCCGCCAGCGAGTGCGCTCCCTCCGCGCTCGGCCGGCCGCCCGTGGCCAAAGCGTCTAGGTCTAGGCTGAGCTTGCTAGACTGCTAGCATTTCCGCACTTCCGCGCTCCTCGCTCCTCCCAAGCCCGCAGCGCGCTGCTCCTACTTTCTATACTCTCCCTGCTAAGCGGCGCAGGATGGCGGCGTCGTGCGGGCGGCGGCTGGCGGACTACCGCCTCCACTTCGCGCCGACGCCGGCCGGCCTCCGCCGCCTCCGCGCCGCCCTCCGCGCCTACCGCGCCCTCCTCCCCCTCGCCTCGGTGCCTTTTGCTCTGTTCTTTCTGGAGGCGCCCCGAAGAACATTTGGGGCGGATCTCGCTTAGAGCCCGCGCTCCAGGCCCGCCTTTTCCCCCTCGGAGTCTTAGAGAGAGTCTTGGAGGCTGTCGGAGTCTCCTGTTGAGCTCACCGAGTCGTGATCATCACTGGAATCGCTGACGCTCCCCCCTCAGAACGGCGGGGACGCGTGCCTCTCGGACGCGGCGTGGCGCAAGGAGCTGGGGACCCTCGTCCGCCTATCCACTTCCGAGTGGTCCGCCCCGCCTCGCCATCCCCCTTTCGCCGCCGCCGCTCCTGCTGGAAACCGGTACCACCTGCAGCGACCTGCAGCTGACGCCCCCAGGGCCCCGCCCCGCCCCGCCCCGCCCGTCCCCGACCCGCCCCGCCCTGCCCAGTATCCATTAAGCTTATCTTTTAGCTTTCCTTTCTTTAGGCTTATCTTAAGCATTCTTGCCTTCGCCTTCACTTGGGCTCCAGCTGACGCTTTGCGCCTCGCCCCGCCCAGGTACCTGCGGGCCACGTCGGGCCTGCGGCGGCCCCTCTCGGCGGCTTCCCTCTCCCAGGTGAGGCGGGGGAGGGGGGGTGGAGGGGAGGGCTTGGGGGGGGAGGGGTAGGGGGTAGGGGGAGGTGGGCTTGGGGGGTTAAGAAAGGGGGTAAAAGGCCAGGGCCTCCGGGCCCGGGGCGCCCCCTCCTTCGGGGAAGCCGAGGCGCGGGGCGCAAGGCCCCCCCCCCCCCCCCCCCCACCCCCCCCCCCCCCCCCACCCCCCCACCCCCCCCACCCCCCCCCGCCTCTTCCCCCCCCTCTCACCTGACAGCGCTCCCCCCCCCCGCCTCTTCCAGGTCGCTCGCGCTGTCGCCGAGGGCCGCACCGCGGAGGTCCGCCTTCCCCTACGCCCCCTCCTCCCCCTACCCCCCATGCCGAGCCCCGCCCCCTAAGCTTGCGCTTCGCTCGCCCGCAGGAGTCGTACGCGGGGGTACTGGGCGCCGCCGGCCTCGAGTGGCCCCTCGCCGCCTGGCGCGCCCGCGCCGCAGACGGTGCGGCGGTCCCGGTTCCCCGCCCGCGTCTAACAAAACAAATGCCTCTCACAAAGACGATATAAGAAACGTCTCGAAGAGAAACGCGCCTGTTATTAGGATCTCGCCGCTCCTCCTCCTCGTTCTAAGCGCGTCCGTCCGCAGCACTGCGCGCCGACGTCGTTGCCGCGCTCGACGGTGCGCCCGCTTCCCCCCCCCCCCCTTCCCATCTTTCACTTTCTCTTCCCCCTCTCCCTCCTCCGCCCGCCCGCCTGATCTTCTAACTCTGTAACCCCCCCCCCCCTCCTCCGCCCGCCCCGCTTGATCTTCTACCCCTTCTCCCCTCTCTCCCTCCTCCGCCCGCCCCGCCTGACCTTCTTCTACCCGCAGCGCCGCCGGAGCTGGAGGAGGGGAGCGGGGAGGAGAGCGGGGGGAGTGGGGAGGAGGATCTGCCCCGCCTCCCCTCGGCGGCGTGCGCCTACCCCCCCTCCGCCCCGCCCCGCCCCCGCCCCGCCCCGCCCCGCCCCGCCGCACCCGAACTAGCTCCCGCTCAAATCCTAATTATACGTCTAGACTGAACGATCTTCAGCCCGATCTAGCTCCGGCCCCACAGTGCCAGCGCCAAGCTTAAGCGACCTCACCGCTCGACTCGGCGACTGAGAGCGCTCGTGGCCGTCGCAGGCGGGCGCTGGCCCATAGACCCCCGCCCTAGCCCTCCCCCCCTGGCCGCCTCCGCCCCGCCCGCTCTGAGGCGCCGCCGCCGCGGGCGTCGCAGGCGGGCGCTGGGGGCGCCGTTCCTGCGGGCGCTGGGGTCCCTCCTCGAGGCCCTCGAGGGCCCCGACGGCCCCCCGGTGCGTGGAGGATAGAAGGGGAGGATAGAAGCTTAAGATCTAGATAGACGTACCTCGCGCGCGCGCGCGGGGCCCAGCGCACCGAAGCTTAAAGCTTAATAGCTGGGCTTCCACTTAAAGCTTAAAGCTTCTATCGCACCGAAGCTTAAAGCTTAATATGGAAGCGTGAGATAGAAGAAGCGCTCGCGCGGCCCAGCGCCCTGCGGCCGGCCCCCTTGGATCTGGGGCCGCGCCGTGAGCTCGGGGCGCCGCCCGCTGAGCTGGCGGCAGGAGGAGGACCTGCTGGGGGCGCGCGGGCGCGTCGACGCCATCGTGGAGGCCTGGGTGCGCCCCCTGGCCCCTCGGCCCCCGCCGGCCTAGGCGAGTCTAGCCTTGATTCAAGCCTTAATCAAGGCTGGCTATCGATATCGCCGCCGCGGCCGCCGCCTAAGAGGCTGGGGCGCCGCTCGCCTTGCTGAGCGGGGGGCGGCAGGTGGGGCGGGAGGCGGCGCGGCTGCGGCGCCGCGTGGCCCGCATTGTCGCCGCCGAGGTACGCTTTTGGGTCTCAAGCCTTTCAAGCGAGGCCTTTCTAGGCCTTTCTTCTTTTGAGCCTTTTAGGCCTTCTAAGCCTTTTAGGCGGGAGGCGGCGCGGCTGCGGCGGCGCGAGACCGCGCCGGAGCTCAAGCTTTTGGGTCTTGTAAGCCTTCTAAGCGAGGAAGGCCGCCGGCCGCTAGCCAGCGCTCCCTGCGCGTGCCAAAGCTCGAGCTTTTAGGCCCAGAAGCCAGCCAAGGGCGCCAAGCTCACTAAGGGAGGCCTAGGGGTGCTGACGCGGGCCGCGCGCTGACGTGCGCGTTTGTAGGGCTTGGCCCTGATATAGGAACGCCTGATATAAGATGCTTCTATATTTCGTTGTATTTAAGCGCCTTGGTTCCATATTTATTTATTTATAAAGCTGACGTGCGCGTTCGTAGGACTGGGCCCTGGACGAGGAGGCGCTGGGGGGCGGGGGAGGGGGGGCCGGGGGCGCCCTCCCGCCGCCCTCCGCGACGGACCTGCTGCAGCTCCTCGCCCAGCGCCGCGCCGCCGCCGCCGAGGTGCGGGCTTCAATAAGTGCCAGATCTTATTAGGCTCGTTAGTTATAATTAAATCTAGGATCTATGAGTTATAATTAGGATCTTAGGACCTGCTGCGGACGCGCTGCTGCAGCTCCTCGCCCAGCGCCGCGCCGCCGCCGCCGAGGCGCGTGCCGGCCCCCGCCCCGCCTAATAAGCTTTAATAAGTGCCAGATCTTATGAGTTATGAGTATAATTAGGCTCTTGGCTCCTGGAATTAGGCTCGTTAGTTATTATTAAATCTAGGATCTATGAGTAATGATTAGGATCTTAAGCCCAGGGCCGCGCCGCCGCCGCCGAGGTGCGGGCCAGTTAGTCTCCATCCTCTTCCCCGCTCCCCCCGCCCCCCGCCCCGCCCCCCCCGCCCCCTCCCCCATCCCTTGCTTCTACCCTCCTACCCCCCGCCTTTTTCTTTTTGAAATCTGGCTTCGGCCAACGTCCGTTGCAGCGCCTCTAGATCTGATCCCGCCCCGGCCGGCAGGTGCTGACGCCGCGCTTCGCGCCGGGCACCTAGAAGGAATAAAGAGCGGCGCCGCCACCGCCTAATACAACGCTTCGCACGATTTGCGGCGCCGCCAACGCTTGACGCCGCAACCGCCGCCTCTGACGCGGCCCGGCCCGGACCGGCCGGCCGGCAGGTCCTGACGCCGCGCTTCGCGCCGGCGGGGCGGCTCGCCGGCCTTAAAATCTGGCTTCGGCCAACGTCCGTTGCTGCGCCTCTAGATCTGATCCCGGCCCGGACGGCAGGTGCTGACGCCGCGCTTCGCGCCGGCCTCGCGGCTCGCCGGCCTCGCGGCGGGGGCCCTGGCACTCTACCTCGGCGCCGCCCTCGCGCCCCTCGGCGACCCCGTGCGCCCCTCAAGCAAGCCTATAGATGCTGATAGCTTATAGAACCAATGACTATATAATTAGCTTATGAAAGGAACGGTTTATATGTGATGGATTTTGTCTCCGTTTGCTTGGCGCGATGCCGCCCTCGCGCCCCTCGGCGGCCCCGTGCGCCCCTCAAGCAAGCCTATAGATGCTTGGATATTTAATTATATATAATGAAACGTGAACGAACTAGCTAATAGAACCTTATAGCTTATAAAACAAAATGGAACGTAAACAAACTAGCTTATAGAACGTAAATGATTAGCTTATAAAAGGAACGATTTATATGTGATGGATTTCGTCTCCGTTTGCTTGGCGCGATGCCGCCCTCGCGCCCCTCGGCGACCCCGTGCGCAAGCCGACTAACTAACTATCTAGCTAACTAGTAATTTCTGATAATGATAATGGAACGCGAAACAAACTAGCTTACGTAAACTGTGTGTAACGACCGCCCGCCCTTTGCCAGATCGAGCCGCCGCTGCCGCGCCTTATCAAGTCCCCCGACGAGCGCAAGTCGCCGTTCCGTGCGTCCCGCCCCGCCCCGCCCCGACGCCACTCTCGAGCTCTCGCCCGCCTCGGTCCCTGACCAGAGCCGGGCCCGCCCGCCGGCCTGCCGGCCCCCGCGAGCAGACGTGAAGGCGAGTGCCCCCCCCCCCCCCCCCCCCCTCTCCCCCCTCCCTTTCCTCCTGCGCGCGCGCCGCCTAAGAAGAAGGAGACCCCTCCTCCTCCTCTTCCTCCTCCTCGCTTTAAGCGTCTCCGCCTGGCGCCCGCGGCCGCAGAAGCCGCGGCCGAAGGCGCGGGCGGGGCCGGGCCTCTCCCCCGAGCAGCGCTCGCGGGCGGGGGCCTCGGGGGGCCTGCCCGCGCTGCTGGCCCGCGCCAACGCCGTCGCGCACCTGTTTGCCGGGGCCCGCGACATCTTCTCCGGCGCCCCCGACGCCGCCGCCGGTGCGAGGTTTCATGTAGTAATTATAATGCTGATACCTCGATCCGAACGAATAGAAAGAGAAGGTCCGGATCCAATGTATAGGCTTGAATCTATTCAGGGTATTTAAGTAGATCGAGGTTGATAGATATATAGATCCTTAGATTCGACTAGGTGCGCGCGCGAGAGAGCATAAGTAATTATAAAACTGATTCAAGTGGATACCTAAAGTAAGATAGATACCTCCGCCTGAATGTTTAAGGAAGATAGCTGTGTGCAACGACCGCCCGCCCTTTATCGACAGGTCTATACAGGCGCCGCGGCCGGCGCGAGAGCGCTAAGATCGCGAGGCGCCTAACATCCGATCTCGAGCGTCGCCTAAGGCGCCTAACATTTAATTGGAAGGTAGATACTAGATAGAGGAGGTAGATACATATATAGGTACGACTAGAAAGCGTCGCGCTTGTAGGTCCGACTAGGCGCCTAATATTCGATCTAGAGCGTCGCGTTTGTCTGTCTGACTCTGACGCGGCGCGGCGGCAGCGGCGAGCGCGGCGGAGGCGCGGCGGGCCCTCCACTCCGCCGCCGCCGCCCTCGCCGCCTGGACCGGTGCTCCCTTCCTTCCCCTTCTCCATCCCTTTCGAAGCCTTCGAAGCCCTCGAAGCCTTTGCCGACTGACGCTCCGCCGCCCGCACCCGGCCCGGCCCGCGCGCAGGTGCCTTCGTGGTAAACGTGGAGGTGGGCGACGCATTCGACGCCCTCTACCCCGCCGGATTCTGCGAGAGCGACGTGAGCTCTTGCAAGCCCCCTTGGGCTCAGGCTACCCACTAAAGCTTAAGGCTACTTAGGCCACTTACGTATAAGCCCTCTACCCAGCCGGATACTGCGGGGGCGACGACGTGTTATGTTAGGCTTAAGGCTATATATATATATATTTATGTTAGGCTTCAGGCTGCTTAAGCCATGCCACCTCAAGCTGGGCGACAACAGCTATATAAAGTTGGCGCGGCTCACGGTTGCCCTGCGCCATCTCGCAGGGCGGGGCGGCCGGGCTGGCGGCGGCGCTGCACGGCCCGCTGGCGGCGCTGTGCGGGGCGGTCGGGGACCCCGCGGTGCGGGAGCGCCTCGCGGGGGCCGTCATGCGCGCCGCCCTCCGGTGCGCCCGGCCCCGTTTCGTTTTCGAAATGGCGGGCCTCTGTATCTATGGCTAGCTCGTTTTTGCGCCCCTGTGTATCTTGGTTTCTTTCATTCTTGCGTTCCCTTATAGCTAAGCTTTACAGTGGTTTCTGAAGTTCTGCCCCGCAGGCGCTGGCTGGCGACGGTGCTCTGCGGAGGCCCTGCCCGCACCTTCGCCGCCGAGGACGGGCCCCGCCTCGGCGGCGACCTCCGGGCGAGCGAGCGAGCGGGCTACCCCCCTTTTCCCCCGCCCCCACCCCCTTCCTTTCTAATCCCGTGCGATAAAAGAGGCTTAAGCTTCCTAAGCTTAATTACTGGCGGCCTCCAGGCGAGCGAGCGGCCTGCTCCCCTTCCTCCCCCCCCTCCCCCCCCCACCCCCCCCCTCCCTGCTTCGAATCTGCTCCGATTCGATTCGAGAGGCCCGCCTCCGCGGCGACCTTACCTTCAGGCCGATACCCCCGTGCCCCCCTCCCCCCTCCCCCCTCCCGCCCCATTTGAGGGGCTTCCAAATCGCGTGTATCGATTAGAGGACTTCCGTTGATTCCGATCTGAATCGCATGCGCCCCCCCCCTCCCCCTCCGGAAGGTCCTGGAGGACTTCTTCGAGGAGGGCCTACCCGCGAGGGTTCGCCCCCCCCCGCCTCAACTTTTTTGAATTCAAATATTGGAATCTGCGGCGCGCGCGCGCGCGCGCAGCGGTGCGGGGCGCGGCCGCGGCGCTGGGCCGGCGCTCGCGCTGCTGGGCGCGCCCTCCTCGGAGCTCGCGGCGCGCTGGCGCACCGCGGACCGCGAGGAGCGGCGCCTCATCGTGCGCGTAGCCGCCCAGGTGCAACTGCAACTTTTATATATGAGACCAAGCATAATACCCACTGCAACTTTTATATAAGAGACCAAGCAAAGCAACTGCAACTTTTATATCAGATCTAGAGACCAAGCATACCCACTGCAACTTTTATTTAAGAAACCAAGCATAGTAACTGCAACTTTTAAATCAGAGACCAAGCATAGTAACTGCACTTTTTATATCAGAGACCAAGCATACCCACTGCAACTTTTATATCAGAGACCAAGCATAGCAGGATGCACGTATATATTATATGGGCTGTGGCGAAGTTAGATGGTTTGGGGCTTCAGCGGCGTACGAATTGATTCTTTTGGGGTATACGTATGGCAGAGACCGGCGGGGGACGGGGCGGCGAAGCGCCTGTTGGAGTCGCTGCGGGGGGGCCGGCACGACAGCCCCGACCTGGCCCCGCCCGCCCTCCTCGCCTAGCGCGCGCGAGACGGTTTCTAGTATAGTATACAAGCGCGCCCGCGTTCTAGCTAGCTATAGCTACTAGGCTAGCTAATTGGTCGCGGGAATCCCCAACAATTCCCCGCTGCAGCGATGATCGCGGGAATCCCCAACAATTCCCCAGTATTCGCCGGGCCTCGGGGGAGTCGGGGCGCGAGTACTGGGGGGGTATGCGACGACTACATATGCGTATGTATGCGTACACTCTTCGTCGCCCCGTCCGATCGCGATCCGCGTCATCGTCGTCGTGCCGAGTCACGGCCCGGCCGGTGCGGGACCGTCCGATCGCGACGGCCGGTCCGACGGTCCGGGTCGGACGGTGCGCGGCGGCCACTGCGCGCCGTGCCGCGGCCCGTGCGGCCCGACCGTCCCCGACGAGTCGGCGACGACTCGAGCTCGGCGACTCGGCGCCTGCCGAGTCGACGCCAACTCCCAGGCTCGATTATTTATTCGAACTCCGGAATAGCCTCAACAGCAATCATTGAATCTTGAATAGAGTCCGTTTATCGGATGCGGAGCCTTTCATCTTGAATGGGCAACTGTTCGTCCATTCGAAATCCAAGAGCCGTGAAACGGCGTGAGTCATGAATGATCATGAGCCTCAGCGGCGTGAGTCATGAAATGAGCGCTACAGCCTATCGCGGGAGCTATAGCCTATAGCCTCACTGCCTCAGTATACCGGTAGGCCCAGTACCCCGGTATAGGGCCGTAGTATCATAGTCTAGGCCTAGGCTGCCGCAGTGCTACCATAGTATATATAGGCTATATATATATATTATAGCCGACCCCGGCCGTACTACTACCGTAGTACGGTACTAGGCCCTAGTAGGGCTGGGTCCAGTGAAACCAGTGGAGCGCCGAGGGTCCCACTGGCACCACTGCACTGACTCACTGAGTCACTGGAGATTTTGGCTCACTCGCACAAAGAAAATTGCATGGGAGTCGATGATGGGACCAGTGAGCCGGATCGACCTCAGCGAGCGCTGCGTGGGGGGGCATCCGGCGCCAAAAATTAGGACCCATCCGCCACGTGCACCTAGCAATTTAGGTGGAACGTCGTGGGGGTACTTAACGTCGGAGTGCCGCAGGCCGCGGCGCGAAGGGTGTGCACGTGCAGCGTCGAGAAGCACTGCGATTCTGACAATGCCTGCGTTGCAAATGACCTCTAAACATATATATATCCAAAGCCCGTGGAAACAGTTCAGGCACGTAGTGCCTTGAAGCTCAGCGAGATTTAGGTCGTTTTTGGTCGTTTTCGTGTAAAAACACACGTACCCCCCACTCACTGGTAGTCACTGAGTGAGTTTGGCGCAAAACGTCCACTGACTGAGTGGACCCGGGGGCTCCACTGAACTCAGCCCTAGGCCCTAGTAGGCCGGCCGCCGGTACCGGTGCAATCATCCCAGTTTTTCAACGCGGAGCGCACATGCAGTTGGCAGTTGCTATTAAGCCCGGATGATTATTCATTGATGCTATGATGAAGCCTATGATCCTGAATCATGATTAGTCGTACACTATTTTTTCAACGCGGAGTGCGCAATGCGCACTGCGCATGCACGTGCGAACTTGGAACTCGAAACGATTGGCCTCGGATTGGGCCGGGAGAAAAAGCATGCTTAATTATCCGCGCCGTGAAATTGGCGTGCACAAAAAAACAATTTGCTCGGATAGGTCCGGCCAGGCAGGGAGGGGGTCCCCCCTCCCCACGCGCCGCGGTTTCAAAAAGTTTCCAGCGCCTCGGCCGGACCCTAGAAATTGGCGTGCACGTGAATCCCGTGATCCCATTTCGCATTCCATCAATGATTGACTGCCAGGCTGTGCCAGGCGCCTAGTAGTAGGCTAGTAGTACTTAGTATCCGGACAGTTTATCTTGCAAGTTGCCACGGTTGCACCTTGTTAAAATTGTAATTAAGTTCAACGGTTCAAACGGTTCAAGTTCAAGTTTACCAGCTGCTAAAGTGGCAGTTATGGCGAAGTACGAATTATTTTGAAATTAACTAGTTCTACAGTATAGCTAGCTGTTCCCCGCGCGCGGCCGCGTTAATATTTAATTGTTACTAGTTGTAATAGCACTGCCTAGCAGTAAGTTGCAGGTTGCAATCATGAATCCGAATTGCATGAGTTTGCAGCTGATGTAGAGATCCATATATTATTGTATAACTTGAAGCAGGCTCCAAGCATGCAGCGCGCGCTACCGGTACTATCGTACGTCAGGCCGAGATCACATGCGCATGCGCAAACCTGCCACATTGCGTGAATTTCCCGCCCCCAGCTGCTGCGATGGATCCCAGCGCCATCCACGAGATCGTTCGCGAGAACGGCGCGCTGGCCGCGGCAGAAGCACCGTCCCTAGGCCTGCGCGCGCAGCTGCTGCCCATACGGATGAAAAGCTTGAGCCCATCTCCTTTGTCGGACACCGGTACCATGGCCAGCGCGGACGTCGACCCGCATGCGCATGCGCAGCGTGCGGCGGCCGCCATCAGCGTCGCCGTTCCAAGTCCCCGTCGCGAGTTGGCCGTGAACGCAGAGACGCTGCGCCGCGCCCTGAGCGCGGGCGGCGCCCCGCGGCGCCCCGCGCGCCGCCTCTCGGACGACGATCGCGAGTGTGATATGGAGGCGAGTTCCAGCCCGCCCCGCCTGGAGGCTACGAGCCCGAGCAGCGAGGAGTGCGAGCCGTACGCGTCGCCAGGCTGCAGCACGCACGGCCGCTCCCCGTCCCCTTCTTGCGATCCGCGGCCCGCGGCCGGGCCCGTCGCCGCGACCCAGGACAGCCCCAAGGACGTCGACCTACCCGCCCTCTACAGCAGCCTCGTCGACATGGTTCGTTTCCATTTTCGTTGATATATACAATTAAAGAATCCCCCCGTTATCTCTAGATATCCGAATCTGATGCCATGTTGTGAAACACCATGGTCCGGTCATGTCAACACTTATTTTGTAACCGACGCCAGATTTGGAGGGCGGTCGCGGCGAGCAGGCCGGGCTCGGGTGCGGGCCCGTCGGGCCTGGCTATGGGGTCCCGGGGCGTCAAGCGCATCGTGGGGGCTGCCCTCGCGGACCGCGCCGGCGGCCCCAACGCGAGCTTCAATACGCCCGCGGCCGGCACCATCGGTTTCCCCCAATACGAGGTCCGCTTGTCGTTCGATTTCTTTGATGTAAACCTGCAATCTCACAGCATGGAACCGACTTGGTTTCTCGGGATCGCAGGTATTCCACCACCTGCTCCACCGCGCCGTCAGCGACGCGGACGTCTGGTCGCTCCACGACGCCGGCGCGCTGGCCAAAGCCAACTGGCTCCTCGACTCGCGCGGGTCGGGCGCCATGACCCGCGCTGTCTGCGAGGCGTCGATGGTGGCGCTGGGCAGGGGCTGGGCAGCCTCCGCCGCCCGCTCCCCGCCCCTCGCCCTGTCGCTCCGCTGCATCGCGGCCGGCGCCGGCCTCCCCGACGACCTCCCCGCCCTCTTCCTCTTCTGCCTCGTCCAGGTACGGTTGGAATTCGCCACGACTTCCCGTCCATTCCCTTTGCTTTTCCTTCACTAACCTCACCACCCTTGCCGGTCGCGATCAGACGATCACGACGGCGACCCCGCCGTGGCCCGCGGCCGCCCTCGGGGGCGCTGCCCTAGGCCTAGGCCTGGCACATATACAGGCGAATGACGCCGGCGCGCCCATCCGCCTTCGCCCCGTCTTCGGTTCGGTTCTCGCGTTCTCCACAGCGCCGCGGCTCTCGTAACTCGCCGCCGGCAGAGGTCCCCGTCAGCGCTTGCACGCCGCGCGCGGCCGCGAAGCTCGTAGCGGCCTGGCAGCTCCCGGCGGCCGTACGCGTGGGCTACCCCAAGCACCCGAGGTCGAGGTCGCGATCGCGACCCGTCTCCTCCGATGGCGAGTCTGACCATGACTGCGCCGGCGATCACGAAACCCACGCGGCCGCCCCGCCCTCCGGATCCGGATCCGTCTCGCCCTTCCACTACGGCGTCTGCGGACTTCAGCGCGCCGCCCTCGAGAACCGCCTTAGGGGCCTCCTCCGTCGGCCCGCCGCCGACCCGCGCCCGCCGCGCTCCCTCCCCGCAAACCTCAAGCTCTACGCGCCCATGGCCACCGGCTCCGGATCCCGTCACGAACGCCTCGTCTCCTCGACCGCTCCGCGGAGGGCCAGCGCAGAGGCGCCGGCGGACCTCGCACGACCGCCAAAGCCTGATCATGAGGCGCCAGAGCCCGGGGCCGATCTCGTCAAAGGCAAGACGGCCTGAAGCGCGCCGATCGCCGGCGCCGGCGCCGGCTGCGGCTGCGGAGGTCGCGATCGCGATTGCGAGCCCCTCCCCGTCATTCGCATCCACAGCATGTAGACGACGTTGGCGACGTCCGCCAAATGCATGCCAGCGTCTATAGCTAACATGACACAGAAGCAGAACAGGTTTCTTTGCTTCTCTAGCTTAAAGCTTTTTTAAAGCTAGAGCTAGGTCAACGTCCAGTTAATTATTATAACGTCATTGCAGCAATTCGCATATCATAATCTCGATATCTCGGTGTCAGTTTCTCGAAATTCATATTTCATGGTCATATATATGCATGCCGGCGCCTTTGCAGTTGATAAATGAATTCCAGTGTGTTCGCCTTCCTACATTAAACAGCTTGCATGTTGTTATATATGTGTGGATATTTGGGCTTAAGAAGAGCTCTTTAGCCAGGACTATATATACACATATGTGTAGAATCATGTACAGGCACACTTCGATTCTAGATCTACAGATTAGAATAGGTTGAAGCTTACGTAAACGATTATGACTCATGATCAGGCTGAGTTTCTTATTTTTACTATGATCTTTTAATTAATTATTTATTGCGAGTTACTCGGTTGTGTACGCTTCAAGTTCAAGCGGCTTCCAGAACACTGACAGTTTTGAAGTCCCTGTAGCTGCAGCTCATGATCAGTGGCTAAAGCTAGGCCTGCAGTGCTAGCTGCGGCTGGCTCTAGGCCTGGCCCTTGAGACCTTCCTCGTGCGCGTGTACGTGCACGTGCGCATATCACCTCAGCCCATTCGTCTAATTAATTATAACGCGTGTACATGTCTTATTAAAAGCGCTCAAAGCAAATATTTAATGTGCGTCGTCTGGCCCGGCCCGGCGGCCCGGCTGGCACGTGCACGTGCATGCACACCTCAGCTACTTATAATTAGGAGCGTTGCAATTATAGATGGGGCCAGCCTCCCACCCTCCTCCGCCCCCCGATCCCGCCCCCCCCCCCCCCCCCCCCCCCCCGATCGGGTACATGACGTCGTCCTACCAATTTGAAGTCTTTGCCAGCTGCAGCAAAACGTTGTGTATACATTGAAACTCATATACATGAAAGCTAAGAGCGCCCTCGACCCCACGTCAAAGAAATCCGAGAAGCTATCCACAGCTGGGCACTACCGCGGCGGCCTAAAGCAGCACACAAAACGCAAAGATTGCACAAGAAGAAAGAGGACAGCTGTAGCTGCCCAATTTAGAGAAGAAAAGCAGCTCAAGCAAAGGTGGAGCCGCCGATGTATAAAACAAGCCGAGACGTATTATTGTACCCCTCAATATCTCGGCTGGGGCTGCGAGAACGAGCGCCGGGAGACCATCGGAGGGTCGTAACCGTCCCCATCCGCGAACCCGTTCGGCGGGCCGCCGCCGTACCCGTCCTGCCCGCGGCCTCCGTAGCCGCCGTACCCGTCCTGCGGTGGGGGCGGGCGCCCGTAGCCGTTGCCGTTGCTGTACCCGTTCGTGTCTCCCTCTCCCTCGTCCAGGTCGTAGGCGTAGATGGGCTTGTGGCGAATCGGCGTCTGGCGCCGCTCCGGGTTGAAGTTTGCCGGGGGGCCGTACTCGTCGTCCATCGCTGCGGGGTACGGCGACGGCCGGAGGCCGGGGCCCCTCGGGGGGTACGCCGGCGGCTGGTGGGGCTGGTCCGGGCCGGGGTACGGCATGGCGGCGGGGCTCGGTCCCCGGGACCCGAGCCGCGGGCTCCGAGTTGGCATGGGATCGCCCCCGTCGTCGATGTAGACGTCCTGCGGTTGGCAGGGGGGGCGGCTCGGCGGGGGTACGCGCATGTACATCTAGGGAGCGGGCGGGGGGTACGCACTCGCTGCCGGAGCGGGCGGGGGGACTGCCGGTTGAAGTACTCGTCGTCCCCTCGGGGCCCCCCCTCCCGGAGCATCTCGGGCGGGGGTACGGGAACGCCGCCGACGTGGAAGCCCTGTCGGGTCGGCTCCAGCCGGTCCCTCAGCCGCTCTGTGCGCGCCTCGCGGCCCTTCTCGCCCTCGCTCTTGTGCTTCTGAACCAGGTTGCCCTTGAAGATCTGCCGGCGCGGGAGGGGGGAGGGGAGGTTCGCGAGTCAGCTGTGCTCCGGGGGGAAGAAGCCCGGGGGGGTACGCGCACCTCCATGACGCGGTCCTGCATGTAGGAGTACACGTGCGCGAGGACGCGCCGCTTCTCCCCCCGGTGGTAGTCTGCGGGGGGCGGGGTGAGAACGAGATCGGAATCTAGAGATCGACATCCAAGGCAAAGCAGGGGGCAGGGGCGGGAAAACGCCCTAAGACCGGAGCGTCTAAGCTCTTAAACTTCCAAAAGACTCCAGCAAGACTTAAAGCTACAGGATACTATTGATCATCGGAGTCTAAGAGAGCGCCGCGGGAAGGCCGGCGAGAACGCCGGAGGAAGGGGCGCACAGTCGATGGTCCAACCGGTGCGAGCCTCCATCACGAGCTTGGCGGACGCACAGTACCCGACCGCGCCCTCGCTCACGATCTGCCGGCGGCGGCGGCGGCGGGTGAGCGCGGGGACGAGAAGAAAGAGAAGGCGACGCGGCGGGATTCGAGCCCGGCACCTTGGCGTCGTAGTCGCGCTCGCCGACGAGCGCTCGGACCATCTCCTGCATAACCGCCGCGTCTGCCGGGGGGAGAAGAGGCGGGGGGTTACAGGAATGCTCGCAGCAGGGCGATACGCGTGGCGCACGGGTCACGACGAGCACGTTCATGTTCTTCTTGATGCAGTACTCCTGCGTGATGTACCTGGGGGGGGGGGAGGGGGGGGGGCGTCGGCAGGGGGAAGAGAAAAGCGGGGGGAGAGGCGGAGGGGGGGTACGGCGCACTTGGCGGACTCGCGGGCGCGCTTGACCATCTGGTCGTGAGACTCGGGGTACTTGGACGTCTCGACGCGCCCCTTGTACCGGACCTGCCGGGAAGGGGTACGGGGGTTGGTAAATGGGGGGGTGGGGGGGGAGCAGCGGGCGGGAGGGACGGGGGGGGGTACGGTACCTTGAAGAAGTTCTCCTCGACGACCGAGGCGGGTAGAGAATTGTACTCGAGCTCCGGCTGCTCGTGGAAGTAGCTCTTGGAGACGTGCTGCAGATTCGAACCGGGGCTCGGGCGCGGCGCGGCGCGGCGAACGAAGTTGGGATGAGGGAGGATCTGAATGGGGGTACGGACCTCGCAGACGCCGGAGAAGGCTTCCATGGGCGCGTGTACCCACATGTTCAGGCCGCTCGCGGTCTGCAGCCTGCGGGCGGCCCGTCAACGTTTGCTCGGCGCGCTCTCGCGGCCGGGCGCTCGGGGCGGGCGGGCACGCACGTCCGCCAGAACGGGCTGACAAGGATCAAATCTATCTGGCCGTTGGGTCCCGCCTTGTAGACTGCGCGGGGCGCGCGCCTGAGGCGGCAGCGGCGCGGCGCGGGGCGGGCGGGCGGGCGGGGCGCTCGGGGCGCGCACCTCGCCTGGCCAGCCTTCGGCCGAGCTCCTCAGCGTGCCGAACTCCATCGCTGGGGCGGAATCAGCGAGCGGCGCGCGGTGCGCGGCTCGCGCGGAGGGCTCACTCGGAGAGCGGCGGGTCTGCGGCGCGGCGGCGCGGCGTGAGCACGGACTCAAAAGCTCACCAAAGCCATAGATCGCTCTTACCGTAAGGGAAATCGGCGTCTGCGGCGGCGGCGGGGCGTGGCGTTAGATTGCGAGATTCGGCAGCGCAAGGGGCGTCTGGCGCGCGGCGGGCGGCGAATAGAACGTTTCGGCCTGCAACTACAAAGCTCACCGTCGTTCCAGACCTGCGGCGTCACGAAACGCCCCGTGAGCTAACGGCCGGCCGCGAGGTGCGAGGAGCGAGAGCTCACCGCGTTGACGTAGTCCACTCGCTCCCCGTGCCTCACGATGTATATGCCTGCCGAAAGCGCTAAGCGGCGGCGGCTGGCTTGGCGAGAAGTTGCTCACTTCCGACCATCGGCGCAGCGAGAGCCGGGCGTGGCCAAAATCACTACGGGCGTGTTGTGCCGCTCCTCTCTGAACCACCCGGAGCCCTGCTGTGGTCGGCCTTCTTCGCCGCGCTTCGACCGTGGGGTACAGCGGCGAGGCCGATCGAATGGGGATCGAATGGGTACACGCGCAAAACGTGTTCGGCCCCGCAGGCGCCGCGCGGCAACCCAGCAGCATGCACAACCCGTGCTCTGCAGCTCGCGCTGTGATACCGGCGGCGGCGCCACGCGTGAGCTCCGCGAAGGCGGGCAAATGTGGTGCCACGGTGTTCTTCCGCATTGGGACCCATAGATTCATTTCGGGAGCGTCCCGTCACGAACATGTTGCCATCGGAGAGACGCGCCAGCGCAGCCTTCTTCGAAAACTGGTTCCGTGCCAGCGGGCGGGCGGGGCAGCAGCTGTCCCGCAGTCGACTCTGACACACGCGCGTCAGCTCCAGCAGTGGACCAGCACTCTCTCTGGCTAGCTAGCTTTCAGCTTTCCCCCATGGCCAGCCCGAACCTCGGCGATATGATCTCCTCCGGATCCATTGCCCTCGGTATCGACTTGCTCGCGGAGCGCAGCTTTCAGCTGCGGGGACCGCCCGTCCTGCGCACAGCCAGCTTCGAGGTTCGCGTTACGCTCGCGCGAAAATCCAGCGCTTCTCGAGCTCGCGACATCCCAATTTGATCATGAGGCCCTCGCGCACAGGTTGTGGACGACGACGGGGTCGTCCGGCGCAAGGTCGTCTTCGTGGAACCCGACTCAGACGCCGAGGTCTGCATTCCAGTTGCAGGGCCTGCAATCCGATTCTCGGCCCCCGACGCGCACGCGCGCTCTCGCCCTCGCAGGACGTCGGCGCGTACGCGGCGCACTACGCGGAGAGCGACGAGGAGATCGGCCTCGTCAGGCGCGACGTCGTCTTCGTCGACCCTTCCGATGCGGTGAGCGCGATCTCTCGAGCCCCGCCCGGCCAGGCGGACCCGCTCGCCCGCGGCGTGCGCCCCGCCGATCATGACCGCGCGCTGTTCGTGCCTCTGCGCAGGACGCGGAGCTCCGGGACAGCGGCGGCGTCTTCCATGGCGAAGTCTTCGCCGTCGATCCCGAGCACGAGGTCAGCGGCGGCGGCAGTGAGAAGGGATCTGAAGCACTCTCCGGAACGCCGTCTGAGTGTGCCGGGGGGGCGGGCGGGCGGCAGGACGCTGCGCAGGCGGCCCCCGCGGACTCCGCGCCCTCCTTCGAGATCGCTCCTCGGCGCCCCGTTTTCTACGTCGACGACGAAACGGACGTGCGCTCTTGATCTTGATCTTTCACTTCCACTTTGGTCTCTCACAACGCGTTGACGCAGCGCGTGAGCGACGACGAAGAGGACGAGGCGTCCGTCTCAGCGATCGGGTCTGCCCTTGGGGGCGACCCGGGTTCGGGTCCGAGCGGCGTCGATTTCGACGAGTCCGTCGGCTCGTGCCGCCTGCCGGCGGCTGCGGCAGCGGCGCCCTTCGGCGGGCTCAACGGCGACGCCGCCGAGTGGGACCCGGCCCCGGGCCCCTCCGCAGACGAGGGCGAGGACTGGCTCTCTTTCGCGCTCCTGTAGTAGCAATATTAATGGCCCGCCCAAGCGCAAACTTCATTCTTCAGCTTCCGATATATATTTACTTGCATTGTTTACACGATGCGTGCATTCGAGAACCACGATGCATTTGATTTACTTAGTTAGCGCACCCTTTCTCTTTGAGTACTGGTCTTCCGCAGTTGTACAGCAATTATATATCATGAATGTTTGAGGGGAGCCCGAAACACATGCAATGAACCGCGCCCTATATAGCTAGCTAGCGCTATAGCTATATAGCTAGCGCTGCCAGTGCCGCGTACCCCCACGGGGCCTAAGGTCGAGAGCAAACCTACTAGCTATAGCTAGGCCTAGAAACCTGGATCCGGAGGCCGGCGCCTAGAAATATAGCTATATATATAGGTAGCTAGTAGTAGATATAGACGTCGACGTTGACGTCGCCGGCGAGGAGGACAGCGAGGACGGCGAGGACGGCGTGGGCGTCCTCGTCCCAGGGCTTTACCCCCTGGCTCAGCAGCTCGTTCAGATCCTCGGGGGGGGGGGGTGGGAGGGGGGGAAAGGGGGGGGGCGGGGGCGGGGGGACACGGAGGGCCGTGCGCACCGCGGCTCATGCCGAATTCGAATTCGAAGTCATCTTCGTGGGAGCCGTTTACGTACCCACCCCGAATCCGCCGCCGTACCCACCCCGAATCCGCCGCCGTGCCCACCCCGAATCCGCCGCCGTACCCACCCCGAATCCGCCGCCGTACCCACCCCCGAATCCGCCGCCGTGCTCACCCCCGAATCCGCCGCCGTACCCACCCCCGAATTCGTCGCCGTACCCGCCCCCAAATCCGCCGCCGTACACGCCCCGGGCCCCGTATCCGCCGCTGGAAGTGGAGTATTACGCCATGGCTACATAAACGAAAAATCCCGAAATAATACAAATACATTCGAATTCCCCACGATATTCAGTAATACATACTTTTCATCGATAAATTCAATCGAGATATTCCCACTGACTCACTGATATCATCAATCATTTCATTAAACCCCTGACGATATTCAGTAACAAAAACAAAAAACTCACGCCATGGCTACAATTACATCTTTATCATCTTTATCATATTTCATTTCCATTTCCCACTTACCTCGATTGCTTTATCGTTTTACTTCTCAGATTATACTTCTTCCTTACAACATTCTTTCGATTCGGCTTGATCCCTTCTTTCGCTAATTTGCGATTTACTTCATTCGTTTTCGCAACTCTTATAATCCTCTTTTGATCAGGAATCTTAATAACATCAGCCTTACTCACTTTCTGTAACTCGTTCTTTTTAAAACGTCTCTTAACTTCCTTTACTTCTCCATCCATATTTTCTAATACTTTGAACCTATTGTTATCTTTTGCACCAATTGTATATACTTTCTTGCTAAACCTTGCACCTTCTTTATCAAATATCCCTTTGGGCTCCAACACCCGAACAGTGTCGCCTTGTTTCACATCAACTTGTTCAGTATCTTTCACTTGGTCGTTATGCACTGAATCCCGCAAGTAAATATATAGCTGCTTGTGGTCACTATTATATACATTGTTTGGTGTGTCGTTTTTCAAAGAGGAATGTGGGGAACTGTTGTATGTGTCTAAAACTTCCTTTACTAAATCGAGCCATTTCGAGCTTCCCTTTGCAATCATTGCCTTTCTCAGATACTGCTTAAAAGTCCTCGTAAATCTATCTATGATACCTAACTTGTTGCCTACCGAAATGTGGTCGTCTTTTGCTACATCTGTGTAGAGTTCCACACCATTTGCGCTGCACCATTCACGATAAACTCTCTGTGAAAACTCATTATCTCCCGCCAATCCTACAACTTTCCCGGCATCCTGCTTAAACCTATCTAAAATGCCCTGAATTTCGGAAGACTCTTTGAAAGGATAAACGAATGCTCTCCTGCTCAAAATCTCAATGAAACTAAGCGCCTTACCAATGCCTCTATTCGCTGTTTGAAATCCTCTAAAAAACATAATGTCTACTTGAAATGATCGGGGTCTCGCTACAATGCGTAAAAAGCTCTTTGGTCTTTTTGGTTTCTTGAAAATCTGTTGTAGTTCCGAGTTCTCGAACTGTTTTTTTAGTTTCGCCTCGTCAAAACTTACACCTTCATTAATTAGTTTCTGCCTGTATTTCTTGTATGATAACACTGTATCCATCACTGAGCCGCACAGTTACACTTAATATGAGAGAGGGAAATATTACCGATAACATGAGCGACCGCATTGTTTTCGCGGTCAACCGAGACCTCATCGTAACCCATAATTTGGTAGCATCGCCAACAAAGCCCATTCTGAATTCCGAATCTTTGCTTTATCCATGGATAAGTAACATACATAGATTCGACGAAATCGCGACCTGCAACCTTGTCTTGATGTTTATAACCTTGAATCAGTCTATGCATTCTTGATTTGAAAGCGCCCATATCATAGATCTCGCTTTCATCCACACAAATCACGGTGTCCTTCAAATATGGTGTCCTGGTCAGTGCGACCCACAACCAATATTTGGTGACGTGGGGCGATTGCGCCTCGAAAACAACCACCCGCTTATTTTTTACCGTGTCACCTTGCACAACGTGACACGTATTAGCATAGGGAAGCGTGAAATGCTTGATTGAATCGTATGGAAGCGTTATTTTAATGCTTTCATCTGCGTAGTCTGAAATCGTAAGCGTGGTTTCGTTCAGATCCTCGATGATATACGAGAATCCATTATGGATGATTACACTCTCGTCATCTGCCGTCTTCCCTTTCGTCAGGCGCTGCTTTGCTATAATTTCGAGCCCTTTAAAATGAGTTGGCGTATCTATACCATACTTAATGCGGTGGATCATAGCATTAACCTGTGCTGCTTTGCGGTTTGTGTAAGTAATAGCTCTATCGTCAGGTCGCAACTGATCAGGCGAAATAACAGGTATGTTATGCTTTGCAAGGAATGCGGATATGTCCATGTTCTTTTCGAATAAATCTTGCTTCCATTCGAGAATCTTTTCGCGATCTTCTGGCAAAATGTGGCGCTTATTCACATGCAACTCTAACAAGCTCGGGAAGAGCTGCTCAAAGATCTCGTTATAATATTCCTTCTGATCCACACTAAGGAACTGAATAGGTGGATTTTGCAACGGGTCACCATTCAGAATGTAGGTCTTGTCAGGGTAGGCGACTTTCATCATGTGTTTCAGTGCTGCAAGCTGTGGTATGCTAAGCTGGTAGCCTTCATCCATAACAATGCATTGATAAGGTGCAATCTTGCTTGCATTCGCACCCACAACATCGTCCATTTGGGAATCATCGATTTTCAGATTGAACGCACCATGAATGGTCATCACATTCTCCAAACCATCTTCGACTTTCATTTCTTTGACACGCTTGTTAGTGGGCGTGATATATAAGCAACTGTCGAATTTGGCACCGATCGCCTTGCTCACATACGACTTTCCGGTTCCTGGGGCATTTCCCTCAATTCTTATGCCTTTCCCTTTGGAGAGCATCATATCACATATCGCTTTCGTGTCAAATTCATCGGGAACCGTGTATGCTGTGCAATCATTCTTTCTCACAGTAACGAAATCCCTCAGTCTCTCCGGCTTGAAAAATCGGATCATTCCATTTGTCCTCTTAGTCTCGTGCTTCTTCTGTAAGATCTTATTGCAATACTCATTGAAAGATATAGGTTTCGTGCTGAAACGTCCGATATTCTCATACTTCGTGCGATCGAATTTAACTTCTTCTACATCTAAGCTTTCGTCGATTGCCTCATAGACTGCATCAACTTTAAGAGCCATAATGACACCCTTTGATTCCCTGCACTTCTTATACAGATCCATTCGTTGTTTTGAATAGACCATATTTTGGATCGGAAGGAATCCATCTTTTAGTAGCCTTTCTTCTATTTTCTCCACATACCAAATGTGTGGGTCTGTTATCTCCTCAGCTGCAACAATGCGATCGGGGTTTTCGTAATCTTCAATTGCATGTTCTTCTTCAATTTCGGGTTTAACCTGATTTTTCTTTTGTTTTCGTTCTTCATAAGCTTGAATCCATTTTTCATAGTTTGAGACTTTGATTTGAGATTCGGTTTTGGCTTCTGTGGATTGCTTGGGCTTCTTCTCACCGAGCCACAGTAATTTGACGTCGCCACCATGCTTTCTGGCAAACTCGATAGCATCCGATTTTAGGAAAAACGGTTTGGTTCGCGATCTCTGATTCTTTTGTTTCCCGAGCATTCCAATAATACTTACAAGAATCTGCTTCTTCTCAGTTTCGCTAAGGTTGCTCTCTAAGATCTGTTTGATAACATATTTAACAACGTTCTTGACAATTCGATATGGTTTTAAGATGTATTTTACATCGATTATGTCTATCAGGTCATCGAAGTATTCTTTGAGCATGATCCCTGGGATCAGGTTACATGGTGAATCTATGAGAATTCGCTTTGCTTTGGGATATCTATATTGCACCCACTCCTTTCCACTAGAGTCCTTCTTAATAAGGTATTGTCCTTTCTTCAAAGTCACGTAGTAGAAGCTGTAAGGTTCCACATCGGCAACTGATTGTATGGACACATCCTTAAAGTCATCGAATTCGCTAAATACCGGGAAATACTCAAATGAATTAACATGACCTGCATACGCTTTGCACCCATCGTGTTCGAACACTTTAAGGCACCCATCATTCAAATCCTTAATGATTTCGGCGGAATCTTCAAAGCGACCATTTAAGGCACTCTGAGAACCAACCACGAAAGCATTTCGTGTGTTTTCGTTGTAGGAACTCTTCAAGGATCTGTTAATTAATGCTTCGTAGAACATGTTATTATATTTGGTGAATGCATCCCGCTGCTCTGAGTTCTCGAACTGCAAGTGGTAAGCTGTCTCAACTTCGACTTCTGGGCACACAGGTATAATGATGACATCCTTGTTCTGATACTTGAACCTTATGCTTTGGATGGATCCGAGAACCGAAATTCTGGCATCAGCTATGTAATTATGCACTGTCAGGAAGGAAGCATACAATTTAGTGAGACCACCTGCACCACCGTAATTGATGCGGATAAGGTTCTTTTTTGTTGCCTCATCTGATTGGAGAATACCTACAATATGATCCTCATTGGCTGCGAAAAAACTACCACTGTTGTTATCGTTTCTTCTTAGCCTGTATCTACAACCCAACGGCATATCTTTTTCAGTAGGCTTAGATCCATTGAAAGATTGGATGAGGCTCTCAACATTATTATTGAGCAAATACATGTGTCCATTTTGCACTTTTACATACATGGTGGATGGTCGGAGGAATTTGTTCCTCGTTCTCTTTCCGTTTGCATCCACAGGAATATAGGATAGGGCATAGTCCACTTTATCATTCTCGTCTACTACTATCATAGAAAGCTTGTATGGCTTCAGAAATGCATCGGTAATTTGTCGTAATGATAATCCCATATCGTCCCCATCAACTGGATCCCGACCATGCACCAATTTGAACAAGAAGGCATGATTCAGCTTGATAGAAACGTAGCGCCCATAATCTTTGGCTTTTTCAAACGCTGGTGCAAACACAGCAATGATAGCATCATGCACACATGATTTAATTCTCAATTCCTTGTTCTTCGTTTTATCAAAGAAATCACTGAATGACTTTGAGTTAACATCAAATTCGTAAGTAAGATACTTAGATGGGATCATAGGCGCTTGATAGTCTCGTAAGATCTGGTCGATCCTGGGGATAAACTCATTATCGTTCTCGGGTCTTATCTTCTCGATTGTCAGGACATCACTGTATGTGCCTGTGTGAACGTTTTTCAAATAGATTAAGTCTGGGTTTCTATTACCAAACTGCATGTTTTCGAAAATGAATTGTTTGATTGCTTTTTTTTCGAAACATGGGACATTGGTAAATGGTCTGTTCACAAGATCGAGGGATTTTATGAAAAGGTCTTTCTTCAATTTAACCGAATGGAATGAACCGTCTTTTCTGTCTTTGAGAACTTGGTAGTATCTGTCACCCCATTCTTCCACAACCCTTACGTTTTTGGGGGCTTTTGTCACAATCAACCGATACATACGAAAATACATAGTCACAGTGTCGCCCTCTAAATTCTCGATTTTCTCTTTTAGATTTTTCATCAGCTTCTGGAACCGGCTAATATGTGTCTTGGTGTTGCGTTGCGGGCGCTGGTCTGTTAGTTCCTGGGGAACGTCGATAGCACCCAATCTTTGGAACTCATCCCCCACCTCGCGCTTTGTAAGGTTATTCTCGTAAATTCCCTTTGCTGTGTCATTCCAATCTTTTGCCGTTTTTAACGTAATTCGCCTGGCTATCGCATTGAGAATAAGGTTAGCTTGCTCTGTTGTCATCAATCCATGAACAAGACTCATAGTAGTGTAACCAATAGTGTCTTCATTAAGCTTTCTGATCAACCGGTTGGAAGGGCGAGGCATCTCGTTGCGTTCTTATATATATCCAAAGAAAATTATCCTTAAATCATTTTTTCAGTTCTGCGTCATTTTTTGCCCGACGGAAATTTCACAAAAATAACAAAAGGGTTGGCTCGATAAACAAGCTCGAAAAATAACACGAAAGCAATTTTTATTTAGCGCGGTTGCGCATTCGTTTCCTCAGCTTCAATCGCGCCGAGAAAAAGGATTTAGATATACTTAGATGGGCGACCGACATTATTATAGGGAACGCCAAACAAGAATTTCACGAAACAAATCGCATTGTTGGAATACGCACGGTGACTTGCTTGAACGATTTTCATCGAGCGATAGCAATCATCAGATTGATAAAGCTCGTAAACCTTTTTTCGCATTTTCTCCTTGTTCTTTTGGAGCGCAATTTTGCCTTTCCCGGTAGCCCGGTAATTAGCATTTGCACGCTTCTGAGCCGCACTTGTCGTCATTCTCTCAACCTCTGCTACTATATAGCAAGAAATCTTTAAATGATTTTCTTCTTTGATATACCTTTTTTCAGAACGTAATCAATTTTTGACCCCTACAACCGGTAGAAGCTACAAAAATAAGCGCTTGCGCAAAGGCAAGCTTGCATTGCTGCCCCCGATGCCCGATGTGGGCTGACTTGTCGGGGGCGCCCAAGTTTCTACCAATGAACCCGGTAGAACAGGTGTTAAACGAAACGCACATGGATCCTACGAAAAAAAGGATAAAATGCGCGAGCACTCACTACGAGATAGGTTCTTGTTACGTAGCGCTACTATTGGGCGAGAAAATATTAAGGTCGGCTCAGAGCCTCCTGTAACCTGGCTTTAATCCGAGCTTTGCGAATCCGCTAATAAATGGCTGGGACACGCGGGGAATGGAGTTAAGCGGCTCGCTTGTCGAGGCGGCGATTTTCAGGATGTGCTTGTTTGCGATCGGGAGATTGGTGGCGGTGTTGGTGTCTTGTAGTGCGATCGTTTTCGCAATTAACTGATCAGGTGTAGCGCTAATGGCTGGCGCGATTGGATCAGTCAAGACCTCAGCGGTCACAGTTGGCTTTTCGTCCACCTTTTCCTTCGTGATCTTTTGCTCCATGATTTGGTTTTCGAGCTTCGTCTCTTTGGCAATGCCTTCCACCAATTCTTTCGCACTGGCTCGTGTGAGACTGGATATGCCCTTGCCTGGCTTCGCAAGATAATAGCGGTAGCGATCGCCTGTCTGCACCGAATACACGTTGCCGATATCGAGCTCTTTCAGTAATACTTTCTTTGAAGCGATTCGTTCCTTTGTCGAATTTATGATCGTTCCCTTCTTTCGTCCTCTCTTGTTACCGGGCATCTTATTCAGCGGGACTTCATCAATCAAAGCGTTCGCATCGTTTCGATCACTGATCTGTCCTTGAATGAACTCGTTTCGCGAAGAGTGGACATCGCGCTCAATATCACCAACGTGATACACAGCTTTGGCTTTGTCTGCTTTGCCTCTTCCAAATTTAGTGGGGTATCCACGTCTGCCACACTTGCCGGCGTGCTGAGGTAATCTTTCGGTTTGGTTTTGCGTGGTTTGGCGGTAGCTTGACGCGGCATTGATTCTTAATTTAGGGTGCGATATTAATTTACGAAAATGACCTATCGAATGGGAGGAGGTGATCCTGCAAATCGGCAAATATAGCTTTGAGGTCTTTCTTGTTTCTGTTCCCACCATCGTCAGTGACGATTTCAAGCGTCATGCTCCAATCGCTGTGCAAGGTGACCTGAATCCCATTATAGTATTTCAGTGCGATGTCGAGGTATTCAAGCTCGCGGTCAATCATGTCAGATGCCACCATAGTTGCATTGGAACCCTCGTATTTTAACAGGGCTCCGACCTGCTGGTCGAGAATGATCTTTGCAATTGCATAGCAATCGGATGGGTTGCGACTGATCACAGTGCCTCGTAGCTGCTCAATGTGGAGCAACATGTATGAGTAATACAGAAGGTCGAGGGAACCTCCGAATATAATTCGTGTGTGTAAACGAGTGCATCATAGGTTTCGTTTACTGCCAACACTGCACCTAAATACAGTTTGTCAGCGACCTGGAATCCTGTAAAGTTTGCCACTGGAAGCGAGGCAAACCGGAGACCGAATGCCTCATTTGAAAGGATCCTTAGTTTCATGGTGTTTGAGTCGTAGAACACTTTGAATTTGCGGGTGTAGGTTCCACCTCCATTCTGCGCATACTGCTGTGTGCCAATCAGAACGTTAAGGTAATTAACAAGGCTCGTGGGGTCGTAATTTCCGGCTTTGAAGGTGTTTGTCCGGGTCTTCTGGGCATTGATGTTATCGTAGGTGACTGTGGTAATGGTTCCATCTGTGGTGAGGTTGTATAGATTATTAAATAGCTCAAAATTCGTGATTCTGCAAGATTTGACTCGCTTCACCGGATAGGGAAGTTTATAGCGGAAATTCGCGGAACTGGTAGAATCAGCTTCGCGATCCCTGGAATCGATATTGATTAGTATTTTTCCCATTTGTGTTCGTTACTATCCGTGTATAAATTATTTTGTTCACGATTAGTAAACAATGGCGCTCGCTGGAACCACTCTTAAAGAGCTCCTCGTCACCCCCAATTCGAGCGAACTATATCTATCCCCCGGTCTGGTCATTGGCGCCAACCCGAAATATAAGCCATTCATTGAAACAGTCAAGCCTCGTGGCAACACCTTTGGCTTTGCTTCTACTGCGGTCTTTGACCTCCCACGCAAACAGCTACTCAGCGGTCTCTCCCTCTACTTCAAACTCACTGGTGGTGGTGGTGCGAACGCTACCCTTCCAAACTGTGCGAGTAGCTTCATTGAAAATGTCCGAATCGTCCATGGCGGTTTTAAACTTACGTTACCCGGTGACTGGATCACTGTGAACACCATCGTCGACAACGATCCCTCAACTCTGGGTGCTCTCGCCACCTCCTATGGCATGGATGATGCCGCTATTGTTCTTAATAACACTTCTCGCGAGTTTATTGTTAAGATCCCCTCGCAAATGTGGACGACTCTTACTTCCCCCTCTGTGCACTTGCTGAGATGCCCCAAATTGAGGTCGATTTCCGGGCTTCGACTGTTGTAACTCTTGCTTTAAATGCTACCATCGCTATGAGCGATTGCCATCTCGTTTGTCAGTTCGTTAACATTTCCTCTGATGAGGCGGAGCGACTGCTTAAAATGGCAAACGAAGAGGGTGGCATTCGCATCCCAATTACTGAGGTTCTCCACAAGCAAACCCGCCCACTGAAAACGGCGGATGCCGACACTGCGACTGAGGTCTCGCTTGCTAATGTGAGCGGGCTCGTCCACTCGGTTCTGCTTACAGTCCGAAAGAATGCGGATCTGAAAACGGTTAACCACTCTCGCTTCTATGGCAAGGGCGAAACCTACAACATCACCAACTTCGAGATCTACCACAACAATCGCACCCTCGATATTTCAAACAAGCCAATCTCAGGCTTCCTTTCTGCTGTGAACCACATCCCCTCTCACTACAAGGGTGCGAGCACAGGTGGTGCGGCTGTTGGAGTCGCTGAGGGAAGCGTTTATGGTGTTGTTCTGAGCAAATCCGGCAAGGATTCGCTGCACAACTCGGTTCTCGGATATCAAGACTTTTTCAACTCGTCATCAAGCTACATGAACCTCACAGTTAATGGCTGCACTGATGCGAACCCGGTTGTGGTGGATATCTTCACACTTCGCCACAATGTCCTCGTAATCAATGGCTATCAACTGTCGACCCTCAAAGTTAGCAACTTCTAAACGAGGTAGCGTGCCGCTTTTGTCTGTTTTTTTATATCTTTACTGTAATGGATAAGGAAAGCATAAATCTGGATGAAATACCTGAGTTAGATCCTGCAAGGAACATAGTTTTACCAACAAGAATCGGGTGTTGGGGACGTAGTAACACTGGTAAGACCACGTTCTCGAAATATTTACTGTATGAGCTTCGTCACCAAATCAATCAGGTCGTGGTTTTTAGTTCAACCGCATTCACTGGTCAATGGCAAGACATCACACACCCCGATAACATATTTGAGGAATGGAACGATGACCTTGTAGTTAAGCTCATCGGGATGCAAAAGAAACGAATCGAAAAGGGAGAGAGAAACAGCTTAGTTTTGATATTAGATGACATGATTGGATCCTCGCTAAATATGGAGACGAATATGGTCTTGAAAAAGCTGGTAACCTCTGGAAGACATTATATGATATCCCTCATCGTGAATTCACAACGCATGTGCTCAGTTAGCACTACAATTAGGCGCAACCTCGAATTCGTGGTCTTTTTCAATATATTAGGGAACGAAAAAGAGTTCAACTGTGCTTTTGATGAATATAATGGTGGTCTCAGTAAGAGAGACTTTAAGGAATTGAATAGGCTATGGGGTCACAGTTATCAGGTGGTCTGCGTGGGTCTGCAAGGCTACGACGTCAAGTTCTACACAGACCGGGCGATACTATCAGAAGACGACTTGAAAAAGATGACTCGGAAGTTCGGCAAGAGGCGGGCGCTGCAAAAGAAGGAACGGTTGGCTCGCATACAGCGCGAGGGCACTACGGTTACGATGTAGCCTTGTAGCGCTTTTTGAGAGCATTCCGGCGCTATTTTTGTTTTTGCAAGGCGATGAGTTGGCGAAGGTGCAAAAATGATATATGGATTAAATAAATATATAAAATGGAAACAAAAATGGAATGTCAAGTTTGTCTGGATCCGTTTGCGGATGATTACTATAACACATGTCCTCAATGCGAATTTCATATGTGCTTTGACTGCATTGATAAGATTAGTAATTTCGATCACTGCCCTTGTTGTAGATTCAGCAATGTTATAGCAAGTAAGGATGATTGGAAAAGAGTGGAGGAAGCACATAAAGCTACCGAAAAACGTCGAGAAGAAAGAAGGGATCAAGCCGAATCGAAAGAATGTTGTAAGGAAGAAGTATAATCTGAGAAGTAAAACGATAAAGCAATCGAGGTAAGTGGGAAATGGAAATGAAATATGATAAAGATGATAAAGATGTAATTGTAGCCATGGCGTGAGTTTTTTGTTTTTGTTACTGAATATCGTCAGGGGTTTAATGAAATGATTGATGATATCAGTGAGTCAGTGGGAATATCTCGATTGAATTTATCGATGAAAAGTATGTATTACTGAATATCGTGGGGAATTCGAATGTATTTGTATTATTTCGGGATTTTTCGTTTATGTAGCCATGGCGTAATACTCCACTGCTGGATCCGTACCCGCGCCCGCGCCCGTGCGCGCTCCCGCCCGCGTCCCTGCGTCAAATTTGCCGCCTGAGGTTGCAGCTGAGGCGGCGGGGGCGCAGGCCGCAGGCTGAGACGAGGGTGCCGCTTCTGCAGCTGATATATGATCGATGCTGGTGCACGTGGCGCGTGGCCGACCGCGGCCCGGCGGGGGTTGAACTTGAGGCGCCGGAGCCTTGGCGGCTGGGCTCGAGCTCGGGTCCGGCATTTTCGAATTCTCTTTATCATCAATCGCGCGATACCGTTAGATAAGTATACGTATATAGTTATCGATCTCCGAATGAAGCTGTTCGTGTTTCAGTGCTCTAGATCTAGATCTTGATCATGACCTAGAGCTCGGCCGGAGCCGGCCGCCCAAGGGCCGGGAAGGGAGGACTCCGCGTCAAGGAGGAAAGAAGACTTGCAGAAGGGTGGGGGGGGCGGGGAGCAGGTGGCTGCAGGTCGACGTCCGACGCATACTGGCATATACTATGATATACGTGCTTACAATACGTATACCCCCCTTTCTCCCCGCCCCAATCCTTCCATTTTCCTTCCTTCCCTGCAGCGCAAGCCCTCAGGGCCTCCCCGAACCATGCAAGTGCTCGCCGCGCTTGCACTCGTGCACTCACGATCCGATGATCAACCTTCCACTAGCTATGCATCTCACACGAGAGTATACGTATATATGGCTTCAGTTGAAGCCAGATCTAGAGAGGCTCCTAGAAGCCCGAGGCAAGCGCGGGGGCCTCCTCGCCGGCAAGGTTGGCCATCGCGGCCGCCGCCTCCGCCGCCTCCGCCTCCTCCGAGAGCTCAAGCTCCGCCTCGTACGCGCCCTGCGGGGACGATTATTATAAGGGGCGGCCTCCGTGCGCCTTGGCCTCCGCCGGGGTGCCCACCTCGGTCTCGACTTCCGCCATCGGCTCATCGAGTCTCGCGGGGTTATTTGGGTCATCAACCAGTATGGGCGCAAGGCCTGCGATTACAAGGGGCTTGCCCCGCGCGGATGAATGCAGGGTAAATTCTTTTGCGCACAGTGCAAGAATTCCCCCTTGTCCAGGTTGCCTGCAATGATGAGGGACGTCAACTCCCAGTCGAGCGACTTCAGGCGCGGCGACCTCACCGTCTTTGTCGCCCACGGGCAGCGAGTCGTAGCGCGAGACGAATGACGCGATTGTGTCTACGGAGCCAATGGGCGCGCCGCCTGTAACTGCTGCTTTCGACAAGATTTCCGACGGGGAAACTTGAGTCGTCCCGGCGCCCATCGCCTCATCCCAGATCGCCTCACTGCCCCTGAACGTGAAACCCACGGACGCGTAGTAGTCGCTGGACCCGAGAATCATCGCGAATTTAATTTGGCCCTGCGCCAAGCCCGTCGTCGTTCGCGGACAGGAAACTGATAGAGGACCACATCGCGCGAGCCGAATGCTTACATGGAGGGGACACCCTCGAAGTCGGGATTGGTGTCGAAAGCCGTCAGCATTTCTGTGCACGTGATCCACATCTTTCCCGGCGGGGGTGGGTCGGTCGGAGAGGGGCCGGTGGGGCCCGCCGGCGTCGGGTCGGTCGGAGTAAGGTTGGTCTGCGATTTAATAAGTAATTCGAATTCGCTCGTGCGACTGCGCATGCGCATGCAGGTTTCGGGCGCTCGGGAGTTCGCACCCCAGCCTCAGTCGGCACGACATCGATCGGTACGGCCGGGTCTCGCGGCACGTCGGCTCCAGTCACCACCGGGCACTCCGATCCCGCCGTAGTCTCGCAGGCACTGTGGTCGGCGCTGCGCATCCCCCGGTTCAGGACCGCCTTTCAATATAAAATGTATTTCACTTGCGGATGTACGTGTGCGGACCTGCAGACAGTCGAGACGCTCTCGGCATCCGGGACAGCAGGACCCGCCACCGAAAGACACTCCCCCTGCAAAGAGCAAAGCATCATGATCATGAATGATTAGGCTTGGTCGGAGTTTCGACATCTTTAATGTTTTCTAGCGCACGGTCTGGCAGGACTTGGGGCCGCTGAAAAAAAATGAGATCATGGGGATTCCAGCCCACCCACCTCTTTCTCACCCCCACTCCTCCGATTCCACCAAAACCACCCACTCCAACGCCTTCCCAACCACCACTTCCAGACACACTCTCACAACGTCTACCACCCCCACCTCTCCAAGCCAACCAAACAGCATCCGCTAGGTAGTATCTAACGTCTAGTCCGATCGATCTTGCAAAAGATATAGCAGTGCTTTTAGACGGACCCCCAAAGCGTCGGTCTCAGAATCATCTTCAACATCATTTAGACGTTAATTGTGTGTACTTTGAATCTAAAAAACAAAGAGGTTTCAAGGTTTAAGCTACACGTAATTACTATATCATCGAAAGCTAATTACATACTCGAGTTCAGGTTCTAGCTAGACGCTAATTATTCCCAACGATGACGTAGTCCAAGTTTAGGTTCAGGTTATATCTGTGTCTTAAAGGTTTTAGCATCAATATAAAGTGATATAAGATCGCGTTGATCAACCGAAATTTATTTCTAGCGACACTTTCACAATGAATCAAATTGATCGTCGCCGTCAAATATCGTTACTGAAACAACAGATTGTAGGTCTAGCACAAAATTTGTATGATCGTAGACGTATTCATGGACTATATCGAAACAAATTACTTAGAATCTCATCACCAGGGTCACGAACAAGATTTGCGACACTGCAACGAACTGCTGATTTACTTTCATTGCTAGCTGCTGTTGTTGGTCAAACAAGACGTGCTTCAGAAAGAACAGTTCAGATAATTATCGCTGAGAACCAAGCGGAATTGGTAACACTTTTCAACGAACTTCCCGACCTGCCATATGAGGAACTTGCTGGAGATGGTTCACGCGAGACGGCACTAGATGGTATATACGCACTCGAAAGCGATGCAATCATCAGGCCGAACGGACTAAGAGTAACATCATTAGCATCGTACCTGTCGAACACCCCAGAATTCAAAGCAAAATTCGAGCGATTCTTAGCCGAACGATTGAATTCAGCGAATGAATCTCGAATGGGACTATCAATAAAGGTATATGCAAAAGGTATTTTTAAGCATCGGCAGAATGGCACAGAAGGGTTTACTAACCGCTTCAAAACAGATGAGATCAGTGAAAATCAATTCTACCGTATCCTCCCCGGTGCAAACATTGAAGTTGAGCTGCGTGACAGATGTGTTGAAATCGATGGAAGAGTTGAACAAGAAAATGACAGCTGGGAGATAGAAACGTGGACGTATTTTTATATACAAAGTCTTGAACATGTCCGCGCCGTTGGTGGAGCATCATTTGAACTTCCAACATGGATTAGCAAGAAGAACGCAGTCATAAACGTGGAGGCACCAGATAATATGTGTTTTACGTATTCAGTTTTATCCGCAAAGTTCCCAATCGATCGGCATGCTCAACGTGCTGCCAAGTACAGACAGCACCTAAGTACGATCGACACAACAATGCTCAGTTATCCTGTCCCGCTTGATTCAAAGATATTCCGTCGGTTTGAAGAGGCAAACAATCTGAATTTATGTGTGTATGTGGCTGATAATGAAAAGCAAGACATCACTCCATATTATATCTCAGCGGCCCGCGAAGCTATTCCCCTGCTATACGTGACTGGTGAAGGTAGCTATGGCCATTTCGTTTGGATCAAGAACGTGAGCCGAATGTTTGCACGTCCTGGAATTGACAAGAACGCACGCAGCTATTGTCTCGCTTGTCAAAAAGGATTTCGCGGTGATGATGCTCTTCAGAAACACATCGAAGAAGACAGATGCCTCGAACGAGACGAACATGGCCGTGATGTGCTTCCAAAACCCGACCGTTCAACATTGAAATTCCTGAACCATGCGAATACGATAACGGCACGATATGTTGGAGCCTATGATTTTGAAACACTTGCAATGTCTACGAACTCTGTGAAAAATGGAAAGACAGAGGAAATTGCATGTCAAATACCAGCTGCTGTTGGATGTTTGATCACAGGCAATGATGATACAAAATATTGGCACGTAAATAGCGGACGTAGATGTGAGGAGAGGTTTGTTGAATGGCTAGATTCAATGGAACCAACTTTAAAGAAAGGGCTAAATGCATCGGTACCAGCGATAAAAACAGATGTTGCAAAGCAAACGTTTGATTCAGCTACTAGTTGCTATATCTGTAACGTTGAATTCAGCGAGAAGATAAAAAAGGTTTGGGACCACGATCACGATAATGGTGATTTCAAAGGTGCTGCTTGTCCTGGCTGCAACCGTAGAAGATTCAAATCAAAACGTGTTTTCTTGATTGCTCACAATGCTCGAGGATTTGATTCGCATTTGATGATCCGCGCAATTGCAAAGGGAAGTGTTCGTAGACAGGCCGCACACATTGAATTTAAGAAAAAGTTGAATGAAAAACTTGAAGCAACCCGAGCACGTCTTGAGAAGACATATCAAACTCAAAGCGTGAGGGAATGGACGATGAACAAACTGAGCATAACTGCTGAGGAGTATGAGAAGCGAGTTCCAGGATTTATCAAGAACCAGCTTGTAAAAGAAAAAATCAAGATCGAGAGATCTGAGGCTCCACTGTCGAAGCGATTCGAAGTGATGTTTCAAAACTCAGAGAAAATGAGTCAAATCGAATACGGCATTTACGTATTTCGCGATAGCATGCAACATCTATCAGCAACGCTCGAAAAGCTAGCGGCATCGCTTCCAGATCATCTGAAAAAGCAAACTCGCGAGTTATGTCCCGATGCGGAAACATTTAATCTGATGACACGCAAGGGAATCTATCCCTACAGCTACGTAAATTCCTGGCAGCGGCTTGCAGACCGTAAGCTACCGTCGATAGAGGCGTTTCACAATGATTTGAAAAACGAAAAGTGCAAGCCTGAAGATTATGAGCACGCACAGAAGGTTTGGAAAAAGCTGAAATGTAAAGCATTGTTAGATTACACGATTGCTTATATGAAGCTGGATATAACGTTACTAGCAGACGTGTTTCAAGCATATCGGGAAACATCTCGCGCTACAGATGGAATAGATCCTGCATATTACATGTCACTACCAGGCTTTAGTTGGGATGCTGCTCTAAAATATACAGGTGGGCAATTACAGATGTTGCATGAGGGTCAAGAGGATATGTTCAGATTCTTCGAGACAGGTATTCGTGGTGGTATTTCAATGGTGTCAAATCGATATGCAAAAGCGAACAATAAGGACATGGTTGATTATGATCCATCCAAACCATCAGTATATCTGTTCTATATAGATGCAAATTCGTTGTATGGATATGCGATGTTAGAGAAACATCCGATTGGAGATTTTAAATGGGTTGATCCAGAAACCTTTGACCATGATGGTTTCGATTATGACGGTGATATAGGAGCAACGCTTGAAATTGATGCTTACATTCCAGATGAGCTTCACGAGAAATTTAATGATTACCCGATTGCGCCAGTATCAATGATTGTAGATCCAACGATGCTATCTAGATCACAACAGGATATGATTAAAAAGGATTGCATTCAGATGAAGACGCGAAAGCTTATTCCAAGTCTGCTTCCATTGAAGAAATATGTTGTTGATGGGAGACTACTCAAATTTTACAGAAGTCAAGGTTTTGTGGTGAGTAAAATTCATCGTGTTATTACGTACAAGCAGACTGCTTGGATGAAACCGTATGTGGAAAAAAATGCCGAAATGCGTCAGGCCGCAACCTTTGATCATGTGCGAGATCTATTCAAACTCAAGACTAATGCATTATACGGCAAAAATATGGAAAACGTGAGAAAGCATTGCGATGCGGAGCTTGTGACTGATAGTGTCAGACTGTCAAAAATTGCCGCACAACCAAATTTATTGAAGCAAATTGTCAAATATGATGAGGATCTTGTATTTATCTCTAAGCGGCGTTCACAAGTCAAATTAAACAAACCGATATACAGTGGATTCAGTGTTTTGGAAATGTCAAAACTACACATGTTTAAAATGTATTACGAGCAACTAAAACCGCTCTGGGGTCCGCGTGTTAAATTGCTTGCAACGGATACTGACTCGCTAATCCTTAGAATTGAGACAGATGATTTGTACGCTGAGCTGAAAAATATAAGTCACCTTTTAGATGTTAGCAAATATCCGGAGTCACATCGATTCTTTGCAGGAATGTCGGACGAAGAAATTGCCACCATGAAGAAAGAATCGACAGCCCTTGGCAATTTCAAAGATGAGTGCAATGGTAAGCAAATGGTAGAATTCATCGCGAACAGACCTAAGAGTTATTGGTATCAGATCGACAGTGGTAAGCAAGAGCGTCGATGCAAGGGGATTTCTAAAAGCTTTGCCGACCAGCTTACACGGGAAAGATATATTGATTGTGTACTTGGTAAAGATGTAGATGGACAGAAAAAATACTTATCATGCGAAGTGAATGGAATTCGAGGGATGCGCTCAAAGAAACATCGGGTTTACGTGCAAGAAACTTCAAAGCAAGCACTACACCCGTTAGACACAAAACGTTGGCTATGTGATGATGGCGTTGAAACTTTGGCTCTGGGTCACTGGCGCACACGTATTTGAAAAAAGAAGCTGCGACCCTCCAACCACTAGGCCGCTGAAACTACCTCAACCGATTGAGCACCAAACTTATCCATTAGAGTTAGAAGCAACTGTCTTTGCCGACGTCGATAGTTACGGCACTGCTCCCGTTTTCGGTCAATATTTCTTTCCTGATACTCATACGTCGCTTGGAGCTTGCGCTTACGAAATTCCTCATCTGAATGATAACGAGCTTTTACCGCTGCTGATCGTTTCTTCTTCATCTCTTCTATTACTTCCGGAGACTTAGACTTTGGAGGACGACCACGCTTGCGCGCCAAACAGTTTTCAACCTCCATTACAATATCACTTTATTATTAATCACAATCACAATCTTTTTAAGGCATATTCACGCGATATCCACCAAAAAACTTTTATGTGTGTGACAATTAGAAGAATGTACACGATAACAGCACCACCTGGAGCTTGGCAAATTGATGTATTGTTTATTGGGAGGTATCGCCTGTTTGCAGCGGTCGAAATTGCAACCCGCTTTGCTGTGGTCCGTAAGCTCGAGACTTTTAAGCAGCTTCCAAAAATGATCGAGCAGCTACCTGGAATATGGGGATTTTCAGGTGACAACGGTTTTAACACAGCAGCAATTCGGGCAATGGCCGAGGATAACTCGTTGAAAATGCATACTGATGTTGCCAAAGATGACCACATTTCTAAAGGTAACAAACTTGGAATTATCGACAGGTTCGCTAGGACATTGCGAGCATTGATCCAGGCCGACACAGAGGCACGCGGCTCCCCGCATTTCCTCTCCCGCTTGCCTGCGATTTTGAAGGCGTACAATGAAACAGCACACAGTGCATTTGGTGAAGAGCGATCACCAACGTGGATGCGTGAAAATACACAGGTAGCCGAACAGCTACATCAAGTTCGTCAGCGACAGAATGATATTGAACGAGAGAACACAAATATGCCTAAACCTGGTACGGAGGTGCAGATCCTTGAACCTAAGCCAAGCGTGTTCGCAAAGGGTCTGGCGAAACCAAGCAAAGAGACCTACGTTGTTGCTGGCGTTGATAAGAACCGTGTTAGGTTAATTACAAAGCAAGGTGTGGAAATTTCTAGACGTGTGAAACCATCCGAGATTCGTGCGCCACAAGAACTACCTGACCAGTCTAAGATTGAAAGAGCGACTGCTAGATCGAAGCAAGATCGTCAGCTTCGGAGAGAGGGTCTCGTTGAAACGAAAACGTATGCGGGTCAAAACCTGAAGGATCGTGAGCTAAAAAAACTCGAAATTGCTGCTGAACCATTGCTCAGAGCAGGCGCCAAACCGCTGGATATTACGCAAAGAGAATTCAAGGTAGAAGCGCGTGAATATGCCATAAATATATTGCAATCTGTAGATGTAACGAAAAAGTCAGAGATGACCGATATCAACCTTCCGATATACGTTGCCTTTGCAATCCAGCAACACATTGAGTATCTTCTACTGAAACATTGCCGGAGGAGAATCCACCGACCCACCAACCACTATGTCCGTGTTTCCCTTGACAAACGAACCGATAAATGGAAAGCAGAAACCAAAATCAATGGTTGCAAGAAGATAATCGGTTATTATGATTCATTCGAAGATGCTTATAAAGATCAAACATCGAAATCACGGTTTAATTGAATGGAATAACACCCCTTTATCTTTTTAATGGAACTCGAACTCGAAACGACAGAGGAAGAGTTAAATCTAGAAGAATTTTGGCCAGGCAGGAGTCAGCTTTCACCAAGTCATTGCATCAGCTTTGGCATTTACAAAGGAGCCTCCTATTTGTGGATCGCATCAGCACGTCCAGAATATACAGCTTGGTTGCTTAGACAGGATTGGTTACCGGCTTTTGATCGCGCCGCTTTCTTGCGTGCACAAAGCGCAATAGAGCCGAAAAATCTCCAGAAGATTTATCAACAGAGTAGACGCGGTCCGCGCTCACGGCTTCAAATATCAAAACCTGATAGCTGTGACCCCATTCAAGGAAAAGACGCGTTAAAACTGCTCGATTCGCTCCGGCGTTGTATTCGGCAAAGACGCAATCGAACTCTTTGATATTCGAGAGAATCGACGAAAAGCACACATATTCGCAATTCCTTCGTATCGTTGGACTGATGCCACAAAGGCGTTGAGTCGTTATGAAAAGGGTGGTGTTATAATGACGGCCAGAAGTAAATAGCTTTTGCATTAATCGATCGCTGTGGACGTTTACTAGGTCATTATCGAGCAAATCATCTAGAACGATTGCAATCTTGCGCTCATCTTTCTTGCGTCGTCTTTCTTTTTGACGCTCTAGAAGACTCTCAACCGAAACCGGATCCCATTCTTCGTAAATATTGCTCTTGCGAGTCGTATCATCCCACTGTCCAGTAAATGCTGTTGTACTAAAGACGTAAATATCGTCTAGTTGATTTGATACTGCATTTAATACGTGTTTTACGTAGGTGCTTTTGCCCGAGTTGGTGGGGCCGACAAACAAGAACCGTTTAGGAAGTTTTATTTCCGTCGGATCAAACAATTTAATATCCATCTAGAAGTTACTTACTTTTAGAGTAGACATTTGATATGAATTTATGACTAGAACATTGTGCCGTAGGACATGGAAATCAACGACAGCTGGTGCGGTGTTTGTACAACCTGTAACTGTGAGGGAGCAATAGCTGCTACTGGAATTGAAGAAATCGGTATAACCAAGAACAGCGTTATGTAGCGAATCCTTTCCAGATTTCGAAAGCACAATTCCATAGACGTTTCCATCCTCGAAACCTAGGGCTGAATTACCAGTGGTTGCGCCGCGGTATTGTGTTGGGATGTGGTAGCAGCTTGAAACGAACCCAGAGATTGGCTTATTGCTGATATCGAGAGTGCGATTATTGTGCATGATCTCAAACGAATCAATCTTCAAAGCGTTACCGTTACCGGCAAATGAATTATGATTGCGAGTGCCCAGGTGATTCGCATTACGCACTGTCATCAGGATCGCGTGCACAAGGCCGCTAACGTTAGCAAGGGATATTTCGACAGCGTTTCCTGCGTCGTCCGTCTTAAGCTGGCGTGAGCGCTTTGAAATGATTTCAGTAAAGGGAATTCTAATACCGCCAGACTCGTTCGCAGATTTTAGCATAGACTCTGCCTCTTCGCTAGGAATATTCACGAACTGACAAACCAGGGCACAATCCGTTAGAGTCGCAATAGCATCAGCAACAGTTCCAATCACACCAGCCGAACGGAAGTCAATCTCGACGGTTGGCATATCCGCAAGTGCTAGCAGAGGGAAATATGAATTGTCCCAAAGCTGTGATGGGATCTTCAGCACGTACTCTCGGCTAGCATCGAGAATCTCTAGAGCTGCGTCTTTTCCAAAGCCGTAGCTGCTAGCAAAAGCTTGGGCGGATGCGACGCTGTTATCAATCAGTGCGTTCACTGTAAGCCAATCACCGGGAATTACCATTTTGAAAGATCCATGAACAAAGCGTACGTTTTCAATAAATGCACCAGCACCATTAGGAAGAACCGAAGCGGCAGCTCCACCAGCGACTGTTACCTTAAAATATAGGGAGACGCCATTTAGAAGTTGCTTGCGCGGAAGGTCGAAAGCAGCAGTCTGTGCGAATCCGTATGAGTTGCCTCGCGGACGGATCGTCTCAAGGAAAGGCTTAAACTTTGGGCTAACACCGACAGTTAGACCTGGCGATAGATAAAGCTCGTTCGATCCTTTGGTTGTTAGGAGCTCTTTCAGAGTAGTTCCTGCTTGCGCCATTTGATAATATATTACAGAATATTTTCACGTATATTGTTGTAAAGATGAAACTCCGCGTAAATGTTGATTCTAGAGATCGGTTCGAAGGCACGTCCTCGAATTTCAAAATTAATCTACCTCGGGCGTTAGCAAACGTGAAGTCGGCTAGAATTGAATCGCTAGAACTTTTTCACAATATGTATAATCTAGCTGCTGATGCTTCAATAACAACCATTACGCTCGATCCGAGTAACGTCATTAAAACTAGATCGAACCTATTTCGAGCTGGATCATACACACCAACATCTCTTACGAATTACATGAATGTTCTTTTGAAAACGCAACAATACAGTTATTTAGGTTCTACTTACCAACGCAAGTTCTTAACGGTTTTTGATGATGTTTCAATGAAAATCACAATCTTGTGTGAATCGGAGTTTACTCTAACGTTTTCCACTCTTGAACTCGCAAATCTGCTCGGCTTCACAAAGGCTGTTACAGAATCTGCAGAACAGCTAGATACTCCAATCACAGTTGATGCTGTTGATTATGCGTTTGCTATCGTTGGCGATATACCTGTTGATCTTCTTTATCATACTTATCTCTTCCTACATATCGATCAGATTCGTGGTTCGATTCACACAATAAATAAGTGGACAAACACATCGTTGGCAAAGATTCATATCGATGCGAAATTTGGAGAGCTAATCAAATATACATCTGATGAACGTGTTCCTGTTTCCGTCGATCATAATTCTGAGTTAGAACAACTTGATGTGTCAATACGTTATTTTAATGGATTTACTGCAGCTATTAACACTGAATTCTCATTCGTTATCGAGTTCGAAATTGAAGATTCTTCATACACAAAGGCATCACTTCGCTCGTCAATCAGAAACACAGATAGTGAGTTTCATCCGTTTGATCGCAGTTTTGCTTAATTTCACTTCGCGAATGCGCTTGGCTTGTCTGTCGACTTTTTTCTGTTCCTTATTTAAAACAAATGCCTTCGGCTTCTAGAAAACTTACAAACTCACCCAATAAAAAGAATAATATTGAATTTTTGAGCGGTGATACTGAATCTTATCCTTTAGTTCGTCGGACTGCTGGTGGTGAGGGAGCATCTATCGATTTTGCTCTTACTGCTGACGAAAACGCTATTCTAGATAAGATCCCAAATTCGCGGACAAAGAAAAGCAAAACTAGTAAACTGAAGGATACTGACGATGGTCCGCTGTATGTATCAGAGACTGGTAATCGTAGCAGATATTTCATAAAAACAGTGACTGGGTTGAAAACAATTTCAAAGAAGCGTGCTGGTGATCTTATTGCTGGTATAGCGGTTGAGACGAAAATGGAAAACAAGATTTTAAACGAACCGATTGCTAAGACCAAAATTGATAAAAAGCTTTCTCCTCCATCATCTGCTGTTCCTGCTAAGACGATCGTCGCAATCCCCCAGGTGGATGAGAATGCTAGCGAATTACCTGTAGCAAACACATCGATCTTGCGCATCGCCTCTAGCAGCGCTGATCCTGTCGGGCCGTCGATCGAATACAAACCAATGTTAAGTGGTTTCACTAAACTTGGACTACGTCATCGGTGGGAATAATTAGCGTCTAGCTAGAACCTGAACTCGAGTATGTAATTAGATTCCGATGATATAGTAATTACGTGTAGCTTAACCCTTGAAACCTCTTTGTTTTTTAGATTCGAAATACACACAACTAACGTCTAGAATTGAGCTAAACGTGTTTCCTCTGTTAGCTTCATTGTACTCATTAATATCGTCTAGAATTGAGCTAAACATGTTTTCTCTGTTAGATTCAAAGTACACAAAATTAACGTCTAGCTGTATCTGAAGATTATTCTGAGACCAGCGCTTTGGGGGTCCGCCTAAAATCACTGCTATATCTTTTGCAAAATCGATCGGACTAGACGTTAGATACTACCTAGCGGTTGCTGGATGGTTGGTTTGGAGAGGTTGTGGTGGTAGACGTAACGAAGGGATGGAAGAGAATGTGTGTTGGAAGGCGTTGGAGTGTGTGGGTTGGGGTGGTTTGGAGGAGTGAGGGTGAGAAAGAGGTGGGTGGGCTGGAACCCCCACTATCTCATTTTTTGCTGATTGAAGACGCCTTGTACTCCGGAGTGAACTCAATGTCGCTGCGCGAGAAAGGCGTCGCAACGACAGGAATCGCGTATGCAGCAGGCTTCAGAATTGAAAAATCGAAGCCGCGAACCCAGTGAAGGTCTCCGTCGGGGTGAGGCTGGGCTCGTTCGATGTCACCGCCACCTCCGAATTCGGCGACTGTTCAACCGCCTCACGAAGTTAGCTCTAGGAAAGCTCTAGCGAGTAACTAATGCGGATTTCCGCATTCGCACCCGTTCGCCGGATGGCGCGCCGTCAAGGGTGACGGTAGGCTCCGCGACCGCAGTCTCAACGTTTAACGTGCCCTCCAGCGACCACCGCCTGCGAGTGCAAAAATCGATTTACTTCGGCCCGCCGAGGCGGGACCGGAAGCTTAATTATAAGCGGCACAAGTCCGGATCCAAACAGTAAGCGGACCTGAACTGGGTCCACTTCTTCGATCGGGACACCCTTGGTGACAGCGCTCTCGAGCTTCGTCCCCCGTGCGTAGATTTCGTACGTTCCGACCTGTTTGACAGCTCGGCTTTGCAATCGACATGCGAGCAAGCGCAAGCATTGAATTCATGCAACGCGAAACACTCGCCTCGAGACCCGGCTTGGCGTATTGCGCATCGAAGACGCCGCCCTGGGCATACTTGTACTGGCCAAAGCCCGTCACGGTGCCGGTCTGAAAGGCGCGAACGAATGAGCTCGAGCGTAGACTTGAGCCCCGGAAGGCTAAGTACGAGTCGCAAGAGATAGTATCAGTATGCAACGTTAACGTGGATTGTGAAATGAAAGCGCGCTTAAGCTTAGAAGTGCCGCCGGCGCGTACGCTAGGGCGAACCTGCGACTTTGAGAAGCTCCCTACCCCACAGAGTAGCGAAGGTCAATACAGATCTGACACGGAGACGTTCCAGAGAGGTTGCGAACCCGTCTCCTCAAGGATGCGCGTCTGCTTCGCAGTAGTTTCGATGTCATAGGAGAGGTGGTACGGGATAGAGCTGAAGTCCTGATCCGATGATCACCCGCTTCAAAGTCAGCAAATAGGCAGCGATCGTAAATGCATATATATGGTCGCGAAGGCTTCTTGCCTGAGCGAGGAGACCGCCAGAAAGAACCTCCATCGTGGTGGAAGGGTCAACAGACTCCTGCGGACGTGCAGTCTTCACTACTTATACTACCCGGCTCCCGGAGTCCGCGGGATGCGTTCAAATTAAAATTGCGCACGTCGAGCGTGAGGGCATTAAGCAGGAGTGCGCTGAGCGCTCCCGAGATGGTAGCGTCGGCCGATCCCACGGGCTTCATCGCCGTCCCTTTCTCGACGGCCACAGACGCCACCTTCGACTGGAAGCTGTGCGTGCGTAGATTAGCGAAGCAATATTATAATTAATGGGTATGCAGGGAAAGAAGAAAACAATTATATTTAATTTAAATGAATACATAAAAGTACCAGCTCGAGTCGACACAAGCTGAAGTGGGATCAGAGTAGGAAATGCTAGCATTCACGATCTCGACAGTCGGCTGTCCGTTCGGCGTCCACTCGCCGGCGACGCCCACCGCCGGCGCGCGAGGGCCATCCGGAACGAGAGCCGTCGATGTCGGGTCCGCGCCGCCGAGGAATGACTCCGAAGCCGGGTCCCGTGTCCACTGGATCTGATCGGGGGCTGCGAGGGCAAACGCGAGGTGCGATGAGCGCGCCGACGGTGAACTCAGATCAGATCAGTGAACTCGAATATGTATGCGAACCAGGCGTCGAGAGCTCGCTGATCGTACTGACGTATCAATTGCAAATAATATCGCGATCAGTTCATCGCAATATTAATGTCTGAATGACATGGCTTTAATTTCAGTTCCGCACTTCAGCGTGGTGAGCTCGCCATAGTAGAGCTTTGTCGGTTGCACGATTTGCTTCAACACGTATGAGCCTGCAATTGCGAACGGCCTTCAGCAACGGAAGTCCGATTCGCGGAGCAGAGTTGATCGTATTCATAAACACGGACCGTCCTCGGTGTAGGAGTCGGTCGTCCGGATAGTACGACTCTCGGCGTACTCGTCCTTGTACCTGAAGCGCCGCAGGTCATTGAAATGTACGCATGTGTAACAAGCATTCGCGGATGCAGTATACGTATGAGCGCACGTATAGCTCTGAGTCTGGGTCGCGGGGGCGGTGTACTGCCCGAAGCCTTGGTACTGCGAAAGGCGTGCACGTGCGGCATTGGCATTGGATTTGCAGGCGATCGCAACCGATCGCAGGCTGCAGCAAAGCGGCGGCGGCCCACCTCGTTGCCATCCGAGCGGATCTTGCCGACCTCCGAAAACGGAACTTCGGAAGCTCGTACGAGCCCTGTGTGCGATCGCAACAGGAATGAGTTAATTATAAGAGACGTCGACGTCAATCAGCCGCCGTGAGCAACGATCAACGATCACCTTCTCGACCAGCACCCCCGGGTTCGTGTCTACGGCGTCGCACGGAGCCGCCATCTCGAATCACGAAGACTAGATCTCGATCTTCTGATCGATGTCGAGCTGCGCGAGCGGTTTTACTAGTACTGGCAGCCGCGAGAACTGAGCCCGGCCGACGAGATTCTGCAGCTACGTATACCCAGGCCTAGGTCTGAGCTCCTAGGCTAGGCTACTAGGCAGCAGTGCCGCAGTAGGGCTGGGTTCAGTCACTGTCAGTCAAAGTCAGAGGGTCTGACTGACCCGACTGAGTCACCAAATTGGCCGACTGAGGTTCTCTCAGTCCCATACAAAACCCTGCTGGGAGCGTGCCCCCCTGTGGGCTTTTTCCATCTGAAGCTGCTCGCTTGCAGGTAGACCCCACCAATTGCGCGACCTCCCCCACTACCATTCTCAGTAAGCCCATTATCCATTTTCAAATTTCTCAGTAAGGCTCAGTAACAAATTATAAATTAGCACTGTATTTTTCAAACATCTAACCCTTCCTTACTGAAACCAATCGCGAAACCCTTTCATTCTTCATTTTTCTAATCTCTTACCATTCCCAGTAAGCCCTTAAACCCTCCCTCGATTTCTCAGTAAGGACAGTAAGACCCCTATTTTTACGAAATGTTCCCGATCGTTTCCAAACTGTTTTCAGTTAGCAAATTGAAAAATAAAGGTGACCCCCACCGATAGCCTTAATTCGGGTTAATAAAATACGAAATCAAGGTGAACCCCACCGATAGAGTATGATGAGTGCGCAAGTTTGTCCTGCCGAAAATGCCCACCTGCACAAACTCGCGAATTCAATCGAAATGTTCCATTTAATGCACTGGAACCACTCGCGCCCCGCCCACTATGCAAGATACATGCCTTTCTTATGCATGATCTATGAAAAATAACAATAAACCCATCTCTCTTTACATAGGAGCACTCACAGTAATTTCGCTTGCCTTCTGAACAGTCCCCCTTGCAAACGCTTGCTCTACAATCGCTTCCTTTGTGAGTGGAATCGGAATTCCAGCGGCAATACACGATTTAACTTCTTTGTCCACAATCTCATCAATTGCGATTCTCGCCCTATTATGAGCCACATTATCGATCCAATCCTGAACAGAGTAGGCACAGTATTCCATTCCCAGTTTCTCGGTTTCAGTTAAAACAACTTGATAGTTGTGCGACATTCTTTTAATTAAGCTGCAGAAATTAAACAACCGGTAAAAGTCGTGAAACTCCCGCCTGCATCTCCTAATAAACTACCTAACGCCAAATATAAGTAAACGGAGTCTCCAGCTACAAGATTTAAAATATTTGATAAACAAATAGTTTTTTGTGAGTTGGTAGAGTTTGATTGTGCTCCTGTATATTTACCATTTTGATATCCACCATTTACAGTCAATGTTAGTGAAAAAGGTCCTGTGCTATTTGTTACTCCTGTGAATGTAAAAAGGTAACTTCCGCTTATAGGTGCTGTGAATTTACCTGTCGAAGTGCTAAAAGCATTTTGATTATTAGACCAAACATGGCTAAACCCAGTTGTGATAAATCCTACAGTCGAAACGGTGGCACTCAATCCAACACAAAACCATGGATGGTTTGGAGTTGCAAGATAGGAGTTTGCCCCATTGATAGTAATACCTTTCCAGCTGTAAGTTCCAGCAACTGCCCCAGTTGTTGAATTAGTTGTAGTAGCTGTGAAAGTGGAAGCGATATTCTCATTATTTCGTTTTATGACTAATTCTGTATTGCCCCCAGAATCAATAGTTGTGGTTTTAACACCGCCACTCGCTGTTAGGATTCCAGTAAACCCGCCAGTGGTTGCACTCACAGCCCCAGCATAATTGGTTGCTGTCACTGTCCCATTAACACTCAGTCCAGTCCCAATCCATGCCCCGCCACTAACTACTTGAAAAGCCGCTGATTTCCTATCAGCCGGATTAAAAGCTGTTTTATAATCCGCTTGACCTTCATATAGATTATCTTTGGTGATTAGATCCCCTGTTTTTGCGGGTCGATTCGATACGATCAGTTCAGTAGCTTTAACGAGTCCACCAGCCTTGTCGGCTCTGAGTTCTTTGACTCTGAGAATGGATGTCTCATTGAAAGAATCGGATTTCGCTGTTTCAGTCGAAGGGAATGACTCGTTTAGATCATAGACAGTGTGTTGCACGTTATGGACAGCACTGGCTGATAAGGAAAACACAGGGGTAAACACAGTCGACATCTTTTGATTGTTCTTTATTATTACGTGAGAATATTATTATTATTACGTGAGAATATTATGCTACCATCTTCCCTGTTGCTATATAACTCATTTGATAGTGGAAAAGTCCAATGCTTTCATTGAATTCATGTTCTGCCGAAATTGTTGCATGAATAGTAAATGTTGTTGTTGTGGAACTTGTGACACCATATACCAATACATATGAACCACCATTATATCCTTGTATCAGATTGAGAACCACTTCTGGGGCTTCCGCAAATGCTTTCGGGAATGTGACAACCTGTGGAAATCCCCAATGACCCGGACCTGTGATTGTCAAAGATTTTGAGAATTTCCCTGTTTGTATATACTGGTCTTTATTGACACGCTGTTCTGAAACAAGTTTTGCGATCTTTGTATTATCTGTTTCATCCATTGCATAATATGCTCTTGCGTAAGCATTTCCCCGACATAATAACGTTTTATCGTATATATTTGTGGAATTGTGGAAGAACCATTGTTCCAAATAAAGTGGCGCATTCGGTTGGTAAATTTGACCGGATCCCACATACATGGTGTTATTGGCTGTAATTGTATTTGCTACAAATGGGTCTAAGGTTGGGAAATCCGTGATTTCCGATTTTGTGTGAGTATGGGCGAAGTCTGTTATATTTGCCTTTGTGTGACTATGTGCGAAATCTGTGATATCTGCTTTAAAATGAGAGTGAGGACCGACAGTCGTAGAAGCTGTTGGCTTCCCGTATATATTATTCCAATGGAGGAAACCACTGTGTGACGATATAGCGGGGTTTTTGCTCCAACCAACAGTAATCGGACCTGGAAGATAAATTCTTCCTATTTGTCCATGAACACCAACTTTAACAAGTCCTTCACAATTTATTGCAACAAACTGTTTAAAATCTCTTACAGGATTAATTCCAGGAGCATAGGCATTTACTCGTAAACGAGTATAAGTATTGTTTGATGGTTCAATTCCAACAACATCAAAGTATCTACTGTCATACTGACACGTATAATAGATATAACATGATTTCATGTCTGTTGGAACAGTCCAATACATCTTACAGCTACTACAATCATCATCACCATCAATCCATGTGTTTGCCCAAGTGCTTGTGTCACCTACAAGTGGTTGCCCAACATAATCTCTCCAATCTCCTGTGCGGTCTGTGGAAATACCACTTGTAGCGTCAAAATCAGTTGGTGAAGTGTATGTTGGTGTATTTATCAGATCATCATAGTTTCCAGTTGTTGCCACAGTCGCAAATGTCGGGAAGTCTGTAATTTGAGACTTTGTGTGGGTATGGGCAAAATCTGTTATTTCTGACTTTGTGTGAGTGTGTGAAAAATCTGTAATCTCTGACTTTGTGTGAGTGTGTGGATCAGGTGGGAAGGTTAATGGTCGAACATTGTGAACATTGGGTAATTCAATGCGACTAATTGGAGTGTTTGGATCTAATACATATTCAGCACCAAGGTGGACAACAGGAAATGTTTGATCATTCGGAGTAGTAACAAAGAAATTAGAAGCATGCACATCACCTGCAATTGTTCCACCTGTTAGTGGTAAATAATCATGATCGTGTGAATCAGGTGGATAGGTCGATGGGGGATTGACGATATGCTCCCAGAAATGCTTGTGAACATTGGGTAATTCAAGACGACTAAATGGGGTGTTTGGATCTAAAACATATTCAGCACCAAGGTGGACAACAGGGAATGACTGATCATTCGGAGTGTCCACAAAGAAATTCGGAGCATGCACATCACCTGTGAGAGTCCCGCCTGTAAGGGGTAAATAATTCCCAAGAGCCGACGTTAATTCGGTATCTGTAACATAATCTTCAAGAATTGCTGCAAGTTCTGTATCATCTACATAGTTTTTGCTTTCGAGGTAATCATCTGTTACCACACCTGAAAGGGTTGTATTGTGTAAGTTTTTCGCCGCCATTCTCTGATTGACTTCTAAGGCGCCTCCTGTTGTTGTTTTAATCCATGCAATCTCGCATTTTCCGTGATCATCTGTGGGTTGTCCCACAACAGGAAGATAGTTTACAACTTTCTCCCTTGTGAACACAATCTTAGGTCTTGCTCCATCATATGCGCTTTGATCCGTTACATTTACTTGAATTGCTGCTGAAAAATCCGCTTCTTGTCCTATTTCTCCTGGGTGATAATTCGTAACATAGATACTGGGGAAAGTATCATTTACTCCTACATTGAAATCGCCACTATACACTCCGTTTACGATTGGATCCCTGGGTAATCTTACAGCAAGAGTTCCCACCATCGGTGTGCCTGTTTCACCTGTAAACGACCCATTCAGACTAACATAATGATCATTCAAAAATAGCCTTTCAGGTGTATTAATCGATTGGTAAAGTGTGACGCCATTAAAAACGTTTCCGATTGCATTCAATTGCGCAAAAACTGGCTGCTCATCTATTTCATCCCATGGGTGCCTGTGGTTACTATTAGTAATCTCTGAGTAATCATGTGTGTGTTTTCCCGGTGGGAAGGTGGATGGGGGATTTGTGATATGCTCCCATAAATGAGTGTGGGCGAAATCTGTTATTTGATCTTTTGTGTGAGTGTGTGCAAAATCTGTAATATCTGCTTTTGTGTGTTTTTGCTTTGCTAACCAATCTAAAACAACATTCGATGTCGGGTGATTTGGTAGGTTTGCTTCAATCTTCACAGTGAGATAATCGACTATTACATTACTTCCATTAATATTACTTGCCCATAGGTTACTGCTGTAAATGTTACTGCTATAAATGTTACTGGCATAAATGTTACTTGTAACTGTAAGGTTTGATGAAATTGTAAGATTAGATGAGATAACACCACCTTTGAGAGACAAGTAATCATGAGTGTGTGGATCAGGTGGGAAGGTTAATGGTCGATTGGTGATATGCTCCCACAAATGCTCGTGAGAATTGGGCGGAAACGTTAAAGGGACATCTGTGAGTTCTTTATAGCTCACCTTCTGCTTTGGTATAGTGAGTTCAATTGGTGAGAAATCACCCGAAAGGCGATTTTCAGAGGTGAAATACATGAGATTATGGCTGTTAGGTAAATCGCGATCGAGTCTGCAAATCGGGGTGTTGTCGCCCAATATAAATTCGGCGCCTGTATGCACGACCGGGTTTCTTTGGATATACATATTTGATGCACCTATTACAGGTGCTACTATGGGCACATCCGAATTAACGAGATTGCAAGTGATAGAAAAAATGGTTTTGGGGGCATACAGATTGCAATCAAAAGTAATCGTGGCGGGATCAATAGTAGGATCGACATTTGAACAGATCTGAAACATCCACCCTCCCACACAGTTGCAATTTAGATTTCGAAAGGCTGTTCCTGCCATTGCATCCACATAGCCAATCCCATTTGCTATGTCATATATGTGACCAAACTCGTAACCAAAAATGTCATTCCACAGATTGGAAGCCATAGCTCCCATCACATACCCTTTTAGATCTACTATCAGGTCATTGGATTCACTGGGTATATTGGCATGGGTTATATAAAAATTATTATCCAATACAGCATTCTTTACTGTCGTTTCTACTATGGGTTCAGTCATTATACTCTATTATGGAATACTACAAAAATTAAGGTTGTTACATAACGTTTGGAACATGTTCATATATTCTCCCTTCTCGTTGTGCAATTTCCGCCATAAAGTCTGCATTTTCATTCATTATTGATTCAGCCATTCGTTCTGCTCGTGATTTTTTGGGTGCTGCCCTGCTTGCTGGTGGTTGATCAGTTCTCACAACACTAAGACCATGCCCCTCGGCTGATCTCACCTCTAATCCCACATCTCCTTCGGCTGTTTGGGTCACATTAAGCTCTGGTGTTGAGTATTTATTACCTGCTCCTGCAATGGTTCTGTCTATGCATGCACAACACAAAGCTCGGAATTTGTATGCAAGCACAAGCCCAAGAGCACCAAGAATAGGCAAGAGAATCATAAGCACTAACGTTCCTGGATCAGTTCCCGGTGCTCCGACTGGATTAGTAGGATTTGTGGGATTATTAGGTGTCGTGTTTGGATCTGGATCAGTTGTAGGGGGATCTTTTGAATCGGGATCTGGGTTAGGCTGGTTCGGATTGGGATCGTTTGGTGGCGGCTCTGTCGACCCTGCTAATGATGTCGGCGCTGTGTATGCATTTGCAAACACGATGGGAGCCGTCGCTGGATTTCCTGTGGAGGATCCTGAGATTGCACCATAGGTATCTGCGAGATACTTGTATAATTCCTGTGTCACAGGTGGATTGCTCACAGATCGACACACCCAAATATTGCATGTGGTATCATAGACTGTGTCCCTAATAAAGGGAGGTAGAGCCGTCCCACTGAATGACTCAAAGAATCCATTTCGCGATAGCAATCGATGCCCTGCATCACAGTTCCCTCCCTCGAAATATTTGGTAGCCGAAATTGCACCTTGCACATAAATATTGCAAGTCGAGTGCATTCCAATGTTATTTAGGTTGGGAGTGTATCTGTCATCGAGCCGGACAGTGCACACCCATGGGGAAGCGGTTTTAATATACTTCTTATCGCCCACTTCGATTACATCTGTATTTGGGTGGCTGTCAAGCTGAGTCCAAACAGCATCATACCTGAAAGTGTAATAAACTAAAAGCCCATCAGTAGAGGATGTGAAAGCAAAGAAGGTCATAAAGTCCGTGGATCCAAAGAAGTCAGCATTGGTCGATGTTAGGGTAACTCTGGGATAGCTCATGTTGACAGTCTCAGAAGGATATGGAATATATGAGGTGTAATTACGATTGAAAAGATAATAGTGAAATCCATCTGAGACATTCGAGTGAGTGGGCAAGGTGACTGTTAAGGTCTTACTGCGATTTTCAAACGTGTTCTGTATGACAATGTTGCAAGTATTAATATATCGAGAATCGAAAAAGTAATTATTTGTGACACTGTTATTGATCAGAGTCGCATTGGTTCCATTAAATACGAAATTCTGCCCATTTATTCTCGTAGTATGGAGGTCGGTCACATCGAGAGGATACCTAATTTTCAAGCGATCTTCGGGGTCGAATCGTGGAATAGTTCCTGTTGCCTTCCAACTGATAGTAAAGGGAGGAGAAAGGGACACAGGTGGGATCGCTGAAAGATTAAATTTCGCAAAATACAACCCAACAGGATATGCTGTCAGAGCATATGTCACTGTTGCACTTCCGACAAGTGTAAAGCCGGTGGTTGTTATGTTAGTTGCAACAAATGGGGAGTAGCCGGCTGGTGCATTGTTAATAGAGGTGGTCGACCCATTATTGATCACATACAAATTCGTGTCAGTTATTTCAATAGTAGGAGGGGAGACAAATGGTGTCTCAAATGTAAAATTGAAGTTTGCTGGAACCCCTGCAAGGTATCTATATGTTGTTGCTGATATCTCGGATGCCTGGATTACTTTGCTTCCCCTTTGCACTACATTACTGGTGTCTTTCACATTGTGGTAGGATATACTGGGAGTGGGGGAGAGCACCAACGAAATAGCATCTGGTAAATCAGACTTTGTTATATACAGTTCTTTGAGAAACTCCTTTCTAAAAGGGGCGGTCAATTCTCCAATAGTAGCCGATGATCCTGCGACCACAATATTACAGGTGTTTGCACTCAAAGTATAAACTGTGTTCCACCTTAAAGAATTCGCCCCAAGATCGAAATTCTGTGAGAAGGGCACGATATTGCTACCTTGTAAATCTCGGTAAACCTTTACTCTGGGTTTGCTATCGAATACAGGGCTAATGTAATTGATGGTGAGAGTGAAACTAATAGTAGCTTCGGAACTCAATGAGTTGTTTCGGATGATAAGTAAATTGTATGTCTCGTTAATGACAAACGAGACCTGAAACCCTGTGGAGGTGACATTTTGGATAAATGCTTTATTAGATTCATTATTGTTATAGATAGGATTATAATAAGTAGTGTGATCCACCAATGAAACAGTGGGTATATTCGTCTCGAAACCTGTGACACCCAACTGATCCCAAGTGAATGTATATGTAGGTTTGCCTACATAAGCGACATAGACCCCATTTGCGAGCTGCTGAGGGTATCCCTCGACAGTGTAGGTCTCAGTTTGCGAAACCGAGCGGGAAAGGTTACTATTATAGTCGGTGTAGCTGATCAGTGCATTACCATTGGTAAGAATCTGATTAGGTCGGAGTGAGTGATTTAATGGAAGGATTAAATTGGAGGCAAACATGGAAACTCCATGCACCTCTGACCATCTCAGATTCGATAAACCAACTCGGTATGTGTTATCAGTCGCGGGGTAAATGTTCCTTTTCGATAGAATATGGGCTAAGGTAATTGCAAGCGCTCCATCTGCTGCAAACAGTGCATTAATCTCCGATTGTATTGCGGCTATTTCGGTTGTGTGAGTCGTGAGGGTTCCATCCTGGCTGGAATCTTTGGTGTTCTTGTTCCTCTCGAACTCCAAAAACGCCTTTACAATGTCCTTGCCCAAAAGATCGTTTACATTTTGTCTGGTAATGTGAACGTGATCGGTTCTCAGTGCTTGTTTCTCTGTGGTAAATGTCGGAACTTCCTCAGCAAACGAGATAGTCGTTTTATCAAGAGCTATGGATCGCACATTCGGGGCATTGGCACCAATTATATTTACAACGCTCCCGTTTTCGACAATTTCTAAGGTCGGTTTCGCGGGGTCTAATGTGAAAACACCCTCTGTTATCTGGGGAACCGATTCGCTCTTCTGAATCACAAAGGATTCGATGTTTAGGTTACAGGTTGCGACATTGGTGGCGAAAAACGACTCGGAGTTGAGCGAGTTTACATTTAGGGTATCCGTAGTGATGTTACTTGCTGTAATGTTACTCGTCGTTAGATTACCTGCTGAGAGATCATGGACGACCTCTACCTTTGTTTTCCGTGTGGATACTCCCGCTATAAGTGTGCTATTATCCACGATTCTCATAGCTGCATTTTGGAAACCGCTCTCATCTTGAATGAAGAAGTTTAAGCGACCTCTATCGAATGCTTTCGGGATGTTCCTACGATTATATCGCACCGTTTTCGGTAGCTGGCGGGTTGCCTGAATGCTGGCGACTCTGTTTCGTTCGTTATCATCAAGTAAAAAGTCGATTCCAAGTTTATGATCCCCTTTCTCGACGTTCATTAACTGCAAAGCTGCGGGTCTGCTCGGTGTTCCACTGACTGGATCTTCGCGGTCTGCATTGAAGTTTATTTTCAGAGACCCGCGAATTTCAGTGTTTACCTGATCAGTGTCCTCTATCTGAGTGGTCGAATTAATAACTCGTGCGTCTGGTCGCGGATTCAGGAACGACATCCTCTTTATAAACAAAGAAGATATATAAGAAGTATATAAGATAATGAAGACCGTTTTATGTCTGAGTGGTGGAGGGTCGCGTGGAATAATCGAGGCTGCTATACTGGCACAGATTGAAGCCCAAACCGGTAAACGAATCCAACAGCTATTCGACTGCTTTGCGGGAACATCCACAGGTGGATTAATCGCGCTCCTATTGAATATCAAGGGAACCGATGGCGCCCCTAAATATACTGCCACTGATATTCTGGCGCTCTACAAAGCGAAGCTGCCGCTGATTTTTGCGAATCCACGAGTGCTTACATCGATTGTGCAACGCCCCAAGTATGAAGCAACGAATTTAGAAGCTGTGGCTCTGGAACTCTGCGGCTCAGCGACCATGGCGGATCTCTACAAACCCACCATAGTAACTGCGTTCGACACGGTCTTAATGTCCCCCGTTTTTATTTCAAGCAACGATGAAGATATTAATGGGATGCTTGTGCGCGATGCTGCAAGGGCTACCTCGGCTGCTCCGACCTATTTCGAGCCGAAACAAGTCACAGTCGCCGGAAGAACATATTGTTTAATCGATGGTTGCATGAGTGGAAATAATTCGCCCGGGGTTTGCGGCTACACATTTGCCCGCACTTTATTCGGAAACTCTTGCGAGGAGGAGCTTATCGTGGTCTCGATTACGGCGGGTCACGTCCAAGACGCCGATAAAGCAACCGCGGGATATTCGTATGACACCATGAAAAATTGGGGGATCGTGCAATGGATGCTAAGCGCCACAGGATCGCCAATTCTCAGCATGTTCTTAGAGTCGAGCGATCTAAACGCCCACGTAAAGCTACTGGAACTTTTACCCAGAAACGATGATCAGAATTACGATCGCTACTATAAGCTGAGCGTTCCTTTACCGAAAGATAAAATGACCCTCGATACAATCACAACGACGCACCTGCAATATTTGGAAACGGAAGCGCTCGCCTTTGTTTCCGCACAGCAAACGTATTTTAATGCGATGTATTCAGTGCTGACGATGAATATCTCAGAGGGCGATGTTCCCATAATTAATCTGTCCGGGTGCACAGATGTAAGCGCACCCCCGGAGTCCAACTGGGTGCCGCTCGATAATAGCGCCTTTATTGCGGAATTTGGCACAGCTTCTGATGCCCGCTGGTCAAATGCTACGGGGTGGGTGGGATTTACTAACCCGCCGCAAGGTAGTAGGTCGGGAGGCAATTACTTACGCATCGATTTCCCGCGTCTGTTTATGCTTTCCTCTATAAAAATGAAGCCGGCTGCGAATGGAAACTACATTAAAACGTTTGAGATCGATTACCAATTAACTCCGGGAGTTTCGGCGCTTGTAACATACACAGAAGCCGGCGCGACGAGAGTGTTTACCAATGCAAATCAAATAGCCGGAAGTGCCGATCCTGACGAACATTTCTTAGCGAACCCGAGATCTGTGAGAACCCTCGTAATCTGGGTGCTCACGACGAACGTAGCTTCGGCATGCCGAATTGATTTCGAGGGCTACTATGTTTAGTCGGTGATCACTTCCAGCTGAAACGAGTATGAGAGACCGTTTATATCTGCAACAGAGCCCCGCCATTTTCGAAGCGATATTGTGAGACGATCTAAATCGAGTTGCGATGTGACATTTACGAAAGGGATGCTTGCGCTCGGTTCGTGGTAAAAGGAATATCTACCAAAGTCCGAGTTCATCTGAATTCGCAATAGATAGGAGTCGTCGAAATTGTTCTGTCTCCCAGTAACCGCTGCGAATTTGGTAAACGGGCGGAGCTCTTCGATATCAAGGTAAATATATGGAATTGCATTAAAGTCGACCATTTTCGGGCATATAATCGCGTAGCGACTGGGGTAATCTCTGAGTGGAACCGGCACTGGTTCTGGTGTGCTGGCGTAAACCACTCCGGGTTCTATGCCGAGACAGTCACAGAACTCCTGGTCTGAGGACTCTAATGTAAAAGGGCTATTCGGAGATGAGAACACGAAGCGGTTCGTAGACAGAGCGAGAGAATAGGAAACCGGGAAGAGACCGAGAGGATTAAAAGAACCGCCTGAAAAACCGAGTAAAGCATCACTGTTTAAAGCTCTCTCTTTCGGATATCGTTCGTTATCAGCATCGACGTAATAATAATCGTTTACGCTGGGAATCGGTGCTATCATTTTGGATGCGGGGATTACTGTGGGCTCTTCGTTCAAAAGCGTTATAGTTATTGTCTGATCGGGCGGAACAACATAAGAGCTATTGGGAATCTCAGCTGATAGCACACGAAATCGCCTTACATTATTAAGGCGCGTTTTCAAGTGCAGCACGCCGTTTTCAAGGTCTCTACTGTCGCAATTTATTGTTATTCTTTTCATAATCTATTATAGTAAGATGAAAGAATACCTGAGCTTTTCGAGCGATGATCGCGATGAGGAGTTTACTCAGCCAAACCAGTATGTAGTGACATTACCCCGTCGCTATGACAACGTAAAATCGGTGCGCCTGGTGCAGGCAACGGTTCCCAATGTTCTTTCGACCGTGACAAACGATATAGACGCCACTGGTGCAACCATCGAGCGCATGGAACTCTATTTCTCGGTCACAGCTTCGGATTCCGGATTCGTGACCATCACAATCCCCAAAGGATTTTACACCAAAGACGACCTTGCCGCAAAAGTCACAGAAAGACTCGAAGCAGCTCGCCTTTCAGATTTCGGTGGAAAATATATTAAATGCCGCTATAATACTACTTCAAAGATCTATGAGTTTTTCAGTGATAGTAACTTTTGGTTCAAGTTCTCCAAAGCTTCCCCTGAAACACTCAGAAAATCCAGTAATCGCAAAGCAATCGCTAAGAAACTCGCAATATTCGGTTTCAAAGATATTCAACTATATGTTTACGAGACATTTACCCCTTTTGCAAGCGATACATTCCTTGTATTCAATCCTGGGACGGGAACTGTGACACTCAATCGGCGCATTCGCGGCTATACTCGTGGAGATGAGACCCCGGCGGCGATGATCTGGCTATATATTGACGAATTTGCGCCGTTTATTCGCTCAGTCAACAAGCACGTCGATGGTTATTTCATGCGCATTCCAATCCCACAGGAACTCGAACATGGTGATATCTACCACTTCGACACGTCCACTACGGTGCCTCTCATTCGAGAATTCCGCGAATTAAAATCGTTCGACCGCTTGACGATTAAACTCATCGACCATGATGGCGCTCTCTTAGATTTCGGGGTTTGGGCGCATTATTTCACTTTTGAAATCGAAACCTACGACGCACCGCCGGAAATGAATTTCTACTGAGCCCTTTAAATTATTTTCTGATCCCAAAGATAAGAGAAGAAACGCTCATGGAGACTAACAGCCAATTCCAGCGCCCAACGCTGAAATCTATGCTCACCACCGATGACTACAAGGATTATTTCCTAAACAAGTCGCTGGTCATTGGAACGTCCTCTGGCACTAAGCCACTTCGAGTTCTGGTCGCCCCCGACACTGAGCCACCCAGCGCTCTCGGCAACCGAGTTGTCTTCAAAATCCCCCGCTACCATTTCCTGAATGGTCTCGCGCTGCAACTCGATCTTAACCCAATCACCCTCACTGATCTTACGAATGGGGTTGCTGCAACCACTGGCTACCTTCGCGTTATTGGATCGCTGATTAAGCGCATCGAAATCTCTCACGCTTCATTCCGCTACGTTGTCCCAGAGGATTTCGTCACTCAGTATTTTCTACTGATGACCGAACAGGGCGAACTCGATAAGAAACTTCGCTATGTGGGTGGTCTTGTCGGAACCGCTGGTAACACTGTCGGTGGAACCTACGAAATCGATTTACCCTCTCCTTTCGAGAAGGCGATGTTCCCACTTTGCGCTCTGAACTCTGAGATCGTGGTCGAAATCGAATTCAAGGCGATTGGTGATGGTATCATTGAGGATGTAAACAATGTTGGCAATATTTCGGTCGTAAACAGTGGTGCTTCCCTTCAAGTGCTGAAACCCCGTATTATCTGCAAGGTCGTAAATGCCGATGAGGCGGTTGTATCTGAGACCATTGCCCGTGTTAAATCGACTGGCATCGCGATCCCCTACAACGAAATCGGTTTCCTACACACAGATTTCCAGCCGACCGCCTCCGGTTCGCGAGTCAATCTCTCGCAACTCACAGGTGCGGGTCTCATCCACACTCTCGTATTCTCTGTGCGCCAAAACGCGAAGACGAAGGTTAACAACGGAACTCTCTCGGTTCTGGCTCCTCGTGCACTCAGAACCAACGCCGTAAGCTTCTATGTGGAACTCAACAATAACCGCCTTTACTCCAATACTTCGCTTCCTCTCATGATTGCCGCGACCGAACTTCAAGATAAATATGATGCGGCGATTTTCACCGAGAGCACAAGCTACCCGGCTCTCTCTGGCATTTACTTCGGTGCTGGAAACGGAAAGGCGTCGCTTCTCAACCAAGAGAACACGGGCTACATCGATGCCACAGGCACATCGGCGTTCGATCTGGTCTTCGAATTCAACGGTGTCACAACGGCAGCCGAAGGTTCATCAGAATGGTATGCGGGTGCCGCTTATCAGAAGATGCAAATTCAGTGCATTGCCCTCGCTCATAACATAATGATAATTGGTGCCGACGGAATCAGGCGTGTAAGTAGCTAAGGAATTCGTCGGACAAAAAATGACGTTCTTTTTATCTTTTGCCCATTTAAGGACAAGACAATTTACAGTATTATGGAATACGGCGGACAAATGGAAGGCATTAGGCGAATCGCACTTAATGGGAAGCATGGAGAAGGCAAATTTGCGCTTGTCGATGAAGCAGACTATGAGCATGTCACTAAAATCAGTAAGTGGTATTTTCATAATGTCAGAGGTTACGCATGGGGCTATGTTGGAAAGGGCAAGAATATTGACATGCACAAGTGGATTATGGGAAGCCGCGATGGGCACTTTGTAGATCACATTAGCAGAGATAAATTGGATAATAGGCGTTGCAATCTTCGCTTTTTAACCCGCAAGAGAGCGTCATTAACACTGGCGTGAGACGAACAAATAAGTCAGGTCTCAAAGGAGTGATGCAGAGAAAAGACACTGGAAAATGGAGAGCTGAAATTCAAAAGAACGGAATTTCTTATAATCTCGGATGCTTCAACACGAAAGAAGAAGCCGCAGCAGCATACAATGCAAAAGCAACCGAACTGTTCGGCGATCTTGCGGTTCTTAATGATGTGGATCCTGTAAATCTAACTCGTAGATTGCTGAAATCAACGAATTCGAGTGGTTATCGTGGTGTCAATCAAACGAGATCTGGAAAGTGGGAAGCGAATTTCATGCATAACAAACAGAGATGGCGCAAAATATGTGACACAAAGGAAGACGCAGCTCGATTTTACAATGAGAAAGCCGCCGAAATTCTGGGTGATAAAGCGATCCTAAACGAAATCTAAACCAATTACCACATTCAGTCTTATTTTTCTATTGTTTTTATAGTGAAAGAATGCAAAAAGGGACGACGCCCATGGATCTCGAAGAATGGAACCCGAAACAGAGGGTGAAACTTCCCGCACGATTTCTCCTATTGGCGAAAACCAATTGTGGTAAATCGGTATTCTTAAAGTGGCTGATCAAAGAACTCGAAGACCAGATCTCATACGTTCTGGTCTTTTGTCCAACGAGTTTCAACGGTTTCTGGGGACAAATTACAGACGAAGTGCATGATACCTGGAAACCGGAATATGTAGAGTCGATCATAGAAGCCCGCAAGAAGGCTATCATTGCGGGTAAGAAACCAAAGAATATTCTCATTGTGCTCGACGATTGTTTGGAGTCCGGAACTATCGATCTTTCGCGCGATCATTTGCTAAATAAATTGATGGCGCAAGGTCGTCATACGTTTTGTTCCGTGGCGCTAATATCGCAGAAACTAACAAAGCTTTCAACGATCATTCGCAGCAATGCGGAGTATATCATATTCCTAAGCTGGTCAAACATGCGAGAGTTTGAAGCATATCACGAGGAATTCGGAAACATGGATAAAGAGAGTTTCAAACGCATGTTCCAAGAATTCTGTCATAGCTACCAAGCGATCATTCACGATAATACGGGGTATTCTGTGCGATGGTGGGTCGAAAAAGCCGATATGATCGATGACCACCCGTTTACTAAATTCCACAAGCGGGCGGCTTTTGAAGAAAAGAAGCGCAAACAACAAGAGGAGCAAGCGACAAAACCGCCGCCTGTCAAAGATTCGACAACTGTATGCAAAACTTTATCCAAATTTGAGCGTGAGCTTGAAGGTATCCCCAAACTTTCGCAAATTTCGCCCAAGAAAAAGAAAATGTTAATCAAGTGTAAGAAAAGATAATCATGGTCTACCGAAAGAAGCCTCAAACCATTCAAACGGTCGCTTCTGGTAATCCTAATCGCGGACTTGAAGAGTCTGGGTTAACGTCGGGTGGCGGTCTCGAAATGCCCGAATATCTTATAGACACTTCGCCAGAGGAGGTCGCCAAGCAAGAGGCGATTATTGCGAGTGCCACCGCGGACAAGGGAAACCAAGATAGCGGTAAACGCCAAATGGACGATTTAGCTACTGTAAAACCACAGATTGGAGGCGGCTCTGTTGATGAAGCAACCGACAAAGTAATTAAAGCGCAAGTTGTCGCAAGCCAGCACAAGACACAAGACGTCCCGAAAGCCGCCGAAACCGAGCTTAAAAAGCGCGGATCCTATCAAAAACACACTGTTCCAGTCGACGTTGTCATGAGCTTCGAAGAGAAAGTGCGAGATCTTGAAATGAAAGTGTCAAACTACGAGAAATGGATGCAAGATTATAACGAACGCAAGAAATTAAAGGGTCTCGTAAAGAAAGAGATCTCGAAACTCGGATTAAAGCAAAAGGTCGACGTAGAGGAGATTAAAAAGGAGGAAAAGACAGATGCGCAAGCCGTAACTCGTCAGCAATCGGTCGCCCCGCAATATGCACATATAGTGCCGACTGCACCCGTAAATTATGCCGCAATGCTTGGTGGTAAACGCCATATCCGCTAATGACTGTGAATATCCGCAAGGCAAAGCTGAACCCGCCCGTATTTAGAGCGTGTCTTTATGTGGACTCCCTTGCAAAAGGGACAGGTCGGCTCCATAAACAGCATTATAAGGTCGACCAACTCATAAGGAAACACACGAGCAAGCAATAGCCTCATTCCCTTTTATTTTCTCCGATATTTAATACGTTGCGTCCTTGTAGGATCGATGAATTTCATCACACAATGCATTGAGATGTTTCATTTGCATTTCACAAGCACGTGCCACAACTCTTGCTGCGACACAACCGTAGAGGTTGATATAAGCGATGAAGACAATGGAGGTAGGCGCCTTTCTGTATATTCTAACCACAGCGACAATCACAACCACTCACGATCTCGATCGCCCTCGCCTGTGACCGCGGCTATGAGTTCCAATATCGAAACCGCTCAGATAGAGGACGTGCATGTAGAGCATATTAGAAGGCGATCATGTCCTGAGTTTGTAGAAGGTCATTTGCGCGCTGACTCCCCTTATCCGATGTATAGATTGGATCAAATGCCATTAGGCGACGATGACAGCTTAACAAACCCTTATGTATATCCTCAGCAACAAGAACAAACCGTCTGGAACGGTTATTGAGCGGTGAATTTCGGTGGCGCTTGTATCGAGCCAAGGGCAAAAATTGAAGGTTTCGGTAAAAGGTATTTAAGGGCAAGGGAAATAATACAGAGTGACAAAAAACTATTTTCTCCGGTTATAGTAAATGGCGAAACCCAAGATTTCAAACCAAGAGGCGATGGCGGCACAGCAGGAAAAGCGCAGACCCGGGCGACCGAAAAAGGTGATTTCAGAAGAGGAGAAGGCGGAGAGATTAAGACTAAAACGCGAAAAAGACGCCGAGAGGCAGCGAAACAAGCATCAGAGACAGAAACAGGAGCGATTAGCCGCCGGAGAGGCTACTATATTCACACCGGAACAGCTACAAAAGATCGCAATTCGTAAACAGCAGCGATACCAAGACGATGAAGAGTATCGGGAGAAAATCCGAGAGAAGGCACGTGAATACCAACGAAGGAAAAGAGCGGAACGCAAGCTGAATCCGCCGGTGAAGCCCCAGCCGCAAAAGCCCGCTGGAAGACCCCGAAAGCATGTCGTCGAGAACGCGAAAAATCCGTAGCGGAAAGTATCCGCACGATGCAAAAAATGATTAATTTTTTACCTCCATTTTTATTCCCCGTATCGGTCAAAAAAGCACTTAAAGATTTGGCGACAAGGGTATGAAAAGGAGAATTTGGTAGATTGCGCCGAAATTATTTTCTCCGGTTATTTTAAAAGAACTAATAGAGATGCCGCGCGCAACCAACAGAATCGCTAACAATGTTCGGGATGAAATTATCGGATACATTATGCAGGGATTGAGTCAGGATTTGCTAACCGAAGAACAGGCGCATTGGGCGATGCACAACACAATGAATCGGAAGCCCAAGCTCCAAACGCTGATCGACATTCGGGACACTCTGAATGGCATCATTAATCCCCGCGTTTTCCGCAGGGCAGAGCGGAAAGAAAAGCGCGCCGCTCGCACCCAAGTTAATATAGAAAAGCAAAGGCAAAAAGAACAAGAGGCTAAGCGTTTACAGCGCTTCGATCGCAAGCAAGAAAAGAAGCGGGCGAAAGAAGCGAAGCTCGAAGCGAAGCAGCAGAGAGGTAAACTAAAAGCGGTAGAGGATGCGATTAAACGCACTATTCTCGATCCAATCGCCGCATACGATCCGGAAACTCTCGCAACAATTACGTTCAAGCTATGGGCGCCCGGATCCGGTGCTCGGTCGTCGGAGGTAATTGTTATTCCCGGAATTCCCGAATTAAATATACCAGACAGAACCTTTGTCACCTACCGCAATATAAGAGAGACAGTTTCGGTGAGTGTGTTGCGAAGCTTTGCTCTGGCGAAAATGGATAGAATGTCTCAAATTCTAATTAGACCGGGTCAAGTTCGTCATGATTGGCATGAGAGCGAATCAATCTTCGATTTACTCGAAAACTACGATGAATTGAAGATTCGTCTGGGAACTTTCGGACAAGCATACGAGATTTTCTTCTTTAAGACACCACCAACCGAGGAACAGAAAAAACTACGCAAAGGTTTCGATGATTTTGGCGGCAGTGTCGATGATGCCTTTATAACTGTTCATGAGGTCGCGATCGATGGGGATGAAGGTGTCGAGGACGATGGAGCCGGTGCTATACCTGGCAATCGCTATGAGTTCCTGGATGAGGAGCTAATGGACAGTATGCGATGCACCGCGATTATGAGCAAATTCACAGACTACACATTAAATTCAAACGCGTCTGAGTTCGAAGATATTATTGAGCTTCCCAAATCATCGACATCTAACGCTTGCGGCTACGATATGATCATCTCCACATGGGGAGCGTCCATTAAGAAGTGTCAGGAGGCGCCAAAACCGCGATATACTGACTTAACTATGTCCTACGACGGTCTCTATAAATTCTTTCACGGTCGCGAACGCACACCTGGCGACTCTCTGGCTCTCACCCTCCGCCATATCGAGAAATTCTGTAAGAGAATCCAGACAGGCTTCCGCGTCTTTGATGTCGACGGAAAGTTAATATACAAATTCGCGGCGGAATCAATTAACAAAAACATCTTTCCACGCAATATTCACTTTATGATTCACAACAAGCACATCTATATATTCAACGATAACATCAAGTCGCTCGAAATGCGCATGGCAAAGATGGAGGTCGAAGAGCTCGATAATCATGTTCCTAAGTCGACCTCTTCGTTAGCACTCTATAAAATTCCGACGTGTCTTACTCACGATATCTTCGCGCACACATCCAAGGATCTGTTAAAGATCACGCAATTAAAACTATCGCCTGACGAGCGCAGTTTCATTCGCATTCTGTATACTGGGCGCGAAGGTCTGGAAGGTCTTCTATTTACGTTCCTGAAAATGCGATATGAGCCCGCTGTGAAGCTAACACCATCGAAACAGATCGACAGCATCACATTCAAAGCTAATGGCTCCATGTTCTCTATCAAAGATCCACGCACAACAGACCACTTTATTGAGCAAGATTTCGAAACAGAGGAGTATTATAATAAGGTCTGTGAAATCGGTAAGGGGTTCCGCGAGTCGCTACTAAATGCGACGAATATCTCACATTACAGCCCGAACATGCGCGAAATTCTCACGCACTACAAGCGATCCGCACTAAGCGGCTATTTCTATAAGCCGAACCCGAAAGCCACCTACACAGCCGTCGATATGGCGAAGTGCTACCCTTCGATTCTAAAAGGCATGCAATATCTTCCGAAATACAATGTGTTTGATGACTTCGTTCCCTTTAAAGCGGGAAGCGAAATTCTCGAATACGCGATCTACTACGTCCGTGTCGTTGCGTTTGAGAGAGAGCAAGCGACTTTCGCCGACGATGAGGATGTAGATTATGATGCCGCCATGTCTCGCAAGATTGATGGAATCGAAATTATTCTGGATCGCGCATTTTCCGTGAGTGGTCGCTGTTATAATTTCATGACAGGCTACACTCTCGCCATGCACTGGGCGGACGTAAAGGACAAGATAGAGATTATCGCGGTCGCGGAGCCTTCGCATTTGGTGCCCAATACGTCGATCTCCGAGATGAAGAAGGTTCTGTCAAGTGACATTCAAACCACAGACAAGAAGCACCTTTTAGTGAAAGATATCGGAATGCTCGGCAAATTCCAAGACTCGCAAACATCCACGAAAATGTTCTACAACCGTGCCGAGGCTGAAAGGTTCGCCCAAGAATGCGGAGGAACAGTAGAGGTGTTTACTTTCAATCCTAAGAATTCGAAACGTGTCAAAGCTCTTAGCGAATTCGAAGGTCACATCTATTTCGTTAAGATCAGCTCCCACCGCGAGCTCGTTAACGGATTCCTTCCTATCCACTTTCATATTTACGATCGCAACCGCGCTAATATGTTTGCGCAATACAAGCGCCTGACAGCGCGCGGGCACAAGGTTGCCGGGATCAGAACGGACTGTCTATATATCGAAGGTTCATGGACAAGTAAGAAAGAGTTCGACCGAAATGCGTTTGAGAACATGGGCAAATTCAGCTATATTCCCGGGAAAAGATGCCCTGAGAATGCTCTCCGCCCACCACGGGGTGTAACTCTCGAATTTCAGGATCCTGACACACTCATTAACCGGTTCTCGCTAAGGGACGAATTTAATCCTGAGTGCTTTAATTGGGTTGCGGAGCTCCATAATCGTATGCTTGTCCTTGCTGACATGCCCGGAAGTGGAAAGTCGACACTCGGTATTAACTGTTTCGCATCTCAGAAGTCGAATTGCTTAGTTATTTGCCCCTATAACAAACAGTGCGCAGAGCTAAGGGACTCCCTGAAAGTCCGCGGAATCGAGAATATCACCGTTCGCACTTTGTATAATGTTCTCGGGATCCGTGTCTCAAATGATCAGACCTACGAAGAGGCTATGAGCGAGAAAGACCAGAGGGCGTTCGTCTCCGAGTTCAGTCACATTATGTTCGACGAGATATTCGCGTATTCTGTAAAAGATCTCGCTAAGATCAAGTCGTTTATCGATCGCTATCCGGATATCAAATATTTGGCTAATGGCGACACCTATCAAAATGAACCGATTAATGACGAGCTCTCGGTTTCTGATCGCAAGGGCTACTATAAGCGCGCTGTGCAGAGCATGTTCCCTAACGTCCTGAGTCTACGCATTAACAAGCGGCACAAGAAGGAGACAGACCGTGAATTAATTCGGGCGATTAAAGAGGATCTCTTCGAAAACGGACTCGAAGCCTCACAGATCATTTCGAAATACGGCTTACCGACAATTAATGATCTTAACGCTATCCCCGACGGCTACTTTGGCATCGCTTACAGAAACGAAATGACCTTAGCCTACAACAAACTGATGCACGATAGACGCAAAGTAAATATCCCAACCGTAGAGGTCAATGGCATCAAATTCTACAAGGGTTTGGAAGTCGTTTGCCGCAAGTATCTACGCATTTCGCGGTCTGAGGGCGAGTCTATTAATGCATACACAAATTACACCTATCGGATCACCAAAATCACAAAGCAAATGGTCACATTAACGGACGTTTTCGATGGTGTCACGTTCGAGGTTCCGTGCGCGATGTTAGAACATTTTTCTCTCCCTTATGCAGGAACAGGTCATTCAACGCAAGGTCTCACACTTGATTCGGGCATTGTCATTTGTGAGGCTACGTTCCGCTATACCACTCGCGAATGGTTCTATACCGCGCTCACTCGTAACCGTGATCTGTCTACTGTGCTGATTTATACACCGATTCACAGATTCCAAGGAAAGAGCGACTACATCGAATATCTGAAAACGAAGATCCGCGGATATAAATGCCAGGATCAGCGTGCCGGGCGCGATTTCGACGAGGCGGATTATATTACGCCGGAGTGGATATTAGAGCGCAAGAAGCAACAGAAGGGCGCCTGTGCGATCTGTTCCCTTCCGATTCCGATTGAGCCACAAGATCCGAATTACAAGCTCGTCGTGGATCGCATTAACAACAGGCGCCCACATCTTAAAGACAATTGTCAACTCGCGCATCACGGGTGCAATTGCAGCAAAAAATAAACAGGGTTAATTAGAAGAATGTCACGGATCGTTAGAAGGGTAGCGGGCGAGGAGACAGAGACTACCATACTACCTATCGCGGTTCCTGAAACTGAGCAAGTCCCCCAAAAAATCACAAAACGCCAAGCAAAATCAAATTTATTAGGAGATGTTCCTTTTAGCATTGCTAACCCGTCCTCTAAGATCGTGCGCCGCATGTATGACCCAAAGACAGGTTTTAAGAACCCATCCGCAATATACGAAGAACTTAGAAAAGAGGACAAGACCCTCACACTGAAAGAAGTGCAAGATGTCGCAGCGAAACAAGAATTTATGCAGATCAACAAGAAGCCCCCCGCACCAACCCAAACCGCTTTTATTCCCATCACAGCCCCGCCGTGGTGCTATCAAGCGGATCTCATCTTTTATCTCTCATATGGCAGCTATAATTCCGGCTACATTGCAGTCCTTACTCTCATTGAGATGACAAGCCGAAAAGCATATGCCAAGAAGTTAAAGAATAAGGAGGGCGCAAGTGTTGCCGCCGCTTTTGCGGAGATGCTCACAGAGCTCCCCGCTCCAATGGTTCGATTGGAGACAGATAACGGTTCAGAATTCGTCGCGAAGGAGTTTCAGGAGATCGTGAAAAATAATGGAATAGAGCACCGCTTTAAACAGGTCGGAGATCACACTTCGCTGGGAATAATGAATCGCTTTCATTTGACCTTAAAAACGATGATAAACAATTACTGTGTCGCTTATAACACTGTGCGATTTATGGATAAATTGGACGACTTCGTTTTCAATTACAATAACACAATTCACAGAACAATAGGAATGAAACCCGGGGATGTTAAGCTCTCAGATATGGAGCGGATCCGAGCGGCTATTATTTCAAAGAAGAACACAATCGTAAAGGATATATTCAGCGACTTTAAGCCGGGTCTCCACGTCCGTGTATTATTGCCGAGATCAAAGTTTGATAAAGGAGCGACTCAAAGGTATAGTAGAGAGGTCTACAAAATTGCGGGAAGGAGAGGAAACGCGATAGAGGTGCAAGATGCAGCCGGGAACATAATGCCGAAGCTTTTTAAGCCGCACGAATTGCAAATCATTACAGAGGTCGAAGCTGTGGTGGAGCCATCGGGCAACGCTATTTTAGCAGCTGATGTAGAAGCCGCCTCTATCCGGCAGGTTCAAAAGGAAGGAATAGATGTTGCCGCAAGTGTTCCGAAAGGCGCATTATTGGAAGATCGCGCAGAAAAGACAAAGAGGGCGCTGAGGGAGCTCGCTAAATTAACGATTGCAGGAACTGAGAAGCTCTCAGAGGTAAACAGTCAGAGGTGGTATAAATCATTCAAGAATCAGAGCGCAAGCTATACAGCCCCTACTACGCGCATTCTTCGGTCATCTCGTTCATAACAAACCCCGAAATTATTTTCTCCGGTAAATATAAAAGAGATGGAGGGTGAAAAGTATTATGTTGATATTCCGTTTGATAAAAAAGACGTTGCGAAATCCCTCGGTGGAAAGTGGGATCGTGAGAATTCATGCTGGTATGTCACGAAGAAAGATCACTCTCTATGCTCTCAGTTCAAGACTCTAAGCTATGAGCAAGTGTATCAAAGAAACGTGAAGGTTTACCTCGATATTCCTTATGAATTTAAGGATCAAGCGAAGGCTGAGAAAGCCCGCTGGGATCCCGTTATGCGATGCTGGTATGTCATGGGTCTCGATCACCCGCTAATGGGCAAGTTTCCGATCAAGGAGCATTAATGTATATGTCGTTTTTTTCATTTTTTATGAAATTGGGAACCTTTGCTCGACCTGTAAGTCCCACTTTCGAACTTTTAGCCTTTCTTGTATGAGTTCGTTAATGTCCCGTGCTATACCCATTGTCTTCGCTTCGGCATTTGAGCCGCATGTAAAGATATCGATCGCTAATAGCCCCTGGTCGCTATAAGAGTGAGCTGTGGCATGCGACTCATCTAATAGAAAGCCAATCGCGAAACCGGGAGGGGAATTAGAGCCATCGAAAATGCATGTGTGCTGGTGCACGATGCGCATATTGCGATCTGTGATATATTGCGATAGGTTCGCTGTGATCCACTCGGCGCATGCCTCCGGGGACTCGGTGAACGGGTCGGTTATATAGTCGAGCATTACGTGGTAGCCGCGGTATCGGGAATCCATTATTATTTAAGTCGATATTTTTGTGAGCTATGTGGTTTCGTAGCCGCCAAATCGCGCCCTTTGCGAATCAGACCGCGCCACTTCGTAGTAGCGTAGAACTACTCTATACGCACGCGGATGCAAAGTATGACTAGTGTAGCCTCAGGGGAACGCGCGCCGGCGCTCAGAATGTAGCGGACACCTCGGTTTTCGGGCACTTGTGCCGATGGCGAACTTGCGCGTCGCGCCACGGTCGTGTAAGCTAGTCAAAGTAGCACCATCGTGCCCGGAAGCAAGTTACAAGCACGCAGCAATTAAGAGCGCGCCGAGATCGGCTTCCTGTCCAAAGTTATGCGGGAAAAACGGAAGGGGGTCTCCGCGAAGTCGCGATCGCTGGTGTTACGGTAAATAAATACCGGCGGCTATTATGCCTGGTGATACTATATACTATCCGGATCCGGCTATGGGGTTATACTATCCCGCTATACTATCGCCCGGGGTTATACTATCCGGCTATACTATCGCCCCTGGGGTTATACTATCCCGCTATACTATCGCCCGTGGTTATACTATCCGGCTATACTATCACCCCTGGGGTTATACTATCCCGCTATACTATCTCCCTGCGATCACATCACGATTTATCAGATGGCGATCAGCTGATTTATCACACTACGATCAGCCCTATCAGCTGATTTATCACACTACGATCAGCCCTATCAGCTGATTTATCAGATGGCGATCAGCTGATTTATCACACTACGATCAGCCCTATCAGCTGATTTATCAGATGGCGATCAGCTGATTTATCACACTACGATCAGCCCTATCAGCTGATTTATCACACTACGATCAGCCCTATCAGCTGATTTATCAGATGGCGATCAGCTGATTTATCACACTACGATCAGCCCTATCAGCTGATTTATCACATTCCGATCAGACCACGTTAAAATACTACGCTATCGCATGCTATATGTTTTCGGAATCGCCGCGATGTGATGACCCCGAATATGTCGGTGACGCCGGTATATATATGTATATGTCGTCATATGCGAAAAAAAACAAAAAACTAAAAATTTCAAAGTTGCGCGGGATCGCACACACGGAGGTTCGGACATATATACGAAATATATACATGACTAAATCGTTATTGTTTTCATAGAACTCGCATGTAGTGTGCATGTATCTTGCATAGTGGGCGGGGCGCGAGTGGTTCCTGGGTATTTTAACGTGGTCTATCGTCTGTGGAGTGCGCAAGTTTGTGCAGGTGGGCATTTTCGGCAGGACAAACTTGCGCACTCATCATACTCTATCGGTGGGGTTCACCTTGATTTCGTATTTTATTAACCCGAATTAAGGCTATCGGTGGGGGTCACCTTTATTTTTCAATTTGCTAACTGAAAACAGTTTGGAAACGATCGGGAACATTTCGTAAAAATAGGGGTCTTACTGTCCTTACTGAGAAATCGAGGGAGGGTTTAAGGGCTTACTGGGAATGGTAAGAGATTAGAAAAATGAAGAATGAAAGGGTTTCGCGATTGGTTTCAGTAAGGAAGGGTTAGATGTTTGAAAAATACAGTGCTAATTTATAATTTGTTACTGAGCCTTACTGAGAAATTTGAAAATGGATAATGGGCTTACTGAGAATGGTAGTGGGGGAGGTCGCGCAATTGGTGGGGTCTACCTGCAAGCGAGCGAAGCTCGACGTGGATCGACCTAAAAAGGATCTTCTGTCGTCTTACCTCCAGAAAAACAACGAAATCTGAACGAAACCGCCCGCGCTAACGAGGCTGACGGGCCCGGGGGGCCGAATTCCTTCAAGGGCCTTTCATCAGTGTTCTTAAGCTTTGCTAGCCTAATCACTCCCTACTGCCCGCGCACTGTGCTTGGCAACTTAGATGGATCGCATCTGGGTCATTTCCGGGTCATTTTCCTCAGTTTTTGGACGGTAGCCTGACTGAGCCTCAGGTTGACTGATTCAGTCACAGTCAGGGGGGCTGAGCGACTGGGTCAGGGGTGGAGCCTGACTGAACCCAGCACTATGCCGCAGTACTGACTCCTGAGTCCTGACTCCTGAGCTCGAGGCTGAGGCTACAAGCTTTTTTTTAAGCCTACAAGTTTGCTACAACCGTCACTACTACCGTGTAATACTTAATTACCGCGCCACATAATACCACGTTCTAAAATTTGTGCGCCGATACTGGCCCGATAGGCGCTTTAGCGCGGCACCAAATTAGCGCGTTTTCATCACTTTGGGCCATGGGGTACAGCCCATACAAAAAGTGTTAGCAAATCTAAGCAAAGACTGGCTCTTTAATTTGTCTTGTTGCTTTTAGTGCTCTTGCGTTTGTTTTCTTGCTTCAGTCGTATACGTACTTCTTGCTGTATATGCCCCCTAGCTATATAGGCAGCCCCCGCAGTGCTGGTGTCTAGAGACTGCAGCTGTGGCCGGTAATTCACCAAAAACAAATTGATATTAATGCGGCACCGAATTAATGCGTTTTCACAACACTGCGGCAGAAAACTTGAAACGCTTTAATTGTTTGCCGCTGGCACCGCTGCACTCTGGCCCGGCGGCCATGGGTCGAGTCGAGGGACTCGACTCAGTCGAATCAGGGAAAAAACGAGCTTTTTCTCCTTTCTGGCTCTTGAGAGGTGTCGCCGGCGCCGCCGGCTCGGAAATTTAGAAACAAAAGAGTCGGAACGATCGACGATACACCGGTTCGTGAAACGTTTTCGTTTTTTTAACTGGAGTTAACCAATACACTGCAAGCTTCATCTATAGCTGCGACATTACTCGTATGCCAATTACCTGTCAATGGGTACCAGCTGCAGGCTACTAGTATACGTACTCTGATATCGATCATCGGATACTAGTATATACTGCGCCCCTAATATCCGCGCCCCGGGCCGGGGAGGGCCGGGCGGGGGAGGGGCGCGGGGCGCGGCGGACAGGAGGCGTTGAGGAGCCGCGAGAGGTGCCGCTCCGAGGCGCTGGCGACTCAGTAGCGAGGGCGCGCTGCAGGCCTAGGGCGGCCCGCTCCTCGGGCACCGGGGCGGGGCGGGCTGAGCGCCGATAGGAAGTCGGGGCTGCCAGGCTGCCAGGCTGGGACCGATAGGAAGTCGGGGCCGGCGGCGCCTCGAGCTCCGCTGCCGGCGGGTCGGCGGGGCGGGGCGGGGCGGGGGCGGAGGCGGGCCGAGGGGCGCACGTGCACGCGGGACTGTCTTCGAATTTGTGTGGGCCCGGGTTCACGCCGCCGGCCCGAGGGGCCCAGCGGCCGGCGGCGTGGATCCACAAAATTCGAAGACGGTCCCTGACTCGGGGAAGGGCTCGAGGCGCTAGCTATATATAGGACGCCCGGCCGCCGGGCTCCGCTGGCGCCCGCAGCGCCGCCCGCCGCGAGGGCGCATCCGCGCGGGGCCGGGGCCCGGGGGCGTCGCGAGCGGCGCGCAGGGCCCGGGGCGGGGGCGTCGCCGGCGGGCGTCGCCGGCGCCGGCCGGTGCCTCACAATCCGCGGGGCGGGCAAGGAGGGCGGCGAGGAGGCGGGCGGCGCCGAGGGCGCGGGTCGCATCGAATCCCGGAGGCGTCGAGGGGCCGCCCCCGGCCCGGGGGCCTCCGCGGGGCGGCGAGGGCGGCGCGGGTGGTCCACGCGAGGAGCACCTCGAGGGAGGCGGCGTAGGGGGGGGGCGGGGGGGGGGTGCGGGGCGGGGCCCGGGTACATGGACGAGGGCGAGGCGGGCGAGGGTACGGTGGCGGAGGAGGCGGCGGCCGAGGGGGTCAGCCTCAAGCAGCAGGGCAAGGCGGGGCGGGGCGGCGGGGCGAGGCGCGACCGGGCAGAGCTGCCAGGCTGGCGGGCCTCCCGATCGGCCAGCCCCGCCTCCGCGCCCTCCGCCCGCCGCGCCCCGCCTCAACCCGGTGACCTAGCCGTCCAGCGCCACCCATGCACGCCCGCCCCGTCCCCAGCCGAATGAATGGCCTAAATGAATTGAATGGTGAAGAAGAGGTCGCGGCCATAAAACGAAATTGAAGGGAAACAATGCGGGACTCGCGATCGGGAGGAGCACGAAACACAAACGAATAGACCGAAGACGCAGCACGCCCTATAGCTGTATGTAGCGGGACCTAAGGTCGAGAGCAAACCTAGAAACCGATGAAGCCAGCTACAGCTACAGCTGCGACGAAAGGGGAGGCTAGCTAGCTAGTAGTACCCGTCGCCTCGGAGGACGGCGAGGACGGCGTGGGCGTCCTCGTCCCAGGGCTTTACCCCCTGGCTCAGCAGCTCGTTCAGATCCTCTAGGGGGGGGGGGGGGGGGGGCGGGGGAGGGGCGGGCGGGCGGTCAGGGGCTCTCATGGGTCGGAGGGGGAAGGGGGGGGAGGGGCGGAGGGGGGCGGGTTGGCCGGGGGGGAGGGGGGGGGGGCGAGAAGAGGGAGGGGCGGAGAGACGGTACGGTAAGGGGCTCATATGGGTCGGAGGGGAAGGGAGGGGGGCCGGGGGCGAAGAGGGGGGCGGGGAGGGGAGGGGGGGGGGGGGGGGCGAGAAGAAGGGGCAAGGGGAGGGGGTTGGGGGGGGGGGGGCGAAGAGGGGGGCGGGGGGGGAGGGGGAACATGGAGGGCCGGGCGCACCACGACTCATGCCGAATTCGAAGTCATCTACGTCGGAGCCGTACCCGCCCCCGAATCCGCCGCCGTACCCACCCCCGAAAACACAGCCGTACCCGCCCCCGAATCCGCCGCCGGATCCGTACCCACGCCCACGCCCGCGCCCGCGACCCCGCCCGCGTCGACCCCGCCCGCGTCCCCGCCCGCGCCCCCGCGTCGAATTCGCCGCCTGAGGCTGAGGCGGCGGGGGTCCAGGCTGCAGCTGAGGCGAACGTGCCGCTGCAGCTGGCCGGTGCCTGGCCGGCCGCGGGACTGAACTTCGGGCGTCGAATCCGTCGCCGAACCCGTCGCCGAACCCGCCGCCGGATCCGCCGCCGGATCCGTACCCACGCCCTCGCCCGCGCCCGCGCCCGCGCCCCCGTCCGCGCCCCCGTCCGCGCCCCCGCGACGAATTCGCCGCCAGAGCCTGAGGCTGGCCGGCCGCGGGGGCTGAACTTGCGTTTGGGGCGCCGGAGCCTTGGCGGCCGGGCTCGGGTTCCAGGCAGCTCTCGATCTCCCGCAGCGTGGAGCCAGAGCCAGCGTCCGACTGCAGCCCCGACGCACAAGGCCCGCCGTCCCATTCAGAGAGGGGCGAGAGGTCCCGGGGCGAAAGAAACAGAGCGCGCACCGGCTTCACACCTTCGGTTCTGCCGTTATGGGATTAGGGGAGGTGCTGCAGACGGCAGGCGCCGGCGCCGCGCTCTATGGCGAACCTGAACCACCCCGCTCTCGGTAGCTATAGCTTTCACGCGCGTTCAATTCACGGTCCCGTTCGATCGAGCGCATCGCCTCGTCCGCGCCGTCCTCCCACTGCAGAATTCGAATGCGCTCGAGCCGCAGGCGAACGTGCCGCCGGGGCCGCTCGGCTAAGGGAGCGTCACGCCGCATTCGCTCACCGGTTTGATACCGAAAGAGATCATTTCGAGGCCTAGGGTGAGATCTGGTCGGCGTCTGGTTAATGCGTTGAATTCTCCGCCAGGTTCTCCGCGTTTCCAACACAGCGATTTAGGGGGGGGGTACCTCCCAGTACATTAGGTTTGTATGGCAAGCCCGGGACTGAGTGTGCCGGGGGTATGGCACTGAGGCCGAACTTTGCGACAGAGGATCTCGAAATCTGACAGAGCGCGCTACGAGCGGCTTGCACCAGCCTCCTAGCTCGTCGAGCTCTACCTAGAGGTCGTGGCCGTTCCCCCGTGGCCGTGGTGGCACTGCCTGACTTCGCCGCGCGGCTGGCGAAGGTCCGATGCCGTAGGAGCTCGCCAGCCGACCAGCTAGCGTATCAGATCGTACGCACAGGTCATATAAACATCATCTGCGCCGATACAGTGCAACCGCGCCGCCCGCCCGCCAGGCGGTGTGCTCTGGAAGGTGCGGCGACCCGGGCGCTCTAGCTGCGCGAGCCTAACGTGCTTCAAACAGGATTATAAGATGCTGGAAGTGTTCGGAGATGGTCGGCGTGCTCGCCTTCGCACGATGATGAGGTCCGCCCGCTGCACCCGCCCGCTCGCCTGCCGGCGACCAACCGCGACCTCGCCCGACGCCCGCAGCGCACTGGCGGCATCGTCTGTGTCAACAGCTTACGCCGGGGCCATTGGGCGAGTCCGCCGCGCGGTCTGGCTTGGTGTCCGTCACTGCTGCGGTGCTGGTCGCTCCCGGTGCGCATCCCGGCAGAACCCCCGCGCCAGCTGTGCTCCTACGCAAGGCTAACTATGATGCGCATCGCGCGCACGATGTGCAGGGCGCCGTGCTGCGTTCGGAGGCTGGCGGTGGTGGTGGCAAGGACATGGGGTCAGGCTCGGACCCCTTGCCCGCGCTTCCCGGACGCGTTGGATCGTGCTCCGATGTACTTCTATGTAATTTACATCGTTGTCATTCATTTTCTGTGCCGCGGGGCGTGCTGGGCGTGCAGGGCGCCTCTGCTAGAGTGGTGCAGTGGTGGCACCCAACCCTGGAGAGGGGGGGCGGGCGCGGCGGCGGGAAAACGCATAGATTCATCGTACATAACAATCTAGACGACGCGCTATCAAAGGGAGACGCGGAGAGCGACGGGGAGAAGCAAGGTCTGGCCAAGAAGGGGGACCAGAAGGCGATCTCGGTCAAGAACGCCCGCCTCGAAGCGCCACACCATGCGCACGCAATGCCTGCATGTAGATAACATCAAAAACGAGCTAAGGAAAGGATGCAAAAGGTCGCGCCCGCGGGCGGCAACCGCCACCAAGAGCGGGCGGCCCAGGATCGGCGTCCCGCGCGCGCTGCGAGCGTCGTTCATCACTGTCAGCTTAGCTAAAGCTCATTCGGAAGGCGAGGCTGCACCTGCGCTCGGCCGGCGAGACGCGCGGCTGGTGCGCGGCCTCCTGGCGGGGCGTCGGTCAGGCCGGTCGCGCGGGGACCAGCCCAGCGCATCAGCAGATGCTCATCAGATGCTCATTCCGTTCGCGACGTCCTGCGTCGGCTCTGCGATGCCAGCGGTCAGCTTCCTGCGCTCCTACGTTCGCAGTGCGCCGCGCCTACCTTCCATCGGACCACAGCTAGCTCGGCGGGGCGCGCCCTCTCGTCTACGACATGCCAGACGAACTAACGATGCGGTGAGCTGGCCACGGCGCGCCTCCGCGATGGCCCGGCCGGCCCGCACTAGCTACGAGTCGATCTTCCGAACCAGGGCGCCCCCGTTGACCGGACCGCTGGAAATCTAGTAGCTGGCCGTAGCTACGCACGTCTAGCTTGCAAGCGCGGCGCCCGGGCGGTCGGATGCTCTCCGCCGGTTGCCGGGTGTTACTCAGCAATTTGGGCTGGGGGGGTCCCCACCTCGCCATACAAACTAATGTACTCAGCAGTACCCCCCCCCCTAAATCGCTGTGCAACCGGGCTCGGGTTCCAGGCAGCTCTCGATCTCCCGCAGCGTGGAGCCAGAGCCAGCGTCCGACTGCAGCCCCGACGCACAAGGCCCGCCGTCCCATTCAGAGAGGGGCGAGAGGTCCCGGGGCGAAAGAAACAGAGCGCGCACCGGCTTCACACCTTCGGTTCTGCCGTTATGGGATTAGGGGAGGTGCTGCAGACGGCAGGCGCCGGCGCCGCGCTCTATGGCGAACCTGAACCACCCCGCTCTCGGTAGCTATAGCTTTCACGCGCGTTCAATTCACGGTCCCGTTCGATCGAGCGCATCGCCTCGTCCGCGCCGTCCTCCCACTGCAGAATTCGAATGCGCTCGAGCCGCAGGCGAACGTGCCGCCGGGGCCGCTCGGCTAAGGGAGCGTCACGCCGCATTCGCTCACCGGTTTGATACCGAAAGAGATCATTTCGAGGCCTAGGGTGAGATCTGGTCGGCGTCTGGTTAATGCGTTGAATTCTCCGCCAGGTTCTCCGCGTTTCCAACCGGCGGCCGGCCCAGTCAGAGCTCGAGCCTCGGAGCCCGAGCAGAGGCCGCCGCGTGTCGATGCGCGCGGACCGGACATGTACTTCGAGAAACATGCAGGCTGCAGACAGAACGCCTACAAGCTAGACGTATCTCAACTTTGGGGCTCCAGTTCGTGGGATTGGACCACGAGGGGCGCCCAGCCCGCCATCCACCGCCGGAGCAGCTTCGGTCGGCCGAGCACGGAAAGGCCCCCTTGAGGGAGGGAGTACGCCCCCCCCGGCACCTAGGTGGAGTGCCGAAGATTGCAGCACCGGTGGATCGGGAGGCGACGGCCCGCCGCGGGCGGAAGGTGCCCGCGGGGGGGAGCCTGCGCACGGCGGCGCGCGGCGCGCGCGCGAGGTCAGGTCACGCGCACGGGCAGGATTTGATCTCGAGATCGAGACAAGCTTCGCACCCGTGACGGCGCCACGGGAGGTGGCGCGCTGCTGAACTCGAAGCGCTGCTGAGTATGGCCCGAGCTGCGAATTCGGGCGCGCGCGCGCGCGACGAGGTCAGGAATATTACGCGCGCGCACGGGAATACTAATGCACGCGCGGGGGGGAGGCTCGCGATCGAGCTCACGCTGCTACGGGAGCGCCAGGGTTGCCGCGGCGCTGCTTCGAATTCGACGGGCTCATGCGCGGAAGCGAAGCTGGAGGAGACCTGCGCGGCGCGCGCGCGCGTGCGAAAGGTCAGCGAATTAATATTCTAGGAATTTCAGGACGCGCGCGCGTCGGTCGCGAGGGCGCACCCGAGACGGCGCCACGGGATGTGGCGCGGGATGTGGCGAGCTCCAGCGGCCACGCGGAGAAGCGCACCCTTGTGAGGTGATCGAGAGCGCGCTCGTGGTTGAGCGCGCACCGAGAGCGCCTGCCGTATACGTAATATTTTAATGCGCGCGCCGAGAGCGCCTGGACCTTCGCCCCCCGGATTATAAGGTGCAGCATGCGCACGGACCTTCGCCCCGGCCGCGCGTTGCCGCGCGACCACGCCTGGTGGCGATTTACCGATCAGGTACGGTGGCAATACAATGACCGCAGAACCAGTCTTGGGCCCTTTTATACACGCATCCCCAGAGGGGATCTAGATCTCGTCCTTGAGCTCGATCTCGTCCTATAGCTATATTAATATTATATATTCGGGGGACAAGTTCTGGCCTGGGTACAGGCTCTTCGCGGCCACGCCGAGCCATGCAGATCGGCTTCGCTGCTCCAGCCGCGGCGCGCGGCAACACTCAGCACTTTCCGGACATGGCGGACTCGCCCCATCGCCGACGTCGCGCTCTTGAGCGCCTCGGCGCCGAAGCAGGCCCACCAGATGGCCCGCGCTCGGTCGGCCCGCCGCCTCGTCCCCGCCCGGTGCCTCTGCCCGATGACATGGCGTAGGCTGGGATCGATTTCGATGCGATCGGAGTGATCTATACCGCGCACGCGTGCTTTTTCCCACAGCTTTGCGGGCTGCCAGGCTGGGCGTGGGGGAACAAGTTAGCCGCCTGGGTACAGGCTCTTCGGCGGCCACGCCGAGCCATGCAGATCGGCTTCGCTGCGCCAGCTGCGGCGGCGACACTCAGCACGTTGCACAGCGGCTGGCCCCCAGAGCGAGAGGCGAGCTGCACGCTCTGGCAGGCGTGCGCGACGGGGCTGCGGAGCTCAGAGTGCAGCGGCGGCGCAGCGCCTGCGCGTTCAGCTCTCATCTCTCCGGCGCGGCTCACGAAAGGCGGCGGCCGGAGCGGGCGCTCCGGGACACGTGCAGAAGAGGAGGGCCGATGTCCGCATGCTCGCTGCAGCCACAGCAAGAACACCATCTCAATGAGCTCGGACGAGCTCGAGGTACGCCAGGATCGCCCCCGCATGCTCCGCCCTCCTACGCTGCACCGATCTAAATCTCACGAGACCCGCGTGCAGAGCCGGGGAAGAAGCGCGTCCCGAGCGCTCCGAATGGCGGCCGCCGTCGTCGGGCTGCAGGCCGCGCTGGCTCTGGCGGCGCCGGCGGCCCCCGCGGCCGCGCTCGCCGGGCCGCAAGAAGGGGCAGGCCCGCCCGCGCGCGCTCGCCCCCTCGTTTCCTAGAGCGCTAGCGAAGCTCTTAGCGCACGCTCGGCTGATCCCGCTTCTGCCGCAGCTGCTTTCTCCTCGAACCCCGCTCTTGTCCGAGATCTGGAATCCGCAAGGTTGGCTGTCTTCGTCCCTGTCCCTCTCTCTCGCGCGCGCGCTTCGCCTTACGTCCTTTGCAGTCTTCGCTCTCCGACGACGGCGCCGGCAGCCCGCCCGCTCTCCGTCCCCCTCGGTGCGCGCCGCGGACTCCGGGAGCCACTCGGGCTTCTGCTTCGCTTTCTTCTGTGAACCCGTACCCCTCCGCCAGGCGGCGGCCTGAGTCTGCCCTTCCGCCCCCGTCTTCTCCTCCCAATCGAGCTGAACAAGAGTGCGCCGCCCTCGCCCTCCGAGTGCAGCGCCCTCCGAGCCCCGTACCCCCCCCCCCTCACAGAGACGATTGAGAAGCTCGTTCCCGGCCTCGTGGACAGGAACCGGGTACCCCCCGCGGGGCTGGGCATTCTGGCGGCATCGGACGAATTTGCCGTACAGCTCCAGGTGACGAAGGTGCTGTACCCCTTCTGTCCCGCCTTTCAGCGTACCCCACACTTATCATCCACCTTCCACCACAGGGCAGCGGTGTGCTGGTCCTGGGGGTACGTGATCACGTGCACATGCGCACTTCCGAGCAGATCAGTGAGCAGCCTCTGATTCTCGTACCCCGTGCAGGTAAGGAGGGGGGGTCCGGCGGACGAGGCGGGCATTGTGCCCAGCAAACCCGCCTCCCGCCTACCCGGCGAGGCCAGGCGCGTACCCCCGCAGTACCCAGTCAACGCAATACCCCTCCCGTCTAATTTTCTTGTACCCCCAGGTACACGCGCGGAGACATCATCATAGCCCTCGACGGGCAGCGGGCGCGCCGACACCCCGCCCCTACCTCTTCACCCCCCCCCCCTCCCCCCCCCCCGGCCCCCTGAAGCTTCTTGCGTACCCGCAGATCGCCAAGTACTCGGATCTCCTAGGAGCCCTGGAGAAGCGGAAGCCAGGCGACACTGTCGCGCTGCAGGTTCCATTCTCGGCGGTTGCCTAATGTTCGGTAGCCAATTACAAACTTTCCGTCGCAGGTACAGCGCGGAGGGGCCGTTCTCGAGGTACCCCGCACCCTCGCCGCCGCCCGTTTCCAATGGGGGGTACAGCTGCGGATCCTGAGCAGGGAGGGGTACGCAGGTTAAGGTGACGCTGGAGGACACCAGGCAGGGATCCCCAGAGGCGGAGGGGATGGGGGCCGGCGCGGGGGGGGCGCGGGGGGGGGACCGGCTCCTGTCACTGTTCTGATTTCGCCTTCCGAAGTTCCCCCCCCCCCCCCCCACTACCCCGCCCCCCTCCCCCCCCCCACTACCCCTTCCCCCCTCCCTTCCCTCGCCCTCCCCCTCTCGAGCTCCGAGGCTCCTTTCCCCGACTTCGAAGCTACAAGTCACGAGTAAGAGGCTTATGTTACCATGGCCAGTAGCTATATGTAATAGGCCACTGGTAGCAATTGCGGACCGGTAGTCACTGCGGACCGTACTCCGGCCGTCCAAGGGGAGGAGGACTCCGGATCCGAGAGGGAAGAATTCGAAGGGATCCGGAGGGGCTTCGACTCGGATGCCAGCGCGTGCTCGAGCTCAGTCTACGTGCGCGATGCCAGATATCGATAACGATCTAGACGAACCTAGCATCCCCCGGGCCCGGATTTTGTCGCAATTTGAATGCGAACAACCGATTTGTGTGGGGAAGTCCGACGGTCACATCAGTCAAACAGCCTACGCCTCTAGATCTGATCTGTTCCAAGTCACACGTCCGTTTATAAATATTCCCAATTCCTCATTGATGAATACCAGCTCCTCATTGATGAATAAAAGCGCTAGTGCCGACGCCGAGCCCCTCGCTCAGCCCGTCGCCCAGCCCCTCGCCGACGGAGACGGCAAGCCCGAGCCCGTCGCCCAGCCCCTCGCCGACGGAAACAGCCAGCCTTTTTGTTGTCAATGCCGGATTCCTTCCTAATGGTGTGCATTCTGTATTAGCGCGCGCTTTAAAGTTGCGCCTCATGACCGTGCGGTCTCTCATTTCCTTCATAGGCTATCAGATTGCCGTTAGGTTCTCGTCAGAGTGGCTACTGGCTCCGGACGCGCTCCCTGCCTCTTCTATATATGTCGATGCAAGCAGCGCCAATTGCAAGGCGCTTGGGACCGTCGGACAGGTCAGCGCCGGCGCCGCTCACGCCGTTCTTCACGAACCGTTGAACAGCCGCTAGCGCTTGTATGGCACGTTCGCTGATCGCCAACGCCTCTACAGCCGCAACGGCACTCTCAGAGTCTGCCCGCCGCGCTTCCGGCTGGAGCCTCGTACACCTTTGCTGTCTCCGCGACGAACTTTTTGGGCTTCTTCGACGCCAGCTTCGATCACTTTCTTCAAAGTGTGTTGCTTCGAATTCAATTTAATCTCACGTTCTTCGTTCCCATTCGTAAAAAGGCTCATCCGATATTAATACTACGATCTCCCCGCAGAGTCCCGTCCTGGTATAGCAGAGGCCTGTAGGCTGTAGCTCTCCTCTCCGCAGTCCGCCGCCCTCCTTTGCCGCCGCTCCATCACTCATTCTCCTTCCCATTCCGCCTCGAGCTCCTGCCTCCTCCTCACCTGCGCCCCAAAACACGGATTAGTCCGTGCCCTGTTTTGCCGAGGTGAAGGAGGTGGTAGGAGGAGGAGAGGAGGAAGGAGAGAGAGTGAGTGGAGGCGGTGGTAGAAGGCGGGCAGCGGATGCGGGGGGAGGCGGGGAAGGGTGCGGGGAGGACAGCTGCCGGCGCTTTCCATCGACGGAGGCGCGACCGTCGGACGGTGTACACTCGAGCCAGCGCTGCGACGATTATTAAGGCTGTCACCCAGGCGAGCCGCGAGCACAGAAACTATATATGTGCACAGCAAGATTCCGAAATGTCTCAATTAAAGCTGTTAATGTGCGCAGAGACTCGGTGACCGGTTTGCGAGAGTGACGAGCCTACGTTCTGTCAGCGCTTTTGTCGAGATTATAGTTGAATCTCAGCCCGTTTAATTTCGTTCGAGCTGGCGAATGCATCTTACTGTGCAGATACCGTCAACACGGCCAGCAACTTGTGGATCCGCTCGATCGCCCGGTGTGACGGTGTCCTGCCAGGCTGCAGCTGGGTGCTTCCGTCGTCGGTGGTCAGCGCACTGCCACCGGGCACACCGGTACCGCTCGACAAGCTTTAAGCCCGCGCAGTGATCCGGCCGTTAACCCATCCGGCCGTTAACCCCATGCATTCAATGATTGTATTAATATTGCGGCATGCTCACTGAGTCAGCGTTTTCGCTGAGCTCGCGATCGGTGGCATTCGCTGAGCTCGGTGCCTGCGTCCCGCGGGCCCACGGCAAGCTGCACTGCGGCAGCTGCAGCCTGCAGTCCGACGGTCCGGACTCCCGGAGTCCGGACTCCGGACTCCCGGAGTCCGGAGTCCGACTCCGAACCCGCGGGGCCCGGGGGCCGGGACCTCTAGTCTCTAGATCGATACTGGAGTGCTAGAAATATTTAGTGGGCTGCATATTTATAGTACTAAATTTAAAAGTTTTTGGACGATCTACTAAATATTCCCGCCTGCTAAAGCCGACTCGGCGAGATTCTGTAGAGGTAGCCCTGTCTCCGCCATACAAAAGCCCGGGGCCCTGCGAAGACTGACCTACTAAAGAGTTACCAGCCGCTAAAGTGGCAGTTTTGGCGAAGAACTAATTATTTTCCTGTACTAAATTAACCAGTTCTCGGAGGGCTCCAGTATCTAGGCTCTGGCCCTCCGGACTCCGGAGGCGCCTCGGAGTCCGGAGTCCGGACCGCCCGGCCGCGCCGCCGCGCCGCCCTCCGGATCCGGCGGCCCCCGGGCCCCGCCGCCGGGCCGCCGGGCCGGGGGCCGGGGCCCGGGGGCCGGGCCGCCGGGGCCCGGCCCCCGGCCGCGGCTACCGGACCAGTACCAGGGTACCACCGTACCGGTAGGCTGGGGTAGTCTCTGTGCTAGCTATAGCTATAGATTACTAGTATAGTAGTACTTCCGATCGCGAATCGCGATCGATCGCGATAAGCCAAGCTGTCAACTTGTCATGACTCACGAATCATGATCAGTATTGGTGACGATTCAATTCAATGATGACAAGTACTGGTAATAATAGTGGTCTCATGCGATTCATATATATTGCGAATCACAATGCGATGACTCGGATTGCGATCATCATTGTCACAATATCAATGACACACGTGCACTGTGCAACGTCACGTGCCAACGTAAACGTGCAAACGTCGTGCATCGTGGGGATTCGTGGCATGCGCAACAGTGCAAGTGACAGTGTTGGGCGGTACAGTGTGACGGTCGGTACTGTAGGACGGCTTTTTTAGCCGTAGTTTTAAATTGCCGTAAATTGCCGAGAGGCCGAATTCGGCAATTCTAAGCATCGGCAATGTTGCTGGGGGTAGGTAGTTTCCTAGGCCGCCATAGAGCAGATAAAATTATATTCTGGATTCGGCAATTTATCGCCACGGCAATTCGATCCGGTTTGGGGCCAATTCGGCAATGTTTCGCCTCGGCAATTTCCGCCCGCTACAGTAGTCGTACTTGCAACTTGCAAGTTGCCTTTGGATTCGAAGTTGGTAACTTGCCAACTTTTGGCAAGTTGCACCACTTGCCAAAAGTTGGTGCCACGGTCCGACGGTCACACGGTGCATGGCCCAGTGGGCGTCGCCGAGTCGACGGCGAGTCGGCGACTCGACGCCCGGGCCGCCCGGCGGCCGACTCGACCGCGGCGAGTCACTCGACGCGTCGGTGCGAATCGGTGGATTAGATATTCGGTGCACGTGGGCGGCGGCCCCCGGCGGGCCGCGCCACGGCCCACGGTGGCCCGTGGCATCATGGCAATGATGGCATGCAAGTGCCACTCACTAGCCGCTAGCGCTGAGCTGGCAAGCCTTGAAGTTGAACATGAAGTTGCCAAGTTGCCAGTCAAACTTGCCACAACTTGCCACAAGTTGCTGTACCGTGTAACACTTATTTACTGCGCCACAAATTACTGCGTTCTAAAATTTCTGCGCCGGTAGGCGCTTTACTGCGCTACCAAATTACTGCGTTCTAAACATTCTGCGCCGGTCCTGGGTATTGACGCGGTAGTCTGCGGTAGGCCGCGGCCCGCGGGCGCGCGCGCTTTACTGCGCTTCCAAATTACTGCGTTCTAAAAATTTAGAGCGCAGTAATATGGTAGCGCAGTAGTTATGTCAGCGCGGTAATTAAGTATTACACGGTAGCCTGTAGGCTATAGCTAGCAATTCGTGTGGCAACAGTACGAGTTGAAGACTTGAAGTAACTGGCAAGCGCGAAGCAGTGCTGCACTGCGGCAGTCACAGTGCTGTCAGTGCGCATGCGGCATGCAGTGGCAAAACTGGCAAGTTGAAAACTGGCAAGTTGGCAGTGGCAACTATATATATAGCTACTACCAAGTTGCCAGCTTGAAGTTGGTAGCAACTTGCAACTTAATTTGCAAGTTGGTAGGGGTGACTCCCGCCAGTCTCCCGGCCCGGCCCCGAGTCCCGGGTGAGTATCGAACCGAATAGTATCGAACCCATTCGATCGAACCCGACGAGTTTTGAAGTTGGTGCGCGCCGCCGGCGGCCCGGCGGCGCGCCGGCGCCGGCCGCGGGCGCCCGGCGCCGGCGGGCCGCCGCGCGCGACGCGCGCCGCGGCGCGCGGGCGCCTTCGGCGCCGCGGCCCGCGGGCCGCGGCGCCGACGGCGTTTCACTGCCCAAAACGTCGACGTCAGAGCGCACGGGCTCGAAACGTTCAAAATTTGAATATTCAAACGGCTTCAAACCAGAAAAAATCAAAACTGAAAAAACTCATCAAAACTCACTCACAAAAAACGAATCACGATCACGATTTGAATCACAAATGCGCAAAGAGGCTCGTAAGTACCTTTCGGCCATGTTGCCGCCGACTTGCCGGCAATTGCAACTTGTAGGACGGCTTAATTCGCCCTAATTATATATAAACGTCGACTACGGATGGGCGAACCCCCCGTAGGTAGTAAAATTAAAAATCGACGTTCGCTGTATGGCGACCCAAGAAAGTGCCTACCCCCAGCAACATTGCCGATGCTTGAAATTGCCGAATTTGGCCTCTGGGCAACGGCCGCGCGCCGCGCGCCCGCGCGCGCGCGGCGCGCGGCCACGGCGGGCCCAATTGCAATTAGCAAATTACAAGCGTAGTAGTACTAGTAACATGCGGGCCCACTGGGCCATGCGGGCCTGATGATGCGGGCATCATGCGGCCCATCATCCCGCCGCCAATGGCCCCAAAATTGGGCCCAAATTCCCCCAATGCCGCCCCATGCTTCAATTGCAAATTGCTTCGAATTCAATGGCCCGGCGGTACCCCATTTGCCCGCCAATTGCAACTCGGCGGCAAGTCGGAGCCTGTCTGATGAAAATCAATCGTGACCTAAAAGACACAAAAAAGGATAAAAGGCCAGCTGCTGACTTACTGGAGTCTGGAGAGCTAGAAATGTTTATACTGTTTAGTGGGCTGCATATTTATAGTACTAAAAAGTTTTTGGGCGATCTACTAAATATTTCCCGCCTGCTAAAGCCGAGAATTCTTAGGGGTAGTTGGCCCCGCCTCCGCCATATAAAAGCCCTGCGAAGACTCAGCAAGACTGACCTACCAAAGATTTACCAGCTGCTAAAGTGGCAGTTTTGGTGAAATACTAATTATTTTCCAGTACTAAATTAACCAGTTCGCATGGAACTTCTCCAGTATAGCAGCCTGGCAGCCAGTGGCAGGTACATCTTGGCCCTACTAGGCTACTAGGGCTAGCAGGTACTATCATAGTATGACCAATCAATTGAACGGGAGGGGAGGCTGATGGCCTGCATGGCTGAGATGATGGCTCAGGCAGCAGAGGCAGGCTGAGTCTCGCCGCTGAGAGGCTGCACTGTGAGCCTGCACAGCCGCTGAGCCTCAGGGCCTGGCAGCCTGCAGTGGCCCTGCACTGCGGCAGAGTCAGAGGACTCGGGGAGTCGGGGCCTGTGAGGCTGTTCCAGCCTGGCAGAGTTCCAGTGGCTGAGGCTGCGGGGCAGTGACTGCCAGACTGTGCCAGTGAGTGCCAGTGACTGCCAGTGAGTCACTGAGTCAGTGACCCGGGGCAGTGCGGGTCTGCCAGGCTGCGCCGCGGCGGGCCTGCAGGGCCAGTGCAGGCCTCGGCGGACCCGGCCCGGCGGGGCCTGCATCAGCCTGGCAGGCTGCCGCAGTGCCGCAGAGTGTCCAGCGCGTTCGGCGTTAACGTTGCAGCTCAAGCTTAAGGCAGCTCCGAAGTTAGCGAGCCCCGAGTCCGGGGTCCCCCGACACGGCCCTTCTCGATTCCCGAACTTTGAAAGCGCTCAGCTCCGACTCGGCGATCCAGCTGCAGCTCCAGATCGACATCGAAGTCTCCCGCAATATCAATGGCGCACTCGTTCATCCCCGTCGATGCCGCCAACATGCTCTCGGCCATCGCCCTCGGCTTCGACTTTCTCGCGAACTGGAGCCCGGGGGCGAGCTCCTCCTCCGAGACGTCCACCGTCGCGCGCGCTTCCGGCTGGGGGGTGCGCACGCACAATCCCCGCGTCCATCGCCACCCGCGGCCGCGCCCGTCGACGACGTGAATGCGCAATCTGACGTTAGTGTTCGCATTTCGCGTGCGCGTGCGCGCAGGGCATGGGTGACGACGGAGTCGTGCGGCGCAAGGCTCTCTTCGTGGAGCCCGAGTCGGATGTGGAGGTTCGCCCCTGCGCCTGAATTTGAATGTGGGGCGGCGCGGCGGGCCCGCGGCCGGCCATTCCAATCGCGACCTAGGCCTCAGCTTGGCTTGCGCGGATCGGGTCTGAAACGCTCACGCGCGGCGCGGCCGCAGGACGCGCAGGGAGACGACGAGATCGGCCTCGTTGTTAGGCGCGACGTCAGTTGCGTCGCCGAGGACTCCGACGCCGACTTGGCGCCCCGCCGCAACGTCGTGTATGTGGATTCCGAGGTGCGAATACGCTCGCCTTTCATTTCGCCTTCCAAGTTCTACCTCGAACCGTGTATATGTATGCGTTTGAATGATATATATATAATTGATCATCGCTGTCCCGGTCCGTGCGTAGGATGACGAAGACGTCGACGTGGCTGCCAGCAGCAGGAACGTTGTGTATGTGAACAATCAGGTGCGCGCATGCGCATGCGCTTATAATAATCATATATAGTATATACGCACGTGCACTGCGCACTGCGGCACGCCCTTCGCAACTGCGAAATCCATGCATATGCATGATCATGAAACGTTTCTCATCGTCCTTCGTTGTGCGTAGGATGAGGATGACGTGGCGCCCCGCCGCAACGTTATGTTCGTGGACCCTGAGGTGCATTACACATGCATGCCCTTCCCGAAATGAACCTTCAAATATAACGTTGACTGTTCTTGTGTGTGCGCGCGCCACGCATGCGTGCAGGACGAGGACGATTCGCTGTCGCCGCTCTCTGGGACGGCGACGCGCGTGCAAATGGCCGCCTCGCCCAGCGACGACGAGGTGGGACTCGCTCGGAGGGCCGTCTACTTCGTCGATCCCGAGCACGAGGTCAGCAGCCACAAACCATGTTCTCTGCAATAGGAGTGCTTTAGACTGAGGCTCGAGCCTCGAGCTTGCGCTTCCACGATAACTTGATTTATACGTTCTTCTAACTTAGTAAGAGGCCATAAACACCTGTTCGAAGGCAGCTTTAACTGAAGGTTACGCGTCCATGAATATCTGTCCGACCGCCGGGCGGATGGCGCCGCAGGACTCGGAGGACCCGTCGGACGAGGCGGCGCCGGCCGGCCCCTCCTACCTCGCCTCTCGCCACCTCGATTACGTGCTGGACGACGCGGACGTGCGCTATTCTTTAAATTTATTAGAAAGCATCATGAATACAATCTTGTGGCGAGGGCTGACGCCAATCTTCATTTCGATACTGCAGCGCGTGAGCGACGACGACGCCACTGCCGTCTGTGCGATCGGCTCGGCCCTCGCGGGCGCCTCGGGCCCCAACGGCGCCGGCCTCGGTTTCGACGAGTTCGTCTGCTCGGGCGCCGGGTCCTGCCGCCTGGCCATGGCGATCGACTCGGACGCGAGCGACGCGGAGCTCGGCATGGTCGGGGAGACCGACGAGGACTGGATGTCCTCCGCCTTCATCTAATTTTCCTTCCGTTCATTTTCGAGTTCTCAGCTTTTTCGGGTGTATAAGCCTCTTTTCCCAGTAGTTCAGGATCATGTGTACTCTAGATCTCCCTTTCTACAGAGCTTCACTTTGAGCTTGTGCTTGCTTCAATTGTCTGCCATGCCATTTGTTCAGCCTGCCAGGCTGCTTCACTCCGATCCCTCTTTAGCGCTTTTTCATGTATGCAGAGCTTTGCGAATTAGATATTTATCGCTGACGTCGATTGACGCGTCCGACGCGTTAGTCGATCTTCACCTCTTTGTTTCTTCTTTCATCACATATATAATGTTGCGTATGTAGAGAATCGGAAAGCTGAATACTTACGCATGCGTTCACGAGTTCTTCTGACCTGCCCGCGGCCGATTGCAAGCTGCGTCGATCAATTTAGTGCTTTTTTCTACGTGATCTAGATATCGATCTGAATCTAGCTAATTTTGAGCTCTATTAGTTTTTAGCATTGCGCTTCAGATCTCGATCAATTGCAAGCTCACCTATACGTATACGTAATTCTTTGTACCGAAAGAGTCATTCCTGATCAGCGTTTATTCCTACGGTGGGGCTGAGCGGGGCCCGCGGGGTAGGAGCGGCGGGTTGGGGGGAGCGGAGAGGGAGGGAGGGGTGGGAAGGTACCGGTGGGCAGCCGATCGCGAGCGCTGGGGGCACCTCTGGGGTGGGGAGACAGATGCATAAAAAAGCGCACCGAGGCCGCGGCCGTCAGCGGTTAGGGCCTGCAGCGGTGCAGGCCTGGGGCGCAACCTATGCCTGCGAATGCACAAGTCCTCCTCCGGATCCGGGGATCCCCACGCAGCTTCCAGCTTCAAGGGTTCATGTGATCAAGATCAAATTTTCCGGAGTTGGATCCCGCCGCTACATCTAGAAGGACCAGCAGACACCGCAGAAGCCTTGAAGCAAAACGCGCAATTAATATTACTACCCGACATCCAGCTATTGTTAACGTTATACATGTACAGCGAGCCAGCTATAGCTATACATATACTGCAATTGGATATCCACGCCATGATGGTTCACGTATGGCGATATGCACGCCATGCATATGATGGTTGACGTCAGGCGGAAACTTTTGAGAAGCAAAAACGTACACATCTCATCTGATCAATATCACCCGAATGAAACAAGCTTGCGCGCTGAAGCAAATCAAACGCCGACAACTCGACTTGGATGAGTTTACGGAAGGAACTGAGCTCGAATTCGCCGAGGCCGACGTCCGGAATTGAAACTAAGACCGCAAAAAGACCGCAAAAAGGCTTGGGGAAGCAAGGGCGCAGCTGCGTCTACAACGCTAGGCTAGCTAGGTAGCTAGCTAGCTAGCTAGCTAGATCGCAAGCGGGAATATTAATATTATTATGATGCAGCAGGACCGGAAATTGGGCCCTACCCCGGAAGATGGGAAGAGAGGGGGGCTTGGAAGACGGGGCAGGAAGCGGGGGGAAGGAAGGGAAGGGGCCGTGCAGGCCAGCCGGGTGGGTGGGGCCTCCTGCTCCTGGCCCGGCCTGGCCATATATAGCTCCTGGCCGACCCTACAAAGGCCTGGCCATACAAAGTTCCGGATCCGGGGCCTAAGCGACCCAGCCCGGGATCTTCATCTGGACGATGAACCAGGCGAATCCGGCGAGGTACCCCACCAGCGCCACGGGGGCGATCCGCTTCATGTACCAGAAAAAGTTCTGCGCAAGAAACCGCTTCGTGAGGGAAAAAAAGGAAAAAAGGGAAAAGTGCTTTTGAGAGAGATATTTTCTCTAGGCCCGGCGGCCCTGCAAGACTAGAGGGCCGACTTGAAAACCCTAAAAGAAACAACGGATCCCGCTCGCCGATCCTTGTAGAGTTATGTGGTTTATATATATATATAGATGTATTCGGCCTTGCTAGAGGACCATCTTCTAGAGGCCCTGCGGGGCTAGAGGACCCACTGATCCCGTTCGCCGTCGCCGATCTTTATGTGGTTTCCCCACGCCGGTCCCAAAAACATTCGAGGCCTCGCCACTTTAGAGTTATAGAATCCTTAAAAGATCCTTAAGCTTATAGAGTGCCTCACCACTTTTTCCAGGCCCATGAAGGCCTATGAGCCACTTTCTCCACCACTTTCTTCTAAAGCCCTATGAGAACCAATCGATCCCGTTCGCCGATCCTTATGTATTGTTCGCCGGTCCTTTTATTGGAACATAAGGATCGCCGGTTATCTTGTGTTATGTTATGATGTGGTATGTGTGATCGCGGACCACTTTCTCGAGGCCCATGAAGGCGACGCCGGCGGCGCTCCCGATGATGAGGATCGAGCCGCCCGTCCCCGCGCAGTACGCTGCGATCCCGGACGAGTCAAATTCGGATCGGATCCGAGAGCCGAGCTGGCTCGTCTGATCTTCTTGTGATACAGCCTCATCTGCTTAGCTCTGTTCCCCCGTTGTCTGTTGCTTTTATCTTTCTCTTATATGACTCGTCTCTAATCCCGCCAGCGCCAATTGGCTCTGATTATATGATCTGAAGTTTGCTTTGCTTTGTTTGCTGTCGTCCTTTGCGCACCGAGGAGAAGCCAGAAGGGACTGTCCTGGGGGTAGAACGGATCGCCGTTCGCCGTGGGCGTCAAATTGTACATCTGCATCGCCGCCGCCACCTGCGGCCCGGCCCGGCCGGGGCGCCGCTCAGCGCCGACGATCAAATTAAGGGAAGGGCGCGGCGAGGAAGGGGCGAAATGGACGGCTAGTCCCCTAGCCGCCCTATAGAGCACGGCCGGGCCGGGGCGGGGCGGGGCGGGGCGGGGCCGGGGACGGGGCGAGGCCCTAGGTTGGCTTGTAATTAGCTAAAGGCGGGGGGGGGGGGGGGGGAGGGGGGGGGGAGCGGACCAGGGGACGTTGTCGACGACCGCCGAGAGGAGGCCCTGCGGGGAGGAAGAAGGGGGGGGGGGGCAAGGCGGCTCCGTCAAGAAGAGGGGAGGAAAAAGAGGGGGGGGAAGGGGGGGGAAGGAGGAAGAGGGGGGGGGGGGGGGCGAGGAAGACTCCCTCTGGGAGTCATACGGAAGACGAAGAAGCGCTAAGAGCTGACTGAAGCCAACTCGCCCCGCCCCGCCCCGTTCGGCCGTCCACGCTTTTGGCTAGACCGATTGCAACTTAAGCGGAGGGGAGAGAGCGGCGCACGATGAGGAGCGCGATGACCTCAGACGACTTCTCTCTGGAAGCTAACTAGAAGAAGCTTAAGAAGAAGCTTAAGAAGGAGCTTAAGAAGAAGCTTAAGAAGAAGCTTAAGAATCGAAGAAGCTATAGCTAGACCGATTGCAACTTAAGCCTCGGAAGCGGAGGAAAGAAAGAGAGCGACTGACGCACAATGAGGAGCGTGATGACCTCAGACGACTTGACGCTCTGCGAACGAAGTCAGCTGAGGAAAGGCGAATCACTGCAGCGCGGATCATCGGATTAGCCTAGCAGGCGATAGAGCTAGAAGCGGTCGGAGCTAAAAGCAAACTGAGCCTTCGCTACCGAAGCTCAGATTAATTAGCCTAGCTCTAGTTAAATTTACTTGTGCTTTGGCACTGGCTCAGCTATATATACATGTATATCTAGCTCCGCTCCGCTCGGATTCGGGCGCACGTTGTTGAGCAGGACTGCGAGTTTCTTCAGGAGGCCCGACACGGAGAGCGTGCTGCGCGGGCACTCCCCGTCAGCCGCGATCAGACCCGGCAGCCGGGAGAGTTCGGAGAAGAGAAGAGGAGGCAACGAAGAGAAGAGTTCGGAGACTAAGAGCTGCATCTAATGATAGATAGGTAGCTACAGGTAGATATATATATATATATATGACGCCGGAAGAAGAGGACAGAGCTAGTCAGCAAAGGACCAGGCTAGGAGCTAGGAGCTAGGACCTTAAGATCTGGCCGGCTGGCCGCCTGGCTCGCGCGCTTGCCTGTCGGCGAGCAGAGCGCCAAGGAAGAAGAGAACGGAGCTAGAGACATAGCCAAGGTCCAGGATCATAGATCATAGGGCATAGGGCCCTAGAGGTGGAGCTTCTAGATCATGGCTTGCCTAACGGCGAGGAGGATGCCGAGGAAGAAAAAATGGAGGTATAACTATCTATATCTAAATGGATCTTAAGAACTTTGATCAACAACAAGGGCCATGGCCCAGGAACATGCCGAGGCGATCTTAAGAACTTAGATCAACTCGCCTGACGGCAAGGAGGATGCCGAGGAAGAAGAGGATGGAAGTGATGTCGATCCGCGAGAGAGCGTGCGGCATCCTGGGCGGGCAGGAGGGCGGGGGGGTCAGGTCCTGGGGAGCTGTGCCGGGCGGGGGCGGGGGGGGGGGGGGGGAGGGGGGATACCGGAGGTTGTGGCGGCCCTGCTTCTCGTGGGCCTGCGCTCGCGCCGGATCCGGTCCGCGCCGGTCAGCTCGAGCGGGACGGCGCGGGCGAGCAAGCGGCAGCTCATTATAAGAGACGCCACTCGCCCGTCTAAGAGGCTTTAGCTCAGGCGGGGCGAGGGGAGGCGAGACCAGCCATAGATAGCTATCCACCACCTCTTTTGCTTCGCTCGCTTCGCTACGACGAGCTTGGTTGATTCTAATCGGGCGGACCTAGGCTCGCCCCGGGATCCTTGGGATCTAATCGGGCGGGGATCTTATCGGGAGGGGATAATTAGCCAGAGCTAGCTAGCTTCGAGACGTCATTTGGCTAAGCTAGCTTTCCAAGCCAAAGCTAGCTGGCAAGCTTCGGCAAGCCAGCATCGAGGCGGGGCGAAGCCTCGGACCTTGTCGGTGATGAGCCACATGGCGGCGAGGCCGAGGAGGATGCCCATGAAGGGCGGCAGGTGCGTCACGATCTGCGGAAGGGGAAGGGCGGTCCTGAGAAGGAGCCAAAGCCAAAAAGAAGAAGAACAGGAGGAGGGGGAGGGAGAAGCTAACTGTAAGCTAACTAACTAACTTCTCGGCGCGGACGACTAGTAGCGGACTAGTAGCCAAAGCCACTAACTAGCTTCGACCTTTTAGAGTAATAATTATATATATAATCTCAGGGCGGGCGGGGGCGGGCGGATAATCTCGGGGCGGGCGGGGGCGGGTGCGGACGACTAGTAGCGGACTCCCTCTAAGGAGGAGGAGCTGTAGGATAACATAGCTTCGACCTTATGTAAAGAACAATAATCTCGGGGCGGGCGGACCTTGAGGATGGGGACGAAGAGGAGGGCGCCGATCCCGACGGCGAGGACGAGGCGCCCGTGGGCCTCCAGCTGAGCTTTCTCCTCCGCCGGCAGGCCCGCCAGCGTGCTGCGGGGGAAGGGAGGGGCTCAGAAAAGATTCTAGTCTCAAGAATAGCTCAAGGATGATGGGAGCGCCCGACGCTTTTCATGCTAGCGTGTTGCGGGAGAAGGAAGGGGCGGCACGTCAGGGCTAGGAGCTAGCCTAAGGGGTCTAGGCCCTAATTGAGAGCCTAATCTAGGCCCTAGGCCCGCCAGCGTGCTGCGGGGGGGCGGAGCGGGGCTCAGAAAAGATTCTAGACACGTTGCTGCGCCCACGTAATCTAGCCCACGCGAGGCTTATCTAGGCCCTTGGCTTGCCGTGCTGCGGGGGTAGGAAGGGACGGCTCGCAATGGCTCCTTGGGCTAGGAGCTAAAAGTCCTAGGCCTAATCTAAGAGAGTCTAATCTAGGCCCTAGGCCCCCCAGCGTGCTGCGGGGGCCCGGGGGGCGAGGGCGGGCGGGGGTCAGGATTCCAGTCTCAAGGATAGGAGCGCCCGACGCGCGCCTAGATTTCTTTCTTAGATTTATCTTAGCAAGCTCAGCGGGGCGGGGCGGGGCGGAGCGGGGCACCTCTGGGCGTCCAAGGGGTGCGGCCCCGGGTCCTGCAGGGGGGCCAGCGTCCCCGCCTCCAGGTCCGTCCCGGACATCTTCTGGGGCGAAGCCGAAGGAAGCGGAAAGAAGTAAGATCTCGGACAAGATGAAGCAGAAGGTCTTAAGCTTGGTGAGAACACTAAGTAATGTTCCTCTTAAGACTTCAGTAAACTTGGTGAGGCCGCGTCGTCGAAGAAGCTCTCGGGAAGAAAGGCTCAGGGGGGCGCGCGCGCGCGCACCGTCCGGTCGAGGGGGTTCGAGGGGGCCCCGGCCAGGACGCCAGCGTCGGCGTCCGCAGCCTGGGCGGGGTACAGGCGGGCGCGCGCGCGTCGGATGCAGTCGAGCGGGAGGCTTAGGGGCGTCGGGCGGGGGGTACGGTCCCACCTCTGGCGCGGCAGCGACGGGTGCGTAGTGGCCGCGGGGCGTGGTGCCCTCTGCTCAGATCAGATCAGATCGGATCGGATCGGGTCGGGTCGGGTCGGGTCGGGTCGGATTGAATCTGAGCGTAAAACCTCTGAGCTTAGACGGACCGTCTGCGTCCTCGTGGACGGAGGCCGGGGACTCGGCGCCCTGCTTCCCGCGGGGCTCCGGCCTCCGGATCTGACGTGTGAACGCCCACCAGTCAGTTCAGGTGAGCGCTTGCCGACCTCCTCATCTGAGTCCGGCCCACCGCGATGTCGTCCTTGGCGAAGGCGAGGTCGGGGCTCAGACCGAGGGCGCCCGAGTGGCCCCGTCCCCCCTTCTCCCGCCCCCCCTCAAGCTCCACTTCGTGCTCCAGATCTTCTTCGTCGGAGCGCTTCGGGCCGGCCACCGTCCCGTGGATGAAAGGCGTCTTTCGGGGCGCGGCGGGGAGGGTCAGAGAAAAAGAAAGGGTCAGAGGAGCGGCGACCGGGGGGGGGGGTACGTGAAAGGACCTGGGCAAGTAGGGTGACAATGAGGGAGATCAGGGAGGGTATCAGGAGGCCCTTCATGGGTCCCGTCACCTGAGCGGGAGAGGGGGTACAGTGAGCATGTGGAAAAGGGGGGTACAGCGTCCTGGGCGCAGCGCACCGTGACCTGGTTGCCGATCCAGAGCATGGTCGTCGTGACGTCACCGATGCAGGTCCAGGCCCCGCCCGCTGCGCGCACGGGGGCGGCGCCCGAGTCAAGATATCGATTTGAAGATAACGCACGCATGTCCGAGCTTGCATGTGTGCAAACAAATGATAAATTTATCGATAGCGCCTCCATAGCTCTTGATCTCGCTCCAAACGCGCTCGCACCGTTCGCAGCGATGACGACGATAGCGCCGAAAACCAGGCGGTCCTCTCGGTTCGGAAGCAGGTTGCGCAGCAGCGAGATCATCCTTATATTTGATTTATTAGTTAATCACTGTAAAGAGCGATGCGCTTAGGATGATCCTAGAAGCTCGGAGGTACCCGATCGTGGTGGTAAGGTTATCCAGGACGGCGCTCACGAAGAACGTGAGCAAGGCGATGAACCTGTACCCCCGTCACATCGGAGGGGGAAGAGGGGCGAGGGGGGAGAAAGCCGGCGGGGGGTACGGCACCAGAGGAGGCCGCGCTTGGAGCGGATGCGGATGACGCGTTTGATGATGCGGAAGCCGCCTGCGAACGAAGCCGGCGAGTCAGGGGTACAGTCAGCGGCCGGGGGGGCGTCCGGCCAAGCGGAGGCGAAGCTCGGGTGACGGCCGGCCGGAAGGGGAAGGGGAGACGGGGACGAACAGGGAGCCGCGGGGGGGGGGGGAAGGTTCCGGGGGGTACCGGGGAGGGCGGGCGGGGCAAAGCCCCGGGGTACAGGCGCACCGTGGCCGTCCATGAGCTCGACGATGGTGACGGCTCCCAGGAGGAAGAAAACGATCGAGGATACTTCCTGGGATCGGCCACGGTGGGTCGGCGCTAGCCCGCAGCCAGCTAGGGTACTAGGGGGGGGGGGTACTAGGCTGAGCTGCGGAGGGCGCACCGAGAGCGTGTGGAGCAACTCTTCGTTCGCGAGCTCGGCGTTCGGCGCACTAACGAAGATGATGAGCCTGTGCGTGCGCGAGAAGGGGCTCGAGCTCAGAACGAGAGACCGAGCGACGGACGGACGCGCGCCGGCGGCGCCGCGGACCAGCAGATGACGGCGAGGAAGATCGACGTGGTGCCCTTGTTGATCCCGATGTTGTGCTCGACCGTGATGCCGCTTGGCGCACGCGCGTACGCGCACCCGTCAGCTAAAGGTGATGCGTACGTATACGCGCGGCGCGCTCGGCCGCGTGACGCCGCTCTGACGCGGGGGGTGAGGGCGGGCGGCTCACGCGTAGCCCAGGATGAAGACGACCATAAGGATGTAGTCGCGCGCGACCAGAGCGCCCTGCGTCGCGATCGTCGCCTCCACCTCGTGTCCCGTCCCATGCGCAGCTGCAGCCGCCGCCGCCGCGACGTCCGCCACGGTCGCTGCTGCAGTCCTACGATCGGCCGCAAGGCAAGCGATCAGAGAGACGCCGGCGCGTATGCAATGCGCTCACGCTCACCCTTCCCCCATCTGCGATCAACAGCTGCACAACAGCCCCGCGCGCTGTTGGATCGGACGCTAAAAGCTTGCCGGACTCTACGGGTGCACTGAAAGCTGCAGAGCTGCAGGCTGACTCGGCGAGAAGCGATCGAATCTCAGCTGCGCATGCGCGTCCCGGGCCCGAGCAGCACTTGCAAGAACCGATCGTCTCGAGCTCGGGGGGACGACGCTGCGCCGATCGCTCCTCGAGCTCGCGCAGTTGAAGACTCTAAGTGCGGCTTGTCCGGGTTGTCTCCTGGACCTCGAAGTGGCTAACGCGTCACCTCGACCTTGTACCCCAGCGAGATGCGGCTCCCTTTCGAATTCAATTCATCCCTGCGAACGAAGGCTTTGCCGTACGCCCCCCGCTTCGAGGAGCACGCGTACCGCGGCGTACGCCTCGAGTCTTCGAGGCGTCTGTCTGTTAGTTAGGCCGGAGGGCTGCGGGGCGGCGGGGCGCAGGCCACGCAGCCTCGCAGTGCAGCGTAGGCCGCGCATGCGCAGCTGACTACGAGTCGGCATCGCCTCGGCGAGTACGATCGCACCGGCCGCGGTGGCTGGCCCTCGAGCCGCTGAGCTCCGAGCTGCCGGCTGCCGCCCACGCCCGCGTCTCCGGGATCCTCTCGATCGATCGGTTCTTTTTATTACTAGTACTGCGCGCGGTCACCGGGTTCAGACCGTGCAGCGGCGCAGCGGCGCAGCGCCAAGCTTGAGCACTCGCAGCTGCAGGCTGTCGTAGCTGGACGGATACTGGTCCTTACTGGACCACGGCCCGACCGTCGACGTCGACAGCCACAGCCGCAGCGCGGCCGGGCGCCGGGCGCCGTCGGCGGCTGTGCGCGTACGCGTGCCCCGGAGGCGCCCCTAGTCACAGCTTGCTTGGGCCACCGGCCTGCCAGCTGCAGCTGCAGGCTGGCCCGCGTGCACGGCGGTCCGCCCGTTCCGAAGTTCGCGTCAGAGAGGCTTAGGGCGACTCGGCGCGGAGTACACGCAGCGTTCTAGCATGAGCGGCGAAGGTACGCGCACGCGTCTCCCTCCGAGGCTCCCTCTAGTGCTCCCGCGCGCCACTGTGCAGTCCCGCGCCCCGCCCACGCCCACGCGCGCCCGTGCAGGCACGGCGGCCGGCGCGGGCGCGGCCGCGGGCGCGGCCGCGGGCGGCCGCGGGGACCTGCAGTCGGCTGCCTACAAGAAGTACTCGGCCTCACTCGAGATGGTCCACCGCAAATGGGACGAGGAGGTCCGTCTCCAATCGCCCCTTAAGCATCAGCTCACCTGAGCTGAGCTGGGCCGGGGCCGCCCGCAGGCCGGAGACCTGCCGCTGGCCGCCTCTGGCGGCCCGAGCTTTCGTATGCTGCCGGCGGGGAGCCAAGGGCCCAGCTCAAGCATCAGCGACCCGCCCGCGGCCCTCGTCCTCCAGGTACTCTCGCGCGCCCTCGACCGCCCGGCGGCCGACAACCCCCCGAGCTAATCGGGGGCAGACCTCAACGGCTGGCTTCAAGGGCCCGTTCAGGCGGCGGGACTACAGCTCGGCGCCACTGCCCGACCCGCGGCCGGAGGCCCGCATCGGGTACCAGGACGCGTGCGTACCCCCCTCCGCTCGACTTTCCCGTCCCGTCCCGCCCCCTGTTCCCCACCCCATCCTTCTCCCCCCCCCGCCCCCCCCCCCCCCCCCCCCCCCGCCGTCCCTCGCCCTCGGACCGGACCGCCCCTTCCCCCCCTCGCTTTTCCCCTTTGCATCCCGCATCCCTTCCGGCCGACCCTCTACCCCCTCTCTCTCCCCACGCCCCTTCTTCTCCACCTCCCCTCTTTCCTCTACGCCCTCCCCCTTCTTTTTAGCCCCTACCCCCATTTTCTCGCCCCTCTTCCCGCCCTGCCTCTTTTATCTCCGCTACCCCAACCGCATCCCTACCTCTGTATCCCCCCCCCTCTCCCTACCTCTTGAAGCCCCTCCCCAGTACCCCCTTCCCGCTTCGTTCAAGGCCCTGCCCCTCTCCCTCTCTTTCCCCCTCCCTCTACCCCTCCCGCCCCCGCGCCCCCCTCCTCCTACCCCCCCCCCCTCCCCCTCTCTCGCGCCCTTCCGCCTTCCAAACGCTCCCTTGCCACTTCTCCCCTCTCCCTCTCTGCCCATTCTTCTTCCTCTACACCCCTTCTTTCGTACTCCTTTCTTCTCCCCCCACCCCGCCCCACTTCCCATTCACCCCGGCCCAAGCTCCGGCCGCCTTCCCCGGACCTCCCCCCCCCCCCCCCGCCCTTCTGCTCCCTCCCCTCCCCCCCTTTTTTTCCGCCTCCGACACCGACCTCTCCCCAACCGCTCCCTTCGGTCTACCTCTTAGCGTACCCCTTCTTCCTCTACCCCCGGCCCGGCCCTGCTCGTCGCCCCGCTTTTTTTACTCCCCTTCTACCCCTCCCCTCTCCCCCCCCCCCGCCCTTCTGCCCGGCCCCCCCCTCCCTCCTCCGCGCCGCGCCCTTCTCCCCGCCCCCCCCCTGGGTTTGGGCGCCGCGCCTCCTCCCGGCCCCGGGCGCCTCCCCCGGCCCTCCCCCCCCTCTTCTGCCCCCTACCCCCTCCGTGCCTCGACGTCGACCTCTCCACTACCCTTCCCCTACCCCCCCCCTCCTCCTCCCGCCCTGCCGCTCTCCTGTCCGGATCCCCACCCCGCCCTGCCCCGCCGCCCCGACCGACCTCGCGGCGCGCAGGTTCGTGAGCTTCGCGCGGGGGCGCGCCTCACGGAGGCCTCCGCCCTCGCCGCCGGCCTCGAGCAGTACGGCCTCAAGGCCCGCCCCGCCCGCCCCGCCCGCCCCTTCCGGCGCCGGCGCCGGCTGAGCGGCGCGGCAGAGCTGGAACGACGACGGCATGGCGGCGGCGGGCGGCGAGATCGAGAACCTCGCCCAGTGCGCCCCGCCCGCCCGCCCGCCCGCCCGCCCGCGCCACTCGCCCGCCCGCGCCGCCCGAGCCGCGCGGGGCAGCCGGAAGCACGTGTCGCGATCGGCGGCCGTCGAAGGCGCCGGGTGCTTCGTCGTGCTCGCCGACCCCGGGCCGCCCCCGGCCCCGGCCCGGCCTGGCAGACCCGGTCCTGAGCGAAACCTGACTCCCGCCCGCAGATTGGTTCGAATTCCGCTCGCGGTGCCCAGAACCTCGCCGCCAGCGCCCGCCTCCGCCACGGCGGCCGACTGCGGCCTCCGCAGGGCGTGCGCGACGGATCTCGGAGCTGCAGCACGCGGCGTGGCTCGGGAAGCGGATCGTGTCGCTCTAGATCTGCGTCGGCCCCGCCGCGCCGCGCGACGCCGCCCGCGCCGCGGCCGCGGCCGCGGGGCCGACGCCGCGCGCGCTGCCGCCGCGCTGGAGATGCTCGGCCGGCACCCCGAGATCCGCATCCCCGCCATGAAGGGTGCCGCTCGGCCCGGCCCGCCCGTTCCGGCCCGGCGCCGGCCCTCGGCCCGCGGCGAGGCGGCGGTGCAGGGGTGGAGTACACGAAGGCGCTGCAGAGCCTTTCAGCCATCATTCGGGTGCGCCGCCGGCGCGGCCACAGGCGGCGGGGCTCGCGATCGGGCCCGGCCTGACGGGGCGGGGCGGGCAGCCGGAGGGGACGTCGGTCGTGGAGCCCGACGCCAACACGCCAAAGCCCATCACTTTCTTCGACGTCATGGTCTCGTGCGCCCGCCGGGCCCCGCCCGCGCCCGCCCGCTACTCTCCCCGCGCCTCGCGATCGGCCGCAGGTACCGGCGGCGCGCCGCGGGCGCAGGTACGTATACCGGCGGGTGCAGACGGCCGAGATGCAGGTCGTCTGCAAGATCCTCAAAGACAGGCACATCACGGTCCGCCTCTTGTACATAGAACAGATTATTCGTGGGCTCTCATCCATTCATTTGCGCAGCACTGGCCCCATGGGTCGATGTGAATACGAATAATGGAATTCTAAAAGGGGTCCAGTGGTGCGCATCATGGCATTATAATTAGATATCGATAATGAATTTGAAGACTATCTCCTCCGGTTCAATGACCCCTTTTCCGCTGTGCAGGGGCAAGGCCATCGCAGCCGGTGCCGCGCACGAGCGTCCCGTCTCCTAGCCGCTGCCACGAGCCAGCCTCCTGCGGCGCCTCGCCCGCCGCGCAGCGGCAGACGGCGCTGGCCGCGGCGGCGCGGGGCCCCGTGGCGCCGTCGGCCTTGATCGTGCTCGCGGTGCCGCGGGTCGTGGACCTGCTGGTCATGGCGTTCAACACGTTCAGCGGCGACGAGGCGCCGGCGAACGCGAGCGTGCAGTGCAGCACGGTGGCGGGGCCAGTGTTCGCGGGGCGGGCGCCCCTGCGGCTCTCGGCGACGCCGTACCTGTACGGAGCAACGATCGCGAGCCCGACGGGGGCGGCGCGCGCTGGTGTACCAGTGCGCGGGGGCGCTGCCGGCGCCGTAATTGAGCGACGTGGTGCCGCGGCTGCTGATCATGATGCATATGGCGGAGTTCACCGTGACGGGCCTCGCGGCGGAGGCGCAGGTCGCGTGCAGCGCGACCGTCAGCAGCGCCGCGGGGACCTCCCCCGCCGGCTCCTGGGCCGACGCCGCCCCCTCTGACTCCGACCCCGTCTCCGTCCCATGTCCAGCATACGTAATGCCGATGCCTGTGAGGCAGATCACATTTTATGAAAATGGTGTGCCCAAGGACCCCGATCCAGTATCGATACGAAGACTGGCTTTTTGTTTGTGCGCACCAGGATATCGATTGTACAAATTAAAGAGCCTTCTAGTGTGATTGCAGTTCAGCTAACGATACGACTCGCCGAACCATGTGCATGTCCGGATCCTTCTATTCAAAATATACTGATCATGAGCATTGCAATTGATCTAAACGCATGTACTTAATTTCAAATCCCCCGCACTCGCCCCCCTCCCCCTCCCCCCCTTCCTTCTCGGTGATTGAATCGAACAGATTCGTACATATTCGATCCTTAAACGTACAATTACAAGCTACAGTTGATTGAAGATCGAAGATCGAAGTGATCAAAAGTACAAGGTACATGCAAAAGAAATGCGAAAGTGCGAAAGTTTATTCTGAAGGGGCCCTTTGAATTCAGGGACTGCCGCTGCAGCTGCATCGGGGGCGCCCTTATGACATTCAGAGCATCATGACAAGCGCAGCTGCAGCGCATGCGGCCGCCGCGACGCGGAGGAGCTGCGGGAAGCCGGCAGCCGCGAGCCCCTGCGCCGGATCGATCATGTCAAAGATACGAATTGTTCGCGCCTTATATAAAATCGCGTGCGCACAATGGCAGAGCTCGTGTTCGGCCAGTACGGCACCGAAGATGCCGCATTCGAAGTGGGAGTCCAGCGGAAGGCCTGCGCAGGAAACGATCATCGGATCGCGATTGGCAACTCGAAGAAAAGGATTTTCATAATCAAATGAATTCGAAGCCGGTTCGACTGACATTCTTGATGAGGAGTGGCGCTTCACCGTTTTGCTCAATGCGAATGTTGTACTGTACATTTGCAAGCCATCGATATAGATGTCAACATCGCATGGCGCATCCGCATAAAATGTAGAACACGCACGTTTTCGTCGGTGTTCTGCAGCGCACTGCGGCGCCCGGTGCTGCCGGCGCTGAAAGGAGGCGGGACTGGCCATAGCCGCGACGGATCGATGTTAAAATAGCGACGTCGACAGGCAGTATTCAGGCCATTTCGAAGAATGCAGCGACTCACCGAACTGGAGAACAGTCTGCCCGGCAAAAGGCCCGCTCGTTGCGACGAAGACGCTGACCGTGGGTGCCTTCTTTTTGAATCTCTTATTGTTGTCGGTAATATACACATCAACCACATCGCCGGGAAAAAATGAGAGAGGACCTGATTCTGTGGCCCGCACCTCTTCACCACCCTCACTCCTCCAAACCACCCCAACCCACACACTCCAACGCCTTCCAACCAACACACTCTTCCAATCCTTCGTTACGTCTACCACCACAACCTCTCCAAACCAACCATCAAGCAACCGCTAGGTAATATCCAACGTCTAGACCGATCGATCTTGCAAAAGATATAGCAATGATTTGAGGCGGACCCCCAAAGCGCCGGTCTCGGAATAATCTTCAACATCATCTAGACGTTAATTGTGTGTATTTCGAATCTAAAAAACAAAGAGGTTTCAAGGGTTATGCTACACGTAATTACTATATCATCGGAATCTAATTACATACTCGAGTTCAGGTTCTAGCTAGACGCTAATTATTCCCACCGATGACGTAGTCCAAGTTTAGGTTCAGGTGGTTTATCTTATTTTGTCTTAAAGAGATCTCTATCCAATATTGCTATGTAAAGTTGCGTTTAAAATAATCAAAAAAATTGTGATATATACTTCCAATGGACGTTACCCAGAATAATGCAGCGACTCGGCGCTTCCGGTCAGCCCGTATTAAAGACCAGATCGAAGCGCTCACGACTTCATTGTACAATCTACGTGTCATACATGGTGCCTTCAAAAATAAATTGCTAAGAATTACAGCGCAAGGATCGAGAACAAGATATACAACGTTGGAAAAATACGCTTCACTATTGAACGAACTATCTCGACTTCCTAGACCAACGCGTCCTGTGTCAGGTCGTCGACTAGAGCTAGCGATCGCAGAGGGGCAGGCAGAGATCGTCCGTGGCTTTGCCGAGCTGCCTGAGGTTGACGTCGGAGATGATGTTCAAATCAACGACGGGACTACGACTACAGCGCTTGACGGGCGATATGCAGAGTGGAAATATCAGCTACCACGCGGATCAGGACGTGTAACATCAATGCAAGCCAGATTTGAAAACAACGAACTTTTCAAACAGAATGCTATATCATTCGTAAGCGCCCAGGTAAATCTTGCAGAGACGTCAAGAATGGGCATTGCACTACAAATCTCTGGATTGGGTGTCTACAGAAAGCCAGAGACAGATTCTACGATCGCTATCGTTATTGAACATCGTCGTTTCGATCGCATCGAACCAGGGACAAGCATTGAGGCGGCCTTGCGTTCACAGCTCGAAGAATTAGACATGATCTCGGAAGAGAAAAGCAGGGATTCCTCAGTATTTGACACGTGGGTGTATCTGGTCTTTAAAACTGTGCGCTATTTCCGAAGGATTGGTGGCCGTGGCCGAGGCTTTGTACTGCCAAAATGGCTCTCAGACAAGCACGCGCTTATCAATATAAATGCACCGAACAACGAGTGCTTTAAATACGCAGTCCTTTCTGCTCGCAATCCATTGGGCGAAGGTGTTGATTCTCGGCATGCAGGGAACTACCGCCAGCACGAGACATCGCTGGACTGCTCAATGCTTACATATCCGACACCGCTTGACTCGAGGATGTTCACCAAATTCGAGCAAGCAAATAACGTCAAACTCTGCGTTTATACAACTGCTCTAGATAAGCAGGATATCATACCAATCCATATCAGTGCTGCGAGAGACGCAATCCCAATACTGTATGTGCCGGCTGGGGAGGGAAACGATGTTGGGCATTACCTCTGGATTAAGAGCGTCTCACGACTGTTCCGAAAGAACGAATCAAATGCAAAGCACTATTGCTTAGCCTGCCAGGTCGGTTTTAGCTCAGATCAAGCATTTGAAAATCATCTTAAATATGACCGCTGTCTCGAACGCGATGAACACGCACGAGATGTTCTGCCCAAAAAAGGAGCTCACATCCAGAAGTTTATTAACTATGAGTACACAATCCGCCAACGTCTGGTCGGATATGCTGATTCAGAGACTATTACAATGCCGATTCCCTGCATTAGTGGAAAGACCGAAAAAAAAGGTTTGCATGTGATTGCTTCAGTCGGCTGTCTGGTTGTATCTTCGAAAGGCGAACAGTTTTCATTTAAATGTATGGGTTCCGAGAATGAAGACTGTGCTGATAAGTTCGTAAAATGGCTTGACGAAATGGAACCACAATTTAGAGAACTTCTCAAAGCAAGTGTACCAATCCAGATGAATCCGGAAGAGGAACAGTGTTTTCAAACAACGACAGACTGTTATATGTGCAAAAACACGTTCAAAGATATCAAAGACAAGCACCGTGATCACTGTCATGATACAAGTAAATACATTGGAGCAGCCTGTCGTGCTTGCAATCGCCGCCGTGCAAAATCTGCTGCTGTTCCTATATTCTTTCATAATGGTCGTGGATTTGACTTTCACCTGTTCGTGAGAGCAATAGCATCTGGCAAAAACCGCCGTTCAGCAGCTTGGGCTGAGTTTCAAGCACATGTCGAAAGTGAGTTTCAAAGCAAGTACGGTGGACGTGAGATGACCCCAGAGCAGAAAAAGAAGGTTAAGAAGGGGCTCGAACGCCGGCTCCGCCCGCAGAGTCTCCTTTCGATCAAATTTGATCAAACCTTTCAGAATAGCGAGAAGATATCACAGTTTAAGTATGGAATTTATGTACTTCGTGATTCGATGCAACATTTGAATGCTAGTTTGGATGATCTAGCGAAAGCGGTCCCAGCGGAGAAGAAGAAGATCACGCGCACAATGTATCCGGATGATACTAGATTCGAGTTGATGACAAGCAAGGGATATATCCATATAGCTATATATCAAGCTGGCAACGTTTTCAAGAAACAGAACTACCTGTACGTCGATACTTTAAGAACGAACTAAAACAAAAGAAATGCTCAAAAGACGAGTACGCACATGCTCAGATCGTTTGGAGAAAGCTTGCATGTAGAACGATATCAGACTATACTATGGAATATATGAATACTGACATTTCGTTACTTGCCGATGTATTTGAAAACTATCGTGATACATGCATGGAAACGTATGGATTAGATCCAAGCTATTTCATATCATCACCAGGATTCGCTTGGCAAGCTGCTCTTAAACGCACAGGAATTAAGCTTGAGCTTTTTCACGAGGGACAACAAGATATGTATAGATTCATAGAATCAGGAATTAGGGGTGGCATCAGCATGATATCAAAGAGATACGCTAAAGCTGATAACGAGTTCCTGAAACACGTAAAAGACATGAGTTCAAGAGTGATTGCAAAGAATAAAAAGAAAGCAGCAAAAGCAGCGACAATTTTAAAGAAATTTGGAAAATATACGCATGCTGATGAATCAGCAACCCAGATTGAATGTGTGCAAAACTACGAAAAAACAGGCAAAGAATCGTGGCTGATGTACCTTGATGCGAATAATCTGTATGGCGTTGCTATGAAACAAAAACTCCCCACTGGAGGTTTCCGCTGGGAAAAACTCGATCAAGATGTTGATGCTATGCAGTTCGTTGAAAACCTTGACGCTGATGGTCCTCGTGGCTATGCTCTAGAAGTTGATATGTACATGCCTGACCATCTCCACGATGATTTCTCAGATTATCCACTAGCTCCTGAACGAATGTGCGTGTCCATAGATCATCTATCGAAACAACAGCAGGATATGATTAACAACGAAAAGCTTACTTCAGTCGAAAGAACCCCAAAATTGGTTCCAAACCTGTTGCCAAAGAAGAATTATGTTGTTGATGGGCGTTTGCTTAAGCTTTATACTACACTGGGAATGATTGTAACCAACATCCACCGTGTTTTATCGTACGAACAAAGTGCGTGGCTGAACGATTTCATCGATCTTAATACAAGTGAACGCAAGCGTGCTGATCACAAATACAAACAGGATCTCTTCAAGTTAATGAATAACAGTGTATTCGGAAAGACGATGGAGAACGTGAGAAAACACTGTTTCTCCGAGCTTGTTACATCTGGTGATCGTTTGGCAAAGATAAACAGCGAACCAAATCGGTTGAAGCAGGTGGTGATGTACGAAGAGAACCTTGTATTCGTTTCCAAGCGAAAAAGTGAGTATAATTTAAATAAACCAATTTACTGTGGATTTGTCATTCTCGAATTGTCCAAGCTGCACATGTATCGCTTCTACTATCAGGTGCTCAAACCGCTTTGGGGTCATCGGCTTAAGCTACTTGGAACTGATACTGACAGTCTCATCATCGAGGTTCGCACCAAAGATATCTATGCTGATTTACGCTCAATCAAGCATGAGCTGGATGTTAGCGACTACCCAGAGACACATCGATTCTTTGATGGCATGACAGCCGATGAGGTTCGAGCTCTACGATCGATGGGGAAAACTCCGGGATTATTCAAGGATGAGCTTCATGGTCTACAAATGACAGAGTGGATCGCTAACCGGCCGAAATCTTACTATTATTCGCGTGAAGATTCCACAGATAAGCAGGTGTGCAAAGGTATTCAAAAAACATATTACAACAGACTCACAAGGGATGTATTCCTCCGGTGTGTCTGCCCAAAAAAAGGAGAAAAACAATCGTATGATATCAAAGGAATTCTCGGTTTCCGTTCGAAACGACATGAAATATATCTGCAAAATACCTCTCGTCAAGCGTTGCATCCGCTAGATACGAAGCGTTTTCTAGATAATGATAAAATCAACACCTGGGCTATTGGGCATTACAAAAATCGTGTCTGAATAATAAGGATGTACACTCTAACAGCGCCACCTGGTGCATGGCAAATTGATGTATTATTTATTGGGAGATATCGCCTGTTTGCGGCCGTAGAAATTGCAACCCGTTTCGCTATCGTTCGAAAAATAGAAACATTCAAACAACTTCCAAAAATGATTGAGCAACTGCCAGGGATCTGGGGTTTCTCCGCCGACAACGGTTTTAACACAGCTGCGATTCGGGCAATGGTCGAAGAGAACTCGTTGAAAATACACACTGATGTTGCCAAAGATGACCACATTTCTAAAGGTAACAAACTTGGAATTATCGACAGGTTCGCTAGGACATTGCGAGCACTTATCCAAGCTGACACTGAAGCACGTGGATCACCGCATTTCCTCTCACGTTTGCCGGCAATTGTCAAGGCGTACAATGAGACAGCCCACAGTGCATTTGGCGAGGAGCGATCACCAACGTGGATGCGTGAAAATACACAGGTTGCCGAACAGCTTCACCAAGTGCGACAGCGACAGAACGATATTGAACGAGAGAACACAAAAATGCCTAAACCTGGCACGGAGGTGCAGATCCTTGAGCCAAAGAGCAGTGTTTTTGCGAAGGGTCTGGCAAAACCAAGCAAAGAGACGTACATAGTTGCTGGCGCTGATAAGAACCGCGTTAGGTTAATTACAAAGCAAGGTGTGGAAATTTCTAGGCGTGTTAAACCATCTGAAATACGTCAACCTCGTGATCTCCCTGATCAAACACGAATCGAAAAAGAAGAAGTGAAAATGCGACAGCAGAGACGATTGAGACGCGAGGGATTGATCGAAACGAAAAAATACAGCGGCCAAAACCGGAAGGATCGAGAGCTCAAGAAGCTTGAGATTGCAGGAGAGCCAAAGCTTAGAGCTGGTGCTAAGCAACGTCTTTAGCAAGACATCTACGCGAAATAGCATTTCTGTGGTACTCCCGAATACGATCAGGATTTTCAGCTCGATATTTTGCTGTGATGGCAAGCTGTTTCAAACGATATGTTTCGTTCGTATGACGTAGTTTACGATTCCGTTCAGCATTCTTTCTGCGTCGCTCTGCTAAAATCTCCGGTGTTACCTCTATTGGCTTACGACCCTTCTTCTTTGGTTCATATGAATCCATTGTCAAAAGACGAACCTTTGGCGGACGTCCACGGCCACGCTTTACAGCAGTATAATCTGCAGAACTCATTGTTCGCTTATATCTCAATAATATGAGACATAAATCCTTTTATAACAAATTAGCGCGACTTTTTAGGCTTAAAGATAATGCAATCTGTAAATGTAACAAAAAAGAAGAAATATGGAGGTCGCAATTCCTGAAGGCGCTGTAGCAATCCCGCTTGGTGGAATCCACAATCATCGTCGAGTAATTGTCGCCTATGCATTAGTCAGTCAAGACGATTCTCAGCGCGTGCTTGGATTTCGCTGGAGTTTAATAAATGGATATGCTTGCACCACGATCAATAGAAAGACCGTGTATTTGCATAATTTCATCAGCGGTGAGTTGGAGAACGGTTTAACTATCGATCATATAAATCTGAACAAGCTGGACAATCGTCGTGAGAATCTTCGTTTGGCAACAAAGCGGCAGCAACGGCTGAACCAGAACCGGCGGGTCACAAACACATCAGGATTCATTGGTGTTTGCTTCAATCAGCAGCGTGGAAAATGGTATGCGCGATATATGATAAATGGCCGCAATAAGCACATTGGCTACTATACTACTGCCGAAGCCGCTGCTCGTGCTCGTGATGCTTACGCTCTAGAACACACAAGTGAAGATGATAAGCCGTTCCTGCGTCTGAACTTTCCACAGGTTTGATTGAAGGGAATAACACCCCTTTATCTTTTTAATGGAACTCGAACTCGAAACGACAGAGGAAGAGTTAAATCTAGAAGAATTTTGGCCAGGCAGGAGTCAACTCACCCCAAGTCACTGCATCAGCTTCGGCATTTACAAGGGCGCAAGCTATTTGTGGATTGCCTCAGCTAAACCAGAATATACTAGTTGGTTGCTTAGACAAGATTGGTTGCCGGCTTTCGACCGGGCCGCTTTCTTGCGTGTAAAAAGCTTGATAGAGCCGAAAAATCTCCAGAAGATTTATCAACAGAGTAGACGCGGTCCACGGTCGCGGCTTCAAATATCAAAACCTGATACGAATGACCCCATTCAAGGAAAAGACGCATTAAAACTGCTCGACTCGCTCCGGCGTTGTATTCGGCAAAGACGCAATCGAACTCTTTAATATTCGATAGAATCGACGAAAAGCATACATATTCGCAATTTCGCCGAATCGTCGGACTAATGCCACATAGACGTTGTGTCGTGATAAAGAGCGATATATTGTAATGTCTTCCGCTAGTAAAAAGCTTTTGCATTAATCGGTCACTGTGGACGTTTACTAGGTCATTATCAAGCAAGTCATCTAAAACAATTGCTATTTTTCGATCATCTTTCTTGCGTCGTCTTTCTTTTTGACGTTCTAAAAGTTCTTCAACCAAAACTGTATCCCATTCTTCATAAATATTGCTCTTGCGAGTGGTATCGTCCCACTGTTCTGTAAATGCCGTTGTGCTGAAGACGTAAATATCGTCTAGCTGATTTGCTACAGCATTTAATACGTGTTTTACGTAGGTGCTTTTGCCCGAGTTGGTGGGGCCGACAAACAAGAACCGTTTAGGAAGTTTTACTTCTGCTGGATCAAACAATTTGATATCCATTTTAGAAGTTACTTACTTTTAGAGTCGACATTTGATATGAATTAATTACGAGAACGTTGTGGCGCAGGACGTGAAAATCGACTACAGCTGGTGCGGTGTTTGTACATCCGGTGACAGTGAGGGAGCAGTAGCTGCTGCTTGAGTTGAAGAAGTCTGTGTAGCCGAGGACAGCGTTGTGGAGGGAGTCTTTGCCAGATTTCGAAAGCACAATACCATAGACATTTCCGTCTTCAAAACCAAGGGCTGAATTACCAGTTGTTGCTCCGCGATATTGAGTTGGGATATGATAGCAGCTCGAAACAAATCCAGAGATTGGCTTATTACTGATATCGAGAGTGCGATTATTGTGCATGATCTCAAACGAATCAATCTTCAAAGCGTTACCGTTACCGGCAAATGAATTATGATTGCGAGTGCCCAGGTGATTCGCATTACGCACTGTCATCAGGATCGCGTGCACAAGGCCGCTAACGTTAGCAAGGGATATTTCGACAGCGTTTCCTGCGTCGTCCGTCTTAAGCTGGCGTGAGCGCTTTGAAATGATTTCAGTAAAGGGAATTCTAATACCGCCAGACTCGTTCGCAGATTTTAGCATAGACTCTGCCTCTTCGCTAGGAATATTCACGAACTGACAAACCAGGGCACAATCCGTTAGAGTCGCAATAGCATCAGCAACAGTTCCAATCACACCAGCCGAACGGAAGTCAATCTCGACGGTTGGCATATCCGCAAGTGCTAGCAGAGGGAAATATGAATTGTCCCAAAGCTGTGATGGGATCTTCAGCACGTACTCTCGGCTAGCATCGAGAATCTCTAGAGCTGCGTCTTTTCCAAAGCCGTAGCTGCTAGCAAAAGCTTGGGCGGATGCGACGCTGTTATCAATCAGTGCGTTCACTGTAAGCCAATCACCGGGAATTACCATTTTGAAAGATCCATGAACAAAGCGTACGTTTTCAATAAATGCACCAGCACCATTAGGAAGAACCGAAGCGGCAGCTCCACCAGCGACTGTTACCTTAAAATATAGGGAGACGCCATTTAGAAGTTGCTTGCGCGGAAGGTCGAAAGCAGCAGTCTGTGCGAATCCGTATGAGTTGCCTCGCGGACGGATCGTCTCAAGGAAAGGCTTAAACTTTGGGCTAACACCGACAGTTAGACCTGGCGATAGATAAAGCTCGTTCGATCCTTTGGTTGTTAGGAGCTCTTTCAGAGTAGTTCCTGCTTGCGCCATTTGATAATATATTACAGAATATTTTCACGTATATTGTTGTAAAGATGAAACTCCGCGTAAATGTTGATTCTAGAGATCGGTTCGAAGGCACGTCCTCGAATTTCAAAATTAATCTACCTCGGGCGTTAGCAAACGTGAAGTCGGCTAGAATTGAATCGCTAGAACTTTTTCACAATATGTATAATCTAGCTGCTGATGCTTCAATAACAACCATTACGCTCGATCCTAGCAATGTAATTAAAACCAGAACGAACCTATTTCGAGCTGGATCATATACTCCAACATCTCTTACGAATTATATGAACGTTCTTTTGAAAACACAACAATACAGTTATTTGGCGAGTACTTACCAACGCAAGTTCTTAACGGTTTTTGATGATGTTTCAATGAAAATCACAATCTTGTGTGAATCGGAGTTTACTCTGACGTTTTCCACTCTTGAACTCGCAAATCTGCTCGGCTTCACAAAGGCTGTTACAGATTCCGCAGAACAGCTGGATACTCCAATCACAGTTGATGCTGTTGATTATGCGTTTGCTATCGTTGGCGATATACCTGTTGATCTTCTTTATCATACTTATCTCTTCCTACATATCGATCAGATTCGTGGTTCGATTCACACAATAAATAACTGGACAAACACATCGTTGGCAAAGATTCATATCGATGCGAAATTTGGAGAGCTTATCAAATATACATCTGATGAACGTGTTCCTGTTTCCGTCGATCATAATTCTGAGTTAGAACAACTTGATGTGTCAATACGTTATTTTAATGGATTTACTGCAGCTATTAACACTGAATTCTCATTCGTTATCGAGTTCGAAATTGAAGATTCTTCATACACAAAGGCATCACTTCGCTCGTCAATCAGAAACACAGATAGTGAGTTTCATCCGTTTTATCGCAGTTTTGCTTAAATTCACTTTCGCGAATGCGCAGCCGAGGCAGCTTGTCTGTCGACTTTTTTCTGTTCCTTATTTAAAACAAATGGTGCGTAGCACAAGTGGCTACTTGCCTTCGGCTTCTAGAAAACTTACAAACTCACCCAATAAAAAGAATAATATTGAATTTTTGAGCGGTGATACTGAATCCTATCCTTTAGTTCGTCGGACTGCTGGTGGTGAGGGTGCGTCTATCGATTTTGCTCTTACTGCCGACGAAAACGCTATTCTAGATAATATCCCAAATTCACGGACAAAGAAAAGCAAAACTAGTAAACTGAAGGATACTGACGATGGTCCGCTGTATGTATCAGAGACTGGTAATCGTAGCAGATATTTCATTAAAACAGTGACTGGGTTGAAAACAATTTCAAAGAAGCGTGCTGGTGATCTTATTGCTGGTATAGCGGTTGAGACTAAAATGGAAAACAAGATTTTAAACGAACCGATTGCTAAGACCAAAATTGATAAAAAGCTTTCTCCTCCATCATCTGCTGTTCCTGCTAAGACGATCGTCGCAATCCCCGAGGTGGATGAGAATGCTAGCGAATTACCTGTAGCAAACACATCGATCTTGCGCATCGCCTCTAGCAGCGCTGATCCTGTCGGGCCGTCGATCGAATACAAACCAATGTTAAGTGGTTTCACTAAACTTGGACTACGTCATCGGTGGGAATAATTAGCGTCTAGCTAGAACCTGAACTCGAGTATGTAATTAGATTCCGATGATATAGTAATTACGTGTAGCATAACCCTTGAAACCTCTTTGTTTTTTAGATTCGAAATACACACAATTAACGTCTAGATGATGTTGAAGATTATTCCGAGACCAGCGCTTTGGGGCTCGAAGAGCAGGAAGCCTTCTGGCTGACGCTCCCGCCTAAAATCACTGCTATATCTTTTGCAAAATCGATCGGACTAGACGTTAGATACTACCTAGCGGTTGCTGGATGGTTGGTTTGGAGAGGTTGTGGTGGTAGACGTAACGAAGGATTGGAAGAGAATGTGTGTTGGAAGGCGTTGGAGTGTGTGGGTTGGGGTGGTTTGGAGGAGTGAGGGTGAGAAAGAGGTGCGGGCCACAGAATCAGGTCCTCTCTCATTTTTTGCCGGGCTGCGCGCAAATACACGTGCACGTGAGTACGAGTACTAGCGTGCTTACAGACGAATACACGGAATCGTGCACTAGGCGCACGTTCACAACTCCAGTCACTGGTACAGTGATGGAATCCGAGGAGCCGGAGCCTGCCTAAAATATGCATGCGCAGTGAGGAAAATGCAAATCGGATGAAATCAATTGCAGACGCTTGCACTGGCGTCCGCGGACCTGAGGAACAGTAACAAAAGCGGCCGGGAGCGTCACAGCGTAGACAACGATGTTGTCTGAATCCTGAAAAAGGGGTATTCAGATCCGGCCGCGGTAATTTCGATTTCAATTACTGCAGTGCACACTGTCTCGATCTTGAACTCGGACAACTTGAACTGATCATGGGAATAGCTTCATCAGCAAATCGTTGACCACCAAATCTCGAGATAAAATAAAGACTTGCCTGTGTCTTGCCGACAGTAACCTCCGCCGTGAGATTATTTTTGTTGATCGTAATGAATTTCTGTCGGCGATATTAATCGACCGAAATTTACTTTCAGACGGAACGGAGACATGTACACCGACTCGAAACAGTGTCATCGCGAACGCACCGGAGCTGGGATCGGCGAAGGTGTGGGTCCTGAAGGTGTGGGTCCTGAAGGCTGTGGGCTATTAGGTTCTGCATATATATGTAGAGTTCTTCGGTAAAATACCTGGGGTGGGGATGTAGGCGCTGGGCTTCCGATCGGGGAGGGGCTGGGAGACGCGGTTGCCGTCGCCGTCAACGGTGCGAGCGCGGACGGGCTCGGCGAAGGGCCCGCGGGAGAAGGCGCGGCCGTGGGCTCAGAAGCGGTGCTAGGGGACGGCGAGGGGCTGGCCAAGGACGACGGGGAAGGTGACCTTGTGGTACAGTTGCATCAGTCATCAAGACCCCGTAAACCGTAATTACTGTTATCACAAATGAGGCAGGCACGCACGGGCTCGCGCTCGCGCTCGGGCTTGGGCTCGGGGAAGGTGACGGTGTGATGGAGGGGTCCATGCAGCGGCCGCCGACCTCGTTGAACGCCGTCGTGTTGCAGTAGCATTCGGGCCTCAGGTCCGTGGCGTTGCCGTTGTAGCCCGTCACGATGACCTGGTCGTGCGTGCAAAGAGTGCTGAGACAGAACGTTCCGACCCAGTCCCCGTATGAAGCTTGGTAGGGAAGGTTGCAGTAGTCGCACTCCCACCCCGGCTCGCTCGTCGTACCGTACTTCTTTTGACGATTACTGCACGTTGAACCCGTCGGCGCCTTGTGCATGATCGACTCGGCCGAGATACGAAGCGGGCGCTTAAACTTGCGGGCTCCAGCTTGCTCACGATCATGTGCAACGTTGGCCTTCGAAGTTAAAGGTGAGGCGAGGAAGCCATTGCTGCTGTCCAAATCCGAAGAGATGTGCACAGCCGGCGCCACCTGCAGAACAGAAAGCCATCAATTGCAAGCCGCTACGGCGAACCGAGACGCCAGCTATAGCTACGTATACAGTATTTTAATCGAAATCCGGAGATGGGGAACCCACCGAGTTATCCGCGGCCGTGATGTGGGCACCCCGCAGCTGCAAAACCGTAATATAGACACAAATTAGTCTCATGCATTCAGCGAACGCAACCCACCATATAATGATCGCGATCGTCGGTTTCAGCGCGGGATTGCGATGCGCAGGTAACGGCGGATGACTCCGCATGCATGTCTATGTGGCCGGCGGCCTCGAAGAACGTGTACCAGCGGATGAGGCGTTCCTCGACGCTGCAGCCGCCGGCTGCATACTCAGCTGTGGGCACATCGAAATTGGCGCCTACGCCCGCAGAGGCTCCGGAGCACGTCGGCACGTTTGCAATCGCAAGCGTCAGCACGACAATCACGGCTGCGGCCGACGCCGCAGCTAGCGCGGATACGGATCCAGATCGGCGGCGGCCCATGACGACTGGGCTAAGTTCAGATCGCCGCGGCGCGCTCAGTCCACTGTCTCTTGCCGCGAGTCGTGCGCTCGAGTTCCGCGGGTCGCGGGACTCGCGGCTCGCCGAGCGCTCGCACACCCGGTGACCGGACCGTCGACGGCTTGCAATTGCACTATCATAGTACTAGCCTAGTAGTATGCCGCAGTGCGAACTCTTGCTATACTAGAATTGCTGCCGCAATGCGACTCGCCGAGTCGCGATATCTATCGCCGAGCTCTCTACCGGACCGTCACGGCGTAGGGCACTAAATTATCGCAGTCACTTAATTAACGCGGTACCAAATTAACGCGCCGAAATCCGGTCTCACGCACCACGTTAATTCGGTGTATCATAGTATATATATACGCTGCATAATACGCACCACGTCAATTCCGGAATCCCTCCTGCACAGTCGCCCCAAACAATACCCTCCAAAAATTACCGCCCCATACAAGCCTAAACTTTTTCACCGCGTTAATTTGGTACCGCGTTATTTCGCTTAACGGAGCGCCAGGTTTGACACCGCGTTTATTTAATTTATGCCGCAGTAATTTAGTGCCCGACGGAAGATCATCGGACCCGGGATGTCCCCGAGTCCGGCGTTGTCCGCTTCGAATCCGCGGCTCCACTAGAGCTTCGGCTCGAGCCGAGCCGGCTCGAGCGAGCCGGGCTCGAGCCGGCCTTTTTCCGGCTCGAGCCGGCTCGTGGCGAGGGGCGGCTCGCTCGAGCCGGCGGCTCGAGCCGAGAGGGGAGGGCTGGCTCGAGCCAGGGGGGGCGAGCTAGCACGAGCCGGCAAGCCGGGGCTCGAGCCGGGGCCGGGGGGGGAAGAGGCGGCCTCTGACGTCGACAGCTCATTTCCAGCGCGTGTCGAGGGCCTGACTCATCAAATTCAGGCTAGCTAGCCTCTATTCTCTTAGAGTAGATGCATTCTGCATGTATCCGCATGAGCTAGAGGCCAAGGTTCCTCCGCGCGCCCAAGTCTGGGGCTGGGGTACCCCCCCCCCCTTCGCCGGCTCGAGCCGGCTCGAGCTGGCTCGAGGCTGGAGGGGGCTGGCTCGAGCTGGCTCGAGCCGGGAGCTTTGTGCTCGAGCCGAAGCTCTAGGCTCCACTGCTGCAGGCAGCTGCCTTAAAGGCTGCCAGGCTGAGCCTGCTGCCTGCATACCTGTAGCTATAGCTACTGAGACTACTACTAGTAGCCTAGTAGTGGTAAATTAAATTAATTTGTACATGTACTGGTATACTATGATATGATGTCGTATATCGGTAATTTTTAATAGATTCGGTAGTGAATCGGCACTAGCTAGTGCTGTAAGTTAAAGAACACGGTTAATTACTAAGTTATAATTACACTGTACAGATCATGTGCATTACCGGCGACTCAGTGATTTGCCGCATGCTACTAGGCTAGTAAGCTACACCGGTATAGACCGTATAGCTACCGGTAGTGGTTCCGAAACTTCCGATTCTTCCGAAGTTCCGAAGTTTGTTTTTTTAAAAACTGCGGGAGTCTCGATCGCGAGCTCCGCCGACTCGATCTCCGGTGGCCCGGCGGTGGGCCGCCCCCGGGCCAGCCGGCCGGGGCCACCGTGGCACGTCACGGTCGTCACCGTCGAGTCGGCGTCGATCGCGACGTCTCCGCCGTGGCGCCGGCCCGTCACCGTGCGTCACGTGCACTGGGCCGTGCAATTTGCAATTGTGCCAATTTTAATCGACACTCAGTGACTGCCAATGCCTAGCTAGCTTTAGCCTTTCAAAAGTTTAGGCGCCTGCGCATGCCGGCGGCTGCCGCTAGGGTTACCGAGCCGAAATTTCGGCCGGCCGAAATTTCCGAAAGATTCCGAAATTTCGGCGAAATTTCGGCACCCTCCGATCCGAATTTCGCCGAAAGAGAATAGAATAATCAATAAAATATTCGGAATATCCATATTTCGGCCGTGGAAGTGGGGGGTTGGGGTGCCCGGGGGGCGGGGACTGGCTAACTGCGCCCGTAGGCACTGCTAAACACACGAGTAGGCATTGCTAGGCAGTCTGTTTTAGGTTAAAGTGGACTCAACCTGTTGTTTACGATTTCCGGAGGGCGGGGGCTCGCCGAAATTTCGGCCGACATTTCGGAAATTTCGGCGGGCCGATTCCGAATTTCGGCGCTCCAAAATCCGAATTTCCGAAATTCGGCAACCCTAGCTGCCGCACAGGCCCGCAGGCCCCACACTGCGGCAGTGCAGAAAAAAGGAACTTTCGTCGAGAGTTAATTTCGACAAAACGCGAAAATCGTGACCGTCGGACGAAATATGGTTCGCAATCATCATATTTTCGTCGTACCCGCGGCTTCGCCTTAGACAAATCAGCCGCTGGTATCCCTCTCTCCGTACAATATAAAAAGGCTCGAGCTCATTTCAAGTGTATCAAATATTCGGAAATTTAAGTGTATCGACGAAATAAAGGCTCTGACGCCGCTCTGTTAACGTTGGCGAGAATTCCTACGTCTTCTGTACATGTGCAGTCCTTCCACAAGTAAGTACAAAGTTCCAGAACCTGCCAGCTGGCCCAGTGGCAGGCTGTGCAGTCGTTTTTTTGTAATTTAATTGTTTGGCATGAGTCATGGTCTCGTTTCCGAAGTTCGTTGGTTCAGAACTTTCAGTGTTGCAAAAATTGAACTTTTCTTCTTCTAATTATCATAGTATATACATAAGCCTTGAAGAGCCTCCGAGGCTCGCCGAGTCGGACTCTGGCTCGGAGTCCGGCCTGTAAGTCTACACATATACTATAATACCGGGTCTTTTAATTTTCAAAATTTATGGATTACCGTAGTACCGCCGCGCGCCGGGCCGGGGGCGCCGCGCGCAGGCTGACCGGTACCCTGGCGGTCCCGGAGAGTCCGAGCCCACTGAGTCAGTGACCCCCGGGCCCCGGGCCCCCGGCCCCCCAGCAGGGCCCCCAGTGCCCCCACAGTCGCCCCACTCAGGGCCCACTGGCACCCCACTCAGTGGCGCCAGTGTGAGGGGGGGTACCTTGGACTCTGGAGCGAAAATCGACTTAAACTAAGCAAAAAAGCACCGAGCTTTCAGGCGCTTGGCGCCTTCGATTTTTACAGCGAGTTCGGCAACGATTGGAACATGCGTCGAGGAATTTGAAGGTGCAAGTCCGACCCTTCTTTAGCTAAGGCTTTCGATTCCCGGCGATGCGATAATCGCGCGCACCGAATGTGGAAAAGATCGGCTCAAAAAAGCGAAAATCCGCACAATGAGCTCGGGTCAGATCGATCTGACGACGTGAGCCTACCCCCACCCCGGCGATTTTCCGTCGTTTGTATGCCACTGGCATGTTGTATGTAGTGGCGAGAATGCCCACTGAGTCAGTCCACTGCCAGTGCATGTGGCGGGCCGGGGTCCCACTGGCCACTAGGGCTGGGTACCGGGCAGTCGTTTACACTAAAAAACGACCGAAAACGACCTAAATCTCGCTGAGCTTTAAGGCACTACGTGCCTGAACTGTTTTCACGGGCTTTCGAAATGTTTAGAGGTCATTTGCAACGCAGGCATTGTCAGAATTGCAGTGCTTCTCGACGCTGCACACCCTTCGCGCCGCGGCCTGCGGCAGCTCCGACGCTAAGTACCCCCCACGACGTTCCTCCTAAATTGCTAGGTGGCGGCTGGGTCGGTACTGCCAATGTCTGCCATGTCGCCAACTACGTAGTGAAAATTAACAGCGGGGAAAAAAGTATGATGCCATGATGATGCAAGTGCCGCCTCGGTGCCGCTTAAGCTTGCTCCGAGCTCGTAGTGTCTTGGTACTTTGCGTACCCGTCCATTACTGGCTTTCCACTACTACTACTACTGTAGGAATGCTTTTTTAGCCAATGTTTCAAATTGCCGTATATTGCCGAGAGGCCGAATTCGGCAATTTTAAGCCACGGCAATTCTCAGGGGGTAGGGCTAAACGGCCGCTTTTGTATGACGCCATAGAAAAAATCCAGAGTATCGGCAATTTATCGCCACGGCAATTCCGGTTTTGGTCGAATTCGGCAATTTAACTACGCGGCAATTTAACAATTTAAGCATTCCTACAGTAGTAGTACTACGGTAGTAGGCTTCGTGCCGCAGTGCTGCGTACTGGCGATACTACTAGGCTACCGGTACCCCAGTCTCGCCGCCGAGTCGCCGGCGCCGGCCGCGCCTCCCGGCCCGAGTCCCGGGCCGTACCGGCGCCAGCGCCGGCCCGCCCAGTCCGACGTCGACGGTCTTCCGGCCTCCCGGGCCGTAGAGTCCCGGCGGCGTCATTGCCGCAGTGCGTAGTTCTATCATAGTATTGTCATCGAATAGATATAGATCTGCAGCTGTGCGCCACGGGCCCCAGCCCCCAGGTCACAGCGCCGCGCGCGCCCCGCCGCAGTTCGCGATCGGCCCCTCAAGGGCTAACGTTCTCACGACGGGCGCCAGCATATATCATATGTAGTATAGATGCGCATTCCTGGTCATAGCTATAGCTATAGCAAGATTCACACACGCGACAGTGGAACGAAAGTTTTACATACATACATGACGGGCACGAACTCGAGCGCTGAAGATGTCAATTGCAAATGCTCGAATATACAAACGTCAATATCAATCATCTTCGCAATCATCTGCATCGGGCTTCTTAATCACGTGCTGGAGCTGCCCGCTGGAGCAAACGCATGTGCTTCGGAAATCAAAGCCGGCGCCGCTTCCCTCACCGCGGCCGATGCGTACGCATACACTCAGTTGTCAATGGCGAAGGATCCAGAATCTGGAGCTTTCGGTATTTACGCAAACCCATTTTATAATCTATAAGCTTCCTCCCAATCGATATATATATATATATATATATATATATATCACGCACACCAAACACATTTCGAATTCAACTTTAATTTAACACGCGTGAAATTCACACACTCGCGATCGCAGATCCAGAGGGCCAGTATGCAGGCGTCCACACACCCGCAGAGCCGCATGGGGGCAACTTTGATTACCCGGAGGTATGTCGAACCTGCCATCGTGAGGCGCAATTAAGCGAGGGTGTCGAATTTCGCGATCCGATTGCAAGTGGCGCGTGCATTCAATGATTGGAATGCGCGCAGCTGCTTCGGGACCTGCTCTCGCCGCAAGAAGTCGAATACCTGAATACCACGAGGTTCTTCAGAGACAAGCACCGCACCGCCTTCAACCCCCACGGTGTGCAGCCCGGCGAGCCTATGGCCTTCTGTGCTATGTTGTTTAACTGAGCGAGTTCCGGGGATCTATCGGATATCTGCAGCGTCTGATCTGGACAGCGGGCTCCACGCCATTCTTGATAAAATCCTCGCTCGCCTGGGACCTACGTATTCGATGGACGACCTTTACCTCGGCGGGGTACAGTTCTTCGAGTGCGCTAACGCGCAGATTGCGAAATCTCGCGTATCTCCGCACAAGATATCTTACAAATTATATCGACCCAGGTACGAGCCGCCGCCCCCTGGAAGTGAAGAGCATCCAGCGATCCCTGCGACCGGTTTCCACAACGACGCTTGCTGCCTCCCAGTTCGTCTCTCATTCCCAGACACATGTACAGTTTACTCACAGCTCACGAAATCTGTTTGCGAAATTGCAGGACTGCGGCGAGTGGTACATGAAGTGCGCATCGATCAGCGTTCTATTACATGATTTCGTCGGCTTTTTCACGAATGATCAGCTAGCGCCGCAGTATGTTAATTATAAATCCTTGATTGCACTTTCGCAGATACGCAGATGGCCGGCAGAGAAGATCCGGCGTTCTCGTTTGGTTGAATTCAGGGGCGGATTACGAGGGAGGGCACACAAAAAAATGTAAATTGGGCATACTGCCCCACGAAATTATATATGGTAATAAAATCGAATAAACTTTCATTTTTTCATGTTTTCAACAAACATTTCAACAAAACAGACCATTCTCAGTAACCCAATCACCAATCTCAGTAAATCTCAGTAAGCATCATAAACAAAATTCGATGTTATATCATTGGCATACTGCCCCACGAGATTATATATGGTAATAAAATCGAATAAACTTTAAACTTTTCGATATTCCACAAACGTTTCGACAAAAACAAACCATTCACAGTAACTACACAAAACAAAACGTTAAATCTCAGTAAGCCTCAGTCACAATCTATTTTATTTAATCGAAGTTATATCTAAAATCTAATCAATCGAAGTTATATGCATTACACCCAAAAATTACCCCAATATAATTTGCCCCTTCAAGCAATATCCGCATGATTCCCAGTAACCCAATCCCCAATCTCAGTAAATCTCAGTAAGCCTCAGTCACAATCTATTTTATTTAATCGAAGTTATATCTTAAATCTTATTTATCGAAGTTATATCTTAAATTAATTAATCGAAGTTATATCTTAAATCTTATTTATCGATGTTATTCCTCATTGATTGTTTCATATAAAAATAATATGATAATCTGAATAAAATGGAGACAAATACAATTAAGAAGTTTTACTTTGATTGTGATTACAATGATCGAAAAATCGCAAAAGAGAAAAAAGCAAAATGGGATTATGAAATGAAACTATGGACACGAAATGAGTTTCAAACATTCCTTGTTATCTAAACCGTAATAGTCGTAGGTTCATTACTAATTCTTATTGATTCTCTCTTTTTTATCGCTCGTCTCTTAACAAACTTCTTAAAGCCCTTCATATCATCATCTGTTAATATTGCCCGGTCTGTGTATACTTTTATATCATACCCTTGCAATCCAGTTATGACTGTTTGGTAGTTATAACCCCACAGTCTATGCAATTCCTTGTAGGTCTTTTTATCAAGACCACCATTATACTCATCATAAGCGCAGTTAAACTCCTTCTCATTCCCGAGAATATTGAAAAATACTACGAACTCAACATTTCGACGAATCGTAGTAGAAATTGAACATAAACGTTGAGTATTAATAATTACTGTAATCGAATAATGACGGGCTGTAGTGATCAATTTAGATAACACAGCCGAATTATGCATATCCAAAGAAGAACCGATCATATCATCAAGTATAATAACAAGATTGTTGCGTTTTGCATTATTTTCGATTCGTTTCTTTTGCATGCTAATGAGTTTCACTACTACATTATCGTCCCATTCCTCATAGATATTATCAGGATGCGTTATATCTCTGAATTGACCAGTAAACGCAGTAGAACTAAAGACTACAATCTGATCGATCTTATCCCTCAGTTCATAAAGTAGATATTTGCAGTAAGTTGTCTTACCAGAATTGCTGCGTCCACATAATAAAAAACGCGTGCTTAATTTAACTGTTCTTGCAGGCTCAAACTCTGAGATGTCATTCAAATCAATATCCATTCCTGTGTTATCCATTACAGTAATAAGATAAAAAACAAAATAAACCCCAACCCTACTAATTTTGCGCTTCCTACTCTAACGAAAGAAAAGAACTTTAAAAGTTCGAGACTTTTAGGGTAGAGATGGTGTAGATATTGATGACCATAACATTATGTCGTAAGCAAAAGATATCAACCTGAACAGGAGCAGCATCAGTGCATCCCGAAACAGTGAGATCCATGTAACTCGAGCTGCTGTTGAAGAAATCCTGGTAACCCATAACCGAGTTCCGAAGCGAATCTTTTCCGGACTTGGAAAGAACAATTCCATAAACATTTCCAGACTCGAATCCGTAGGTGGTATTGCCAACAGTAACACCCTTGTAATGAGAGGGAATGTGATTGACAGCGGAGAGGAAACCGGAAATGGGTTTGTTAGAGATATCAAGGGAGCGATTGTTGTGGAAGATCTGGAACTGATCGATTTTAACATCCGAAACATGACCACAGAAATCAGAATGAGTGTAGGTGTTGAGTTTGTTCACCTCTCGAACAGTCATGAGAATCGAATGAACCAGACCAGAAACATTAGCGAGTGTCACCTCAACCGATTCACCAGCATCAGCTGTTTTGAGCGCTCGTGTCTTCTTGTGGATGACCTCTGTGATCGGAATACGAATGCCACCTTGTTCATTTGCCATTTTCAAAAGTGTCTCAGCCTCAGCCGAAGCGATGTTTACAAATTGACAGATCAGGGAGCAATCCGCAAATGTAACAGATCCACCAGCAGGAACTTTGACTATCCCAGCATCACGGAAATCAACCTCAATTGTTGGCATATCCGCCAGTGTGCATAGTGGGAAGTAAGCATCATCCCAGAAAGCAGCGGGAATTTTCACAATGTATTCCATAGCCTCATCTGTGCTTTCACGATCAAGTTCTTTGAAGTAACCAAGAGAAGCATACATGCTGCTCATGGTAGCATGATCATTATCAATCAGAGCGTTAACAGTTATCCAGTCACCAGGGATGATATACTTGAAACCACCATGAACAAAGCGGACCTCATTAATAAAGGAAGAACCACCATTGGGGAGGGTGCAGGCTACACCACCACCAGTGGCAATCTTGAAATAGAGCGAAACACCAGCAAGGAGTTGCTTGCGAGGTAGATCAAAGTAAGCGGTATTCTTAAAGCCAAAAGTATTGCCTCGGGGACGAACTTGCTCGAGGAATGGTTTGTACTTGGGGTTGGTTCCGATTTGGAGACCAGGGGATAGATAAATTTGATCGGAACCGGGAGTTACGAGGAGTTCCTTAAGGGTAGTTCCAGTGAGTGCCATCTCTTATGTTTAAAATACCAAAAGAAATTTTTAAAATGCTTTATTAAACAGAATGACGCGTCATTACCTTAATATTGATTCCAGGGACCGAGATGATGGAACCCAACGAACTTTACTTACAAAATTCCCCATGCAATCCAAAATGTGAGAGCCTGCAGAGTGACTAACTTTGAGATGTTCAATAACATTTACAATCTTAGCGAGAATGGAAGTTTGATTACAGGAACCTATGATGTTGGGGATGTAATTAAGACCAAGAGTAACACTATTTCGAAAGGGACATATACTTCGGATAGTTTGGTGAATCTTCTAAATGCCAAACTAGCTTCACAAGTGTACGGAGCAGCGGGAACTACCTATACTCGCCATTTCTACGTTACATATGATCCTGTTACCATGTTTCTACGGTTCATGTGCGATGCAACATTTACCCTCACCTTTGGAAGTCGGATCTTAGCGAACTTCCTTGGTTTCCCAGATCGCAGACCTGACAGTTCTGAAAATGGATACGCTTCTGCCCTGCTCGATTCACCTGTAACAGTTGGAGCTTATACTTATAATTACTACATTGACAGTGTTATACCGCTCGATCTTCTGTTCAACTCTTACATCCTTCTCCACGTTGACCCACTCAAAGGCAACTATGTAAGCAAGAACACAAGCGATGATAAAGCCCTCGCAAAAATCGAGATTGATCAAACGGTAGGCAGTCTCTTAAAATATGATTCATCGAATAATTCCATGATCCTGCATGAGCAAAACGGTTTGGTGGAAGTTGAAACGCTAAAAGTTCGTCTCACATACTGGAATGGTGCTGAAACGGATATTACCACTGACTGGTCGATGACTCTCGAACTGATTACTGAAGATGATAAAGATCTGACAAAGAAAGCATTGAAGAATGTCATAAAAGAGTTGGAGGGACTCTACTTGCCGTTCTCACGGTCATAGGAAATACTGTAGAATAAATTTGTCTCGATATTACAAATGGCAACTCGAAAGACCCAGCCAAAGAATTTCTTAGCCAAACCAGTTGAGCAAGCAGAACCAGAACGGAAACAGTTTAAGAAATCGAAAGGAACCGCAGCATACGGAACTGGTGATCTCGATAAAAATGTTCACCAGACCATGAATGCTCACACAATTGCGCTTACTTCAAACTCAAATGATGATAATGCCCTGGTTGACCAAGTCCCACTGAACCGCATGCCTGGAGCCAAACGAGGAATCAAGAAAGGACAGTTCAAATCATCGACAAAGGACAAGGTTGCCTCATCATCAACACTGCTGAAACTGCTTGATGGTGGTGAGCGACTCTACTCAACCTATTCCGAGAAAGACCATCGCAACCGCTACTTTATTCGTTCAACCACTGGTGGACTGAAATCTGTGACATACCAGTATGCTAGGAGTCTTGTTGATGGCATTGCAGCAGAGACCAAAAACGAAAACAGGATCAAGGAACAGCCAATCACAAAGGAAAAGGTGGAGAAGAAACCAGAAGTAACCCATGAAGTCATCCCTGAACCTGTTCATGTCGTGAAAGAATCACCAGCCGAATTGATTGCAAAGACCATCGATTATCAAGAGTCCAACAAAACGGATTTGCCGGTCCTCAATAAATCAATCCTCCGGGTTGCCACTTCACAGGCTGATCCAGTCAACTCGATTCCAAATGCTGCCCCAATGGTCTCAGGGTTTGCCAAGCTCGGTATTAAACCTGGTTATCGCCGTTAAGGATCATTTCCGAATTAAAAAAATCTTGAACATTGTTAGCGCTACGTAACCAATCTTATCCCGTAGGCTCAAAACTTCTTCATTTTTATGGAGGCGTTGTAGAGCGAAGTGAATTATCCACAGATATCACTTTAATCACCCGTTCTACCGGGTTCAGTGGTAGAAACTTGCATCCGACAAGTGAACCTTTTTGGGTATCGGTGGCTTTATCATTTTTCCAGCATCTTCTTTCGAACTGGATGCAATGCGATTGGGACCAAAAATTGATTGGGTTCTCACAAAGAATATATACACGACATAAAAACTACTTAAAGATTTCTTAACTTATATTAAGAGAGTAGAAAGGACAAGAATGACGATCACAGAAGCCCAAAAGAAAGCAACTTACCGCTACCGTAAAACAGAAAAGGGTATGTTAGCGCTTGCTAGGATTAATGAGAAACGCAATGCAAAATGGAGCGAACTCTATAACAATGATGAAGAATTCAGACAAGCTCACATAATGACTTCATGCAAGGCTCAATATGTAAATAACACCATTCTCTATGTAAAGTATCTATTTGACGTTCCTCATACCAACCGTGGACGTCCATCAAAGTATGTTAATGCTTGTTAATCGTTTTTCTCAGCGCGATTGCTCTGAGAACCCGCGGAAACCGCGCTGGAAGCAAAACTATAAATCTTTCTGTTATTTTTAGAGTTCGATGATCGAGCCAACCCTTTGTTATTTTTATGAATGCCCTCGACTGAATTAATTTTGTTGGAGACTTTTGGTTTTGCCGGTAAAATTTGACGCGAGTATAAAATGACTTAAGGAAATAAAATATAGAGTATATATAAAAGTGAAAATGCCTCGACCAAGTAATCGAATTTCGAAGAATTTGCAGGATGAGATTCTTGGTTACTACATGCAAGCAAAAGTAGAAGACAAATTGACCCGAGAGCAGGATATCTATTTCTTGAGAGAATTTACTTTCAAAGCAATTAGAATTCCAAAGTTGATTGATATCAGAGATACACTGAGAGGTATCGTAGAGCCTCGTTTGTATCGCAAGCAGGAGAAGAAGGAAGCCAGAGCGGAGAGGACTGCAAAGAATGTTGAGAAGCAGAAGGTTAGAGAAAGAATAGCAAAAGAGGCAAAGAAACAGAGAGAGGATGAGAAGAAACAACGTGAGGAGGCGGAGGTAATGCAGGCTATGAATAATCTCGTGAGTGAAGTCACTTTGAGGAACCAGACCAGAGATAACATCGCTTCTGCCCATGAGTTTATCGATAGGGTTGTTCGTTGGGATCCCTTCTACAATCGTTTTCGAGATGCTCTTCGTAACAGACGAGGTATTAAGTATAACCTCTACAGCATGGCGAGATATGTGAAAGTGGCAACTGGAGAAATAAGAACCATGCAATGGACCACCCCATTCTACCTTCTTGTCAATGATCAAGAGATTGTTGATACTGTTGATGAATCAATTGATGCATTGCAGGAGGTTCTCACTTCACCTGATAGTTGGAAGCTAGAAAACATCTTAACAGTTCGCTTGCAGATTCTTACTTATCAGCCACTCGCAGGTAGCTCCTATATTGACCTCCCACCAGGAATAAAAAAGCGTAAAGCTGTGATTAATCCACAGAACAAAGATAATAAATGTTTCGCATGGGCGGTAACTATTGGACTACATCAACATGAGCTATCTCATAAACACCGATACGATGTAAAGCGATACAAGAAGTATGAGAATGAGTTCAATTGGAATAAGTTTGAGTTCCCATTCAAGAATGATCCTCGTCAGTACGAACGAGCATCAAAAATGATTGGTCGACCAATCAATGTGTATATGGTCGATCGATCACATATCGTTCCAGTCCATATCTGTAAGGATCCATCTAAACAACATCTTACAATTGACATTCTTCTGTGGACTGTCAACGAAAAACCCACTATGGTTACATTTCTAGCATGTCAAGGTTAATATCCAATTCGCACCATGGAACTCGCCATTTCTGTAAAGCTTGTTTGAGAGGGTTCACCAGTGAAACGGTATTGGAGACCCACATTAAACACAACAAGTGTTACGATCGACCAAATGCAACAGTTGACACAATGCCACCAAGCGGATCTAAGACCAAGTGGGACCCAAAGAGACATGTTGACAAGACTGTATGGCATCCAATGTTTGTTGTTGCTGACTTCGAATGTATATTGCAAAAGGTGGATGAGACACGAGGTGAAAATACTGCAGTCTACCAGAAACACATTCCCAGTGGATACAAAATCATGGTTATCCACAACGAAGAGATTATAAAACAGGTATTGTATCGGAAGGAGAACCCAGAAAATGATGATGAGGTTACACAGCACTTTATGGAGACACTGAAAACGATTGAATCCGATTTACTTGAGAAGCTTAGACATGTTGCACCAATGGTTATGGAACAATGGCACAAAGAGGATTACAGAGATTCTGTTGCTTGCTACATCTGCGGAGATGAGTTTGGAGCTACTATAACTGATGACAATGGTAACACATGTCAAGTTAAAAAGGTTAGAGACCACGATCACATTACAGGAGATTACCTTGGAGCAGCTTGCAATACTTGCAATCTGAAACGAAAGATCAATCCAAAGATCCCAGTTGTGTTCCACAATCTAAAAGGTTATGATGGACACTATATTCTGAAGGCTTTGAATTTCAATGAACCTGGTAAGGAAATTCGTTGCATTGCCCAGAATTTTGAGAAGTTCATAGCATTCGATATGGGACCATACAAGTTCATGGACTCTTTGAATTTCATGGCTTCGAGCCTTGATGGTCTGGTAAAGAATCTCAGTAAGAATAATTTCAAATTCACCAATGAGTGGTGTGATTCTGTAAATTACTCACAGGAACAGCGAGAGCTACTGATGCAAAAGGGACACTTCCCTTACGACTACCTGGATAGCTTCGAGAAACTCAGTGAGACCCAATTACCTCCCAAAGAAGCTTTCTACTCGAAACTCAATGATACTGAATTAAGTGACTCCGACTACAAGCATTGCCAGAGGGTATGGGACGCTTTCAACTGCAAAACTCTCGGAGATTATCACGATATCTATCTTTCTACTGATGTTGCTCTGCTTGCTGACGTTTTCAATACATTCCGCAATGTTTGCTACAGTAATTATAAGATCGATCCTATCCATTTCATTTCAGCTCCTCACCTGTCATGGTTCGCGATGTTGAAATATACAGGTGTGGAGTTGGAGCAATTGAGTGACCCTGAAATGTATAGATTCTTTGAACTTGGAATTCGTGGAGGTGTTTGCATGGTTCCCAATCGTTATGCAGAGGCTAATAACCCCTACATGAAGTCTTATGATCCATCAAAGTCAACAAAGTATATCACCACTTGGGATGCCAACAATCTGTATGGGAAAGCGATGAGTTTCAAGCTACCCAGAGGTGGATTTGAGTGGATTGATGACATCGAGAATTTCGATTATATGGGCTTTGATGTGGAAGGTGATAGAGGTGCAACTTTGGAGGTTGACTTGGAATATCCAGAACACCTACATGATCTTCACAGTGATTTACCTCTTGCTCCCGAATCTCTAATAATCACCAAGTCAATGATTTCACCAACACAGCTTGAAATGATTGGTGATGAAAAACTACCCAGACTCGTAAGTTGGTTCCCAATCTGATGAACAAGACCAATTACATCCTACACATCAAAAACTTGCAGTACTACATCTCAAAAGGATTGAAGGTAACAAAGGTTCATCGTGGGATTATGTATGATCAATCTGAGTGGCTGAGACCATACATCGATTTCAATACCGGACTGCGGACGCAAGCTCGTAATGATTTCGAGAAAGATTTCTACAAACTCATGAATAACTCAGTTTTCGGAAAGACCATGGAGAACGTTCGCAAGCGAAGTAACATAAAGCTTTGCAACGATCCCAGGGTGCAGCTCAAACACAACGGCAATCCATTGTTGAAGACAGTGAAGATTATCAATGAGAATCTTACTGCTTTAGAGTTCTATAAGGGTTCTATTATGTTGGATAAACCCATTTATGTTGGTCAGGCTATCTTGGATCTGTCCAAACTAATCATGTATCGTTTCCATTACGATTACATCATGGTGAAGTATGGACCTGGATCAGCCAAGCTGCTCATGACTGATACAGATTCCTGTATTATCTGATTGAGACTGACGATATCTACAAAGACATGATTGAGGATTCTCATTGGTTTGATCAGTCTGATTACAGCAAATCCCACATCTGTTACAACCCTAAAAATAAAAAGGTTCCCGTTTGTTCAAGGATGATTGTGGTGATTATCTCGTTACAAGGTTTGCTGGTTACAAACCAAAAGCATACTCCTACGAGAAGGAGTTGAATGTTAAGGCTCTGGGATCAGAAGAAAATGTAAAACAGGTGATTGCTGACAAGTTGAAGGATTTGTTAAGAGTGAAGTCGAATGCTACGGAAGCTGATGTTATTGATAGTAAGGTTAAGAAGTTGAAGGGAGTTCAGCGGTCAGTAGTGCAGAATAGGTTAGAGTTCCTACAATTCTACAACACTGTCATGTATCCAATGAAGGAGCGGGAGAAAGTAACAGTTCGAGGTTTCCGATCAAAGAACCACGAGGTAACAACGCAGGAAATGAAGAAAAGGGCATTCAATGCGCTCGATACTAAGAGGTATCTTTGTGAGGACCTCTATACTACTCTTGCGATTGGACACTATAAAACAAAACAACACTATAATAAGGATGGACCAGGTTCTGAGTTATACCAAGTATCGACAGAAATTGATTAAAGAAGGTATCACATTTGATGAGGAAGAACTAAGAAAGCGTTTTAAAAATCAAGAGCTTGAGCAGATCTTTAAGAAGCCCAAAAAGCAAAAGTCTTTCTTGCGGATCATTGCTCCACCCAATTCCTTTCAGGTTGATGTGATTTATTTCAAAAGCTACAAGACAGCAACACATGGAGTGGATAGGATGCTGGGATTTGTCGATATATTGAGTCGGAAAGCATTTGTATACCCTTTCAAGCCAAAGGATTCGAAAATCGATATTTTCAACAGGTTCAAAGTTGAGGCAGGCAAGGTTAGTGCTATCTCAGGAGACAATGAGTTCTCTGCTGAGATTTATAGGAAATGGTGTGAGGAAAACAATGTTACACTCTACACTGATGTAGCTAAGAATGACCACATCACAGTAGGTGATAAACTTGGTATTATCGATAGGTTCACCAGAACTTTTAAACAATATTTGAGAAAAGCAATAGTTTCGAGTGGGAACCCAAAATGGACTGATTATTACAAACAGGTTCTGGCAACTTACAACAACAGTCCACACACTTCCCTAAAGAATGATTCACCCAATGCAGTGTATGGGAATAACGAGAAAGAATCGTTCATATATTTGCGTGATGCATTGCATAACAAACGTATTAAAGAAGGTAGCCCAACAGTAAAGGAGGGAGATTATGTTCGAGCTGTAACTGAAAAGAAGACTTTCGATAAAGAAGGAGCAAGATACAGCAAACAAGTGTATAAAGTAGCAGGCAAGGTAGGTAATCGATTTAGTTTATTGGAAGAGAATGAGGGAGAGAGTCCAAAGGAAGTAAAACGAAACTTTAAACTGAACGAGTTGCAAAAAGTAGATAAGGCAGCAATTGTTAAGATTCCCACACAGAAGCGTGTGGAGCGAGTGAAAAAAACAACGAAGGTAAATAGATTAGTAGCAAAAGAGGGTATCAAGCCCAATAGGAGCAAAGTAGTTAGGAAGAGGTATAATTTACGAAGCGGGTTGACTAGACGTTAGGCTGTGAGGTATGAACCATCTTTCGATTCAACAATTTTCGTGATAGGTCTGAACACTTTGAAAATTTCTTTATAATGGATTCCTTTAACATACCAACCCTTATGAATTGGGTCCCATCTGAGACCATAAGATTTCGCTAATTGGATGTCTTTGAAAGCAACTTGACAAAACATTTTAACATTAATGTATTTGATTTCGTCTTCTGTTAGTTTTCGGAATTCTTTGAAGATCTCACTGTTTTCATCTTCAACAAACCATAGCTTCTTTTCAAAATCCCATTTTGCTCCTTTTGATTTCACGGATTCGCGATCATCATATCGAGAGAAAATGTAAAAGCGTTGTTGTGGCTTGGTTTCCATTTTTATTCAGATTATCAGATTATTTTTATATGAAACAATCAATGAGGAATAACCGAGATTATGATATAACATCGATTGTTGTTACTGAGGCTTACTGAGATTTTACGTTTTGTTTTGTGTGGTTACTGTGAATGGTTTGTTTTTGATTTGGTTTTGTCGAAACGTTTGTGGAATATCGAAAAGTTTAAAGTTTATTCGATTTTATTACCATATATAATTTCGTGGGGCAGTATGCCCAATTTACATTTTTTTGCACACCGAATTCCCGGTAAGCGTCTGAGGAAGCCGCCCTCTCCCCTCCTAATCCCTTTTCCGAGGCTCAAGAAGCGCGCGATAATGAATGCAGAATTTAGGTCTGAGGGTGAAGGGGCCGGCGGGATGGGGGCTGAAGCTCAACCTTCTCACCCCCGGCACGCTCCTGTGGTCCGCACCCGTTCGCCGGAACGTTCACCGACGAATCGCTTACAATAGCGCCTCGCCGATTCCAATTCTCCTCAACCTCAGCCACGATTATGCTGTACACCGATCCGCCCCGGTTCTGCAAGGGGTCAAGCGGTGAGTTGTGAACGCGTGCACGGGCAAGCCTGGGATTGCGATTAGTATCGAAAGCCTGCTCATGCGTGCGAATCCCATTAATATTTCGGAATCCCATTTCATGTCAGAGTCCTGGCACTCTTCATCAAGGTCCCGCTGGCTTGGATGGACGACGCGAAGATGCCGAAGCCCCTCGGCTACAACCGCGGGCTGGCACAGGAGCTGGCCCGCCAGTACCAAGCGACGCGGAGCCGCGCCCCGCCCCCGACGCCGATCGTGGAAACGGATCGGGAGGCGGGCACGGTCGAGGCAGGGGGCGAGTCCGTGCAGCCAGAGGTTCCTGCATCTAGAAAATCAAATCTTCGACGGGCGCTCTTGGGCTGCGCTGACGACTCCGGCCCCCAGCTTTGGTTGGATGCCTTATCGGAAGACGAGGTGGAAGCGCTGATCTCGCTTCTCCCCAAGAAATCAAAGGAGAAGCTAATGGCCGAGGACATAGGCTTCGTCGTCCCTCCGTTGGGTCCGCGAGCAAGAGGTTATTTCCCGCGGGAATTTCACGAGCTGACGGGCGCTCTCAGAGGTTGCTTCCCGCGGGAACAGCTCGTTGGTAATGGCTGCTGTGCTGCGACTCATTGCTCGCCTTGGGCCAGACTACTCTTTCTCGGACGTCTATGATTTTCGCTTCTCCTCGTGCGCATTAATATTCCGGATCCCGCAATTCCCGTTCGAATTCGGACGTACGCAAGCGCGCTCATACGTATGCATGGCGCACACTGCGGCAGGTACCGGCCGAGGAACGAGGAGCGGTCGAAAATAGATTATCCCTCCCAGACGGATCACCACGACGCCTGCTGCAGAGAGGATTGTACGAATTGGCTGAAAATGTGCACGGAATAAATAATCAGCCATATGCACAACGACATCGATGTCAATCTGACCAAGCGCAAGTAGGTACGGCAGCGGAAGGCAGCGGCGCACAACTTTGCATGTTTGGCTCAACTCCGGCTCGGAGTACGAGGGTGGCCACACCGCTTTCGAGGTGTTTCTTTATATTACTCTGGACATTCGAGTTCTTGATAAAGGTCATGTGATTTACCGGTACACGCACCAGAACTTGGGCCTTAACCTGAAGGCTGGAGCGGGCTCGGTCATCAAATTCAACAATCTGCAGAACGGCACCCTCCGCTGCGACCCGTACGCCATTCATCGCGAAGAGCCCGTCACGAGTGGCATCAAGTTGTGCGCACGCGCCAATATCAATTACATATGACGATCGCGCCGCTTTTCAAAACGTTAACGTTAACGCTCAATGGCAGGATGCTCCAAATCCGCCTTCTGGTTCCCTACGAATGGATGGAGACCCGGCCCGGTCAGACAGGCTACGATGCCGCATGGGCTCGTAGGCACGAAGGAACTGGCGACAGCTGCGGGCTTCAGTGCACGGAATCAGGCTGCAGATGTGAGGCGCTTCTGTCGTTAAAAAACGCTCTTTTGCAGGCACCGGAATAGTTCAGGAATCGGCCGTATACGTAGGTTGGACCCTTTTCTCAAGCACAGAATTCCGAATACAGATGGAAGATACCTTTCTATACTGTTCTCATTCATTTCTTTTCCATCACTACTAGCTTTAATGCGTGTGAGAATGTGATCACGAGAATGTGAATCACATTAAATCACATTAAATAATGCGAACAAATACCGAAAATGTAAGACTGTCAGGAAGAGCATGGGAAAGCTGAACAGCTGGCCGATGCGGGGGCTTCGACGCGGGGCGTACGCGTGCATCCGGGATCGGTGCACAACCGATTCCAAGCGTCGTACGCGTAATTGATGCAGGGTACGACGGGGGCCGGGTGGGGCGTGGGGTAGAAGAGGGGAGTAAAGGAGGGGGGTGGCCATGGGCTAGCGGTGGGGGTACCGGTCGCTCGGCCGCTGCAGCTGGTCCACTGGTCGCAGTGCGGAGGTCAGAGGAACCTGCGCCGACTGCGCTCAAGCGGATCGGAGGCGTTGAACGCGGCTCGCGAGCGGATGCATATGTTCGGATCCGCTCGCTCGTGCTCAGCGTTCGATCCGCTGTGCCTCGAGCTCATGATCAGCGGCACCTCGCAGCAGGCTACTCGAAGCGGCGGAGAGCCCCGCACGCGCCGCGCCGAGCGACAAGCTGAGCTTACTCTGCTTAAGCTTGGCTCGAAGCTCGAGAGTCCGAGTCCACGTCGGACTTCGAATTCGCGCCTTGGGAGGCGGCGCCCCCGGGCCCTGCTGCGGCGCTGCGGCCGGCGCGCCCGGCCCCGCCTCGCCTTCGGAAGGGTTTTGGACGGCCCATGGCCGGCGCCATGGCCATGGCCACTGCGAGCCATCGGGCCACGTGCACGGTGCGCCCCCTCAAACGCACAGCGGCACTCGCAAGGCGGTTCGATTCGAATTCGCGGCTACAGAAGCGAGCTACCCGCACGCGAGGCGGAACATGGCGTAGAAGTAGGGCGGCACGATCAGGTTGTCGATCTGCGAGGTGGCCGCCTCCAGAACAGCGGCCCCCAGGCAGGCCAGCGCCAGCCCGGGGAGGGAAGGGGGGTGCGCCGCCGGCGCGGCGAAGCGGGCGGCGAGGAGGAGGGATAGGAAGAGGGACGCGGCGCCGGCGAGGGCGCCCTCAAGGGTCTTGGGGCCCCCGAAGAGGCGTACCCGCCCGCAGCGGCGCCCCGCCCACGAGGCGGCGCTGTCCGCGACGCCGAGAGCCAGTACCCCCGTGAAGGCCGCCAGCGGGGCCGGCCGGCCCGGCCCCCCGGGGGCCTCCAGCCAGACGGGTACCGCGCATCCGAGCAGGAGGTACGCGTGCGTCAGAATCAGGGGGCCCTGCGCACGAAGTTCAGGGGGGTACGCAAGCCAGAAGTCCGGGGGGGTACGCACCACGTCGCGGGCGTCGCGGAAGGATTCGCAGAAGGCGGCGAGGGCCGGCCCAATGGGCGGCGCGAGGGCGAGCCGCGCCGCCTCCGCCAAAGAAAAGGCGGAGAGCGCTGCGGCCATCGCCAGCGACAGGAAGGCGGCCTGGGGGTACGTGATTAGATGGGGGGGGTACAGGGATAGAAAGAAAGGAGGGGGCTCACGTCGAGGGCCAGCCCAGGGAGGAAGAGGGCGAGGGCCAGGGCGTGGAAGGCCTTGCGCTCCAGTACCCGGGGCACGCGCCTGGCCCCCGGGGGCTCAGGTCGGGGGGGGGGAGAGGCGGAGGGGGGTACGCGCGCACGAGCGGAGGGGGCCGCCCGGGCGGAGGGCGGCGACGGTAAGCGCGACGAGGGCCGCCCACACGGCGCAGAGGGCCGTCCGCCGGGGGTACGACAGCACCTCCTCGAGCAGCCTGCGGGAGGGGCGTCAAACGGAAGCGGAACGCGCCGGATTCGAGCCGGAGCCGCGGCGCACCAGGGTAAGGGATTCTGGCGGAGAGCAAAGGCGGTGGCGGGGAGTACGAGGAGGAGGAGGCCGCCGGCGGTCAGGGGCCAGAAGGCCGGCTGGGGTACAGATGCCGCCGCCGAGTGCAGCGGCTCGGGAGGCGCGTCGCCCGATGGCACCGCACGCGGCGCGCCGGGACCCTCGCCGTCGGCGTCTCGAGAGGAGGCGAGGCGGCGGCGCGGGGCGGGGCCGGCGGCGGGGCGGGGCCGGCCGGCCTCCTGCTTATGGGAAGCCGGAGCCGCGCCCGCGGGGGTACCCAAGGCCAGCGCCAGGCCGGCGCAGAGAAGAATGACGGAAAGGCAGAGCGCCGCTGAGAAGATAGCGGCGTCCGGCCAGTCCTGGGGCGGGGTGGGGCCCTTTGCGCGCCTCTAAGAAGACAGGCGACGGGCCGGGAAGCGGGGGGTACGCACCAGAAGCGCGGAGAGGGGGCCGAGGAGGAGGGGCCACAGGACGGAGCAGAGGAGGGCGAAGAGAGTGGAGACGAAGGCCGCCTCGCCGGCGGTGAAGCAGCGCGCGGCCGGCCCGAAGGCCACTCGCTGGGCGCCCTCGAACGCGACCAGCGCCACGCCGACCGACGCCGCGATCGAAACTAGGAGGGCGCGAGTCAGGCGGAGAACGAGGGCGCCGCGAGGCGAGGGCGGCGCGCACGCCCGTGGCCGGAGGCGAGCGCCGCTGCGAGGGCGGCCAGCGCCCCGCCGCGAGCGGCCGTGGCGACGAGCGAGTCCAGGAAAGGGGCGCCGCTGGCGATGAGCGAAGTGGCGGCGGCCGCACCGCAGGCCAACGAGCTCCAGAAGGCCCGCAGCCACCACGCTGATCCCCGTCAGTTCGAACCGGCGCGCTTCGAGGCAGTAAGGCGACGGGCCGCTCACCGTGGAACGGGCTCGAGCTGAGGAGCTTGCAAGCGAACAGCAGAGGTGCCGCAAGCACGCCGGCGGGCACGCCGGCGTCCGAAAGGGGCCTGCTCTGACTTCAGCGCGTCCGGGCGGCGGGAGGGAGCTCAGCGCGGCTTCCGTACCTGTACGCAGTCGCCGACCATGCCTTCTGAGACGCTCCGCAGCCGCTCGAAGCCCGCCTGGACGCCCAGAGCGCGGCAAAGGCAAGGGCCACGAGCGCCGCTGCCTCGGCCACACGGGACGGCCCGGGATGCTCTACGAGGCGGGCGGACGCCCACACGGCGAGGCCCGCCGTGAGGAGGTCGTCCGCCCACATCCGCGACCGAACTGCCGATACCCCCCCAGGACCAGCGAAATGTCCAGCCCGGCAGCTCCTCGGCAGAGGCACGGGCAAATGAGGCGAAGAGGGCACGCGGCGTGCTGGCTGGCGGTCCTTGCGCTCGCCCTGGCTCTGGCACTGGCGTCCGCTGCGCCGGCCGCGCGATACAGGATCTCCGACGCGGAGATTCCCGTGCTGGGCGATGTCTGGATCAAGGACCCGGCGCTGGACGCGCTCCTGGCGGAGGCTGCGGGCCCCGAGGGCCTCGTGCTCTTCCAGGTCCGCGGGGCCCGCGAGCCGCTGCCCGACCGCGGGCCGCCGCGTCGCGTGGCTTCCGACCGTCCGCGCAGAGCGACTCGCTGCGCCTGGAGAGCACCCGCGCTGCGCAGGCGTCGGTGGACCTGCTCCTGAACCTGGCCGAGTCCATCCGCGCCATCAACCGCTCCAAGAACCACGTGATATTCTCGCGGACGCAGCTCTTTCACGCGTACGTCGGCCAGGCGAGCTACCGCTCGTACCTGGACGCGTCGCCCGGCGGCTCGAAGATCCGCCGCATCCTTCGCCACGCCATGAACGTAGTCGCCCGCGGTGCGTGCGGGTCGCTCCGGCCTCGCGCTGCGCGGATCGAATCTGATCGATTCGATTCGAACGACGACGACGCAGGCCACGACGCGCTGTTCATCGCGTCGGACCACGTCATGACCCGGGACCCAGTCCCCCTCCTCCGCGCCCGCGACGTGCGCCCCGCATCCCGAACCCCCCTCGCGCCCCCCCCCTCCCCGACGCCGACGCCGCGCGGGGGTACAGTACAACGTGGGGCTGCCCGAGGACCTCTCCAGCCGCGTCTTCTTCGCCAAGAGCGACCCCAAGACCGTCGAGCTCCTCCTGCAGGCGCGGGAACCGCGTACCCCTCCCCGATTCTTCCCCCGAGCTCGCCCCCCCAGGTGTACCGCAACGTACCCGAGGAACAGGAGGCGGACGAGCGCGGGCCCGACCCCGCCGCCCCCGAGTATGTCGGTCCGTAGCATACCCCCCTTCGCCGCCCAGCACCGTACCCCGTTCCCGCCCCTGACGGCGTACCCCCCACCCCCAGACCTGGCGAGCGTGGTACAGGCCGTGCAGGCAGACCAGTCCCTCTCCGCCAGCTACCGCTTCCACGCCTTCAGCCGGTACCCCCCAAAAATCGAATTCAAATGAATGCCATCGTACCCCCTAACTCCTCCTTCCCCCCAGCTCGGAGTTCCCCGCGGCCCTCCCCCCGTACGACGACGTTGGCCTCGTCTCCACCGCCTACGCCGTGCGCCGTACCCCCCTCTCACAGCTTTGAGCTTCAGCCGTACCCCTATCCCCCCGCCTAAAACCTAAGCTTGTAACTCTCAGCCTTTTCCCTCCTCCCCTCCTCCCTCTTCCCTTAGCTATAGCCTGAGCTTCAGCTACAGCTAGGCCCCTGCCCCCGCTCTCTCTCTCTCCCCCCCCTCCCATCCCTCCCCACCTCCCTAGCCCATCCGAGAAAGCCAAATACGAGCTTTCAGCTAGTTAGCGCTAGCTTCAGCACAACTAGGCCGCACCCCCCCCCCCCCCCCCCCTAGCCTAGCCTAGCTAGAGCTTACAGCTAGCTAGCGCTAGCCTCAGCGTCAGCAACTACCCCCCCCCCCCCCCTCTCTCACCCTCCCCCCCAGGTGCGGAGCGGGCACCGGACGGCGCTGGGGCGGGTGATGGACCTGCGCGAGCACGGCCTCTGGTTCCTCTTCTGGGGCGAGCGGTGCGCGCCCCCGATCGGGCTGGGCTGAAGGGTTAGACGGGCTAGAAGCTCAAGGATAGCTTAGAGTTAGTGTTCCTCTTCTAAGCTAAGCTCGCCCTAGGGCGAGCGGTGAGCTAAGCAGAGCTTGGAGGCTTCTAGGTGGGCTTGGCTGGGCTTGGCTTTTAGAGGCTTGGGTCCTGGTTTCGCGAGAAAGAGGGCTAGCGGCTTATAACTAGAATTAGAGTTGGTCATCTGGGGCGAGCGGCGCGCCGCCGCCTCCCTCCCCAAGTCTCCGGCGCCCCCTCCCCCTCCCTCCGCCCCCGCTAACCTCTGCCTCCTCCCCCCGCCCCGCGCAGGTACGAGGGCAAGTGGGTGGCCTACGACCGGGACGCGTCGTGGGGTGCCGAGGGGGAGGACGCGGCGCTGCGGGAGGCGCTCTCCATCGGAGTCGCCCTCGACCGCGCGGTGCGTGCGCGCGCGAGAAAGAGATTAGATCTAGAATATCGTGCGAGAAGGAGATTAGATTTCCCTCTCTCTTTCTTAACGTTGCCCTCGACCGTGCGGTGCGCGCGCTTTTGGATAGGCGAGAAGATGATTAGATCTTGAAGACTATAAGATACGGGGAGACGAAGATAAGATGCATAGGAGGGTTCCGCCCCTCTTTCTTAGCGTCTTTCTTCCCTGCGGGCTCACCTCATTCGCCCGCCCGCCGCGCAGGTGATCCTGCCGCGGTTCGGGTGCGCGCACGCTCCGGACTACGTGCCGGGCTTCTGGCCGGAGGAGTGCCACGCCTCCGCCCTCTACGACGGCGACGCCCTCGCCGAGTTCTCCAGCGAGGTACCCCCCTCTACTTTCTCCACACCCTTACCCCCCACCCTCCCCCCACCGCGCACGGATGCTTTAGAAGCCGCTCGCCGCCGCGCCTCTCGCCCCAGCTCCGTATCCTCCTCTGGATCCCGCCTCCAGACCCCTGCGTTGTCTCGCTCGCGATGTCTCACCCCCCCCCCCCCCCCCCCCTTCCTCGCCCCAGATGCTGGTCGAGGCGATCCTACCCCGCGAGCGATTCGCCCCGGAGGCCCTCCGCGTGCGCCCCGACCCCGTACCACCCTCGCCTCGCCTCCCTCCCCCACTCCTTCAGATGGCTAGGCTAGGCTAACTCCCCTCCCTCACCCCGTACCGTACCGTGGCTTTCCGCCCCTCGCCCTGGAAGCCCTCCGCGTGCATGTCGCACCCGTACCCCCTTCTCTGTCCTCGTACCCGTACCCCCCGGATCCCCGTACACCCCGTAGGTCAGGTTGGGATAGGCTAGAGGGGCACTGCTCTCGACGCCGGACATGCGGGCGCTTCCTTACCTTGCCTTACCTCCAAACCCTCGCCTACCCCCCTTGCCTCCGGTCCCTTACCCCCCCCCCCCCCCAGAACGGGACAAACACTCTGAGCGTCACGCTGAAGAAGCCGATCTCGGACGGCGAGTCGATCCACTATTTCCGCGAATTCGAGCTCGACCAGGTGCGCCCCGCGTACCCCCTCCCCTCTTTTTTTCCACGCCCTTTTTCTAGTCTGACGCCGTACTCCTCCAGATCTTCCACTTCAAGACCATGCGGGCCTACTTCTCCAGGTACTCTCTATCATCATTGATCTCATGTCTTCTTAATGTTCTTATTAATCTTCTTTTAGGTGGGAGAACAAGAAGCGGGAGAAGAAGTACAGGGCGGCGGTAGACGCGTTCCTGAAGCGCCGCGCCGCCCCCGCCCGGGGCCAGTGACCCTGGCCATGGCCAGCGGCCTTCTCACGACCCCCCCGGCCCTAGGCCTCGCCTCGCCGCGCCTCGCGAGCCTCTTATGGAGTCTCTTATGTATAAATTCACGAACCCAGCCTCTTATGGGATTCTCTAACTGAATGATCACTCTATCGCTCTATCGTCATGATCACTCACGTGACTGATTGTCTATCGATATCGCTCTATCCACGTCTACGAACTACTGTTGGCTAGGACCATGCTGGCACGTCTGTGGTGTTCGACAGTGCTGGCTACGAAAAGATCATTTGCAGCTGACAGTTAAAGATGCTGACAGTGCACTGCTGCACCTGCTGGCTGGCAGTGGCTAATATAAGAACCAAGCGATACTGGCTAGCAACTCTGATGCGGTCAACAAAACCCGTGCTGGCTTACGTGTTCAAAAACCAAGCGACCGTTGGCTTGCATGTATAGCTAACTATATATATAGCTAGCTCTGTACCATCTCTTATAGGACTTCAAACAAAAAAGTGAAAAAGCGATAGACTGTGAGAAGCACTTGCTGCAATACCGTGGTGCATAAATAAGAATGAAGAATATGGTGATCATGGAACATTATGATCGACATCGGGGCAGAGTCCCCCGCGGCCGAACCGTTGATCATGTCATCCACGATTGAATGTCATGATCACGTGCACATAAATCAAATAGAGCGATAAATTAATTTGGTGTTGCAATTGCTTGTCGCTTTTTACTCCCTCCCATCACCCTTTGAACGAGGCGGAGCGCCTTGCAACGCACATCTTGACCGCGCACGTCTGGCCGACGCCAGGCTGAGGCACCGGGGTCTGTCCGGCGAGCTCGGGCTGGAAATCGAACAGGGAAATCGAGCTGCGAGCCGGTTATCTCGAATTTTGTTCCATCGACGAATGTTAAGCCGCACCCTGGGCCACCGCAGGTGAACAACGCGGCATCGGAGCACGGGGAGCACTCTGCAGAGTGCCCGAGCCGCGAGGCGGCGTCCATCGAGTACGCGGCGTAGCACGCCGCCCCCGAGTCCGACAGCGCGAAGAACCGCACTCCGATGGACGACGCCTTCAGAGCGCACTTCTCGAATGCGTACAGGTACGGCCTAGAAGCATCTCCGGGTATGTATGCAAGGTCGACGAGTTCGATGGTCTGCAGGTCTTTTCCGAATTCGAAGCATCCACGGTAGAGGAACGGAGGCAGCGGAACCGCGGGGCGAGGCGTGGGGCTGGGCGAGGGGCTCGGGCTGGGCGAGGGGCTCGGGCTGGGCGAGGGGCTTGGCGAAGGGCTCGGGCTGGGCGACGGGCTTGGGCTGGGCGAGGGGCTGGGCGACGGGCTCGGCCTTGGGGACGGGCTCGGCGTCCTCGTCGGCGAGGGGCTGGGCGAAGGGCTCGGGCTAGGCGACGGGCTGGGCGAAGGGCTGGGCGAATGTGCTGCTGGAATTATGCTTACTGACCACATCATCGCACCGACCGGATCAAACGACATCAGGTGTAGAGTTTGATTAATCGATATCGTGCTGTTGAAAAATGCTATTCGGGAAATCGACACTGGAGTTGAGTAACTGAATCCAGTCAAATTCCCAAGCAGGCGACGACTCTGCGCGCTCCACAGACGAACGACGGGTTCGCAGGGCCCGCCCGACGAAGGCTGCGTCGCAAAGTTGCCATCAAACTTTTCGCAGGTTTCACCCGTCACGATGACGTCGCTGCCGGGAGAGACCGTCACGGCAGTGATCGGCGCAGGCGCTAGTACACTGAACGAGCTCCAGTCTGCTGTGCTCCATATGCGCAGTTGCCGGTCGACACAGCCCGAGACGAGGAAGGAATTGCTGGGAGCGAAGGCAAGTGAAGTGATATTGTCGGTGTGGCCGGACAGAACGCGACTTTGCTCTGCTGCCGCCGGTCCGGACGTTGCAGCGATTGATAGATTCCACAGCCTGCCGTTGGGCTTTCTGATTAGCCTGCATTTCAAATTCAACATTAACGGCGCAATTGCGCCGGGCACCGGATCGTGTGCGTGTCGCCCTCGACGTGCGCCGAGGCGAGCAGCGCCCCGTCGGGCGAGAACCGCAGGTCCGCCGTCGAGTCCGCGGGCCCCGGCGTGCCGAAGACAGACCGGAGGGCGCACGATTGCGCGAAGAGATCGATCAGCCTGCACGCAGCTGGTTCAGCATATGCACATATAGTTTAATAGCTTAGCTCAAATGTGGGCTTAGCGGGCATCGTTAAATCCATGTTAAGCGCGATATCGATGTCTCGCACCATATGGTTCCCTTTCGGGAGGCTGCAGCAAGCAGCGATCCATCGCGTGAAGGAGAGATCAGGTCGACGAAGTCACCCTCCGTGATGTCAAAAAAGCACGCGAACGCATCCGAATAGTCGGGGGTTTTGAGGTTCAAGAAGCTGATGTAGAAGGTTGTCGCTGAATTCTGGCAGGCAAGAGCATAATAGGTGTCCGTCCTATTGATTATAATATTTGTGGTAGGTGGGATCCAGGCGACCGGTCCCGAATACGAGAAATAATTATTATTCGAATCAGAAAAACTGAAGTGGCATTGCCTGCCGTAGAAGTACGGAAGAGCGGTCCGCGCGTTGCTGAACGAGAACTGCTGAACGCCCACAGAGAGAGCAATATTGAAGTCAGGGCCCCGCTCGACGTCGGACATTGCGTTGACAAAATTCTCGCCCTCGACCAGGCTGTCGTACTTCTTCACTTGCGTCGCCTCTACACACAAGGCGTCCCCCTCGTTCACGTCAGATTCGCTGCCGGTCGTATCCAGCTTGTCGCAGAATTTGAAGACGGGGATGGGCGTCGGCGTCGGAGGGGGGGAAGGCGATGGCGTTGGGAGGGGCGTGGGCGTCGGAGAAGGCAGCACGTAAGGGGGAGGAGGCGGCGGCAGCTGCAGGTTGGTGGTCTTCGCGGCCCAGACGCTCGTATGCGTATTGCTTACGGAAATGATTCGAAGGGCACCGCCCGTGGTCTGGTAGAAGGCGAGCGACGTTGCCGGGACGCTGGCAGTGCTTGCGAGATGAGTGAGGTTTGTAGAGTCCCAGATCCGAAGGGTGTTGTCGCATCTGTGTGGAGTGCAGCAGCACCCGCCTCCAGTCGCGATGAGCCGTCCGCCGGGAGCAACCGCCAGAGCGAAGGGCTGAGTGGGAGCGGCCGAGCTTTCTTTGGTCCAATGCAATGGGTTTACAGCAAGAGCAACATCTGAAGGGATCCGCCATAGATAAATAGATTTTAAAGCGCCAGCGACGAGGAATGAGCCGTCGGGTGAAAACGCCAAAGTCGAGGCTGTATAGTCGGTAATAAGATCGGTTGAACGAGGACTGGTGAGTACCGATGTCCAGATTCTGTCGATTGCGAGCATATGTACATGTAAATCAGCTGCAGGCGGAATACGATCGCAGGACAGTTGAACTCAAACGAACCGTATGTTGTTTCCGCTGTTAGAGGAAACAATATTCTGGTGAGCAGTAGCGAGGATGTACTCTGCCACATTTGGAGAAAACTTCATGTCTGTTAACGAAAAGGTTGGAACGCCGAACGTCGAGGCAAAGGTCCAGCCGGTTGCGGAAGCCCGCCAAATGCTGCAGAAAACTTCTTAGCGGAATTCGCGTAAGGATGAAGCCATGAAGAGCTGTCAAGCGCACCGAATGTCTCCTTTGTGAGAGGCCGCGGCGAGGAGGAGGCCGTCCGCAGACGTCGTCATCACTTCGAATCGTCCAGCGTCGGCGCTGTTGCTGATTGCGATGCTCTGGATTTCCTGCCCGTCTTGGGTCGAGTATAAGCGAATCGTATCTGTTGAAAATGTCTCGGAGAGGCAGACGACCGCCAGCAGGGAAATGCCGTTGCTGAATGGCGAAGGGGGTATGAAAGCGTGTGCGCTGGTCCCCATGGGCGGGCAGAAGTAATTGTCGAAACGAGGTTGGAAGTCAGATGTATTCCAAAGATAGGAACTAAATGCAAGTAATTTGCCGTCGGGGCTGACTGCCATTCCGCTAGGATTAGCGAGATACGAAGGGTCGCGTGCTTGAGAGAATGTTGTTTCGACTTTTATCGGCGACAGCGCGACTCTGATCTGCGCATGCAGCGGAGCACGTCGATGGTCTTGCTTGCTCGCATAGAGGAAGTCAAGGGGAATGATCATGAGCACCTTATCGTTGGCAATTGGTGGCTCGTAAGTGGGACCAGCCAAGACTTGGATGCCCCCGCTGGAATCCCCGGCTAACACGGCGCTCCCGTCCGAGGAGACGGACAGTGCAGTAATGTTGGAAGCACGCTCCGAGCTCATCGCCAAGAGCTCGCCCGATTCGGCGTCCCAGAATTGAACCGTCCAGTTGAAATTGCTCAGCTCTCCTCCTAGAACCAGCAAGCTGGAGTTCGGGAACAGGGCCAGGCGCGCGGTCCGCATTACTAGACCAGCCGCCGCTGGTTGCAGCTGTCGAATCAGTAGGAAGACGACACTCGGTAACGCTGCCTCTGTGGCCTGGACACTGTACGCATACAAGTCAACGTTCCCGTTGTCAAGTGCCACGACGATGACCGCGCCGCTCGAGCTCGAAAACCAGGCTAAATCGTTGATGGCGGCATTGAGCGGAAGATTGCCGTCCGCTTTCGGCCATGTATTAGAGATGTCCCAGACGCTGGATGCAAAATATCAACAGATCTGGGCAGCGGATATCGCGCAAGGTTTTCAGCTGACCTGAGCTGGCTCCCTTTGTATCCCGCCAGAGCATTCTCGTCCGGAGAGAATGCAACGCGCCCCCCAGGTGCATTCGAATACGTCATGTCGTATTCAGCTCCATTACTAGGAGGCCAGTACAAAGGCAAAGGCCCTCCGACCCCTGAGGCGAGACTGTCTCCGAAAAACCAGACCCTGTGAACGCAGAAACCGTCGTCGTTAAAAACAATATCTCGGTGGAATCGAAGTCCGAAAAGGTTAGGCTTACATTACGTTACCGGTGTATGAAGCCGCCAATTTCCGCCCACTCCCAGACCAGGCGACGTTGTTGGGCTGTGCCATCATAGGTACTGATATTGACGTTAGGCTTACAACAGACAAGGACGTCGCAATGTCTACGACTCGGATGACATATTCGGGACACGCCCCAGCGACCGCGACGAGCGCGCCATCTGGGGACACCGCCGAGACCGCTGAAGCACTCGGAAAGAGAGGCCTGGGACCAGAATCGCATGCGACCATGACCGCCGGTTCGATGATGGAGGAGACTGGCGATACTCTTGCAGACAGCGAGTACAAGATAGCCTTCTGATCCGCTCCAAAGGAAGTAATATTCATATCGTATGTCATCGACATCGATATCCCACCCGTCAAAGAAGTACCCGAACCTACTGCCGAAATCGAGCTGGAAATGGCAAGGGTGGCGACTGCGCTTGTGTGCCCCTTCAAAGTTGCGATGGTAGAGCCGAGTACGTATTCCGAAGCTGTTCCAGAGCCTGAGAATATATTACCACATCCGCAATGCAAACACGATCGCGAATTAGAGCGACGCACATCTTGCCGCCGCCTCGATCAAGGTCACCGGATCCAGAGCGGAGTCCCACTTCCGAACGAGATTGCTCAGATCAGCGGACACGAGGAACTTTCCGCCGGGAGCGAAGGAGAGAGACGAGATGTACATCATGGGCTGGGCGTTGTCGAACAGCGTCGTGAGCAGCGAGCCCGTAGATGCGTCCCATATCTTGATTGCATAACTCGGATTTGTTGAGGCCGCGTCTTGTGCTGAAGCACTAGCGAGTAGAATTCTGGAGCCGATGGAAACCGAGGCCAGAGCAGTGATTCTGCCGGCGTGGCCCGGCATGCACCGCTGAAGCTGCCAGTCAGACATTCTCCAGACGCAGACCAGTCTATCCGATTCTGAACCGCCGGAAAATAGCAGCGTCCCGTCAGGTGAGAGGGCTAGCGCATACACGCTAGCATGCGCTGGGATCTGCCCTTGCGTAAGGAGTTCCTGCCTATCACAGCTCGATGTGGTGTTAAGTACGCTCTCGGCGTCAACCTTCCAGGACCGCACGCAAATCCTGCCGGATCCCCGCCGCCGGTCAGCTCTTAAGCTTACTCTACGGCGAAAAAATCAAAAAACTATAGGAGCCGTTCGCCCGCACCCGATAGATGAAGAAATGCTGTCAGCTACTATAACTCGATCGTTGCTTCGTGCAAACACGAGAGCCGTGATGACAGCGTACGGCGAGCTTGGAAGGTGGTCGAGCCGAAACGTTTGCCAGGGGAATTCCATTTGCGGAACGGTTCCAGGGGCGCTATAAATACTGCGAAACAGAATTCAGCATTCGAGCCAATTCTCTACAAGCCTGACCAATTGCAATCGGAAGCGGAGTCACCAGACGGCCTTGTAATTCTTCTTTGCGTCGTAATTCTCATCCATGGCCAGCGCCAACTCCAGTCCGTCGTGCGATATCGCCATCGCAGACGACACCCTCTCATACATGCCTCCATACGTGGTCAAATACCCGATCGCCGTCTGAGCACCGGTCGTTGCGTTCATGGCGCGTATGGTGCCTCGGAGGACCACGTTCCCATCAAAAGACGTCGCCTCCCGGTAGTAGATGCGGGAGCTGTCATTCGAGAACACGATGGGGTACATTGTGTCGCTGGGCATCGAGGTAGAGGTGAACTCAGTTGAAGCGACAGGCTGCCCGTACACGAAGCTCAGGTCTTTTGAAGTCCAAGTCGCCGTGTTGACAATTTTGTTCCAGGTTGCTGTCTTCGAACCGTCGGGGCTCACTGCGGCGAACTTTCCGGCAGCGGGGAGCGCCTTTGAGAGCATCCAGAAGGTGGGTAGTGGATCTGCAGGGGATTCGCAAGATGTGCTTGGCCAGGTGACGGAAGGACGTGGCGACAACCTCCAGATATTTGGTCCCCAGGACGTCAGAGCAACGAGCTGCAGCTGCGAGCTTCCACTGCTGCTGGCAGGCACAAACTCAAGGGCATTCACAACGGCTCCTGCTGCGCCTCCGGTCAAGCTGACCGTCGCGATTCGGCTCATATCTTTGGGGTCCCACAACGTGATGGCCCCGCCGGTCCCGCCTGCTGCGACTATCTTGCCGTCGGGCGACACGGCGACGACCCGCGCTGCAAACTGCTCGTCGAGCGGCGCTGTACGTTCGGTCAAGTCGGCCGTGCTCCAGACTCGCAGGAGCGAGCTCCCGCCAGAGACGAGGAAGGAGCCGTCAGGCGCGAAGGCCAGCGATGTGCCCTCGGTCGTGATTGTGAGAGTCGGCTGGAGCGTTGGAGTATTCCCAGCTCCGTCCGATAATGTACAGACCCTGCGAGCAGTTCGTCCCAATTTGCACTTGCATATATGTAACTTGATCATGAATATTAATCAACCATCGCACCTTATTGTGGTGAACTCGGAAGAGGTTTGCTGGTGAGCTGACACCAGAGAATGCCTTCCGTCAGCAGTGATCATGAATTGCAGGTCCACTACGGCGCCGGGGTTGAGTGGATCCGGAGCCGTCGCTGATCCCACCAGAACCCAGCCATAGGTGACTGCGCCGATCGGGCCAGAGGGCGACAAATTATAAACGCTGCGAACTTGCTCAGATCAGATAAATTTCGCCAATGAGCTCGAGCGCACGTGATGCCTCCGCTTTGCCAGCCGACTGCCAGCAAATAACCGTCGCGGGACGCGGTCATCACAGTCACTATATCCGAAGACGCCGACGACCAGGAACTCACATCCACGTTAACAGGGAGCGGTCCAGGCATCACATATGGACTGAGCGAGTAGCAGGCCATGAATCCGATGAAGACCGTATATGGCTGAAGGGTGTTGCCATACTGGTCCACGGTCGCAGTACTAGTGCATGCGACCGCGAGGGCTGGCGCCGGAAGACGGCCGCTCGCCGAATTCGAAGGGATGAACTCCACGACGGATGATTGCGAGGCAACGCATAAGGTACCAGACGAGGGATCGGACAGATACCCACTGCAGGAATGGGACGAGGAGCCCCACGTTGCCGTCGAGAAAGGGGTGCCCCCATGAACGAGAACGGATCCGTCGGGAGTGAGCGCGACGGTTTGGCCTCCGGCGGATTGCACTCCGCTCAAGCCTGCTCTTGTCGACTCGGGAATGAGAACCTCGCTGATAGTAAGTGAAACTCCAGCTGCATGCGCAGTGCTGCTGGTGAGAGGGAGTCGATGATCTGAAAAACATCGATATCCGCGCGCACCGGTTGCTTCTGACTGGGCCTTGACTGTATAGATGCTCGCACTGACGACGAAAAGGGCGATTGCAAAGCATAGATATGCACGGATGGAATATGCATGTCCAGCGACTCTTGGGCGCGGCAACTGCACATGCATAATCATACGCGTACGGATGAATATGATAAGCACACAAGAAGCTTTAAGCAGCTCGAGCTCGTGCACACGAGCACATGCGAACGTATATATAATATATACATATGTATGCATGATCAGCCGGGCGCCATATCGTGATCATGCACGCACATGTTTTTGCGTGAGCTGGCTTTGCAATTGCGCCTCGCCTCGTCCCGGGAGTCGGCGCTGACTTGGCGCCTCGCCTCGCCCATGGCCAGCGCAGCTGCTGCAGCTGATCATGACTACCGTGGCCGCGGTCGCGGCCGGCCGCGGCCGCGACCTGCCCATCGATATCGGCATATACATCGTCTTGCCTAGTCTCGCTCGCATTCGGTGAAGTTTGCGCGTTCGGTGAAGGCTGCTCGGGCTTGTCCTGTTCGAGCTTGTCGAACTTTGGAAGCTGAGTATAGTGCGCTCAGCGGCTGCAGCTGGCCATGGAGACGAAGTCGGCCTGGGGCGATTGTTCGTGCTTATTATACGCTGTTAGCGCTCGCGGCCGCGCGCAAAGCCTTTGAAGCTTGAAGCGCGCCGAGTTGCCGACTGGATGAACAATTGCAAGCTGGCCGCCGGGGTCGGCCGCGCGCGGCCGCGCGCGCGCGGCGCCGGGCCGGCGCGCGGCCGGTCGGACGACTCGAGCTCGGAGCCTCGGACCGTGTCGGACGGTCGGACTAGTACTGAGTCGGACGAGTCGGACCCGCCGTTGCCCGGCGCCGGGCCGGCCGGCGGCCATCATAATAATTGAGGCCGTTTTCCCCATGACAGGCCCATGTAGGACTTGCCGTAGTCGGGAATTAGGTAATTAGGTAATTAGGTCGAACACGCACCTTTTTTTGCGGACGATCCTCGAACCGGTAAAAATCGAATTAGCTTGGAATTCGAGGAGGTCGGGCCGGACCTCCTCGAGTTCCGGCTAATTAGCTCGGCCTGTCCCGAACTAGTTTGGAGGCCGTACCCCTCCCCTCGTCGACGAAAGACCCCTAATTATCTAATTACCTAATTCCAAGTCGCCGCGCATGGGGAAAACGCCCTGAGCGATCTACTAGTATTATTATGGTCGATCCGTTAACGAACTGCGTCGAACTCATTGCAGCAGCTGCCAGCTGGCCATGGCAGGCTGCCCGCGGCCCGGCGCTGCCGCAGTGCCACTGTGCCGGGCTGCCAGTGCCTGCCACTGGGCCAGACTGAGCTGCAGACTCTACGTATACTAGAGTCTAGATCTGAGAGCCTGACTCAGTGAGAGGCCGCGCCGGCGGCGGCTGCAACTGCAGACTCAGTGCAGAGTCAGTGCAGACTCAGTACTAGTGGCAGAGTCACTGATGAGTCAGTGCAGAGTCACTGCAGACTCTGCGGCCTGCAGACTCAGTGCAGAGTCACTGCAGAGTCAGTGCACGTACGCGTGCACGTGCACGTATTGCGCGGAATTTGCGCCACGCAAGTTGTGACGCAACCCTGATACTATGATAATCATGATAATTATAACTTTTTATTACTTTATAAGTTATAAGGTCCGTGAATGCGGCGTGAACGCGCGAACGTACTACCGTATAACACAATAATATGATGGGCACTTTACTATGTCGGTACCAAATTATGTCGCTTCGGACGTGAAATAACGACATAATTTGGGACCGTCATAGTAGGACACTCTCAGTGGTACCCCATACAATTTACCGCCCCATACAAGCCTGAAAAGTTCATGACGACATAATTTGGTACCGTCATATTTCACCAAGAGAAGGGTCAAGTTTTATAACGACATAAATCTGTCAGCCATATTTTTGTGTTACACGGTACTACGGTAAAGCTTCGTCGCGAACTTGAAGCCTTGCGAACGGTTGCAACTTGCAAGTTGCAATTGCAAGTTCGATTATGCAATTAACGTTTTGCAATCGACCTTTCAAGTTTTGATTTAACATTAACTTTGATAATTTAACTTAGTTTTGATAGATGAATTCGAATTTAGATAATAAATGCCCGTGATTGTAATGATTTGATAAATTAAATAAACGCAGGTTTTTGTCGATCAGGTAATTAATATTCTAGATTAAGCAATTGATGCAAACATGAATGCGAAATTTTCGGCGGGACTACCCCTGGCACTCGTACCGTAGTACCCCTGCCCAATGCCATGAATGAAGGGCCCCTAAATTAGGGCCCTAACAGGGCCCAATTTCAATTGCAATTTGCAGCACTGCGGCAGGCTGCCGCAGTCACTGAGTCAGTGATCCATTGAGTGCGGGCCTGTCTCAGAGTCTGATGGCCGCAGTCTCAGAGTCTGAGAGTCTGTCTGTCATGACTCATGAGTCATGATCAGTGTGTCGCAGTCTCGCGCGCCGACTCGCCGAGTCGGCGAGTCGCAGACTCGCAGTGCGGCTCGCCGGCCGCGGGCTGCACTGCGGCAGTGCCGCTGCACATGCATATGTACAGACAGTACAGCGTCTACAGCCTGCACAGGCTGCACTGCCACAGTCAGTGTGCCAGTCACTGACTCATGGCCTAGACTCAGTGAGTGCGGCCGGGGCCCGGGAGTCTGTGGGGCCAGTGTGGGCCCACTGTGGGGCACTGTGGCCGGGCCCAGTCTGTGGGCCGACTCAGTGACTGTGGGCCTAGTCTGTGGCACGCCGGCGCCGGCAGGCGGCGGCAGCCTGCAGGCTGCAGGCTCAGGGCCTCAGGCCCAGGCTCAGGGCCTCAGGCTCGCCGCTCACTAAGTCAGCCAGGCTGCAGGCTGCAGCTGCCAGCTGCAGGCTGCAGCTGGCATGGCCAGCCTCTGGCAGCCTGTGCCAGCCACTCAGTGACCGCCAGCCAGTGCCAGGCTAGGCGGCCAGCCGCGGGCCCGGCGGCCGAGGACGGCTATCACCGAAAACCATGGCTCCCCCACTCAGGCGAACCTCCCATACTGAGCGACCCATGGCAGGCACCTAGCTAGCGTCTTCGGCTAGATAGATGACCGGTCGGAAGGGCACGTCACGTAGAACATTGATACATGTGCCGTGGTGTATCAATGCGACGTCCACTTTTGCAAAAAAAGGGCCCGGCGGCCGAGGCTCGGACTCAGGCTCCCTACAGGACCCTACTGCCCCTAATTTTTGCATTCTTTTTCCAAAAGTTTTGGGCGGCGAACCCTGGACCAGGGTGGTCCCCTGCTACTGGCCGGGTCTGGCCCTAGTACTGGGCCCCTAGCCTGGGCCCTAGGGCCTACTACCCGGCCTAGGCGGCTATAGCTAGGGTAGTAGGGCCTGCTACCCGGCCTAGGCGGCCTAGGCGGCCAGGGCTAGTAGGCTACTAAGGGCAGTCTAGGGCTTTCTAGGCTAAAGTCGACATGTTTAGACTAGTGCCAGTCCACGGTCTACATGTTTTGATGTAGATCATGTACAGTGCTTCTGTGCGGATGCGAGTCACTGAGCTCCGATGCGTCTATGTGTGCTCGCGCGCTCATAATAAGCCTGATTCAGCCTGACTAGTTCAACGGTTCCCGGTCCGAACCGCAGATACGGAATCATCGTGATGGGAGAGGGTGCTTGCGATAGTCAGCCCAGTGTGAGTAGTCGCACTTATTGCCCTTCCATCAGAATCAGGTATAGAAATCATGCTAGCCTGTTTAGGAATCAGGCTGGAGTCAGGCTGACGAGTCGGCCTGCAGCTGATTCAAGCCTGTCTCCGCCTGATTTAATTATATTTTTATAAGCTGCGCCTGATTTAAAATCAGGCTGAAGCAGGCTCCGGCGCCGCGGCGACCCCCCTTTTATTAGTGGAGCCAGAGCTGCGGGTGCAGCCTGTCAACGTCCCTCGCCTGCTGGGGAGTCGGATCGGATTCACGATCTTTAATTTGGTACCCCGAGCATCGCGGCCGCCTTCGGTCAACAGAGGCATTGATCGCGACGAGCTGCATTAATATTTTCAGAATTCAAACGCGAAGATCGGCGAGGCACCGCAGCGATTGAGCTTCTAGATCTGGTGCACCTCGCGATCGGCCGCGTGCCGAGATGGCCAAGGCAGACATCACGATCATCGAATCCACCTTCCGCCTGCTTGTGGTGCGCTCCGGCCGGGCGCCGGGCGCCGAAAACAGCGCTAGGACGGGGCGGCGCAGGGCGAGAGGGGCGGGGGCCGAGGGGGAGTGGCCGGCTAGCCGCCCGTAGCCACGCCTTGGCTAGCCAGCGGAGCTGGCTCTGCAGGCGAATTCGAAGCACCAGTGGCGCTTCACGCCGGTTTTCGAGCTGACCTCGCCTAGGTCTGATGGCAGGGACTCCTGTGCAGTGGCCGCAGCTGCATGGATCGAGGCCGGAGTTCGGTTTATCTCATCCCCATGTCCGGCCATGTCCGGCATGACGGCTGCACTGTGGTGTGGTCTGGTACTACGGTAGCCCCCATGGACATGGCACCATCTCCTAGACCCTCCGACCTCACGGACGCCCCCCTTGTATTCAAACGGCGAGGCGCGCACAAGCCGTGATTTTTGTATTTGCAAAAAAATCCCAACCGGGCAATGTTCGTATTAAAGGACAACAACAGCCGCCCCGTCGTCTTTGTCGACTGGGGGGGGGGGGGGGGGGGGGGGGGGCTCCTTATCTTGCTCTAATGCTCTGCTACCTTAGCTTGCTACCACAACCTAGCTATCAGCTTGTCGTTCTACCCGTAAGAGGATCAATCAAGCGATCAATCTGAAGCGTAAGAGGGCCTGATGCGTTGGTGTCCTTGGCCCTGTGGCGGGGGAAAAGGAAGGCGGGGCGCACGGGGCGCTGGAGGTTGGCGGGGGGCGGGGCGTAGAGAGGGGAAGAAGGGCAGGGAGCGGGGTACACGAGGCGCTGGAGGGTGGCGGGGGCGAGACGCTGGGTCGGGGAGCTGGGGGCGGGCGGGGCGCGGCGAGGGCGGGGCACTGGAGGGCGGGGCGGGGCGCTGGAGGGTGGAGCGGGGCGTTGAGGGGCAGGATGGGGGGCTGGAGGGCGAGGCGGGGCGCTGGAGGGCGCTGAAGGGCGAGGGCGGGGCGCTGGGGAGTGGCTGGGCACTCGGGGCGGGGCACTGGGGAGGCGGCGGGGCGGGGCGCTGGAGGGCGACGGGGCGCTGAGGGGCGACAGGGGCGGGGCGCGAGAGAGCGGCGGGGCACGGGAGGAAGACGGAGAGAGCGGACGGGCGAAGGGCGCTAGAGGACGGCGGGACACTGGAAGGCGACGGGAGCGGCGTGGGAGGGCGGGGCGGTGCGTTGGAGGGCGGGGCGAGGCGCTGGAGGACGGGGTGGGGGCCCTCGGGGGGGGGGGGGGGGGGGGGGGGGGGGGGGGCGCAGGCGCAGTGGCCGCTGGGGCCTGGAACCGAGGGCGGCGTCGGCCGCGGCGAGGTCGGACTCCTCGAGGTGCAGGTAGCCCGGCGGACGCTCTGAGGCGATGGAGAGTTCTTCGTGCATGGCGGTCTGCGAGAAGGCAAGCATTGTCAGGACTCGGGAAAGAGGCAAGAGGGCGGCGTTCGAGGCGCGGCAGCGGCGGCGTGCGGCGGCGGGTGCGTCGTCCACGAGAGAGCCGGCCACGGTGTCTGGCGTTGGGCGTCGGATGTCCGCTGCGTGGAGAGCCACGAGTAAAAGTGTTCGGGTCGGGGCACGGGGCGCGGGCGATGGTAGGGACCCGGGCGAGGGCTAGGCGGCAGTTCACACGCTTTATAGCTCATATCTTCTATCGAGCAAGGCAGTGCGCCAGCCGTGTGCTCCGCGCAGGGCCCGGGTGGGGTCCGTGGAATTCAAAAAGTGGCGCGAAGGGGTCTGCAGGGCGTCGTGTCCCTCCGGGGGCGGGCTGTCGGCTCCGGAGGTTGCGCTGGGTGATGGTGTGCGCGTGTCGGCTGTCGGCGCGTGCTCGGCTGGCCTATCTAACGCGTTCTGGCTACGGGGGTCGGGTGGAGCTGGTGCGCGACTTTCCGAGCAGCTTGACACGCGTGTGGACCCCCACGGGTACGTTATCAGGCATCCACCGTGGGAAGCCTGGCCCGCCGCGCCGCCGTAATCGTCGCGCTACCGCATATTTTCCGCACCCCCGCTCCCTTCCCGCACAATCCGTGATATGTTTACTATACAAAATTGAATGGCCGATTTCTAAAATTCTCTCAAGATCACACACACGGACACCCCCCTGGCATTCCCGCGGTGAGGCGCGCACAAGCCGTGATATGTTTACTTTACAAAATCGAATGGCCGATTTCTAAACGTTTCTCAAAACGGCCGATGAATATTAATGGGGGGATTCAAGTCGCCTGTCTAAGCGTCAGCAAAGGCGGCAGCCTCGGCATCGGCCGCGAGAGCCGCCAGTGCCCCCTCGACGTCCAGCTCCTCGGCCGCCTCGTGATCGAGCTCCAGGACCGGCCCCTGCGATCGCAGAATGACGGGGAGGCGAGGGGGGCGGGCGCTAGCCGCTGAGCGGGGTGCGTTCACGCTCGCCTCGAGGTCATGATCGGCTGCAGCCTCGTCTACGAGTGCGGCGGTCTCGTCCAGCTGCCAGGCAATACTGCAACCACAAGTTTAAGCGCTCGGAATCACCATCCAGTATACTTATATCACGAGTATCAAGAAATCGGAACGCACTCCTTCCAAGTGTTGATCGTGCCGGAGCTACTCACGTTGTAGCAGCGGACAGTGATGCCATTTGCGCTCCCAGGCTGCCTCCAATCAAAAGCGTAGGACTTGTAACCGTTTGCTTGGCATCTGCGTGCACGAGACCACAATTGCGTTACATTAGGCAGAGAAGGATATACATGCGCATGGCCAGCTGCAGGAGGTGATCTACAAGTCAAATAGCTATAGGTTCGCGTAGTCAATGAGCCACTCACGCTTTCCAAACATCGTCATTAACGCCGCTCGACTCAAGAGCTTTCTCGCCGGTGCAGTCCGGTCCCTGCGCATGCGGGTGATGAGAGTCGCTTTTAATTTCGTACTTGAGGCTCCTTGAAGGGGCAGGAGCAAGTGGAAATCAAGGGCCGATCGCGATTTCACTTTCAAGCGAGACGTCGACACACCGTGAAACACGTCGAATATTGGATGCCTGCCAGTATGCCGTTAGACATCGCGATCGTTCAGTCTAGATCAAACTAGGAGAGAAATATGGAGCTCCGGAAAGCGCTCGCTACGGAACCCGCGTGCGCGTCACACGCACCCTTCGAAACGTTGATCCCGCCGACGCTTATGGGGTCCCACGGCTTGCTGCGCGGATCGGATTCCGGCCTCAGCGTTGCATTGTAGAGCAGCGATTAATGACCCGAGCACGTATAAAGCGCGCGCGGTGTTCACGCTCTATGACGCAGAGTGTCGGGGCTTACACTGAATAAGTGGCTTTTTCGCCGGAACTGCTCACATTGAAGCAATTATTAGTCGTGTAGTTGTTCGTTACCTGGACGACCATGGATTTGTGACCGGCAGCCACACATCTGCGTACCCCAAGTTCAGCACGGCAGTTATGCGAATAAAGGCGTGAAATCACAAATATGCATATGCTTAATGTCAATTTATGCCATAATTTGCTAGAATGTGAAGTGACTGGAATCAGAACTTGGGCGCATGGCATGGAGACCGTTGGGAGAGCAATGCGATTGAATCTTGACTTTTGCAGATTTTCTCTTAGAGGAACGATAGAGAATCTAGGGATGATTTTCCAAGATATAGAGATTAACTCACGCTTTCCAAAAGTCGCTGCCGACGCCTTTTGTCTCGAGAACCTTCTGTCCATTGCAGTCCGGCTCCTGCAAAGAAGTGTCAACGTCACACCAATATTTTGTGCTGCCACGACTACAGCTATACGTATTAAAGTTACTGTCCTCATTTGAGATTGGAGAATCGGAGAACGGAATTTGAAGATCGAAAAAAAAGTACCGTGAAGCAAGCTTTGTTGGAGTCTCCTAAGAGGCCGAATTCCCACGCACGGTCATGATCAGCCGGAGTTCAGTACGCGAAGACGAGCAAAAATGCTTAAGCTCGAGATTAGAACTACATATAGGAGTCGAGGTAGTACAGTGCCGAGGTAATGCGAGAACACACGCTTGCTTCAAAAAAAAGAGATTGGAACTACATATACAAGTAGACAGGTCGCGGCGTGTCCCTCGCCGCGGGAATACATGTTCAAAGGTCGTCGGGGCATAAGGGGCAACGGGGTCTTGGTAGGGTTAAGGGCCGCGCCGTAAGCGAGGCGGCTAGTGATTAAATTGAGGAGGTCAGCAGTGCTGCAGCACATGTACAGTGCCACTGATCTTATCACGATCCCTAGCCGTACGCGTGACATGCACAATATACACCAGAAATCTAAGCATTAATATTTGCGAGGATACAACACACGCACCCAGCGCGACGTTGACTCCCCCGACGTATTTGGGCTCCCAGAACACGCTGGGAGATGTCCTTCGTCAGTGCAATTATCACGCTTTGCTATCAGCGTCGAGGGTTGGCCAAGATAATTCATAGAGATGCCAGCGGATACATGCAAATTTAAAGTCGCGGCGCAAACATGCAGATAATCTTTATATGAGACAAATTCACGGTGCTCACGTCTTCTTGGCGTCGACCTCGCCGGAGCTGCTCACGTTGTAACATTTGGCTTTCGTGCTGTCGTCGGTCCGCTGAGTAACCGAGGATTTGTGGCCGTTGGCGACGCATCTGCGCATATATACGTGCACATATCCATGAGCGATCGGAAATGGTATCTTAGAGAAACGGAGAAATAAGGTGCAGTGAGAAACATTATATTGCACGTGCATGCGGTCCCAAATCACGCACGCTTTCCAGAAGTCACCACCGACACCACTTGTCGCAAGAACCTTTTCTCCGTTGCAATCCGGCTCCTGCGAGCAGCTACAATCAGATCTAGATATATGGCTTGTCGAACGTCGACGTCGAAGTTCTTCTCTATACACGACGCCAACGCTGACGTCGAAGTTCTTTGATATATATAAAGCATATAATTCGAAGCGCCAGATCTGATCAGGCCCCCGACTTTCCCTCGCGCGATGGGGGACTGGGACCCTTGTCTAACCAATAGCGAATTCAAACGGGGGAGCCGGAGGCCTCTCCCCTCCTGGAGAACATATAATTCTAGGTGCAGGCGTAGCTATATAGGGAGCTCAAAATCTGCGTATGTACACACAGATATATACTGCTATAATGAGAGCAGGGTCGAATTGCCCAAGCTAGAATCCGGCAGCGACGAAATTAAAACACGGCCATCAGCTGCAGAAAATAGCACACCGTGTAGCAGGCTTTCGTATCGTCGCCTGCAGGCCAAAGTTGAAATCGGTCAAATGCATGCACATATGGAGGCGACTCCAGCGATAAATGACGCAAAGATGTACCCTTCCACACGTTGACCCCCCCAACATGAACGGGATCCCATGGGACGCTGTGCAAATAGCGGGTTAATCAATTGCAAGCGATCACCGTGGTCATGACCAAGCACAAGCTCGATCGCGAGGCGAGAAGAGCAGGGCCCACGTTTTGTTCAAGTTCTTCTCGCCGGTTTCGTCCACTTCGAAGCATTCGGCTTTCCTGCTGTCGTACGGTGGTTTCGCTTGAACGGCGAGAGAATGATGACCATTGCTTTGACATCTGCGTATACGTAGCCGCATGTGTACGCGTAAGGAACTACTGATATTCACTGAACAAGCTCATTATTAAGTTAAACAGTCGCTTGTTGCGGTACGACGCGTACGGCGAAATCATATACATCAATTGCTCAAACGACTGGAGCCGAAGTACAGCTATGGAATGTTATCAACATATATTAACAGAGAAGAGAATAGGTTTATAGAAATTTTATTGCCATTAAAAATATATTGGGCCGCTCACGCTTTCCAAAAATCGCTGCCGACACCATCTGTTGCAAGAATCTTGTGTCCTGTGCATCCCGATCCCTGCGGACGCACATTATTATATTCTGACGAGTCACATGATATAGCCTTCCACGAAAGAGAAAGATTGGAGATCTAGATCTCGAAATTTAATCTTGAGCGATATCTATATAGGTAACATTTAAATGAGATGAAGACATCGAAACAGATATACATACCGTGAAGCAGGCTTTGTTAGAGGTGCCTGCAGGCAGGGATAATATATATTTAGTATATATTCAATGATTCCGCAAGTACATTGCACAGATCGATCGCGATTACACATGACTAATATTAATTACGCGCACCCTTCGAGACATCGATCCCGCCAACGGCATTCGGATATCGATCCCAGAGCACACTGCGCGAACGTTAATACGCAGTGCCGACCCCAGACGTTGCGATCGCGAATGCAATATTAGCGGTCGCGAGCGCTCACGTCTTGAATGTGTTGGACTCGCCCGAGGTATCTACATTGTAGCAGGTAGCTTTCTCCTTGTCGCCGCTTTGCTGAACGCTCAGTGATTTATGACCGTTGGCTTGGCATCTGCATGGCCGTTAGCGAATCAAAATAATCATGGTGACATATGTAGATTGAAACCACTAGCGCAGTATACGTAGATTGGCTGTAAGAATTCGACGCTTAATTATAAGAAGAAATTGGTCACGAATTATAGACTTCACATTGCAAGTTCTTGGGGAAGCAATCAAAGACATGCAATTGCAACGAACTATCTTTTATATCATGTCTGCTTTCAAAGTTGTATGGCCTAGCGGCCGCGGGGGGCGACGATTCAGACACCGGCTTTGCCACGCACGCTTTCCAAAAGTCACTCCCGACTCCGTCTGTGGCGAGCACCCTGCTTCCAATGCAGTCCGATTCCTGCGAGATGCGTCATACGCGGCCATGCATCCACTTCTGGGATCGTGGATGCTTCGGGGGGCGCAGAGGCCTACAATTTAAGCAGAACAGTTCTAATTTAAGCAGAACAGTCCAGCAGTGATGGAAGGGGGCGCCGGTGGGAATGAAAGAGTCCAACAGAAAAACCATTTGCTCCCCTTAGGGGTTCTCCGGCCGGGCCGGACTGTAGCTGGGGCAATTACCCTTCCTCGCAGAGCCTTCTCCCTATGCGCGTGTTCTTATGGGAACGCACAGTGAGAGCAGCTATAATAACTATGTGCCGGGGTCCCCCAGCGTTGGGTTATTATCAAAACACCCCAACGATCACGTGCACACTGGGATTCGAAGCGGGATTGATTCGTCCGGCCTGAGTTCGAACCCAGAAACTCAAGAGGACGCGGTTAAAGAATGCCATAGTGGAGAAGCGATGAGAGTGGCCCAGTGGGCGGGTGGGGGAAGAGGATAGGAAAAGGGTCTAGGGGGTTTGGGGGGTTGGAAAAGGCAGGTGCAAGCGGGACCGGGGAAAAATGGGGTTCGGGAGGGTGCGAATGGAAGGAAAGGGCAAGAAAGGAGGAGTGGGAAAGCGAAAAAGAGGGCGGCGGTGGACAGCGGGGGCATGGGGTTTGAATTCGAGCGACTCACCGTGAAGCAGGTTTTGCTGTCGTTGCCTGCACGTGGTGGATAAGCCGTTGCTATTTATTGCACAGACACAGATCTAGACTAGAATTGTTTATGTAGCTAGAGTTCACGGGACAGGGCCCGGGGCACTTGCACGCGCGCGACACGCGTACCCCGCTCGACTTCGAGCCCTCCGACCTTCAAGTCCCAAGGCACGCTGCAGCCCAAAAGCTTACAATGAGGACGCGCAGCATGCACAATATTAATCATTCAGCGCAGTCGAGGGGCTCACATCTTATCCGTTGAAACCTCGCCGGAGCCATCCACATTGAAGCATTCAGCTTTCGTAAGAAACTTGCCGTTGTACATGTCTCTCTTTTGAATAGCCAGTGATTTGTGGCCGTTGGTTTGGCATCTGCGTGCGCGAAAGCGGCAGTGAATTGAAAAGCAAAAGAAAAGTTGCAGTGAATTGTGAAAAAGAAAATCGAATGAATTGAAAAATCGAATGTCGGAATCTCGCTATGTCGGAATGTTTAGCTTGAACAGCCATGATAAAATTAAAATGCATATATTATGTGCCTCAGTGCATATGAACAGGTACTTATAAGATATCTAGATGATCCGGCCCATGAGCCCCCGGGATAAAAGGTAGCACTCACGCTTTCCAGAAGTCAACGCCAACGCCTATCGTCGCGAGAACCTTGCTTCCAGTGCAGTCTGGTCCCTGCAAGTGCGAATTAGAATCTATGGCTTTTAATTTCACATGCGTGGTCGACGTTTCCAGCATATATACGGCGCATGCGAATTTCTCAGCCTGATGTCTACGAGAATCGCGAGCCGAATGCACGTGCACGAGTTCGAAGCTGATTGTTTAAAAAAGTTTAAACGATACACACCGTGAAGCAGGCTTTGTTATCGAGGCCTGCGTGAGCAGGAGCAAAATGCGCATGCGCGTTGACAGTTCAGTCTCCGATCAGAAGCGATCGATTGCACACCAGACGCACCCCACGGAATGTCGACCCCCCCGACGGTCGAGTTCCAGTGCACGCTACGTATACGAAGATTAGAAATTGGGGCCTCGGCCGCTGATCACGAGCCTCAGCCGCGCTATCGGCTATTATACGAAGTTAGTGGATGTGTCGTCGAAATTTCAGATATAAATGATGCTGTTTCGTTGTATGCCTATTGGGTGAAGCTAGCGATGCTCACGTCTTCACGAGGTCACTCGGTCCCGATCCCCAGCCATACACGTCGAAGTTGTAGCAGTCGGCCATCGTAATATCTCCGCCGTTCTGAGTCTTCTGCTGAATTCCGAAGGCTTTGTGACCGTTGGCTTGGCATCTGCGCGGCCCCTCGCAATAAGAAGACAGTAAATGAACTCTCACTGAGCAATAATATTAATTGCTCACGCTTTCCAGAAGTCGCCGCCGACGCCGTTTGTCTCGAGAATCTTGCTCCCAGTGCAGTCGGATCCCTGCGTTGCGGTAGCAATATCATGTCGCTATCGCGTGAACGTTAACGCACACATAATCGAGATTACACACCGTGAAGCAGGCTCTGGTGGAGTCGCCTGCAGGCAGGGAGATCGTGAATCACATATGTGCGAAATTCGCATACTATGAACGTTTGCGTTGCCCAGATCGAGTACACGTGATCGCGACTACTTATAATTATAATGATCATGATACGCACCCTTTGCGACATCGACCCCACCGACGGAAATGGGATCCCAGAGCACACTGCCCGAACGTTAATACGCAGTGCATGGGGTTACGTGTACGGGTGATCTTCATTACAAGCTTTTTAAGCAGATGACGCGACTAAATTCATGATAATTCGCGGTCGCGGGCGCTCACAGCTTGAATGTGTTGGACTCGCCCGAGGTACCGACATTGTAGCAGGTAGCTTTCTCCTTGTCGCCGCTTTGCTGAACGCTCAGTGATTTATGACCGTTGGCTTGGCATCTGCGCGGCCGTTAGCGAATTCAAAATAATCATACATCGAAATCACTAGCGCAGTATACGTAAATTGGCTGGAACAACGTTAATTCGACGCTCAAGAAGACATTGATCACGAACTATAGACTTCCACTGCAATCTCTGGGAAAGCAATTAAAGACATGCAATTGCAATGAACTCATGGTCTCATCATGTCTGCTTTCAAATTTAAAGTTGTATGGCCCAGCGAGGGGCGACGATTCAGGCACCGGCCTGGTCACGCACGCTTTCCAGAAGTCACTCCCGACTCCGTCTGTCGCGAGCACCCTGCTTCCAGTGCAGTCCGATCCCTGCAGAGAAGCATGAACGTTAACTGACGGTCATGATCATAATCATAAGCACGCGAGCGACCGTGCAAGATGCACACGACTAAGCCGCTGGAGCTCAAGCTTGATCAATATTATAAGATTCGATCTTAATTCCGGGCGAGGCCGGGACCTCGCCGGAGCGGGGACCCGGAGGGGAAGGGGAGAAGGAGCTCGAAGGAACCGAAGTGAGACTAAAAAGAGCGTGGAACACACCGTGAAGCAGGCCTTGGAGAAACCGCCTGCAGGGGCCCGATATTAGGTGGAGCACAGTGGGCATGGGCGCGCGCTCGTGATCGTGCAGGATTAGCCGTGGCTATTTATAGCACAGACGCAGACTAAAATTGTATGTAGCTTACACGCGCGCATCACACGTACCCCGCTCGACCTCGAACCCGCCGGCCTTCAAGTCCCAAGGCACGCTGCGCGGATCCGCGGCCGGATGCAAGCTTCAGTCTCGCGATCGAGCTTACTAATTATATAAGTTAGATTATAGTTATAGAGAATGAGCAGGACACATGCTGTCAAAACTTGAAACGTGCAGCTGCAGATTATCTCTATATATATGAGGCGAGGTTGCGGTGCTCACGTCTTCATGGCGTCGACCTCGCCGGAGCTGCTCACGTTGAAGCATTTGGCTTTCGTGCTGTCGTCGGTCTGCTGGACTCCCAGGGACTTGTGACTGTTGTTCTGGCATCTGCACATGGCACGCGTGGCCCATGCCAGTAAATACGTAGCCGGTGCCACAATTGCAAGTGGTGTAGTTACGTAGTCAGAGCATGCGTAAGCTTAAGCATGCATATAGGCAGAAGTAGTTAACAGAATTGCGCTCCGGGATCCCATGTTGTAATTATAATTACAAGAGAATGCTCACGCTTTCCAGAAGTCGCCTCCGACGCCGCCCGTCGCGAGAACCTTGCTCCCAGTGCAGTCCGGCCCCTGCGTATGCGCATTCGAGGTACTATCACAATGCAGCTTCGCGCAAGGACCAGCGACAGATGGACAGTTGACATATGACCAAGCTGAAGACCCGAGGCGTGTGGACATCAAGGCCTAGGGGCAAAAAGGACCCACCGTGAAGCAAGCCTTGTTATCGTTGCCTGCATTGCGCAGACACGGAGACAATGAGTTCGATCGCAGCGTATTAGTTGCAGCTGGCATCGATATCGAGGGCACTGTGCAATGCGAACCTCGCTCGGGCTCGAACCCGCCGACCTTCAACTGCCAAGGCACACTGCGCGCGCGGGTGCCAGCATCAGTCTCGCGGTGGAGCATAGATAATGAAGAATATGAGCAGAACAAATGCTGTCAAACACGATTTATTTCTATGAGGCGATCGCGAGATTGCGGTGCTCACGTCTTCATGGCGTCGACCTCGCCGGAGCTGCTCACATTGAAGCACTTGGCTTTCGTGCTGTCGTCGGTCTGCTGGACTCCCAGGGACTTGTGACTGTTGTTCTGGCATCTGCGCGTGCGTCGCCGTAAGCGGTAGTCGGATACTAAAAGGAACAAGGGGAGATCGCGGCTGCCAGCGGGCTCGGGAGAGACACAGTTCTTGGCATGAAGAGTGGAAGCGAGAAGTACTATATATATAGCTAGTGGACCCTGATTTAGGAACCTACATGCATATGTACAAAACGTGCCATTGCAATATAGCAACTGCACGTGCACATATCGATATCAAATCGGCTGAAACAACCTCGGCAGCGCCTTGGCAGGAGCCGGCGATGCATTTTGATATATATTGAAATTAAAGCTATTTGTCGTGTACGCGAACATATGCATGCGTTTACGTATTTGCAAGAAATTATTAAAAAAGATGCGCTCTGGAATCCCAGGTTGTAATTATAATTATAAGAGAATGCTCACGCTTTCCAGAAGTCGCTGCTGACTCCGCTCGTCGCAAGAACCTTGCTCCCAGTGCAGTCCGGACCCTGCGAATATGTGCGTGTTAGAGCGTGTGGCCGCCTACATGTACACAACCACGAATATTTAATCATTATGCAGAAGCCTATAGTTAGGCCTATACATAGCTGGGCCTATACATGTATATAGCTGGACCGAAACCCTAGCTTTAAGCCTGCCGCAGTCACTGAGTGCAGCTGCGGCAGATGGGATTCAAGGGTTCCGAAGCGACCCACCGTGAAGCAGGCCTTGCTCGCGCTGCCTGCGGGCACCGAGATTTGGTCCGAGCACCATCGTCAGCTATTTATGCGCCGCGGCGCCCGGCGCATCCGTATCGGAGCATGCGCAGGCCTAGGGTCTTAAGCTTCCGCGGGGACCAGGCTCGCGACGAGCTGCAGCTCCAGGCACACACGGACCCGTCGCAACCGTGACCCCGCCGACGCTGACGGTGGTCGGCGCTGACGGCGCGGGCTTCGACTGCACGAACCCCATCGCGAGTAGTATGAACTTTTATCAAGTTTGCGAGAGCGTTGAGCCCAGCGAAGCTCCAGCGACGCCGAGTGCTGCGCAGTGCGAGTCTGTGGCACTCTGTGCGACGTCGAGGAAGTAATGAGCTGCGAACTCGAGCTCGCCGACGACGCCGAGTCGCCGAGTCGCCGAGTCGGAATCCCGAGCCTGCGCGCGGCGGCCGGGGCTTCACGCGGCCGGGAGTCCGAAGTTCACTGAGTCAGCCTGGCAGGTGCCGTTCAGGCTTCAGGTGCCGACTCTGCCGAGCTTGCCGCAGTACTAGTGCATCATGCGATCATCCGATGTCACCGATGATCATGGCATGGCATGCGCTGCCAGGCTGTTGCGTGCCCGCGGGCCGCGGCCGCCTCTACTACTGAGTACCGTAAATTCCGTAATGCAGAATATTAAGGTCTGTACTTTATTATGTCGTCCCGAAATTATGTCGCCTAAAACTTGACAAAACGACATAATTTGGGGACGTCATAATGGGGCGCGCAATGAGGTATCCCCCCACTTTTACCGCCCCATACAAGCCTGAAAAGTTCATGCCGACATAATTTGGGGACGTCATATTTCGCGTAGAGAAGGCTCGGGTTTTAAAACGACATAAATTTGCATGACATAATATTGTGTATTACGGTATACGTACTACGGTAGTAGATCTGACTCAGTGAGCTCGAGCCGAGTCTGAGGCTCTGCATGAGTCTGATCGGCCCGCGGCCCGCGGCCGGGTCCCAGAGTGACTGAGTCCGAGACTCCGAGTCGGAGTCTAGATCTGACTCCGACCGTCCGGCGGTCGCCCGCGGCCGGGGCCCGGCGGGCCGGCGGCGGCCGCGCGATCGGACGTCGACCGACTGACTCGACTCTCAGAGTCTCAGGAGTTTCAGCTGTCCGACTCGGCGAGAAACGGTCACACGGGCCGGGTGTAGAGTTACCGGGCCAAATTTTCGGCCAGCCGAAATTCGACGAAAGATCTGAATTTCGGCTGAATTTCGGCACCCTCCATCCGAATTTCGGCCGAAAGAGAATAAAATAATCAATCAAATATTCGGAATATCGATATTTCGGCCGTGAAAGTGGGCCCCGGGGGCCGAGGGTTGGGGTGCCCGGGGGGCGGGGACTGGCTAACTTCGTCCGTATATACGAATTCGAAGGCACTGCGCATGCTAGGCACTAGTATGCAGTCGGTTTTCAAGTCTTGTTAGTCTACCGTACTTAGCTTGTTATAATTAGTTTTAGTACGTATACTAGTACTAGTGCTTGATCATGACGCGTACGTGCATGCACTCTGCAGCTGCCAGGCTGTCCGACGGTCTGTCATCGATATCCTCTGTCACTGGATCTTCTCGGTCTCGTTCGCTTATCGTCTCTTCCTGGCCATGGTCTGTCTCTGTGTCTTTCGAATTCCTTTTTTATTGTCGATTTTGGCTAGCGCTCTTTGCACAATTGTCCGACGGTTGTCGTTCTTCGAATTCGTGCTCTTCAATTTTTGCAAGGCTCAGCGCGGCTAGCGCTTGTCTTAGTTATTTTGATTCTTCGTCCCTGCAGCGCTTGTCTTAGTACTAGTTATTTTGATTCTTCGTCCCTGCAGTTAACGTTGTGCCCCCTGGGCAGCCCCCGCAGTACTAGTACTAGTGCATGCGCAGGCTCAGCGGCTGGTGTACATGTCTAGACTCTGCGCACGTGGCCGGTAATTCACAAAAAAGGACATGTTATTTACGATTTCCGGAGCGCTAGCTATAGCTCGCGATCGAGGGTGGGGACAGGCCGAAATTTCGACCGAAATTCAGCGAATTTCGGCGGGCCGAAATCTGAATTCGGCGCTCCGAGGCTAAGAGTCCGAGGCGACTCCGAGCCCGAGACTACCCCGAGTCCGAGGCTCGAACTCCAAAAACCGAATTTCGATTGGAACTTTCGGAAATTTCGGCCTCTCCGGCGAGTCTCCGAGTAGACTCCGACTCTCCGGCAGGGATGAGAAAATTTTTGGGGGTCCCCCGAGGGTCCAAAAAGTTTTGCAAAAAGTTTTGCCTTGTATGTAAAATTTTTGCGAAATTTTTAGAAAATTTTTGCCCCGAAAGAATCGAAACCATCGTCTAAAGTGCTTCAAATCGCATTCAAACACGTCTTAAACATTGTTTAACTCATGTTTATCGATCGCCGGCTTGCGAGAGCTGCTATCTGCACATGAAACCCGCCTGCCCGTGTTTCAAGGCCAAGCTTAAGTACCCCCCCACCCAACAGGAGCCAGAAGCTCAAGAACTCGCCTTATAATTAAGCTTCCACGCTCAGAATAGCCTCAGATTGCCTTCTATGTCCGCCTTGGGGAAAGGAGAGGCCCTTAGGTCTGTTGCTATCCTGTCCGTAAATTCAAAATGTGATTCAGGTCAAAATGTTTGGACCTAGGTACCCATTTTCGACCCTAGGGAGCACGATGGCGGCGCTACTTTTCAAATGTGACACCTCTAACATGCACTAACAGCACGTACGAACGAAATTGTTCGCGTCAAGCCCGATCGCCATTGGCACAAAAAGTCAATTCACCCATTCACGGACAAGCGCGATTGTCATTGGTTCCAGCTTGCTTCCCCTTCGATGATGGAAATTGCAAAGAGCCTCTGTACCCGGCTGGAAGGCTGGAGTCACTAGGCGCTTCGCCGGCGGAATCGCCGCGCATCGCTTCGCAAACGATCGCGATCAACGTTAACGATCGAGCGCCAGCGCTAGCGCTGTAGCTAGCATGCGCACGTGCACTGCCGCAGTGCGCAGCGCCGGCGCCGGGCGCCGACGTCGACGTCGCGATCGATATCGACGTACGCCGGCGCGCGCCCGGCCACGGTTGCGCCAGCATGCGCCGGCGCCGCCGGCGTTGCTATACGACGAAGCCTAGCTATCGGCCGGCGCCGCGGCGTATACGTACGCCGCGTATACGTGTCGCTGGCGCTAGCTAGACCAAGCTAGAAGCTACTAGGCGGCGTAGTCCTCTCAACAGTAACCGCGCGCGGTTGCGGGCCCCGTTTTAAAATAAAGAGCGGCCACCCTCACCCCATGAAACCCCAAGACCCAAGGCCACTCCTGCTCCGCAGGGACTCGCTTGTCGTTTATATCTTCATTTAACATCGCCTAAGCTGCCGCAAACGATATATTTCGGAGGATGAGGGGGGGTGGGGTGCAAAAATTTCCAAAATTAATTTTTGAGGCCCGAAACGGGGACCAAAACTTTTCTAAAAAGTTTTGCATTCTTTTTCCAAAATTTTTGGGCGGCGAACCCTGCTCTCCGGCGACTCTCCGCCGAGTCTCCGGATCCGGCGAGTCTCCGGCGCCGGACCGGTACCGGCGGACTCTCGAGCTCCGCAGCCTCCGCTGCACAGACTCCGAGTAACGGTCACCGACCAAAAAAACCATCGGTCAATCCGAGTAACGTTAACGGCTACCGGTAGTCGTCGGCTACGGTGGGCCACCGACCGAACCGGTCCGAACGGTAAGGCTCTGACAGCCTCCGCCGGGCCGAGAGACTCAGTCCAGAGTACAGTCACTGAGTGTCAAGTTATATTTAGGCGGCCCCGCCGCCCCGGGCCATGGTATTATGTTAGGCGGCCCCCCATGGTATTATGTTAGGCGCCCCCCCCCCCCCCCCCCCCCCCCCCCCCGTAGGTGGTAATATTAAGAGATAACAGAGTAGGCCTCACCCCTCCTGGACGTAACAGAGTGTACGTAATCACAGATCAAAGATATAGCAGACAGTCACGAGCACAAGAACAAGTGCAATTTGCTCGGATAGGTCCGGCCCTGCAGCTGCAGGCAGCTGCAGGAAGCTTAAGGGTATCACGCCCTTAAGCTCCCGAACTAGTAACCGGGACGCCACGCGCGCGGCCCTTATTCTAAGCTTGCCCGGCCGGACTCCGGATCCCCGCGGCCAGCCCCTGTCTAGATCTGAGCCCAGCGGCCTCGCCCATGGCCAGCGCACCAACTGCAACCCCCACTTTCCGCCGACCCGCGGCCGTCCCTCCCCCTGTAAACGTAGACGTAATATTCATCTCCAAAGAGTCTTTTTCACGGACGTCGACGTCGACGGCGTGTTGCAATGCAAATGATTAAATAAATATTCCCACGTACCCCACTCCACTCGTCCGTACCCCACTCCACTCGTCCCCCCCCCCCCCCCGGAAGTACCTGCTGAGTGCCCTAGTACTAGTGGAAGCCTGCTGCTAGCTCGAGCCTGCAATTGTTTTGCAGATGAGCGCCGGGTGGCTACGGCTAGATGTACTGGCGGGAGGAGGAGATGGCGACGCGGCCGCTCTCCTCGTCCCGCGAGACAGTGCACGTCTTGATCTGGTTCGCCATGCACCGCTGCGTGCGCGGCAAACGCGCGCGGTCAGCGAGGCGTGGGTCAAGAAATAAGCTTGAGAGTCGGGGGGTACGGCGCGCCATGTCCCAGTGCTGGATGGTGAGGAGGAGGGCGCGCTGGCGGTCCGCGTCCCGCGCCGGGAACTCCGAAAAGACCTGAGCCGTCTGAGCCAGGGTACACATTTCTCGGGGGGAAAGGAGGGGGGGTACCTCGTAGGCCACGCGGGGGCGGACGACCTCGGCGAGGGAGGGGAGCCAGAGCTGGGGGTGGAGCCCGTCCAGGGCCCGGATGACCGCCTGCGCTCAGATCAGATCAGCTCAGGCACGCTCAGACAGACGCTCAGATCTGAGCCGTCTGGGGCGGGCCTTCTCGAGGTGGGAGCGGTCGCAGCTGTCCTTCTTGCGCACGTCCGTCGCGATCCACGCCAGCCGCAGCCCCCGCGCCTGCGCAAGGGGAGGGTCAGGGGGAGAGGCGGAGGGAGGAGAAGCGGGGGTGGGGGTACGGACCCGCAGGAAAGCGTTGCAGAGGATAAAGGACTGGCCCGCGATGATCGCCTGCGAGGGGGGTAAGCGAAAGAAAGTAGGGTGGGGTGGAGGGGTGGAGGGGGGGTACGGGCCTCGACGGCCACGAGGATGAACGCCCCGTTCTTGCACACGAGCACCTCCGACTGGAGGCAGCGCTCGATGGGGTACGTGTTGAAAGTCGGGCTACCCGCAGGTAAGAGACAGGAGGGGAGGGGTACAGCTCAAGGAAGGGGTACCTGAAGACGGGGAGCTCGAAGAGGGGTAGGGGCGCCATGCCCTTGCGGAGGAGCCAGCCGCGCATCGAGTAGTCCGAGCAGTACGTCGCCAGCCGGATCATGTACTGCGAAATGAATCGGAAAGGAAATAAGGGGGGAGAGTAGACCGGGGGGTACCTTGGTGTCGCCCCAGAAGGAAAGGGATTGGACGGAGGCCGAGTCGGGTACAGGGAGACGGTGAGACTCGAAAAGAAGGTTCTTCCCCGAGCGAATGAGGTTCTGGGGGGTATCGCGCGATTTCAGCGATTTTTGAGAACTGCCTCCGCGCGGATTCGAACCTGAAGCCCCACGGCAACCATGACCTCTTTGACGGGGGTCTGCCAGTTCTGCGGGACGGGACGCGGTCGGCTTTGGCGGGGACGGGTACGAGGGCGGCGGGGGCGGGGCGGGGCGGACCTGCGGGCGGGGTACGATGGCGACGGCGTTGTTGTCGGGGGCGATCCAGGACGCCTCCTGAGGGGGGAGAAGGTAAGCGGGGGTACAGGAATGCCGACCCTCCATCAGATAAAGAAGGGGGGTACCTGGTTAAAGTACGAGGCGAGCCACCCGCGGTGGGAGATGCACTGGGCCTTCTTGCCCGTACCCGTGTCCAGAGCCACGAGCGCGTACGTCCCGTAGTGCTGCGGGTTCGGGTGCGGGCACGCGAAGCACACGGTCGAGAAATCTGAGGCGAAGCGAGAATTTGATCTTGGAAGCTGAAGCTGAGCCGGCGGGCGGGCGGGCGGGCGGGCGGACCTTCGCTGGTGGCGATGAAAGAGAAGTGGAAGGGCGGAGATGGTGTGGCCGGCGCCGGCTGGTTCGGCTGGCGCTTGGCCGGGTCCTCCGCCTTGTACGCCGTGCTCGTTGGGATGTCGAGCCACTAAGAGAAGAACAAGAAGAAAGAAGTCAGAAAGAGGATGGAGAAGAGTTGAAAGGCGGCACTCACCCGCGTCTCGAAGCTGCGACGATGGCGGAGGAAGGAACGGAGAGCGGGCGAGTCAGCCGAGAGGGACGGGCGGACGCGCGCGCGGGCGCGGAAGCGCACTGGTTCAGACAGTTCCCGAGCCGCATCAGCTCTTCCATGATGTTATCCTTCAAATACTCCGCCGCGAGGTGCGAGTCGGTCGCCGCCGGCGTCGGCAGCGGCGCGCGGTCGTCGAAGGAAGTGACCTCGTACACGCCCCACGAGGAACTGCGGCGCGGATCGAATTCGGAGGCCGGCGCGCGGGGAGGCCGATCGAGGCTCGCACCGCATGAACCAGCCGGTGCTGAGCTTGTCCACGTAGTGCTGGTTCATCGGCGACGGCTGCAGCGGGATCGCGTGCGCCTGCAGCGAGAATGTTCAGCGGGGTCCCGCAAGGAGTGCAGCGCGGACAACGGCCATTCGGACCTGGTCGAAGAGCTTGCGGAAGAAGTTGCTGGCCATCACGCAGTTCACGCAGTCCTCGTAGTCGAGAAGGTCGAGGATCGACTTCCAGAGCGACGCAGGCATGCCGGCCCATCCGAATCTGCGATTCGCCGTGTCATACACGTGAGCGCGGCGGTGCGCGCGGTGTCTGGGCCCGGCCGGGGGGGCTTCCTCCCGCGTTAGGCTGATGGTTCGGGGGCGTGCTGCCGCTGGAGCGCCCAGCCCCCGAGGGCGATCCCAAGGCTAGCGTAGCTATGGAAGTGCATTCGAATGCGAACGCGAGCAGGCTCGACAAAGTGCCAGCGGGCCCCGCGCGCCCGGGCGCGAGAGGGGTGCCGGCTCACCTTTTGAACATGCTCTCCTTCGCTACCGTTTGCTTCTGTTTCTTCGCCGGCGGCTCCATGATGTTGCGTTGGCTGTTGGGTCGGGTCTCGAGGGGGTACTGAGAGCTACGTTCGCCGCGACTAGATTGTGCCGCAATCAAGATGCCCGGCCGCGGCAGGCAGCGCGAGGCGTTCGCGACGCCGCCCGTGCTGCAGTTTGCGGGCGATAGGCGCGCGTCGCCGAGCCCGAGCGCGGGGCGCGGATTCCAACACGTCGCGGCGAGCTCGAGCAGCCTGTTCGCTGGATCTGGCGGTCGCTTGCGGTCGCATGGAGCGGAGCGTCCACGACGCAAGCAGCCGCAATTCGTCCCTTCGCTGATCCCTCGCGCCGAGGACGACGCCAGCAAGGTTCGCGCGGCGCGGGAGCGGGCGAGAGCGTCTGGGGCTCTAGAGGATGCAGTCCACCCAGGACCTAGCGAACGCTGCGAGAGTGAGCGTCTGTCGAGGCTGCCACTCTGGCGTGGTCGACTGCCGACCCACACATCAAACCCCCTTGCTCATCTGATTACGAGCCCCAGTCGCCTTTGTTATGTGCACGTCGATCCCTTTTCTCCGCCGCCCGCTCACCCGCGCGCCCCGCCGCGGCAGGAAACGCCGCCGGGCGAGGCGGGCGGGAGCGGCGAGCGGCCGAAGTCGGGACGGGAGCTCTTCATGCAGGATATGGCCTTCCTCCAGGAGCGGCTGGCTCCCGTTCTGGACGACTTCCGCGTCGGCTGGGCCAAGAACCAGGAGGAGCGCGCGAAGCAGGCGGCGGCGAGGAGAGAAGCCCGCGCGAAGCAGGAGGCCGAACGGGAAGCAAAGGAGCGCGCCCAGCGCGAGGCAGAGGCCGCGCAGGCCGCCGCGCGGGGCGCGGATCCGTCGGAGGACGGGCAGGGCCCCTCCGAGCGGCGGGAGAGCGCGGCTGAACAGCAGCAGCAGCGGCGGCAGCAGCAGCAGCAGCAGACGGCGAGGGCGACGCCGGCGCCCGAGCGCCGAGCGGAGGCATCGGCGGCGGCATCGGCAACGGCGGCGCCGCCGCAGGATGCCGCGCGCTCGCGGCGGCCGTCGTCTGAGGACGAGGAGAACGACGCGGACGACGAGAGCGAGGAGGAGGAGCGGGGGGGCGGCCTGGCGCAGGGCGGGGCCGCCGCCGGCGGCGGGGAGGGGTACATCCCGCCCGAGCCCGAGTTCAAGAGCCGGCTCTTCAGGCGGGCGTACAAGGCCGGGCGCAAGATCCGCGTCCGCGGCGCCGACGCGGCGACCAAGGGCGCCCGAATCCTCCGCGAGATGCGCGAGGACTTCATGTTCGGGGCGCAGGTTCGAATCCCCGCCGTCCCCCTTTCTTCCGCCTGGTCGCCGACGCCGACGCCGACGTCGTACCCCGCCCCGCAGATTGTTCTGGAGGTGGCCTGGGGCACGCGAACGGTCCTCCGGGCGCTGGACGTCGGGCTCCGTTCGGTGCTGAGGATCGGCGCGGCGGCGGTGGCTGCCCTTCCCGCGATCGCGGCGGCGATCCCGAAGCCCCAGGCGCCGGCCCCGCCGGAGCTCGCGCCGGCCAAGGAGGATGAGGAGGAGCAGGCGGCGGCGGCGGCAGCGGCGAAGGACAGGAAACCGGAGGCGCCTGAGGCGAAGGCCGAGGCCGAGACGGAGGAGAAGGACGAGGCGGCGGCGCGGCGGGAGGCGGCGGCGAAGGCGGCGGCGGCGGCGGCGAAGGGCGCGGCGGCGCTCGCGGCGAAGGGCGCGGCGGCGGCGGCGGCGGCGGCGGGCGCGGCGGTGGCGGCGGCCAAGGCGCGGGCGGAGGCGGCCAAGGCCGAGGAGGAGCAGGAGCGCCTAAAGAAGGAGAAGGAGGAGGAGGAGAAGGCGGGCGTGGCCGTGGCGGAGGACGGCACCGTGACAGTGGAGGCCTCGGCCTCGCCGGTGCCCGACGACGATGACGACGACGAGAAGGAGGAGGCGGCGGCGGAGGAGAAGAGGAAGAAGCAGGAGGCAGCGGCGGCGGCGGCGGCGGCGGTCGAAGCGGCGGCGAAGGCGGAGGAGGTCGGGGCGGCGGCGGCGGCGGCGGTCGAGCCGGCTTCTGCAGCAGCGGCGAAGGAAGAGGCGGCGGAGGAGGCGGCCGCGGCAGAACCAACCACCGCGGCGGAGGTCGTAGCGGCAGAGCCGGAGCCGGAGCTCCAGCCTGAGCCATCTGAGCCCGAGCCCCGGCCTGAGCTCCAGCCGGAATCGGAGCCTGCGGCGCCGGCGCCCGAGGCGGCAGCAGCAGCGGCGGAGGCGCCGGAGGAGGCGCCGGCATCGGAGGCGGAGGCGCCGGAAGCGGCGCCGGCGGCGGCGGACGCCGCGGTCGGGAAGGTGGAGGAGGAGGATGAGGAGGAGGTCGTGGTCGTGGCGGCTGAGGTCGTCGAGGAAGCGCCGGCGCCGGAGGCCCAACCCTCGGCGGCGCCGGAGGCTCAGCCCGCGGCGGCGGCGGCGGCGGCGGCGGCGGCGGAAGAGGAGAGCAGCGAGGAGGAGGAGGAAGAGGAGGGGAGGGAGGAGCAGGCGGCGCCCGCGGCAGCGGCGGCGGCGGCGCCCGCGGCGGCCGCCAAGGAGGAAAAGGCGGAGGGCAGGGAAGAGGCCGCGGCGGCGGCGGCGAAGGAGGAGGAGGAAGAAGACAAGGAGCCCGGGCCGAGCGTCGCGCAGGTGCGGGGCGGGGCGGGGCCCGCGCCGACTGTGCGGTCTCTCGCCTCACTCTTTGGCGCCCCGCCCCGCCCCGCGCAGCGCGTGCTGGACATTCTCCTCCCCTCGACGACGAGCCGCCCCCCGACCCCGGCCCAGGTGACTTTACTCTCCGAACGACTCTCCGAACGGCGCCTCTCTTTCTCCTAACAAACTAACCGCAGCCGCCCTCCCCTTCGGGCTCGGCCTCTGGGGCCTCCTCCTCCTCGGCGGCGGAGGCAGAGGCAGACGCGGCGGCCGAGCGCGACGCACGGCGCGTCCTCGCCTCAGAGGTGCGAGGGCGAGGCTAGCTGAGCTTTAGATTCGAAGTCGTAGATCCTTTCTAACTTGCTGAGCTTGTCATAGATTCTAACTCCTAGACCCTTTCTAACTTGCTGAGCTAATCTGTGCTGATCCGATTCCTTTCTAACTTGCTTGTCTGTCCGAACGCAGGTGGAGGTCATACCCCCTCCCGGGGAGGATGCGATCGCCCCCGCGGCGCCCGCCCCCCCCGTCGACCTCCGGCCCGCCCAGAAGGTGCCGTACCCCCCACTCCAAGCGCCTGTACCCGGGAAGACGGTGGCGGTGGCGGGGGGTGCGCAGATGAACTTCGACGAGCCGATCATCCGGAGCCGCTTCCTTGACCTTGTAGTCGACCTGATGGAGGAGGACTGGTACCTCTTCCCCGCCCTTCGGCCTTCTCCACGGTACACCCCCTGATCTGCCCCCCCTCCGCTCGCAGGGGATCGGACGGGGAGGAGAAGAAGGGCGACGTGGGCGCGGCGGGGCTGGTGCGGATCGGCCCGGGCCCGGGGGCCATCGCCCGCGTCGCCGCCAAGCGGGCCGACGGCAAGCCCGACAAGGTGCCCCGCCCTGCCCGCCTCCTACCTCCTTCCTAAGAAACTTCAGGACCCGGAGTCGATCACGGACCTCTTCGCGGTGCCCGAGGTCCTGAAGCGCGGGCGCAAGCGGCAGCGGGCGGAGATCCGAGCCGGCCTCGCCCGCACCTGGTCCCGCGCCTTCGGCGGAGGCAAGGACGAGGAGGAGGAGCAGGAGCGGGAGAACAAGGCCGCCCTGCCCCCTTCTTCCTCCGCCTCCTCCACTTCTTCGCCCCAGGCCTCGTCGTCGTCGTCCCTGCCGGCGCGGAGGCAGGAGGGCGCCTCGCTTGCCAAGGACGGCGCCGCGGGGGAGACCGTCGAGGCCTTCGCGAGCGCGGGGGAGTACGAGCGGGACCAGACGTGGTGGGACGAGGTCCGCCCTTTCTCGGCGCATGCTTTCTAAGCATTTTTAGCGCCCGCTTTCTTAGCGACTGCCTTTCTTAGCCTCCTTAGTGCTCTTTGGAGCGCTCGCTGGCCCCCGCCGCGCGCGTCGGAGCGGCTAGAGGGGACGCCTTAGAGACCTCAACAGCTTGCTTGCTTGCGCACGCGCGTGCGCACGCCTCGGAACCTGCCCCTTGGTTGACGGACGGCCTCTAAGCGCTCTAAGCTCTTCTCTTTTCTTTCTCATCGGCCGCCTCTGATCCCCTTCCCTTTGCAGGCGCTGGCGCTCCTGGACGCGCTGGTGCACGCCCTCGAGACGGTCGTCCCGCGCCTCCTCCGCATCCTCGCCGCCGCCGCAAAGGGTGCGCGCCGCGGCCCCCTCCTGCTGGCCTCAGCCGTCTTAGCTCTCTTAGCGGTCTCTTAGACTAGACGCATCCTCGCTGCCGCCGCCAAGGGTGCGCTCTCTTAGCCTTCTTAGCGGCGTCTTAGCGGTGTCTTAGACTAGACGCATCCTCGCTGCCGCCGCCAAGAGCCGCGGCCCTCGCTCTGCCATGTTCTGTCCCGTGGGACCAGCAGCCGCTAAGACAGCCAAGACTTGCCTAGACGCATCATCTAGACGCCGCCGCCAAGGGTGCGAGCAGCGGCCCCCTCCTGCTGGCCTCAGCCGTCTTAGCATCCTCGCCGCCGCCGCCGAGGGTGCGAGCGGGCCGCGGCCCCGCCACGCCGCCCCGGGTGGGATTGGCAGCCGCCCCGGCCCGCCCCTAGGCCTGGAACGGGCAACAACAACAACAACAACTAAGGCTGGGTCTAGCTAGGCTCTAGCTAGTCAGCTAGCTAGTCGTCGCGCGCACGCCTCTTCGCTGACGCTTCTTCTCTTCTCTTCAGACTTCGGGGCGAAGGAGTGGCGAGAGGAGCTGGAGGAGCTGCGGCGCGAGGTCGGCGGGGGCCTCTCCGAGCAGACCCGCCGCACCCGCTCCGCTGTCAAGGTCCGCCCAGGGTTCCCCCCTAGGCCTCCTAGCTCTAGTTTAGACAGAGCCCTTCTTAAGTTAAGCTGTAGCTTTCCCTTCTTAATGGGACAGGGCCCTAAGCTTCCTACCTGTATTCTAAGCATCTTAAGCCTCTAAGGAACGCAGCACCCGCTCTGAAGCCCTTTTAGCAAGGTCCTAGCAGCACCCAGCAAGGTCCCTTCTTAAGAACTTTGAAGCCCTTCTTATGCATTCCCAGCTTCCGGGCCAAGGCTGTAAAGCGTCCTAGCTGTAGTCTAAGAACTTAAGAACCTTCTTCTTCTTAAGAACGTTAAGCCCTTCTTAAGCCTCTAAGCGTTTCTAGCGTTTCTAGCTTGCGGGCCAAGGTCTAAACATCTTAAGCATTTGAAGCCCTCCTTGAGCCCCTGAGCACAAGAGATTCTGGCCCTTCTTATCTAATCTAATCTAATCAAATCAAATCTACGAATCTAAGAACTTGACGGATCTATCTCAGCAGCACCTCGCCCTCCCGCCCCCCCCCGCCGCCCCGGCCCTGTCTGACCGGCGCCGCCCCGCCCCGCCCCCCCCGGACGTCTGGCCTTCGCCGCCCCGCTCCGCCCCGCCCCGCCCCGCCCCGCCCCGCCCCGCCCTGCCCCGCCCCAGGTGTACCTCCTGCGGCTCTATCTATCTTAGCAGCACTATCTTAGCGGCACCTCGCACCCCTCGCTGTCTGTCTGTCTGACCAGCCGCGCCCGCAGGTGTACCTGCTGCGGCTGCTGGAGTACCTGGACGAGCGGGACCTGAGCGAGGCGGAGGGCGCGTCGGGCGGGCGCCGCTCGCCGCGGAGCCCCGAGGAGGAGGCCGCCGAGATCGAGCGCAAGCTCGCCGAGGTCCGCCCGTACCCCCCTCTTCTCTTCTCCCCGTACCCCCCCCCCTCCTCTTTTGATCTGATCGCGCCCCGCGCGGTCGCAGGCGGAGGCGCTGCGGACGCGGCTGGAGACGATCCGCGCCAACCTCGCCGAGGTCCGCTACCCCCCCCCCCCCTCCCCCCTCCGGGCCCCGGGCCCCGATCCCCGGCCCCCGCCCGGGCCCCTACAAACCATTAGGACATCTGAACATTGGGACCACTTCCTGCCGGGCCCGGATCGACCCCGCCCGGGCCCGAGCGCTGACGGCGCCCGCCCCGCCCCGCCCCGCCCCGCGCCCCTTCTGCAGGCAGCCGAAGACTACCAGCGGGCCTCCGAGGCGACCGCCGGCCCCGCCGAGGGCTCGAACCAAGGCAAGGGCAAGAAGAAGAAGAAGAAGCAGAAGCGCCGCGACTAGCCGGGCACAGCTTGGGCATCCTGGAGAAGCTTGTGATAAGCTTTGCGTGGCTTTAATTAGCGAAGCGTACGGCTCAAGCTTGGATTTGCTGGCTTAGCTTTAGGCACAGCTTGGGCGAAGCTCAGCTTAGGGCTCAAGCTCATAGTAATTAGCTTAGCTTGGCTTTAATAAGCGAAGTTTAGGCTTAATTATAAAAGCTCAGCCTTGCTCAGCTTTGATTTGCTCAGCTCAGCTCAAGGTGTCCCGGATCCGGAAGCGGATTGTTGTGTGTATTATTGAATTTCGGAAGCCTCTTTCATTTCCCGTTTGGCCTCTGCTGTTTGATTAGTGTGCGATTTGCTTTCTCTCCTTTCTTGCATTTGCTCGATTCGTGAACCGTTTCCTTTTCTTCGAGAGTGACAGTGCTTTGAGATTGCCCAAGATGATTTTTTTAATTCCCCGAATCTTCGATTCGCGCCGTATACGCAAGGACGCGCACATGTTGTAGACTCGAAGAAGTGAACGAAATCGAAACTTGAAACCTAACTAACTGACGTGTCCCTTTCTGTGTACGTGGATCGGAATTAAATTGAATGCCGCAGCTGCAGTACTAGTGCTGTGTTTCTCGATATTTCCAGGCCTCGTACGCGTGTCGACGTCGGATCGACGGTCGACGATATCGTTCTAGATTGTGCCCGGCGGTCGAGCTTACAAGTCTAGGCCTCGATCCGGCGCCGCTGCGGTCGAGCTAAAGCCTTGAAGGCCTCGACCCGATTCGATGATCTAGCTATAGCCGCTGAGCTATATATAGATTCTGTCTGTACGTATACGTACTACGGTATACCTGTCTGACCGTCGCCGAGTCGACGTCTCCGAGGCTCGCGCGCATTTTAACTTCGGAAATCCCGGATCCGGACTCCGCGAGCTTGCGCATGCATTGAGCCTCGGAGCTCGAGTACTAGTTGCATGAGTGCGTTGATCAGCGGCCGTCAGGACGTACCCCTCTGCAGATCATCCCCCCATTCGCAGCAAGCACCGCCGCGCGCCAGCCGCAGCTGCAGGCATCTCCGTTCACGGGTGCGCCAGTCGCCGCAATGTGCTCGAACCGATGCGCCCTCCGAAGTTCACTCGAGTCGGAGCTCGCTGCTGCGGCGCATCCAATTGATGCCGACCGCCCGCAGAGTCTAGATCGCGAGCTCGCAGGGATGGCGCTCCCCACTTTCGGTGAGCAGTTCACCATCCAGGAGGTGCGTCGTCGCCCTCGCCGTCGCTAGCGCTAGCGCTTTGAAAGCTTGCAATTGAAGCTTTAGTGATCATGACGCCCGGGGTCCGACGCCGATGCCGCAGCAATCCACCAAGAAGTGCCTCTTCTTCGATGTGAACGCGAAGGACGCCGCCGGAGACTGGGCCCTGCGCGCCGAGCCCTGCGACCCGAAGTCCCGTGCGCATATGCATGCGAGCGCCCGCGGCCGGCCGCGCCGCCGCGGCCGCGTCGTTCTAACGAGGCGCCGCGTGCGCGGCCCATGCATGCCACAGCCTCGCTCGACAGCAAGTTCGCGTGGGCTCTCAACCGCCTCCCCGGGGAGGACGGCCAGGCGCTGGAGCAGCAGGCGTGGAGCGGCCTGATCAACAACGGGCGCGTTCTGGATCTCCCCGGCTGGTTCACCGGGAGCCCGTCGCAGTGGCCCAGCGGGCAGAGCGTCAACGGGTACCACACGCAGACCACGCAGCCCGACCAGCGCGTCCAGTGCGCACTGCGGCATGCGCCACGCCGCCCGCGCGCTCGAGCTCAGCGGCTCAGCCTTGGCCACCGCCGCGCGCGGCGCCTCAGGTCCTTCCCAGGCCTGCCAGGCTGACGCAAGGCCGGCAGGTTCCTCCACGCCGCTGAGACGCCGGAGGGCACGCGCGTGGTCGTGTACACGGCGCCGGTCGGGGGGAAGGAGGGGTACTGGGCGCTCGAGGGGGACCGGCTGCAGGTGCAGAACTGGGACGAGGCCGCCGCGAACAAGTTCCTGCTCAACGCCAGTACTATTCTGCCGATACATATCGATAGATATCGTGAGAGAGCCTGACCGGCGCGCGTACGCGCGCGCGCGCGCATGCAGGACTATCCCGCGGACCATGTACAGGCGGCGCCGGCGCCCACGCCCACGCCCACGCCAACGACGTCGACAACGCCAACGACGTCGACAACGCCAACGACGTCGACAACGCCAACAACGTCGACAACGACAACGGGGGGAACGACGGCGTCGAGCGGGTGGAGCGGCTGGTGCGACCTTCTCACGAGGGATGCGGGCGTGAAGGTGCGGCCGTCTTCATTCAGACCTAAAGCTTAAGCCGCCGGCGCCGCCTAGGCCTGCAGCTCCTTGAGCTTCGCTAAATCTTAAGCTTAAGATTAAGCGGCCGCCTTCAGACCTAAAGCTTAAGCCGCTCCCCGCGGCCGCGGCCGCGAGGGCCGCCCTCCCGCCCGCCGGCGCCGCCTGCAGCTCCTTGAGCTTCGAATTAGGGGGGCGGCATCTACGCTTAAGACCTAAAGCTTAAGCTTAAGACCTAACGCTTAATGCAGCTCCTTAATTAATAATATATAGCTCCTGCAGCTCCGCCTTAATTAATAATATATAGCTCCTGCAGCTCCCTAGCTAGCGCCCGCCGGCGCCGCCTGCAGCTCCTTAATTAATATAAGCTTCGCGCAGGGGGGCGGCATCTACGGGAGCAGCGACGGCGCGCGCTGGTGCTCGAAGGGGATGCAGCTCTCCGAGAAGGAGTCCCTTGCCTTGGTCCGGGGCTTGAAGGACCCCAGCCCGCTGCTCAGGTCCGTGTGCGCTCGGGGGGGGTCTGATGGTCAGAAGCTTAAGGGGACACTGCTCGATTTTTCGAGCTTGCCTAGTACTAGTGCTCTACCATGCCACTCTCACCCCAACCTGCTGTTCAGAGACGGCATCTACGCCGACGGCGCCCGGTACGCCTGCTTGAGAGCGGACCCGGAGGCCCCTACGGTGATGGGCCGGTGCGGAACGAGCACTCTCCTGGCGACTTCGACCCTCTTGCAGAAGCACAAGGTGCGCACGCGCGTGCTGTGAATTCGAATTCGGTCGGAAATCTACCTATCAATCTGATGGCTCGACAGGGCACTGCGACCATCGTGGTTGTGACCAAGGACGGAGCGGACCCCAGAAACGTCATCGTGCACGAACAAATCGCCCGTCCGTCCATCCGTGCCCATCTCCGCTGAAGCGGGCAGTTTAAACTGAAGCGCGCCGCGCCGGCGCCGTATGCGCAGTCGCCCTGGGCATGAGGGGGTTCCGGCTGGACGAGGAGGGACAGGGGCGGCCGGAGGATGTGTTCGAATCCGAGGGGGGGGCGGACCCGGGCCTAGGCCTCCTGGCCGAGCTCGAGCTCGAGCTCGAGCTCGGCGGACTGCCTCTGCCAGCAGAGGAGCTCGAGGGCTCCCTGACGGCGGGGGCGGCGGGGGCGGCGGGGGCGGCGGAGGAGGAGGGGGCGGACTGGGACGCCGCGGCCGCCGACTCGGCCGAGCTCTCCCTCCTGTAGCAGGCCCGGCCCCTGTCGTTCCCTGCCAGGCTGTGCGCCAGTGTTTCATTCTTATGCATCCATTTTCTTAGAATACAACCAAGCCGAAACGGCGGGTAGGGAGGCCTAGGCCTCGAGGGGCAGGGGGTGGGGGGGGTAGGGGGGAGGAGGGACGAGGAAGCGGAAAGGGGAGGGGAGGAAGCGGGAGGGGGAGGGAGGGGGGGCGAGAGGGGGAGGGGCGGGGGGGGGGAAGCGGAAGGGCGAGGAAGCGGGGAAAAAAGGAGAGGAAGAGAGAAGAGGGGGGGGGGGACGAAAAGGGGGAAGGAGGAGAAGGAGGGGGGAAGGGGGGCGGGAGGGCAAGAAGGGCGGGGGAGGGGACGGGGGGGGGGGGGGGGGGGGGGGGGGGGGCGCGGGAAGGAGGGGCGTAGCTGCGTACGTCGCGGGGGCTACCGGGCTAGGCCCCATTGGGATACAAGGGGTAAGAGGGGAGGGGTGGGCCACTGGGCTATGCCCCCGCGGCGTGGCCTGGACCCAGCGAGGCTACGACGAGGCGGTTGTGGCGCCCCGCCGCCTCCCCGGCCGCCGTCCCGGCCGCCTCCCGGCACGCCCCGCAGTAAAACTCTGCTCGAACGTCGATGGTCAGGCGGGGGGGGGGGGGGGGGGGGGGGGGGGGGGAGGGGGGGGAAGGCGGGAGGGGCGGGGGGGGGGGGCGGGGGGGGGGTTAAGGTCCTGGGGTACGTGGCGGACCGGAGCGCGACGCCGTCTGGACGAAGCCGACGCCGTCGACGTACCTGGGGGGGTACGATCGGCAAAGGAGGAGAAGCGGGGGTACGGAAAGCGGCGGACTTTTCGTACGCCGGGGCGTAGCTGCGGAGGTCCGCGCAGATGCTGGAAGGAGGGTCAGGGGGTACGGCAAAGAGACGCGTCAGGAAGCTCAGAAAAAACGGGGCACCAGCAGACGGGGGAAGATGTGAGCTCTGCGGAGAGCCGGGGGGGGGGGGGGGGGGGGTCAGGCCGGCCTCGTCCGGGAGGAAGGGGTACGGCATCGCGAGCGGCGCACGGCAGTGGGGTGGCAGCAGAGAAACGAAGCGACGAGGCGGGCCGCGCGGGGCGGCAGCAGCGGCTGCAGGGCCCTAGCGACGCCCAGCTCGTAGGGGAGAGGGGCCGGTCCTGGCCGGGGTACAGGCGGCCAGCCTGCCGCTGCGGGCGCGGGGCGAGCTGCAGTGCGCGTGGGCGGCGGGGTCCACCTCCTGCCGCCGGCCGCGCCGCGCCGCCCGCCGCTCCGCCGCGCGCCGCTTCTCCAGCTCCGCCGCCGCCGCCCGCCACCGCTCCGCCGCGTTCGAGTCGACGTACCCCCCCTCGGCGGCCGCGCGCAGGGCCGAGGACACGAGGCCGAGATCCCGCTCCGGTACCCCCTCCAGCGCCCCCAGGTCCGAGGAGGCGGCGAGGGCGCGCCCCACGCCGCGCATGGCCTCCCCAGCGTCCTCCAGCGCGTCCCTGCAGAAGGGCGCGAGGCGCACGGCCGACCGCAGCGCCGCCTCGAGGCTCATCGGAGCCCGGGCGGCCTCGTGGAGCCGCCGGAGGAGGAGCGGCCGCGCGAGGCGAGCGACGACGAGGAGGGCGGGCGGGCCGTCCGTCCCGTCGTAGACGAACCGCACGTGCTGCGCGGCGCGGCGCGGCGGCGCGGGTCAGCCTGGCAGCCGAAGGGGGCGAGAGGGAGCGCGCGGGGCGCCGCGCGGCGAGGCGGACCCTGAGGAATCTGCGCGCGCGCGCGCGGCGGGACCGGCGGTCAGGAAGAATCTATCTAGCTTCGGTGTGCGGCGCTTTCAAAGCTTAAGCTTAAGGCGCACTGGACGAGGTGCACGGGGTCCGCCGTCCCGCGGGCGAGCGCCTCGACTCGCGCCAGCAGCGCGGCGACCTCCGGAGCATCCGCCGCGTCGCCCGCGGACGAACCGAGGCCCATGACGTGTGCCACCGCCTCGAGCTCGAGCAGCGTCTCCTGCGGGCGCGCGGCGGGTTTCGGTTCGCTTGGCGTACGCGTGCGCCGGCCGCGGCGGCCGCGCGCGCGGGGGCGCAGAGGGCGGCGGCACCTCCATGTCGGGGCTCACGAAGCTGAGGTCCACGCTGGTTTTGAGAACGGCCGCCCGCCGCATCCGCTCCTCCTGCCTGCGGGCGCGTGGCGTCAACACCGAATCGAGCCGCGGAGCTCCGGGCGCTGGCGCACGTGACCGCAGCGATCTCTCGAGCCATTCTGGAGGCCGAATCCTGCATCGGGGGCGTCGCCGACTCGACGCCGAGTGACTGCTGAGTAACTGCCCTCAGTGGAGTCGAACCCCGTTCTTGGAACGGTCTCGAAGCTTATAACTTCAGTAATGAAGGTCGACGTCGCACATGTACATGCAGCCGCGCGCGCAGCGCGCGCCAATATTTAGTCACTGAGTGGCCCATCCTGGCCTACTACGCTATACGGCGCGCGCCTAGCTATATATATACCGGTAGTGCCAGCCTAGTAGGCTAGCTACCTAGCCTAGCTACTAGGCTAGCCTACTAGTAGTAGCCTAGTAGGGGGACCCGACTCGGCGAGGGCCCTAGCCTCCCGGAGTCCCTAGCTAGCCTTCCTATAATGAGTCCTATTCTCCTCGAATCTTAATTCAAAAATTATATATATATGAAATTGAAGAGACCGCAGCGCGCCGCGCCGCGCGGCCCGCGCCCGGGGCGGCGGGGGCGCCCCACGCGTCGACGATAATCGGACGATCACTCAGTGAGTGACAGTGACTCGACCAGTCTCGACGTACGCGTCGACCAGCCACGGTCCACCGCCGGGACCACCGGGTCCAGCCTCCAGGGCCCCAGGCCCCAGGGCCTCCACTCAGAGTCCACTGGGCCACACAGTGCCCACACTGAGTCCACAGTGTCCACATGTACACTGTGACAGTGACAGTGCTCACAGTGGCACACTGGCACTGTCTGGCAGTGTCTGGCAGTGACTAGCAGTGTGGCACACTGGCCCTCCAGCGGCCGAGTCCAGCCTCCAGGCTCGGACCGCCGGGACCGCTCGGTCGATCCAGCGCGGCAATTGCGATTGAACTAATTAAGCATTCATTGAACAATTGAACTTCGGAACGATTCGAGGCTATTTCGAGCTAGGGGCCTAGAGCTCATACTAGTACTAGTACTCGAGCTCTGAGGAGTCTGACTCGGCGAGCCTCTTAGATGCAGGCTCATGCTGACTCATGCAGCTTCCGGCGGCGCCGTCTGCGTACAAAACACGTATAAACTGTGTTAAACATGGGGGGGGGGGGGCGCCGCCGGGCCCCGGGGCCCGGGACTCGGGAGTCCTATCATCGATTCGAGTCCCGGAGTCCGATGATCATCCCGTAGGATCTAGCTATAGGCTATAGCGCGCGCTATACAGCCTATACTATGAAGTCTATGATACGGTCTATACGCAGTGCTGCCGCCGCGGCGCAGTGCTCATCGGCTGACCGTCAGACTGCGCGCGCGGTGGCTGCAAGTGATTCCGCACGCCCTCCGCTGCCAGGCTGAGCGGCTCAGCCTGCCGAATACGAATCGAAGTTCCGAAGTTCACATATATCTTTACAATGCGACGGGCTCGAGGACGGCCCTCGGTGCTGGCGCTGCTGCTGCTGTGCGGCTTGCAGTTGCTCGTCAGGCTTGCAGTTGCTCGTCAGCGCTGCCTTCAGCTTGTCGACCCTGGCTTGGGCCTGCCGCCTGCAGCTGCAGCTGGCGCCGATCCTAGGCCTGCCCCCATCGATCGTCCCTTCGGGTGCGCGCGCGCCTGCTCCCCGTGCCTTTTCCAACGTTCCCTAGGCCTTCGCTGGCAATTGCAACTGCAGCTGACAGGGCCCTCATGGTCACTATTGATATCAGCGCGTTCAAGTCGGGGAACTTGATCGGCGACCGCAAGTCCGAGCCATACATCGTGGTGCGCGCGCGCGCGTCGCTTCCGCGCTCATGATCAGTGGCTCCCATGGCCAGTGTCTTGCGATCGCAAGATCTGGACGATCCGATGATCATGATGCAGGTGCTGCGCGAGAGCGCGGATCGATATCGGGAGGGGCGGCTCGAGGAGGTCGCGGCGCGCGTCCGCGGGGCGGCCGCGGATGATATCGATGGCAGCGCGGGCGGGTCCATGGGCATCATCCGGCGCGTGTACCGCCACGCCTTCCTCGGCTTCAGCGCCAGGTTCGCTTCCATTCTGGCCCGGTTCTTTCATCGCATCTTCCAAGTTTCAGGCCTCCTTCCACTATACATGCCTTCCTCTTCGAATTCCGCGAAAAGCTCTTTTTTTATGAGCTTGAAATGTCCCCCGTCTTCCCCGTTTTCGTTCCTCAGCCGATCGATATATCGCGCTTCTTCATTAAATTCATGATTAAAAGAACCCCGTCCCCCTCGTCCGGCGCCCAGTACCACGTATACACTAGTATCTCCCCCATCTCCCCCTCCTGGGATCCTCCACCTGCCCCTTGCCACCCAATGCACCCCTCCACCCTCGAACCGTCTGCTTTATACGCGCCCCTCTCCTCCCCCCCCCACCTCCCCCCCCCCCCCCCCCCCCCCCCCATGCGCATATCTGATCGCCGGCGGCAGCATGACGCGCGAGGCAGCGGAGTCGCTCCGCTCGCACGAGCACGTGAAGCTCGTCGTGCCCGACTCGGTGCGCATGCGCGCCCGCCCGGCCCGCCCGCGGGCCCGCGCCCCCTCGAGCTCCAAGCATCAAATTCGTGGATCTGACGCTCGTGCGTGCACAGCCCGTGTCGCCCGCGCAGGCGGTGGACTTTACGGCACTGGGCTACGGCCCGCAGCCGTGGGGCGACGTTGTGCCCTGGCACCTCGACCGGTGCGGCGCCGTCGCACGCGAATACCCACCGCCGCCGCTCCCATTCGCAAATTTCAATTGCAATGTCCCCTGCAGGCTTGACCAGCAATGGGGCCCACTCGACGGTCGCTTCGACCGCGGGACGGTGAACGGATCCGGCGTCAACATCTACGTCGTGGACACGGGCGTGCTCGCCACGCACGGCGAGTTCGGAGGCCGCGTCGTGCGCGCGCCCCCGCTTCTAAAACCCTCAGTCCCTACCGGTATAGCTACGCGTCTAGATCGTATACGTATCTTATCGGACCGCGTGCAGGTTCGGCTGTACGACGTCGACTCCGCACTCTACGGCAATAGCAGCGAGCATTGGGCGAGCGACTGCTCTCCCGACTCGCACGGGACCGCCGTCGCCGCGGCCGCGGCGGGGCGCACGTTCGGAGCCGCGCCCGGGGCCACGGTCCTCGCCGTCAAGGTCTTCGCTCGCGTCGGAGGGGCCACTGGCGACTGCTCCGCCCAGGCAACGGACAGCGCCGTGCTCGCCGGTGCGCCCGCCCGCCCCATGGCCCAGCCCCCCAACAGCTCCATGTCTCCCGCGCCCCCATGACCGCCTTCTGCTCCCCATGCCAGGGCTGGAACACGTTCTCCTCGACATCAAAAGCCGCCGCCAGCCGGCCGTGACGCTGCTCGCTGTCGCGTCGACCTCGAGCGGCGGCGCCAATGCGCTGTACACGGACGTCGTCGCCCGCCTGCGCCTGGCCGGCTCCGTTGTAATTACGGTGCGATATCGATGTCGCCCCTTGTCGACGCCGATTGCCGATGCTGTACACATGTGCACGTGCAGGCCGCGGGCAACGACTACGCCGATGCGTGTGGCAGCGTGCCAGGCGCGTATATGGGCCTCGCCGTGGGGCCTAATTATAAGGCAGCGGGAGCCTCACCGTCGCGATTGCGATCGCAGGAAACACGCCGGGGGCGATCAACGTCGGCGCCAGCGACCAGGACGACTACCGCGCCGGCTTCTCCAACTGGGGCAGGTGCGGGCACGAGGGGCCTGGGGCCGGGCCTGGGATCGCTCGAGCTCACCGAACCTTCGATTCCCCTCGTGCAGGTGCATCTCACTGTTTGCTCCGGGACAGAACGTGCGGTCGGCGATGCGTCCGAAGGCTGTGGCGGCCGCGAACGGCCTGCCCGGCTTCACTGCCACCACCGGCATTTTCCATGGCACCTCTTACGCGGCGGGCGTCGCTGCGGGCGTCGCCGCCCTCTACCGCCAGGCCCGCCCGGCCGCGTCACTCGCTGTGCGCCCACAGCTCGAGTCTATTATATTGCATTCAATTGATTCCGGTCTTGTTAACGGTCTGAGGCGAGTAGGTGATTGAGGATGCCCTGGTAAACGGGTCGGTCCCCATCATGCGGCCCTCAATCATGAACGGCAGTCCGAACCGCCTCCTCAGCGTCTCAAATGTGTTATTGCCCGGTGGGCTCGTCCTTCTCGTTTCTGGTAGTTGCTCGCCCGAAAGGCACCGCTGACGGTGAAACTGAAGGTGCGACGGGAGTGGTTGGCCCGGCCGCGTACGACCCTTCGCTCTTCTCGGGTACCGAGATCGGCGTGTGCTCCTTCACCGTGACCACGAGCGTCGGGCGGCCCAGCGCGCTGCACCGGCAGCTGCTTCAATGGGGCGATGCATACTTTGACGTTGCCTCCACTCCCGGCAACGCCACCGGCGTCTTCCTCGCCCGCCTCCGCGTCGAACAAGACTAGTGCGCGCAACCGTAGAACACGCTTTTACAATTAATAGCAGCAGCGCTTGCTATTAACGCGCTTTCACGTGCAGCCACGGGTTCGAAATCGCCCTGCGTAACTATGCGCTGACCTTCCCTTCAATCGCCGTCTACATTGGGAACCCAGCCATGCCGGCGTACGAGCGGCGCCTGTACGGTTGGTTCTTGGCATTCGGCAACAACGAGGACATGTACCCGGGTATCATCCAACAATTTACGACCAAGCGCTACGGTATCGACCTGCGCCTGCCCGCAGTGTGACCCCGGCCCGCGCTTCATCCAATGTTAATGCGCTCCGACAGGGGCTTCAATCCGCCCTGGCACATATTACATCCTGGTCCAAGGCAACTTCAAGGCGCGAAACGTCGCCGGGCCAGGGCCCATCAACTACCAACCTGAATTCTTCACCGCGCCGGCCTATGGCAATTCGACGGGGCCCTTCCGTCTCGAAGTCTTTGACACCGCTGCGTGCCCGTATCGCGACTACGCGCCCGACTACTGGACCGACGACGGCACCTGCAAATACGTCGACCTTGGAACCTGCTCGAGAGACCTCCTTATCTCCCGAAGCTACAGTGCTCAGGTGACGCGGCTGCCCGGTAGCTTTGGGCGTTGCGCGTAATCACCGACACGTGCGCAGGGGCTGCAATCGCTGCTCTCGAGGGCTGCAATCCTTCCCTACTATCATTCGGCGCAGTCCTACCGAGACTTCGTCATGCGCTTTGAGCTGCCCGTAACAATGAATAGCGAGACATTTTGGCTCTCCTGGCACGGAATCCGTATGATGCCCGACTGTGGCAATGAATACGGTGCACCGCTAAATTTAATTAATTATATAAGCTTCGTGCAGCTGTAAATACATCTCGATAAAACCACGTTGACTCGCGACAGGCGCCGGGTGTAATCGGGATGGCCAGGCGATCGTCATCGTCGACGGGTGCCCGACCGACCCATCATCCACAATTGTCACCGTGTGTCTGCTTCGCTGCCATATACTTCAAAATATGCCACTAACGGCGGGCATATCAATATTGCGTACATGTCGCAGGCCAGATGGTGGATCGATTGGTGGCAAGGAGTGTTGTCCATTCCAACAAGTAACAAAGTTCTCTTGTCTGGTACGTATACGTATACGTGCACGTTCAGTCAGTCCATCAAGATTCAGGACCTAAGTATTTATTCTTTTACACGTACAGGCACGTACTATGCGGTGCATTTCATGTTGAATGCGGGCACTGCGACGTGGGCTTCTTGGGTCAGCGAGCACGGACTCGCCGAATCCCAATTCACGCGGTACGTATATACGCTGCGCAAACAAGGCTCTTGTAATTACGGATGAATGCATAAGCAAACTTGCAATTGGTTTCGCAGGAAGGCGGAGTACTGCACGCTCGGCTCGGACCCTTCGCCGACATGTGCGTGCAGTTTCGACACGATCACCTTGTTCTGACTGAGCTTCTCGGATTCTCTTCAGACTCGTACTGCCCGGCGAGCGTGAAGACAGCCTCCCTCTCGCATTGCCGCAAGGGAAACTCTACGCTGCTCGGGCGCGCGAGCGTCACGGGCAGGTCCAACACTAGCGCCCTGGTCCTCCTCCGCAACCTTGCGAGAGCGACGTGCGCCTCCTCGAGCTCTCGACGAGAGATTAAAGCTGATCACGCTTCGCATCCTTTCTACTTTCGAATTCGCAGGACGAGCATAACGATTAATGTGTGCAATCCCGCCCCTGACTTCACACCAACGCTTTCCTTCTACTTTGGCTGTCCCGGGACAGCGGGTAGTCTGCTTGTCGCGAAAAGTGCGTTGCATCGCCGGTTCTTTCAGGCCCGCTTTGCTGATGCATCGATATCGTACAGCCGTGGGCTGCTCGCTGGTCGTGGCGAACGAGAAGTACTACTCACTGATGCCGAACAACCCGTACTACATCCTCGTGGAAGGTACAATATTAATTGCAATGCAGCGAGAAGTGGTCTGTCTCGCGCGGCGGCCAATCCGATACGCGCACGCGCATAGGTGTGATGGGAAGCTCTTCCACCGGAGGCTTCACGCTCGCTGTGTCGGACGCGCAATGCACGGGACCTCTGGAGCACGAGGCAATCGATATCGACGCCCCGTCGACGCCGACAGGCGACGGCCCCGCGGGAGGCTCGAGCTCAATCCCGCAGCAGTGCTTCCCCTACTCAGCTCCTACCACCCTCCATGACGTGAAGGTCCGCTCGCGCAACTGTGGTGCCCTCCGCCGGTAATTGTTTATAACCGCAGCCCCGCAGTGCCCTCCGCCAATAAATATCTCGCTCCTCGCGGCGGTACGGCGGGACGGCGCGGGGGCTGTCTTCTGTGGCGCGCCCGTCCCCGACCTCAGAGTACGCTGCGTGGCCGTCTTTGAATTCAAGATATTTATATATAGATCTGACGAGTATCTATGCAGAGCCTGCTGGTGGCGGAGTGGGGCGCCGGCGTCAGCTTGTGGCAGAGCGTGGCGCCGGGCCAGGGCCTCCTCCCCGCCATCCCCTCGAACATCTCCAACGCCGCCTGGGCCGATGCGGGCCTTCCCGCCAGCCACTCCGGCGTGCACAAGGTCGATAACAAAAAGCCGAAATTGCACACCGTGCCCGCGCGCAGCCCATTCCTGACGGTTTCGCAGGTGGACTTCAACGTGACGAACACGTTGGGCCGCGGCCCACGCGGCGCCTGCACCGTCGAGCTCCGCGTCGTCGACCGCGACGGACCCTTCTTCCGCGCCGTGCGCCCTAAACGTACCCTGACAACACCGTTAGCGCTGTACATGTCAGCTTGTGGCGCCATCTGACAACGCGTACGCTCCACAGGCGTGCCCGCAGCGGGAGCAAGAGCTGCTCGCAAGTGTGGGGGGGTGCTCCGTCCCCGCCCCGAACCTTGTCAGCACTGTTCAGGTACGGGAGCCTTCTCTCTTGGAAATTTAAAGCCAGTACTAGTGTGCTTGCAGGCGACAGTGCTAATTATATAACGTGCGCCGCGGTCCCTCAGTTCGACAGCTCGTGCATGCGGCCCGTGAGCGGCGCGGCGACGGCGGTCCAGAGCATCCCCCCAGGCACGCCGGTCCGTGTGCATTGAATTTGTGCATGCGCCGCCCTCTGCCCTTTGCTGTTTCGTGAATGTTGGCGTATGTTTCGTGAACGCCTTTAATTTCGTGTATGCTCTTCGCAGTTGATGCTGGGCAATACGTACGACGCGCGCATCTACTCGAGCGCGTACCCGAGCGGCGCCTCGTGCCCCATCCGCTTCCGTGTGCGGCGGGCCGCCGCGCCCAGTATCGCCCAGGGCGCCGCGAGCCCCGCGGAGATTGCCGGTGTCGTTGGCGGCTCCCCGGCCCCCGTCGCCGTCGACCTGAGGTGCCATGGCCATGGCCATATTTATAGCCTCTAGATCTCGGTTTTCGATTTGCAACTCATAATCACTAATACTGAGACACATTTGCGCGCGGGGCAGCTTCACCTTCCCGGACGCGTGCGGCGACCACGCCGAGGCCTGCCGCCTGAGGGTGCGTGCGACGGGCGATCCTGCGGCCGGGACCAACGGCGCCATCGCCACGCCCGACGGCTCGATCATCCGCATGTGGAACCAGGTGAGGCGGACCTCGTCCCGATTGCACAGCGGCTAGTCTACGGTCTGACCACGCCTACGAACCACAGACGTGCTCGGGCGACCTGAAGCGCGTGCTCCTGAGCCCGTACATCCGCCCCGAGTGCGCGCCAGCTCCAAATCCACACACGCCGCCCTCGTAATATTAATGTATGACTTGGAGCGGCGCTGACAGCTCGGAAGTGGCGCCCGGGTCGATCGCCCGGACATACCTGGTGGCGCTCTCGTGCACGTACGGGCCGGAGTTCGTCGCCACTACCTCCTGGAGCATCCCCGTCCGGCGCCCGTAATATAATACGTTTAGAAAGCTTCAGGTTGCGGAACTCAGGTACTGTTTTAATTTGACATCGCGAAATTCAACTGGTCGGTATGAATATTCACTGCGCGCTGCGCCGCGGCGGGGTCGCGACAGAAGTTCTATGGCATCGATAATATCGATAATCGATATCAACATTTTTTTGTCGAACTACCGGCCACGTGCACAAAAAAGTTAGCCTTTAGATTGCATTTGTTAACGTTACTATATTTCGGCGCGCAAGTTTCGCATCGGTATTTCGAGTTTCACGTATGCACGTCTGTATCAAGCCGTGATCATCATGAAGCGCAAAAAGCAATGTCAGTCCACATTACTCTATCATTGTATGAGTATATCTCGCTTGCAGCGAACACGAACATGTACATTTATTCTCGCATTTGACAGCATTAAATATAATATTCTTATTACGACGTCGACTCGCTGATTCATTAATATTGCGCATGCGCATGCTGTGCGCGCGCGAGCCCCCGGAGCGTCCGCCGCGTTGCGGCGGACGGCCCGAGGCCCTTCATGTGGGCGACCGCCTCGAGCTCGAGCTCGAGCAGAGTCTCCTGCGGGCGGGCGGCGGCCGCGGGTTTCGGTTCGTTTGGCGCCGGCGCGAAGCGGGGCGCCGGGCGGCAAATCCATGCCAGGACTCACGAAAGCTGGTTTCTCCGCTCCTTCTGCCTGCGCATGCGGGCGCATGGCCTCGAAATCGACTCGAGCGCGGAGCTCCGAGCGCTGGTCATGGCGCACGTGGCCGCGGAGCTTGAGCGCTAGCCGCTGATCGTGAGCGGATCCCGGAGCTAGATGCCGCTACGTGTGATGCGCCGGCGATCGATATCGCGAATACCGTTATCATATAGTTGTTTCTTATTTCTCTGAAGAGCTTGCGTACTTGAAGTGCAAATTGAACGGCAAATTGAATGCAAATATTAATATTGATCTAGCGTCGCTCTCTAAAACATGGATTTCTCTCCAGCGTCGGCACCGCAAGCGACACAGCGGGCTCGACCGCCGGTGTGTCAAGGAACTTGACATATTTTGAAGTGCGCAAGATCTTCCTTATTGCTCGGAAGATCTTGCACACTTTAGATGAATCTTGAACGGTGTGTCAAGAAGCTATTTAACAATGATCACAAACAATGTCTACACTCATCTAGCGCCGCTCTCGCTAGCGCCAGCGCCTCTGCGCGCGCGCTGGGCCCTGCAGGCGCCGCGAATAACGCGGCGAGCTCGCGATCGATCGCCTCCGCCTCGAGCTGGCTGCGATATCGATCGGCTAGCGCTGCAGAGGCCAGCAGCAGCTCGCGCCCGCTGACCGCCGCCGACTGCGGCTCCGGATCCGGATCCAGATCCTCCGCCACCCACCCCTCGCCGCCGCCCTCAGCGAACACGCGCCGCAGCAGGTCTCCTGCCCGCGTGCACTCGTCCGCCTGCGCATGCGGCAGGCGCGAGTGAGCGGTTTGTCGGCGCCTCGCGATCGGTTGGAGAGGGGCGGCGGTGGATGTCCGCACGAGGGCTCCTCGAGGATCAAGGCGCATTGCGCGCCCAAGGCGGCGGACGCAGATCGGATCGGCGGCGCGCTGCGCAAATAAACGATTATGCTTCTTGCGCACCGCACCGAAAACCAAAAGGCAGGCTCCCACCTTGGAGACTACTGAGTTGAGCGGAGCCCCGTCCGGCATGCTCCAGAGCAGCACGGTGGAATCGCGGCTGCCCGATGCCAGTGTTTTGCCATCCTAAGCACACAAGTGTGAGTGCCCTCGTGATTCTTGGTGCACATTACTTGACGCACCAGCGAGAATGCCAACGAAAATACTGCGTGCGAGTGTCCCTTCAGACAGCGGAGTAGTGTTCCATCCTCTGAGTTCCGTAGCCGCACGGTACCGTCTTGGACGGCTGATGCCAGCATCTTTCCATCTTGGGAAAGCCCGCGACGAATGAGCGACCTCGGATAACGCGCACGTTGCGCCGCACTTCTTTGCTAAACGAACCGGCGAGAACGCGACTGCCTCGACACCAAATTTCGCCCGGCCGCGTCGATCGTCCTCGTCGTCCTCGTCGTCCTCGTCGTCCTCGTCGTCCTCGTCGTCCTCGTCGGATTCAATTGCTTCTTCCTCGTTCGAAAAGTGGAGCACTGCACCATCTGCAACCATAAAAAGTCGCACGGTCGCGTCCCAGCTGCCCGTAGCAAGCGTCTTCCCGTCCTGCCCACCCCTTGGGCGTCAGCTGGCTCGCAAATAGCATGCATATGCTGACGTGCTCGAGCTCGCAAATCGACACATATTTGCTGGCTATAACGCATGCACACTCATTCAACTTGCCACGATGCTCAGCCCAGCTAGGGTCCGGCCGAGCCGCTGGAAACAGCGGCACGTGGGGAGGGGGGCAACCCCCTCCCTGCCTGGCCGGACCTATCCGAGCAAATTTTTTTTTGATGCTCAGCCCAGCTCGCGCCCCGTACTCAGGGAAAACCATCAAAACGCACTGGTGAGAATGCAACCGATGTAACTCGATCTTCGAATACGACGGATGGTATACCGATGAGAGAGAACCCCTTGAGAACTCGGATCAGCACCCCGTCTGCGACGCTCCAAAGTCGAACGGTCGCGTCCCAGCTGCCTGAAGCCAGCATCTTTCCGTCCTGCCCGATCGCGACCCACAAGCGTAAGCAAGCGTAAGCATAAAAAGATCTTTGCATCGTTCTCAAGTCTGCAAGATAATTGCCGCGTGGACGTAGATTACATTCGGAAGTGCGCACCGGCGAGAATGTTGCTGTGATAACCCAATGGGAATGCCCCTCGAGGATGTGCCGCAATGCTCCGTCCACCACACTCCACAGCCGCACAGTTGTGTCCCGGCTGCCAGAGGCCAATGTCTCGCCGTCCTGCTTGCTCGTCAACAAGGCATGCACAGTTCCATGTCGTCGCATGCGGACGCACCGGCGAAAACGCCAACGCAGTTACATCCTGCGTGTGCCCCTTGAGAACAAGACTCTCTGTTCCTTCTGCCACGCTCCATAGTCGCACAGCGCCCCCCCTACTAGATGCCGTGGCCATCGTTCTGCCACTCTGCCCGCTTGCAGTGAGAAATCCACCGGCTGCTCTATCTCCCTGCTACAAGCTACTCGGACCGGAGAGATTGCCGTTGTTGAGAACGAATCTGAAGATCCGCCAAGAACGCGGAGAGTCGCCCCATCTGCCGCACTCCACAGATGCACGTTCTCGAACTCGCCACTCGATGCCAGCGTCTTGCCATCCTGCTCATGGTCACTCGCTAGTGTGAGACAGCTTCTATTATACAATTAAGAGCTTCGCAACTGCTGAAAAAGTACTGGCAGGATTTCGCACCGGCAGGAATGCCAATGAATTGACGATAGACGAATGCCCCTCTAAAACGCGACGCAGATCCCCGCCCTCCATATGCGTGCTCCACAACCGCACCGTCTTGTCCTCGTCATACGAAGCTAGGACCTTCCCGTCCTGCCAATTGCAACTTCATCAAGGCGAGCATTACATATCTATTAGTCGCACGCGCCCCCGAAAGACAGAATTTGTTCAGATGCGCACCGGCGAGAATGCCAACGAAAGGATGCTGCTTTTGTGTCCACCGAAGACGCGGAGCGGTTCACTGTCCGAAACCCTCCACAGTCGCACAGTCTTGTCAGTACTGCTTGAAGCGATCATCTTGCCGTCCTATGTGTGTTGCAGAGGTGAGCTACAATTTACCCGCAAACACTCGAGCTCGGACACTCGTACCGGCGAGAATGCCACTGAGCGAAGATACATATGAGCTGCATGCCCCTTGAAAACACGGAGCAGTGACCCATCTGCGATGCTCCACATCTGCACTGTGCAGTCCGAGCTTGCTACCGCCAATGCCTTGCCATCCTGGATGTGACAGACACCCACAAGTGAGCACGACGAAGCCGATCGCAAGCGCACCGAATGGGCGCACCGGTGAGAAAGCCACCGATTTGACACGACGAATTCTATAAAGGTTATGAAGCTCCGCCCCGTCCGCCACTCTCCACAGTCGCAAAGACTCCGAATCAGAGCAAGACGCAAGCATCTTGCCATCCTGAGCGAACCGCAACCGTCACCGACAGGTCCATTCTCATATGCATGTGCCTTAAGCTTGAATTGCAGTTGTTCGCACCGGCGAGATCGCTATCGAGCGGACAGTGTCCCCACGCCCCTCGAGAACGCGAAGCAGCGTGCCATCTGCTGCGCTCCAGAGCCGCACGGTCCCGTCAGTGCTGCCCGACGCCAGAGTCGAACCGTCCTACTTGCCGGGAGAAGCGTCAGTGAAATACAACATTATATAACTTTTCAAGCTTTTCCAAATTCTTCTTCGCACCGGCGAGAAAAGCACGGAGGTAACAACCCTCATGTGCCCCTTCAGCTTTAGAGGGACGCGCATCCCTCCCGGCACATCCCACGGCCATGTGAACAGGCCCACGACTCCACCTGCATCGCCCCACGCCAGCTTCTTGCCGTCCTGTGACACGTTCAGCAGGCGCCAAGCGGTCATTTGCATTTTCAAAGCAAAGACACACTGCAGAGAATGCGACGGATTCCACAGTTTTAAAGCTCGCCTTGAAGCTTAAGGATCTACTCTCGGCATCTACAATGCAGATCGTCCCATCTTCGCAACCCGAAACGACCGAGCGCCCATCCTGGAATGCAGAGCGTGAAACCAGAGAGCAGTCTTACGCTTGTCAGCCCACAGTCATGAAACCCTAGACCTAGACATCATTATGAGCCCCATATATACCCAAGGCAGACGCACCGACGAGAATGCGACACAGCGCGTTGCGTACCCAAGCTGGCACGCAGGCCAAACGCTGAGGTGACAGTTGTCGAGGTTTGCGCCCCGCAGGTCAGCCCCCGCCACGTTCGCCTCGTCCAGAATCGCTCCGCTGAGGTCCGCGCCGCGCAGGTCCGCCCCAGCCGCCTCGAGTCGGAACAGGTCGGCCCCAGGCGCCCGAATGCCACGCAGCTCCTTCCCCGCAAACGATGCGCCCGCTTTGCGGATATATATTAGTGCAGGGAACGCGTCCTAGAGCATATGGGGCCAGTGCCGACCGTGATTCAGGACAGTCATCGCATTGGCAGCTGCGATGGGCGAACCGCCGTTAGCGGACTGCAGCAGGCACGCCCAGAGTGCCTGTCAATGTGATCGAATCAGACAGGGCGAGGAAAGAGGCGTCGCACACGGCCGCGGCAGCTTCGAACCTCTGCGAAGGGCGGCTCGGAGCGGGCACGGTCGGCAAGGAACTGGACGATGGCCGAGTCGTCCACCAGCAGCCGGCGGCCGAGCCCATCCACCACGTCCGCTCCACCCACATTCCACCTGCGACAATTAAAAGAGACCAGCGCTAAGCGGAAGAGGAAGACGAGATTATCATCACGAAGCTAAAGAGATGCCGCACATGGCGGATCTGCGCCGCTGGGATCCCGCGGCCGGCTGCGCTGCGAGGCGGGCATCGAGGTAGGGGAGAATGCTGTCGGCGACAAAGTACTCCTTGAGGGAAGCGTGTATGAAGCTGTACGAGATTTTTCCGTCTTCCTCCCACGTCGGTCTGATTGGAGCGGCTCTGAGAAATTCCGCGCTCCGTTCGCTAGTGAGCAGCGCTGCGGCCTTCGCAGCGGGATCGGCCGCGTCTGCACCCGCCGCGCCCAGCTTCTTTGAATTCAGCACACCAAAGGAGAGCTGCATGTCTACTTGCAAGACCGTCGTGGCCTGCCGTCCAATATTAATCAAGCGTGTGGGTCGTAAGCAAAGCATGGCACTGCCGTAAGTCCAAGGCGCGCACCTGCTTGTCCATCAGAACGGCGACAGATCGGCAGAACTTGCGGCAGTTGACAGCGAAGTTTGCGAAGCACTTCTGTTCTGCGCGCTTTTGTTCCTCCCGTCTGAATAGCCCGGTGACGAACGCGTTGTACACATCGCGCATCAGGACCCGCGCGAAGCTTGAGCCATCATGTTGCTTCTCCATCCTGCAGCCACCCAGACCCGTCTCAGCCTCTCGAAACAATACGAAGGCACAGCCACATGGCGCACAGCTTAGCGCCAATCGATGGAAGCTCCTTGCAGGCGATTGACAGGACGAAGGGCGTGCGGATGATGTCGAGCAGGCCGAGGATCGTGTTGATCTGCTTCATGTACCAGTCGAAGTCGTGCTCGGGGTCTGGGTAGACGCCGAGCCACTGCTGCACGTATGCCCCGATCTGGTCCTGGTTGAACGAGCAAGTCCATGCCTCGCAGAGCTGGCTCGAATCATCCGATTGCTCCAGCAAGAAGTAACTCTACGGCAGGGGGTTGAACGTCGGGAACTGTAGATTTGTAATTAATTCGAACCTTGTGATCCATGCCGAGGCTCGGCAGGTACTGGGCGCGGCAGGCCACGACGACGCGGGCGGCCCACGAGCTGAGCTTCGGGTAAAGGTAGTGTAAGGCGTGGCTCAGCCGGGCCTGCAAGACTGGGAATCAAACCCGTGGTGCGGCGCATTTGCGTCAGGATCCGCACGGGCGCATACCTCATCGTAGCCGTCCAGCAGCACAAGCAGCTTGACCCTGGCGGCGGACTCAGCACAAGCATGGACTTCTGCGGATCAAGCGGGTATATATGGATCGGCGGGGGGAGCTGCCTGCGCACCTCTGCCTAAGCTCTTGCTTCAGCTCGCGATCCCGATCGTCCTCCTGCAGGCCCGTCGCATCGACGAGCTTGTCGACGAGGCTCGAGCCCAACGCCGTGACCACGGGCAGGGAGACGAAGACGGGAAAGGGGACGCCCGGCCTCCACCGCTCCAGCAGTCGCCGGTGGAGCTGGCGCAGGCTCGTCGTCTTGCTGCACCCAGAGTCGCCTGCAAGGGCAGGGCGTAGGTCAGCAGAAGGGATTTCAGGAGGTCGGCTAAAAAGCCCCACCAGTGAGCAGGAGCACGCGGCGATCGGTGCTGCCAGCACAGGGCGCGGTGCCGGTGGCTGCGAACGAGTCGAGGGCGGCGTCGAGGTCGAAGCAGTGCCCGTCGCCCTTCGCAATACGCCCGTCGCTGTCCGCCGCCGCCCGCACCGGCACGTACACCTCGCTGGCCATCTCCTTTCTGTACCGCTCCAGCGCTGCCTCCCGCGCCTGCTTCAATATAAGCCCGCGAAAGCCAGCAGCAGCGGTGCACGGAACCGCACCAAAGCAAGCGCGTCGCTGAGCTGCAGGAGGGCGTCTCCTTGTCGCTCGGCCTCCAGGGCTGACGCGACGAGCGCACTGCGCTTCGAGAGCGACCCGCCTGCCGGTGCTGCCCGCGACAGGCGCGCCGCCGGCTTCAGCCGATCGATGGGGCCGCCGCTGGCCTTGGGGTCGATACCGAAGCGGTCGGCTGCCGCCGCGACGGCCTCCCGAGCGGAGTCTCGCATGCCCAGCCGCTGCAGTGCTTGCAGGGCAGCCGCGGGGGCGACCCCAGGGCTGTCGAGAGCCGCCGCGTGCGCCAGCGCCGCCACCGCCACCCGCAGGGAGGCGGCGCCGTCCTTCAGCAGCCCCGCCGCCGCCTCCGCGCACGCCTCGAGCAGCTTCACTGCGGTGACCGCGGCGCCCGCGCCACGCCCGCCGGCTTCCTCCCGCTCAACGACCTGCGGGAGCGTCGGTCCGGCCATGGCGAAGACGCGCCGGCTGCAGCTAGAGGCCGGACGCACGGCGACGAGGGCGGAGCAGAGAGCGAGGGTGAGCTTTCGGCGGCGGGCGACCTCACCCATCGCCGCCCCGTCCAGCAGCGCCTTCAGCTCCGCCATCCTGCCGCGCTCCGCCAGCATCCCGAGCAGCCGTGCCCGCGCAAACCTGCGCGGCGGCCCCTAGGCCTTCAGCTTCGCGCTGCGTCGACCGACAGACGGAGGAACGAGCAGATCGGACCAGGCCTCGGCCCCTTTCGGGAGGTCGGCGCCCGCGACGGTCCGCATGTCGTCCCACATCTCCCGCAGCGCCTCTCGCGCCTCGCCGCGATTCTCCTGTGGGCGCTTCGCCTCGGCGCGCGCGGCGCGCTCGCGGGGCCGGCGCATACCTTCAGCCACAGGACGACGTCGATGACGGTCGTGACGCCGAAGCTCGCCACCCCCTCCGCCACCAGCTTGCCCGCCCTGTACAGCTTCTCCAGCACCCGCACTGCGCGCACCCCGGTCGTTTGCGGCGCGCGGCTCCGCATCCGTTCGCGCGGCGCACCGGCGGCCTTCGCGCGGCGGACGACTTCGCCGAAGCGGTCGTAGTCGGAGCTGGCGCGCACGAGGGCCTCTAGCGCCAGGTGCGCCGCCGCCTCCGCCCGCCACGAGCCGGCAGCCTCTGCCCGCTTCGCGATCTCCGCCAGCAGCGCGCTCACCGGCATGACAACCTCCTCGTGCTTCAGCCGCCTCGCCGCCGCTGCGAGCGCGTCGGCGGTGGGGAAGGTCGGGGGTGGCAACGCGAGGCGAGGCGGACCTTCCGCAGGCGGAGCGCCGGCGTCGGCGGCCTCGACGGCGGCAAGGACGGCGGCGACGAGCTCGAGCCGCGCGAGGTCGTCGTGGTCCCTCAGCCCCGCCCCCTTCACGGTTTGCAGCTGCGCCCCCGGCCCGTCGCGGGGAGAAGGGCGGCACGGGCGGGCGGGCGGGCCGGGCGGGGGAAGCTTATGTTAGGTACCTGCTCGGTGCAGAAGTCGATGAGGAGCTGCCAGTCGGTGGACGTGAACGCGCCGCGCGGGAGGCAGCCCAGCGTCCCCACGAGCGCCGCCAGTGCGCCGCTGTCCGCCAGCGCCGCCCCCTTCGCCCGCCGGAGGAGCTGGCCCACCATCTGGGCGGCGTCAGCTAATTGCAAGCTGGGAGCGGGCGGGCGCAGAGCGGCGCGCCTTGCGGCAGAGCTGCTCGTCGCCGGACGCGAGGAGGCCGCACACGTCCGCGAGGTTCTCCTCGCTGGGCACGCCGATCTTCGCGAACGCCGACAGCGCTGCGGTGTGGAACGACGTCAGGGCGAGGTGGGCGGGGGCGGGGGGCGGGGGGGGGGGGGGGAGGGGGGGCGGGGGGGGGCGGGGGGGGGGAAGAGGGGGGGAGATCGGGCAGGGGAGGGAAGGGGGGGGGGCGGTGGAACGGGAGGAGGGGGGGGAAGGAGCGGGTAAGGGCGATTGGGGGCCGGGGGGGAGGGCGGGGGAGGGGGGGGATTGGGCAGGGGGGGGGGACGGGAGGGGGGGAAGGAGCCATGCGCACCGTTGTCACAAAGCCAGTGCAGCCGCTCGCGCGCGGCGGCGAGCCGCTGCTGCTCGTCGGCCCCCGCCGCCGCCATCACAACCGCGAGCTGCAGCGCCCGCGCGGCGGGCCCGTCCGGAGCGCGCTCCCCGCGGCGGACGGCGGCCTCGCCGGCGGCGACGAGGCGGAGGAGGCCTGCGAGCTGGGCGACGCCGCTCGCCTCCCGCAGCTGCAGCGCCCGCAGCTCCTCCAGCGGCGGGCCCGCGCCCAGCAGCGGGGGCGCCTCGTCGACGTCGCGGGGCGAGTCTGCGATGACGAGAGACACGTCTTCCGGCGATCGCACCGGCCGCCCCTCCGGATCGCTGGCTACAGCTGGCGCCGCGGCCGCGGCATATGCATTCGGATCGCGGGCGTTCGCTTCGACCTTCGCTTCCGGGCCACGAGCTGGTGCGGAGCTGGCGGCCGCGCCCGTCGGTTCCGGGTCACTGCGTGCGGCGACCGCAGCTGCAGTTGGCGCCGGTACTCGCGGGCCGGGGGCTGCAGCTTTGGGATCGGCCGCGGCCGGGGGCGTCGGCGCGGGAGCGGCCGCGGGGGCTCGAGCCGCGGCTATAGCTGGCGCTTCTGGGACGCGGGCGGGTGAGGCTGCTGCAGCTTTCACGTCTTTGGCCGCAGCTTTCGGTCCGCGGCCGCCGGCGCTGGTCGTGACGCTTTGGCCATGGCCGGCCGCAGCTGCAGCTGCAGCTGGACGAGCTTTGCCGCACCCGCAGCCCATCGCATGCGACGCTTCCTGTATGAAGCCTCGTACTTCGACTCCTGCGCACGTTCGCACGCATCAGCGACAGCCCGCGCGCGTTTGTTGCGGGCGACATCGATGCAAGCTCGAGGGGAGATTTAGATCAGCCAGCGCACGCGCTGCCGACGCACGCAGGCACTCGCTCAGGCTTCCTCAATTCCTGGAGCACCGCTGGCTTCTCGCAGGCTGCTCGGGTCGCTCGCACACTTGAATGCGGCCGGCGCGACGCGTCCCAGCTGTGCTCCCGCTGAATCGGAAGCTCTAGTTCGGCGATCGGTGCAACGCTTCGCTTCGGTGAAGCCATCAGCTCGAAATTGGACCGGCGCGGGGACCCGCGTCGTGTACCCCTTCTGCCTGGAATCAATGGGGATCATATTCGCTTTCGGAGCGAGGCGGCGATGTTCAGCGATGCGTCTCTCAGCAGAACGCTGCAGTTGCTTGGACGAATTGCCCGGAGTCGACGATGCGCATCCGAGAAACGCGAGGTTGCCGTCGCGGGGCCGGCCCATTCGCGCTTCTCCGCTGATGCATATCTGCTTTCCGGTCAGATGAGCGCAGCGGCGCGTTCGGCTTCGACGGCCCGACGACAGGGAGGACATCGCGGACCTGGGTGAGCCATTGTGCCCGCCGGCCCCGCGCCATGCTCACAGAAACTGATCGGCAATGCTCGCAGATCGCGCCGCTGCATTGCAAGCCGTCTGCCAGCCTCACAGGCTATAGCTGGAGTCACAGGCTCACAGCCAAGAAGTTAACGTCGATCGGGGCGTGCTGAAGCGGGAGCGGCCTGTTGGAGAGCGAGCGTAAGAACAAGAAGCGCGGCGTCACGCGGTGCTCCGCTCGGCTGCGGCCGCGCTCGGCTGCGGCTGCGCTCCTGTGGTGCCGCAGCCGCAGTGCGCCCTGCCGCCCGGCGCTTGGCCCCGTCCGCCCCTGACGATGGCCCAGGAACAAGAGGGCCATGACCATCGTCGCGGCCCAGTAACGAGGAGGTCGCGGGCCCCGCCCTGCGCGCTCCGAACCCCGGGGGGGGGGGGGTACGCTCCTTCGGCGACGCGGACGCGGGGTGCACCCTTGAACGGTCCGTGCTCGGCCCGCCCCTTCCTCCCGCTCCCCGCCGACGCCGCTCCCGCAGCTGCGGCGCCGGCCGGTGCTCTCCTCCGAGCTCTCGGACCCCCTCCGAGCCCGCCTGCAGGCCTTCCGGTGCGGCGGCTGACGTGGCCGGGCTGAATACGGGCGCTGCCCCCCCGCTCCGCTCCTCAGTCATCCTCTCGGGATCCCACGGCCTCCCCGCCCTGCCGTACCCCTCCCAGCCGCCGATTCCCCCTGTGCCGACCCCCCTGGCCAGCTCTCGTACCCCCTCCGAGCCCGCCCGCAGGCCGGGCTGGAGGCGGTCACTGCCCGACCGCCCCTCCCCTCCCTCGTCCTCCCGGGACCCCGCGGCCTCCCCGCCCCGCCGTACCCCTCCCAGCCGCCGATCCCCCCTGGGCCGACCCCCCCTGGCCCGCCGCCGACGGCGCTGCACGCGACGGCGCCCCTCCGCCCCCCATGGCCCCAGCCCGCCCCTCCTCCAGGTCCCGTACCCCTCCCCGGCGCCCTTGCCCCTCCGTCCGACCCGCGGCTTCGCCCCGCCGCCTGCCCCGCCGAACCCCTTCGGGCCGCCGGTCCTCGGGCCCCGCGCCGGCGGCGCTGCACGCGACGTACCCCCTCCCTCCCCGACGGCGCACTCGCCCCCTCCAGGTCCCTTACCCTCTCCCGGTGTCCGTGCCCCTCCATCCGACCCTGTACCCCCGCAGGCACCGAACATGTCGGGGCGGACGCCGCTGACGCGGGCCTGGACCGGGTCGCCCCCCCCCCCCAACACCCCGCGGGGGGGTACGGGCTGCAGGAGCTGCACGGACGGCGGGGTACGCGGCTGCGTGCGCGGGGAAGGCGGAGCTGCGCATGCGGGAGCGCGGCCGGCGGTGTCTGACACGGGGCGGAGGCGGCGGCGCGGCGGCGGCGCGGCGGGTGCCCCCGCCGCCAACGGGGCGCTGCACCTCCTGCGCCCCCCCCCCTCCCCCCCCCCCCTCTGCGCCCCCTCCCCCGGCCTCCTTCCGCGCCTCGCGCCCCGCGCCGAGGGGAGGAAGGAAGGGGGGGGGGGGGGGGGGGTAGTGGAGGGGGGAGGGCAGCGGCTTGTGTACAGTGCAGCTAGCGCTTTATGTGTTTCAATTCACGATATTCCTGTGCCTCCTAGGCCCGGCGGCCTGTCAGATCTAGATCGATCGCGAATTTTGATCAGATTCAAATCCTTTAATCCCTTTTTACCCCGCCGGCGGTTGGCGATCGATTGCAAAGAAACATCAACTAATCATAGAACGGCGATACGGTACTAATATTAATGCAGACACATGCATGGAGCCGGAGTCTGGTCCGCAGGCTAAAGCTAGGTTCAATACATGATCACGACAAGATTGACCGGAGCTAAAGTCTTGCAGTTATCAAGAAGACGTAGCCATGGCCTGCATGCGCAGATCTAAAATAAACACAAAAAGGAGGACAGAGAGCCCTCTGATCATTACGGAATATGTTCAGCGGATAATCGCAATCGCAATCGGAAGCTGCAGCTGTTGTCCAAGGTAAACGGGTCACGTGCTACGCACTCGTCGACGCCTCTACAGCGGGATCCGAAGCGGAGACCCGATACCGATAAACATGGATATGCTAAGCAATGGACGACCCACCTACTACTAGGCTATAGATAATCAAACAAAAGTTGGAGGAAACGAAAGTTCATCGCCTCGTGGACTCGTCTGCTAGACTACGGGAATCGAATCAAAGTCACAGAGTCGGCCATGGCCACAAAAAAACAAAACAAATACAACACGCTAGCACTTCATGATCAATGAATATGATACACTTGCAAAGATTACGTATATCTGAGAAGCTTATTATAAGCACCAGCGATGGCGCCCACTCCCGGCGCCGCAACAGTCGGACGTCGATATCGATATCGATATCGATAGCAACGTTACGACCTGTGGCCGTGGCCGTGGCCATGGCGTCCACCATGGACGGAAATAACCGGCACGGCGACCTGCGCGCGCCCGCCCCGAACGATTGCGATCAGTCACGTCGCAATTAGCAGCGAACTGCGGGTCTAGGCGTGGCACGGCTAAAAGCAAGTTCTAGATTTAGATCTAGGATCCTTCGACGCACCGCGGAGGCCGTGCCCATGGACCCCGGGAGGGCCGCGTAGGTGGGCGACACGACCACGGCCGCCGAGTCGGTCGAGGTGGAGGCCGAGCCGCCGGCGCCGCCGCCCGCCCCGCCCCGCTCCAGCTCCGCCGGCGACGGCGCCTTCGATTCCCAAGGTGAGACACATATATACGTCCAGAAATACAAATAGAAGATCTAGACCACGTGCAAGCGGTTTTAATGCGATGGTAATGCACAAGGCTCTAAAACGCCTCCAGCATTTGTATTATTTCACTTTTATTAGCATCGCGTTATTTTCAGCCACGCTTAAGCATCGCTAATGCAATTTAAAAGAAGATGCCTATAGAATGCCTCGTGGTTTTTATCGACTTTCAAAGTTTTGTGTCAAGCGGACCTTGTCGTCCTTGGACTTGCCGAAGGGGTGCGCGATGGCGAAGTAGTAGTAGGCGCCGACGAAGAGGCCGCCCCCCACGTAGTTCCCGCAGAGCGCCATGAACCTGAGAATAGCACTCGCGTCTGATCATGAGGCGGACAGGACAGGGCCTACGGGCCGGGCCGGGCTGCGGCAGAATAGTACTTGCGTTTGAGACGGTCAGGCCTAGGACGGGCCTATGTAACTATGGACCGGGCCGGGACCGGGCTGCAGGCCTAGGGCGCCACGAACCAGTTCTTGAAGAGCTCTCCCACCGTCACCTGCGAAGAAGAAGAATAAGCGCTAGCTGCAAAGTCGTGCAAGCTTAATTGTATATAAGTTCCTATATGAGCTAAAGTCTTAAATTCAAAAGAAGAACAAGATCGAGGACGAGTTATAGCGATTTAAAAGCTTCGAACTCGAATTGGGGGGCGGTGAAGGGGGTCACCTTGGCGCCCAGCCAGTAGCCCAGCGGCAGGAAGTAGAACTGCGATCAGATCAGATCGGATCAGATCAGATCAGATCGGATCAGATCAGATCAGAGGTGCTTACGTTCGCGACGACGTCTGCGCGCGCAATCGTTCGAATTCATCAGACGCCGCAGACGAAATGAAATCTAATTCGACCTAACTGATCAGGAAAATTATACATCGGGGCGCACGCTCGTAGGAGGACATGGCAAAGGTGGCGATGATGAACCTGCGAGCGGGATCAGATCAGATCAGAGCGAGCAGGATTATATTTAGATTGGATCAGATTTAATTTTAGAGCAGGCGAGCCAAACGTAGACCCGGCCCCGCGGACTTCCACTTAGCTATAGGATCTAGGATCCTATATCTATAGCTAGGATCCAGGGCGGACCAGATGGAGAGGATCTTGCCGGCCGCGTCCTATCCTTAATAGGATCTAAGGACCTTAAACGGACCAGAGCTAGGCGAGCCAGATTTAGACCCGGCCCCGCGGACTTCCACTTAGCTATAGGATCTAGGATCCTATATCTATAGCTAGGATCCAGGGCGGACCAGATGGAGAGGATCTTGCCGGCCGCGTCCTCCGACGCGATCGTCGACCACACCGCCATGCACACCTGCGCGGGGAGGGGGGCCGAGTGAGCTAAGCTGAGATACTAAATTTATAAGCTGGCTGATTATAGGCTTGCTAAGCCTTGAAGTCTAGCTCAAGAGTCTAATGTAAGATCTAGCTATGGACGAGGCGCGGGTCGGGTCGGACCAGGAAGTTGCAGCCGATGCCGCGGAAGAAGATCTCGTGCCACGCCAGCTTCGCAGCCTGTACATGTGTAAGCCCGGCCCCGCCCGGTGAGATCAAATTCGAAGAGGAATCGAGCGTCGGAACAGGCTAGGCATGCAGCGGATCCGGAGGGCTCGCTCGATCGGGAGCACAAGCTTTTAAGCTCTAGCGCCTAAGCCCAGCAGAGCATCTAGATCTAGGCGGCGCACAGGGGCGAAGGGGAGGGCGCGCCTTGGTCTCGACGAGGCCCGCGATGCCGGACTTCCAGGGCTCGGCCCCGAAGAGGTTCCCGAGGTAGCAGATGAAGTAGGCGTGGGCGACGCAGCCCAGGAAGTTCGTGCAGAAGGTGATCGAGCACGCCCTGCCCGGATCGAATCGAAGTGAAGTCAGAAATTGCAATTGTAGTTAACGTTATCGAGCCAAGTTGTATTAGTTAGCTTTTGTTAATTAAGAGAAGCTCGGACGAGATCGAGCAGGCTTTCACTGCTCTAGATCTAGATCTAGAGCTAGGTTTTTGTTTAGTTTATAAAAAGCTGAAAGGGACGGACCGGAGGCCTCCCCAGAGTAAGCGCCAGCGCTGGCCCTTGTGGCGCGGCTTCGGCGGCTGCGGAAGTTCGAGAGAGAGAGGCGGCCAGGTCAGCTCACGTCGAGTCGCCGGGCGGGGGAGGAGGGAGGGGGAGGGGGAGGGGGGAGGGGGTGGGGTGGGGGGGAGGGGGGGGGGGGGGTTGGGGTTGGCCGGTAGAGGGGGTACCGACGGCCACCACGGCGTGGCCCTCGGCGGATCGGAGGGAGGGGTACCGGCGGAAGGCGGGAGCCCAAGCTAGAGGCGCGAGCGGCGGGGCGGGGCGGGCGGGCGCAGAATTGCAAACGAGAGGGCGCGGTCGCGCCTGCTCAAGCTAAGGCTGAGTATAGCCATAGAATTATTATAAGGCTCAAGCTAAGGCTAAAACCGGGCCGGGGCCGCGGCCCCCGGCCCCGGGCCCCGGCCCGGCTACCGGTAGCTAGCGCTGAAGCCCGCATCTGAAGGAAGGCGGCGGTGCGGCCCGCGTTCCAACTCAAGCTACGGAGGAAAGGCGGAAGCTAAAAGCTACTTAATAATAAGCTAGAAGCCTATAAGCGATCATCAGCTTATAAATTAGCACTTGGAGGAAGGCGGCGGTGCAGTAGCACATGTTGCCGGTGAGGAGGTCGCCCCCCGCCACCACGATCAGCAGCAGCCTGCGCCCGGGGGCGGAGGGGGAGGGGGGGGGGGGAGAGAGGAGGGCAGGGGAGGGGGGAGAGGGGAGGGGTCGCTGGTCAGCCGTAGTGGTAGGGGGCGGGGAGGGCGCGGGGGGGGGGGGGGGGGGGGGGGCGGGGGGGGAGGAGGCGGGGGAGGAGGGGCGGGGCGCGGTCGTCGTTAGCTACATATATGAAATATCAGTGGGGGATCGTGCATCGCGCAGGGGAGGGACGGGGCGGGGCGGGGCGGGGTCTTCGGTGAACGTCATATTTACTAGCACTAGTACTCGCGGGCCGGCGCCGACGTCGGGACCCGGATTACTATGATTAGAGGAGGGGTACGCGTAAGCGTGCGCACGCGACTGGGAAGAGGAGGCCGAAAAGGAGCTTCACGGTACCCGGGGCCGCGGGAGAGTCCCCCGCCATGTTCGCCGTGCTCCAGCCCTGCGGGAGGGATCAAATTCAGGTCTAGATCAAATTAGATCAAATTTGATCGCACGTAGGAAACCATGAGGGCGCTGGTTCCGCCGAAGCCTGAGCGGGGGTCGGAGTCAGAAGCAGCAGGGAGGGAGCTATGCATAGCTAGATTCTGGGCCACGGCGAGCAGCAGCTCCCGGGGCCCGAGCTTGAGGCGCGCGGGCGCGCACGCGCACCGACGAACATGCCGCTCCCGATGCCCAGGAGAATGTACTGCGCCAGCGGGACCTTCATGCCGGCCTTCTTGTACCCTATCTGCACCACTGTGTCCCAGATCTGCGGCGCGGCGCAGCGAGTCAGCGCGCAGCAGGCCGATGTCGTAATCCGGTTGCAGGCTAAAGCTTAGGCTGCAGCTCGCGCAATCGCGGTGCGGGGGTTCGCGATGAGCGCGCTTGGTGCGCGATGCAGCTAAAGGCATCTAGACGCGGACAGGTTCGGCCCTCGCCCGGGGCCGGCGCGCCAACGCCGCGCGCGATGCAGCGCAGCCGCAAGCGACGTCGACGTCGTCGTCGACGCCGACGCGTACGGCGCACCTGCTGAGGCGTCTTGAAACCCATCTTGCGGGAGAGAGCTCGCCGGCGCTGCTGGCCTGAGGCGATGACGCGATGAGGCGCTGCGGCGGGGACGCGGCTGACGTGCTGAGCGTTCCTCTGGATATCGATCTCCGCCGGCGCCCCGCGCGCGGTGTGGCGCTCGCGCTCCGCCGGGGACGTGCGACGCCTGCTCTACGGGTCGCGCTGGTGCTGAGAGCGGGCGGGGACGCGCGGGCTGCAGCTGGGCGCTTGGGCGGCGAGAGTCGACGTCCTTGGGTCGATCGCGCCATCGAGCCCGAGTCACCCCCAGCTGTGGCCTGGGCTTGGGCTTGAGCTCAAGTTGCCTGAACAACGCCGTAGCCCTGCCGCTGCAGCTCAATTGCCCGTCGACCTTACGCCGGCAGGGCCCGGCACCGAAGCCGGCGCTGTCGCGCATAGCAAGACAGCGCAATGGAGCCCTAAGCACGCATCATTGCTGCTTCTTCTGTGTTTGGCTCCGTGCAGAAAGATGGCGGATCCAATGGCGGATCCGAAGGTTCGCACTACGCCGCTTAGCGCTTAGCTGCGCCGCCGAAGTCCAGCACTCTCGCCCGCTGCGACGGGAGCTCGCAGCCCCTTGCACGAAGTTCCCGCACGGACGCGGACACGTCAACAGTCGACTAGCGCTTAGCTACGGATTCTTATCGTGGTCTGAGAGCACGCGCCGCGCGCGCAGAGCGTCTGGCTGCGCGCGTGGCGCGAGCCGTCGGGCGGGAAGGCGAAGCAGCAGCAGGCGTGCTTCATTGACCTCAGTTCCAACGGCGACGTGCATCTCGCCATCGCCGGAGAAGACAGCTCGTTCCGCCTGTTCCGCGGTGCGCCCCCTTGCATGCGCGTGCGGCCCGCCTTGGGCCCGCCCCGGCCCGACGCCTCGGCGGCGCGCAGGGACGGAGCTGGTGGCGAGGCACGCGGCGCTGGGGCGGCCGGTGGCGCTCGCGGCGGTGTACCCGGAGGCCTCGACCCCGCGCGTCCCTTTCCTTGTGGTCGCCAGCGGAGGCTTCCTGTTCATTTACCGGAGCCTGCGCCCCTACCTCAAGCTCACGCTTCGCCCCACGCAGGCCGACCCCCTCGTCCGCCCCCTGCCCCGCCGCCGCGTACCCCCCCGCCGCTCGCTTACCCCCGGCCGCGCAGGAGGAGGATGTGTGGGCGGAGCTGGGGCGCGACTCAGGTGAGGCCGCATGCGGGCGCGCGTGCGAGCGGCTGGCCGCGCTGCGGGCCGCCGGCGTACCCCTCTCCGACAAGTCGGAGGGGCTCCTAGCCGCCGAGCCGGCCGCGCGGGAGGGGTACGCCCTCGCGCGCACCGGCGCCGTCGGCACCCGCATTCCGAAGGGCGAGCGTACCCCCTCATCCCCCCCCCTCCCCCCTCCCCCCTCCCCCTTATCGCCCTGGCAGTGACGTGCATGGAGGCCGTGAGGCGTGAGGCGGGCGAGGAAGATCGGCAGGACGCCCTCTCCAACCTTCTGGTCGGCTCCGACGCCCCCGGGCTCCTCGTCATGGGCGACGACGCCGACTCCGCTGAGGCGGCCGTGCCTCTGCCCAGCGCCCCCGTCCTCCTGCGCGCTTCGGGCGCCCTCCGCGGGGGCCGATTTGTCATCGCCGCCGCCTGCCGCGACCGCCACATCCACATCGTCAAGGCCCGCCCTCCTTCCCTTAAAGAAGTGGCAAGCTAGACTGATCCCTTTAAGTGGCAAGCTATACTGATCCCTAAAGTGGCTAGACCGTCGCGTCCTCCCGTCCGCCCTTAAAGTGGCAGCCTGGACTGATCCGCGGGCCGGCCCGGGGGCGCAGGGCGGGGCGCTGGTCGGCTCGATCGCGCTGGACGCCCCGGTCCGGGCCCTCGCGCTGGCCCCGGGCTCCGACTTCATCTTCGCCGCCTGCAGGGGCGGCGCCCTGCACGCGTACCGCCCCGAGGGCGCCCGCGCCTACTCGTCCGTACCCCCCATCCCTCTCTAATAGCCTACCCCCCTCCCTGACGCCCGCGGGGGGCAGCCTACAGATGCCGGCGGCCGTCACGTGCCTCGAGGCGATGGAGGTTTCCGTGCCCGTACCCGTGCCCGCGCCGGAAGGCGGCGGCGGCGGCGGGGCGGCGGCGGCGGCTTATGACCCGCGGGCGGCGGCGGCGGCGGCGGCTCCGCCGCCCGCGCGGCCCGTGTGGGGCCTGCTGGTCGCCCTCGCGAGCGGCGAGGTCCGACTCTACTGCGAGCGGCGCCTCGTCGATTCCGGGCGGCCCGGCGGCGGGGCCGACGACCCGCCTCTGGGACTCCGCTTCGGCCGCTACGGCCGCGCCGAAGCCGCCCTCGCCGTCCTCCACCGCTCCGGCGCCCTTTCCCTCCAGGCGCGCACCCCTGTTGTACCTCTTGTACCCCCGTATGTACCCCCTCTGACCCCTGTACCCCACCCAGGTCCTCTCGCGGCACGCGGACCTGGGTCGGACCCTCCCCGACGAGCCGCCGGCCCAGCCGCCCCCCGACGAGGAGGAGGACGGCGAGGCCTGGCCCATCTCCGTACCCCCCTGGGCCCCCGCCCCGCCTGCCAGCCGCCCCCGCTCCCCGCGGGTCCCCTCTCCCGCCCCCGAGCCCCCTCCCGAGCCCCCCGCGCAAGCCGAGGCCCCCGAGCCGCCGGCCTCGTACCCCCCGAGCCCGCCCCGCCGCCGAGCCCCCCGCCCCGCCCTCCGTTCCTCCGCCGCCGGCCTCCATCCCGCACCCGAGCCGCCCAAGCCGCCCTCTCTGCCCCCGTGCGTGCGCCCAGCGGAGCCCCCGCCATCCGCCCTTTTCACCGCCCGCTCCCCCCCCCTCCCCTCCCCCCCCCCCCCCCCGCAGGCGGACGTGCGGCAGTGGAAGGAGCACACGTCGTCGAGTGGATCCGCTCGCGGGGACCCCTCGCCGAGTGCACCGCCTCCCCCCCCCCCCCCCCCCCCCCCCCCCCCCGGCCGCCCACGACGCCCGCCCGCTCACCTGGGCGTACGATACTTTCGCGATTCTTTAGTTTAGAGCTCCCGCCACCCGCCTACGCCTACGCCGCCCGCCCGCTCACCTGAGCGCGCGGCCGCAGGTTCGCGCCGGCGTTTTCGTACACGAACGGCCCGGCGCTGCTCGCCCTAACGGACGGCGCGCTGCGGGAGATGGGCGTGGCCCACGCCGGCGCCCGCCACCGCATCCTCTCGGAGGCGGCGGCACTGGCCTCCCCCGCCGCACCGCCGCCCCGCCACGGCGCCCCGGGCCCCGCCGCCGCCGCCGACGGCAAGCGCTGGGACCTCTTCCTGAGGTGCCCGCTACCCCTTGCCCCTTGCCTCCCCCCACAAACACCTTCGTTCGCAGCTACGCGCACGCGGACGCGGCGGTCGTCTTCCTGTACGCCGACGCCCTCGAGGCGGCTGGCTTCGCGGTCTGGCGCGCCCCCCCCCTCCCCCCTCCGGCCCCGTTGTCCTCGCGCCGCTGAGCGTCCGCTCTCGGCAGGGTCGACCGCGAGCTGAAGGCGGGCCAGCGCTGGATGGCCAAGATCGGCGTGCGCCGTGTACCCCCTCCCCCAATTGAATCGTCTCCGTCGATCGATGAGGGCGCGCAGGAGGCGATGAACCTCTGCTGCGCCTTCCTCTTCTTCCTCTCCCCCGCCTACGTCGCCTCCAAGAACTGTCCGTACTCCCTCCCATCCCCCCCCGCCCCCCCCCCCCCCCCCCCCACAGATTTGATCGCGCGGCAGGCGACGACGAGCTGCAGTACGCGCACCACCAGCTGCGCCTCCCCAAGTTCCCCGTCTGGATCGCCGACCCCAAGGCCGTCGACCTCCCCGTCGACTACCGCATGGCGAGTTTGGCTCAGTTTTGGCTTAGGCACTTTTAATCACACTTTAATTATTACTTGGGCACGACAAACTCAACCATCCTCGCGAGCTTCAACAAGACGAGCACTGTACTACTTCTGCGGCTGACGTCGACGGCGCGCGCACAGATGCTGGCCTCGGTGAACTGGGTGCAGCAGCGGGGCGGGGAGGTCGCCGCCGCCGTCGACGCCGCCTGCTGGGAGCTCTTCGACGGCCTCCGCGCCGCCCGCCTCCCGGGGCCCGCCCCCGGCCCCGGCCCTGGCCCCGCCGGGCCCTAGCCGGGGCGCTACGTACCCGGTAGCCTCCTCTTTTTTATTAGGGCAAGGATTAACTTGCATGTGTACTAGTGACTATTCTATGAAATCAGACCATTCTTCGCTTCGTTCAGACCCTTGGCCTGGTGGCCCGGCGGCCCCGCCGCGGTGCCGCTGCCCCGGCCGGCGCCCCGCGCTGGCGCCGGGCCAACCGTTGAACTAGGCCTAACACTGGGCGCCGTGGGCGGGACTAGGGGTGGGCGTAGTGGCGGTCCGACCCCACTGAGTCGGTGGCCCCCCCCCACTGGCACCCCACTCAGTGGCCGCCAGTGGCGGGGGGGTACGTCGTGTTTCACGCAAAAAACGGTCCAAAACCTATCTAAATCTCGCCGAGCTCAAGGCGCTACGCGCCTACGCTACGCGTGAGTATTCAAAATTTTTAAACAGTATCAAATAAGCACACTCTTTGCTCCTCTAAAATTTTCAATCAATACCGTGACGAGAGATCCATCAATTCCCTAGGCCTCCGCCGCGTCCCCATCGACGTCGTTGGGTCTCTAGATCTGAACTCTTGTGGTCCTGTTCGGCCCTGGACTCTCCGCCTGCTTAGCGGCTCCTGTGTGCGGGGTACTTTCTCCGCCTTGCTTGACTCCGGCTGTCAGTGCTTTGCCCGATAGCTCGTCTTGGCTCTCCGGGGGCCTCTTCGTCGTCGCCGTTCGCTGGGTTCCGGTTCCGGGTCAGATTTCTCGCCGGGCTTGACTTCTCCTGGCCCTGCTCCCGGGCCCTCTCCCGATCTTTGCCCGGACTCGTGGTCGCACCCGTCGCCGGCTTGCCGAGCCTGCGTCTCCTTCTGGTTCCCTCCGGCGGTTTGCGGGGCCGGACCCTCCGGCCCTTGTTCTTGCAATTGGTACCCGACCGCCGGCGCCGCCTCTCGCTTCGTCTTCTGCTTCCCTGATCGTATTCCGCCGGCACCGGCGTTCTAGATCTCCGTCTTGTAGTTTAGTTCGGTCTGGTTCGCCGAGTCGGATTCTCGTGCCGGACTTGTCTTAAGCTTGTTCTCGTGCTGGTTCGGAGTTCGGAGTTCTGGAGTTGTTCTTGTTCTGGAGTTCGCCGAGTTTTAGGACTTGTTCTCGTGCTGGATCCGGACCTGTAGTTCGTCGTCATTTGCAGTTCGACTGCCCGCCCCGGCGCCGGCCGGCTTTAATGATCCGCTCTTTTGCATTGTCCTGCTTCACCTCCTCAGTTCCGGTCCCTCAGTTGTTGATGGAATCTCTAGTACTATTGTCATCTAGATCTGTTACTAGATCTGCTCGGTCTCGGTTTCTTATTTTAATTATCGTCTCTTCTCGATCTGTCTCTGTGTTTTTCCTTCTTTATTGTCGATTTTGGCTCTATGTCTTGTCGTTATTCGTGCTCTTGTCTTTGTAATTTTGTTTCTTTGTCCCTGTGCCCCTTGGACAACCCCCGCAGTGCTGATGTCTAGATCTTGAAACTGTGGCCGGTAATTCATCAAAAACAAATACGCGCGTGGCAACTTAAGCAATCTTGGGGCCCCTTGCACGCTCCATCACGCGAGTACTAGTGCTTAATGGAAGCAGTTTGGAAGTAATTCCACAAAAAGCATCCTCCTTCCCCCACGGCCAGTATATGCGTTCGCGTATACGTACTGCAGCTGGCCACAGGCCAATAAATTGAATTCGAACCGAATCTGCAGCTGAAGGCATACTATTATTATTATGTTGCTAGAGGGGCCCATCACAACAGCCATGCAAACACACACTGAATTGCAGGATATATATGCAGGGATACATCTGAAAAGAAATAAGTTATGACGCCGCGCCTCCGTTGAGAAGTGAACGTTAGCTCTCCCCAGTTACTCGGGGGCGGGCTGCGGGGCGCTCTCCTCGACATTGACGGCGCCAAGCTGCAGCAGCAGCCGACGCAGGCGCGGCTCCATCGACGTCGCCGCATCCATCTGCGGCACGTCCATGGCGGCTCTGAGCTCGAGAGGGCGGCCGACTGGAAGATTTTGGCGCCAGGGGGCGACTGCGGACCTTTGCCCCCTGAGCCTCCAGGCTTGCCGTCTGCTGGATGCGCCGCGTGCAGCGGAAGGCCTGCGGAGGGCTTCCGCTCAGGGTATGCTGAATTTATGGGCCATGCTGAGGGTGCCGGCCGCACCGGGACACGCTCAACGGAAACGCCCGCCGGGCTGGCGATGGCAAAGAGCGTCCCGCCGCCCTGCAGCCGCTTCTGTCAAACTTGAAATGGGGGCGGCCCCAGCCTGTCCAATGGGGGCGGTTGCGGGCGCACTGGAAGGGCAGCAGATGCGTGCAGGGGCCCATTCCAGTGGAAAGGCAGTGGATGTGTCCCATCCTCGTCGACCAATTCCGCCTGCCCGGAACCCTGGGCCCACGCCTCATCCCCCTCCAGGACTTCCTGAACAGACAGAGCCCCCCGTTCGACTCGAAGGGTCCACGCTTTCTGGGCGCCCGAAGCGTATCGCGCAAAAACTTTATTCTGCTCTCATCGGTCAGCGTTTTATTGAAATAATCTCGCCGCACGTCTTCCCACTCCCACCCCCCTCCCTCGCGCACCGCCAGCACCGCCACTGAGGTGACAGAGTCCGTGTGGCCTTGCAGCTGCAGCAGCTCCGCCCCTGTCTCCGCATCCCACACCCGCACCGAATTGTTGTTGCTCCCCGAGATGATCCGCTTCCCATCCTGTGCACCACGCCCCCAAGCCCCTGTCAGAGCTCGAGCCTCACAACCCTGAGACTCGCTTGCCCTGGACCCCGTTGGGCGTCGCCGGAAGCTCCCCTGGACCGTCGGGCCCCGTTATGTGTACGTGTCTCTGAAGGGATACATAGGAATAGGCTTGTGCCATTGCCTTTGCAGGCCGCGGGCCCCGCTGCACGCCCTCTAGGCCGTCCCGCCCTAGCTCCCTCCCACATGCACCATTGACACTGCCACCGAGCAGACCCAGCCCACGTGCCCGTGGCCTTCCAGCTGCAGCAGCTCTTCTCCCGTCTCCACATCCCAGATGATCACAGATTTGCCCCCGCCTGCCGAGACGATCCGCTTCCCATCCTGTGCGCCATGCCCCCGTGCCCCCGTCAGAACCATCCTAAACACGTTGGCCCCATGCCAGACCCCCTCAAAATTTCCGAGTCGCAAGAAGTGCTCTGCCAGCTATCCCAGCCCCACGCCGGCCTCATTAATATTGTCATTGCAGGCCCCACTGCCCGACCTCTGGGATGCCCTGCTCCAGCCCTTCCCGCTGGGCCATGCGCACCGCCGAAACCATCACAGACGTGACTCTGTCTGTGTGGCCTTCCAGCTTCCGCAGCTCTTTCCCTGTCTCCATGTCCCACACCCGCACCGATTCGTCGTCGCTCCCCGAGAAAATCCGCTTCCCGTCCTGCGAGCCAAGCCCCCGCTCTCTGTCAGCAACCCCACAGCCCCAAACCTCGCTCCCTCTCTCTCTCTCTCTCTCTCTAGACCATCAAACCCATCTAGTTTAGACGGAAGCACTCCACCAGCTATCCCAGCCCCACGCCGGCCTCATTGCCTTTACAGGCCCCACTGCCCGTCTTCTGGACTGCTCTGCTCCGGATCCAGCCCTTCCCATGCGCACCTTCGAAACTGCCACCGAGTGTACACAGCCCGTATGGCCTTCCAGCTTCCGCAGCTCCGCCCCTGTCTCCATGTCCCACACCCGCACCGACTTGTCACTGCTCCCCGAGATGATCCACTTTCCGTCCTGCAGCAATGCACCCACGTCCCGGGGGCCCAGTCAGTGCTTTGATAACAGCCATGAAACATGCTTGCTTGTTCCGACCCTGGTAATTATAACTGCCCAGTGTTGCCAAAAACACTCCCCCCGCTATCGTACACTTCGCCTCACGCTGGCCCAATGACTCTAGATCTGGAACTCGGTAGGCCCTGCAGCACGTCCTCCAGACCGCCCCACCCCCGTCCCTCCCTTGCGCACAGCCGAAATCGCCACGGAGTATACAGAGCCCATGTGGCCTTCCAGCTTCCACAGCTCTGCTCCTGTCTCCGTGTCCCACACCCGCACCAACTCGTTGTCGCTCCCTGAGATGATCCGCTTCCCATCCTGTGCACCACGCCCCCGAGCCCCTGTCAGAGCCCTCACAACCCTGAGACTCGCTTGCCCTGGACCCCGTTGGGTGTCAACGGAAACTTTTCAATTTGCACCCCTCATTGCAGCCCTCCCAGGCGCCGGGCCCCATCCTAGGCCTCTTCACAAGCCGCACTGCACATTAATATTCCCTGGGCCACCCCACCCCTGCCCTTCCATCACGCACCGTTGACAGAGCCACCGAGCGGATGGAGCCCATGGCCAGTTCACCTCGCAGCTGCAGCAGCTCCGCCCCTGTCTCTGCATCCCACACCCGCACCGAGTGGTCTATGCTCCCCGAGACGATCCGCTTTCCATCCTGTGTGAAGCGCGCCCGTGCCCCGTCAGTGCATTCAAGTCCCTGAAACTTGCTTGCTCAGAGGGCCTGCACACGCTAGTTGCAGCACATGCTAGCAGCCCCCTGCCAACTTTATCGCCTTAATATGCACTGCTAGCGCTGTATTGTGAGATATCGAAAGGGGTGGGGCTTAGCTTGAGCCCGAATTGCCAGCAGGCTCAAGGAGGGGGGTACTTAGTCCCGGTCGTATATAATTCGATATATTCATAATAAATCTAAATTAATATCCGCGCTAGACAGCATCTCAAGCCGGCTCGCCCCTTACAATGCCCCACCCAGCTTGAGCAGGCCTTGCTGTCTTGCTGTTCCCCTCGAGCGTCTCGGCTGGCCTTGGCTCGAGCTGCCGGTGCCTAAGTCCGGCTCGAGCCGGCTTGGCTCATGCCCCCCCCCCCCCCCCCCCCCGGGCCCCTTACCTCCCTCCCCCCCGGCCCTTACCTCCCTCCCCCCCCCCCCCCCCCCCGGCCCCTTACCTCCCTCCCCCCCTTCCCCTCCCTTTCCCCTTCTCCCTTTTCCCCGCACCCCCCGCTCTTGCGCACCGCTGAAATTGCCACCGAGGAGACCCAGAAGATGTGGCCTTGCAGCTGTAGCAGCTCCGCCCCTGTCTCCGCATCCCACACCCGCACTGAGTTGTCCGTGCTCCCTGAGGCGATCCGCTTCCCGTCCTGTGCGCATGCGTCATGCCGCCATGCCCTCGTCAGCGCCCTCAAGTGCACAGCCCCAAATCTCGTTCTCCCAGACTCTATTGCAGCCCAAGCCAATTTCATCCCCTTTGTAAGTCCCCTGCACATGAACATGTACGTCCTCCGGGCCACCCTGCCCCCGCCCGTCCCTCGCGCACCGCTGAAAGTGCCACCGAGTTGACCAAGTCTCTGTGGCCCTGCAGCTGCCGCAGCTCCGCCCCTGTCTCCATGTCCCACACCTGCACCGACTTGTCGTTGCTCCCCGAGATGATCCACTTCCCGTCCTGTGTGTCATGCCCCCGCACCCCGGTCAGCGTCCTCATGTGCATGTGCACAACCCTGAGACTTGCTCGCCCTTGAACCCCAGGCCCATCAGGCATCCTGGTGCCGACATTGCAGAAACTGCTCACAGCTCTGCTACATCTATTGCAGCCCAAGCCAATATTAATTTCATCCCCTTTTGCAAGTCCACCCTGTTCAGCGGCTCATGCACGTCCTCTGGGCCGCCCCGCTCCCGCCCCTCCCTTGCGCACCATTGAAAGTGCCACCGAGTTGACCGAGTCTTTGTGGCCCTGCAGCTGCCGCAGCTCTACCCCCGTCTCCGCATCCCACACCCGCACCGACTTGTCCGTGCTCCCCGAGATGATCCGCTTCCCATCCTGTGCATAATGCCCCCGTGCCCCTGTCAGTGTCCTCATGTGCACGGCCCTATATGTGTCCTATAATGTATAGCTAGATCATGCTCGCCCTAGACCCTCTCTGCATCACCGAATTGAAACTCCTCTGCTACAACTATCACAGCTCCATGCCAACTCCATCCTCTTGGCAATCCGATGGTGCCGCTGCACGTCCTCCAGGCCATGGCCAGGCCACCGCTCCCCCCCCTCCCCCCCTCCCCCCCCCTCCCCCCCCTCCCCCCCCCTCCCCCCCCCCCCGGGCCTCTCTCAAGCTCATGATCACGCACCGCTGACACTGCCACAGAGCTGACAGAGCCCGTGTGGCCCTGCAGCTGCAGCAGCTCCACCCCTGTCTCCGCATCCCACATCCGCAGCGTGTTGTCTCCTCGGAACCCGTCGTAGATAGAACTCCCGGAGATGATTTTCTTCCCGTCCTGCAGCTCAACAGCTGTAAGCCGCGCCCCGCGCCCGCATTACTGGACAGCTCCTCTAAACCTCACTCAGTGTGACTACCCTGGACCCCACTTAGCGTTGCCAGAACCATTCAGCCTGCTATTTGGGCATCACACCAATCAAAAGCCGCACCGCTCCCATCTATTGACAAGACCTGGAGCTCGTCTTCCAAGCCGCCCCGCCCCCAACTTTCCCTTGCGCACCTCCGACACCGTGACCGAGTGTACACAGCCCGTATGGCCTTCAAGCTTCCGCAGCTCCGCCCCTGTCTCCATGTCCCACACCCGCACCGACTTGTCGTCGCTCCCCGAGACAATCCGCTTCCCGTCCTGCGAGCCAAGCCCCCGCTCTCTGTCAGCGACCCCACAGCCCCAAAACTTGAGCTCGCTCTCTCTAGACCGTGAAATCCATCTAGTCTAGATGGAGGCGCTCCACCAGCTATCCCAGCCCCACGCCGGCCTCATCGCCTTTGCAGGCCCTACTGCCCATCTTCTGGGATGCCCCGCTGCAGCCCTTCCCATGCGCACCTTCGAAACCGCCACCGAGTTGACATTACGCGTGTGGCCTTCCAGCTTCCGCATCTCCGCCCCTGTCTCCATCTCCCACACGCGCACCGACTTGTCACTGCTCCCCGAGATGATCCGCTTTCCGTCCTGCAAGCCGTGCCCCGCGCCCTCATCAGAAAACTTGTGGCTCTAAAATGTGCACAAACCGGACCCCACCGGGCATGCAGTCCCATCCCACTGGGCCACATCATTCGGGCCCCTAGGCCTGTGTCACCACCCTTCCTTTCAGGGCTTGCGCACCGCTGAAACCACCACGGACGTTACCCAGCCTGTGTGGCCTTGCAGCTTCCGCAGACCCGCCCCTGTCTCAGCGTCCCACACCTGCACCGACTTGTCATTGCTCCCCGAGACGATTCATGTCTCAGTGTCCCACACCTGCAACGACTTGTCATTGCTCCCTGAGACGATCCACTTCCCATCCTGCGGGCCGCACCCCCGTGCTTCTGTCAGTGCCTTCACGGCCCCAAACCATGCTCGTGCTCGATTGCGACTCTTTAGGTGTCGGGACTGCTTGCTATCACGGCCCAGGGCCAGACCCATCGCCTTAAGCTTCGCACGCCCAGATGCATGTCCTCCACCACATCTCACCCCCGCCCCTCCCTCACGCACTGTGGAGACATGTACAGCCACTGAGATGATGTTGTCCTTGTGGCCTTCCAACTTCCTCAGCTCTGTCCCTGTCTCTGCGTCCCACACCCGCACCAGGTTGTCATCGCTCCCCGAGACGATCCACTTCCTGTCCTGCAGGCCGCACACCCGTGCTTCTGTCAGCGACCCCACAACCCTGAGACTCGCTTGTCCTATGATTACCCCACCCTGCTGCACCTCCCTTGCACACCAATACCGCTGCAGCGGGATATCTGCACGCACCGGTGTCCAGGCAACGGCGCGAACGGCGCTCTTATGCAGCAATGCCGGATGCTGCATCACAAAGCAGTTGTCCATGCGTGCACCTCTCAGATCCACACTCGACAGGCATGCCTCGTTTACGGCACAGTGTCGCAGATCCGCCTCTTGAAGATCTGCACCTGCTGCTTCCAGTCGCCACAGATTGGCTCTTGGTATACGCACACCCCGCAAGTTGCGGCCCGCCAGCGAGTAGTGGCCTGCAGGGGCCATCGCAAGAACCTCACTCGGCAGGGCACACACTCACGAACTATCAATGAAACAATTGCACGCACCAGCGACGAGGATGGTCGCTGCGTTCGCCGCTGCAACAACCTCCGGGGCTACCTCTGGTGCTTCATTCTCGATTGCCTTCCCAGAAGAATCCCGCGGCCGACTCAATTCGATGATCCGCACGAGAGCGTCCGCAACGATGGCCTGGGGCTCGTGCTGGACAGCCTCCGCCAGAAATCGGACAAGCGTCGTATCCCCCACAATGCTCCTGCGTGTTGTCGATGTCACTGTAAGCTTGTCCATCGGACGCTCAATCAAGCAATTGAATGGCATACCGTGTGTGCAATGTGATGTCGATGCCGTTATAATTACTCGGAGTAGCCTTGCTCGACAACTGTGCACAGACAGTTGTCACGATCAGTACAGCCCTAATTATAACTCAATCGACTATCTGCACAACAGCCCTCCACCCTCAGGGCCTGCCGTCGGCGTTCTCTCTCTATAGGTCCCTGCTGCCCCCTTTGCTTCACGCACCGAGTCAAGGAGTGCCTCCGCGGACAGAAACTCCTGCAGCGTCTTGTGCACAAACGCGAAGCCAAGCGAGCCGCCCTGCCTCCACTGCCGCAACGGACAGCTGTTGCGCACGAGAAGCAATGCACGGTCGCCCAGCAGCGCGCAGAGAGCGCCCTGCTCTGGGCTTGGGGGGGGAGCAGCTACGGGCTTCGAGTTCACTTCAGCACCCGTCTTCTGCTGCCTCTGGACCCGTGGGTCCGGGATCATTGCTTGGCTGGCTGACATCTGCGCATTTAACGTTTATGGAATTCCAGTGCTCGACTGATTGCGAGAAGCCAAAGTCGAGCGCACGCGGAAAAGAAGACATGCAAGTCGCGTGCACAACCCTGTCCCCTCCTTGACAAAGTCATCCTCCACTCGTTCTTGGACTGTGCATGCGGCCGATTGCAACTGTTTGCTATTCTGCAAGTGCTAGCAACATGCAGGCTTGAGCACCGCACCTGTGGCATCCCGCGGGATTTCGGTGCCGCCCCGATACAGCTCCCGCCTCAGCCAGTCCCGCAAGAACAGCCGGTAAAGGCCCCGCATGCCGAGCCGTCCTCCGGTTGCCGTCCTGTACGCAACACGTGTACATGTCAGTGTGGAATCTTTTAGTTGGACGCACAAAGGACGGACTTTGTGGGCAGGACGCGGGCGGCCATCGACAGGGAGAAAGGGTTTTCCGCAAAGGCAGCCAGGCCCGGCGTCTTTGCAAAGGCTACCTGGTACTGCTCGAAGGTCCATGCCGCCTCGTCGTTCTCGTGGCGCTCGACGTAGTGCTGCAGGTACTTGTCCCGCTGCGCAGAAGCGGTTCTAACTCTGTATCGTTGCGTTTGCATGTAGAATTCCGCGCCGCCCGGCACACCTGGTCGTTTGTGAAGGGGACCGTGTGCAGCTGCACCAGAGCCGAATCGTCGCGATCGGCTTCACCATCCTTCTCGGCAGGTGCGAAAGAGGCCTGCCAGGCGCGACTCAGATAGCCCGAGAGTATCAAGAGTATTGACAGACTCATGATCAGATAGCACTCAGAAAAGCGGAACATCGTAGAGGAAAGAGAAAGCACCTCGTGCGGCTTGTCAACGGGAAGCGACGCGAGAAACTCCGTTCGGCAGGTGAGAAGTGCGCCGCTCGCCCAGTCTGAAACGCCGTTCTCCTGCCACAGGTTCATGCCGTCCGTCACGCCCATCTCGTCATATCCATCAAGAAGCAGCACGAGCCCGATGCTGACGTACACGTCAACGAAACGGCCGCTACCGTTAACATAAACGAGATGCATACCTGTCTCGGAGAGCTGGAAGCGCCTTCTCTGCGACACCAAGTTTGGCCGCCACGTGCTGCCGCAGTCCGGATCCTTTGGGCACACCGCCCGCCATGCCGGCGAGCTGCGGCAGCGAAACAAGCACCACGACAGGCAGCTGTGGGCCTGCTGTGTCTTCTGACTCCGCCCATTGTTCGCAGACGTCGCGCTCCAAGAAGCGCACAAATGTGCTCTTCGATGTGCCTGCGCCACCCAACAATAACAGAACGCGCTTTGACTTCGGCTTCGCTGCGGCATCTTCGCCGACATTGGCGCCGGGCCGCAGCGCCTTAAGGAACGTCACAGCCTTTTCGTGAAGATCCACATGATGCTGTGGAGTCACCATCACGCCGCGTGCACACATGAGACCTAGGTTTAGAGCCGGGAACTTGGGCCGGGGGCCACCTTGAACGGCAGCTTCGGGTCCGGAGTGGCGCGGGGCGGGACGTAGAGCGCAAGGTCCTGGTCCTGGCGGAGCTCGTCGGCCACCTCCGCCGCAAACTGTCCGGATCCATTGCATGAATTTTATTGAAGAGCATCTAAATCATCCAAATTCAATTAATCCATCATGATCAAGCGTACTTTTTTAATTGATGCTCTGATGCCATCGACCTCGGCAGGAGATGGCGCCGGAGCCTGCCGGCGTGCATGTCGGTGAATACTCGCATTAAACGGCCACGGCAGGGCCAGCGCACCAACTCGACAACTCGTGACTCCGCGGCTGTGTCAGTCTCGGGCTTGGCATTCTTGTGGAGTGACTGTGCGATTGCATTCGCTTCAAGCTCGGCTATCTTTTCGAGGAGACGCTGCCGCGCCGGGAAGTTGTCCACGCCCATGCGCTCGAGATCCACATCGGAAAGTGAGAGCAGTCCTGGGCCCCCGGTGAACGTGAACAGTTCGGCAAATCTGTAAATCCCGCCAATCAACAGCGGAGAGTGGAGCATCCGAGAAAACAGGGGTGCGCACTTTGCGAGGGGACCCTGCAAGCGGACCCAGGCCACGACGTCCTCTTCGGTCCAACACAGCGGTTCCAGCTGGACCAGGCAATTCACGGAGCATGTCAGATAATATAGATCGCCGCGCCTGTACGATCAAAGCTTCTGAGCACCTTCCTGTCGCACTTCTCCAGTGCGGCCTTGGACAAGGCCGCAATCTCGAGCAGGAATCGCTTACGCGTAGCAACATGGTTGATGCCGAGCTGCTTCAGGGCCGAGTCGGTGAGTGAGAGGAGGCCCCTTCCTTTCAAGACGGAGAATCGCTTCGCGAATCTGCTTCAAAAACAGACCGTCGGACGGCGTTAAACTGTATATATTATACATATTTGTGGCCGGCGCTGGCTGCAGGCGGCGCACTGCGCGAGGGGCTCGTGCGATCGGATCCAGTACTCGACATCCGCCTCCGTCCACCCGAGTGCAGTTGCCTGGGCGCCCGCATCAGCTCTCCGAGCCTCCGAGGCTCGATCAGGGTCAAATACAAGGGATGGCCGGTCGGGGAACAACGCACTGGCTGGATCTGGCCGGCCTGGGCCCTCGCCCGCTGCCCTGCTGCGGTTGCGCCTGCGTATGTGGCTGTGGCTGCGGTCGAGCGAGCCGCGATCGCTTGGGTTCGAATTTTCACAGCGTTCGCAAGCTTGAGTGCCGCGTCTATTGGGTCGACGTCGATGGCGGCATCGATTTTGTGCACGCGGCCGGGCGCGGCGCGTTCCAGGCGCTCCTCCACCCACGAGCTCCTGACGGCCTTCCCCTGCTGCTTGAGGTACAGGGCGACCAGAGCGCAGTCCTGGCTGCACGCGTACGCCACTTCCTCCTGGATATGCTGCCAAGCCGCGAGCTCACGTCATCAAGATATTCAATATTAATATGAATAATCGATTAAGGGCCACTGACCTGCGAGCCGTCGATGGCGGGTGACACAATGAAGACGAAATGCGTGCAGTTGCGGATGGCGCGCGCCACTGCGACAGGGGTGAGGATTCCACGTTAGCGATGCGCGACACCTGCCCCCAAGGAAGACGTACCCAAGTCGACCCAGCGCTCGCCCTTCTCCCAATGCTCGGCCTCTGACCTGCAGAGCCGCGTCATGATAAGCAGCGCGGACGTTCACGCGTGCATGCGATCGATCCATCATCAACGGGCGCACCAGCAAGACGCGATGCTTTGCAATGAAGTGGAGAACGTTTGAACGATCTCCCTGTCCTTCGGATTCAAGGCGTGAGCGAAGAAAACGCGGGCATGAATGTCGGACTCGGCCGTCAGGGACTCCTCGACAACCCACTTGGGAGCAGACGGCCACGGCTGCTGCCCGGAGCTCGAGCCCCCAGCCCCGCCGAACCAGCGCGTCGTCAGCTGCTTCTGTCCAGCCGCCGGCTTGCCGTACTCTCGGGGGAAGCGGCACGTCTTCTGCACGCCGCTCGCAAGCACGTCCAGAGGGTCCTTCTTGTTCGACCGGGCAGCGGCGTACACGTCCGCCTTCCGCAGCGCCTCCACGTCCAGCTGCCACTGCGGGGGCTCGGTCGGCTCGCGTCAAAGGGCAGAGAGGGACCGCCCGCACGCGGTCGAAGCGGCTGAGGCGCATGTCGACGCCGACGGGCATCGCCTGGAGGACGCTCTCCGCCCCGTTCAGGTAGAACTGGAAGACCTCTTGTCCCGTCTCAATCGCTGCGGCCCGGGCGCCATGAGGCGAAGCTCGCGCGGGCGAAATCAGAAAATTGAATAGCGAGTCTAGAAACGAGCGGGTCGCCCCCGCGCACCCTCGTCGAGGGCCTTGAGGCATGTCACCTCCCGCGCCGTCACGGGGCTTGCAACGAAGACGAACGCCCTGCTCGCGCACACCAGCTCCGGGCAGCGGCGGAAAGGCGCCGAGCCGCTGCGGCCAAGCCGAGCTCAGCGGGCGGGGCGGACGACGGGCGGGCGGCCGGGGCGGCGGGCGGCGCACCAGAGATCGACGGCAAGGTCGGAGAGCAGCAGGCGGACTCCGGGGTCCGCCAGGTCCTGCTCCCGCCCGTGGACGTGCGCCCGCTTCACCACCTGCCCCGCAGCCTCCACCTGCCCCGCCCCGCGCGCCCCGCGTCCGGCGCCCCTCAGCAGGTTGAGGCTGTGCCGGCGGTCGACGACTGTGGGCGCACCGCCTCTTTGTATTTCTGGAGCACGCGCCCCAGGTAGCCGTTCCTCACCCTGGCCCGCATCGGCGTCGGGCGCAGGGGCGGCGCCTTCTTGAGCTTGCCCGGGGGCGCCGACCTCGCCGTCCGAGCTGGGCCCGAGGGCGCGGCGGGCGAGGGCGCGGACGCGAGCTGCAGGAGCCGCTCGGGGGCGGCGAGGGCGGAGAGGGCGCGCTGCACGAAGCGGCCATCCTTCGCGCGCCGCGCCGCCGCCGCGAGGTCGCCGGCCACGCCGGCCGCCCCTTCGAGGCCGGGCACGTCGGCGACGAGCTCGGCCACATCCTCCACGAGCCCGACGCCGTTCTCCATGACGCGCGCCGCCCCGTGCCGGAAGCCGGCGAGGCAGCCGACCGCCACGCTGACCGAGGCCGCCGCCTGCGCCGCCGCCGGAGCTTCGCCCCCTCCCGCTTGGCGTACTCCGCCAAGCGCTGGAGCGCCGTCCGCGCCGCGCCGCCGCCGCCGCCGCCGCCGCCGCCGCCGCCATCGTCGAGCCGCGCCACGTGCGCGAGCGCCCCCGCCGCGATCTCCGCCGCGTCCGCCCCGCCCAGCTCCCCCGCCTTCCTGGCGAGACGCTCGAGCAGCCCTGCCGCCGCCGCCGCCTGGGTGGGGCTCGGCCCCTCCGCCACCTGCCCCGGGCCCCGGCAGAGCTCGGTTACGGACGCAGCCACGGGTGCGGGGTCCGCCGGGGCCGGGTGGAGGGCGCGCACGCGGACGAGGGCGGAGGCGAGGACGAGGGCGAGCTGGCGGCTGGAGGCGCAGTCCGCGAGCCCCTCCCCACCGCCGTCCCGCAGCAGAGCCTCCAGCTCCTCCAGCTGCCCGCCCGCCGCCAGCGACCCCAGCAGCCGCGCCCGCGCGTACCTGCCGCCGCCCCCGCCCGTCAGCTCGGCACCCTCGTCGAGTTCAAGACCGAGGGCGGATCGGACCAGGGGTCGACGTTCTGGCCCTGCAGATGCGCGCCCTTGCCGACGACGATGCGCGCGTCGTTCCACATCTCCCGCGCCGCCTCCAGTATGCCCCCCTTCTCGTCGCTCATGATGTCCTGCGGTCCGGACCGCCAGTCAGCGCTAGCCACGACGAGCCCGGCAGGGTCCCCGGTTCGGCTGCGGCGCGCCTTGGCCCAGAAGACGAGGTCGATGACGGTCGTGGCGCCCATGGAGGAGACGCCCTCCATGATGACCTTGCTCGCCGCGTAGAGCTTCTTCAGAATCCGACCTGCGAGGCCGAAGCTGAGGCGGGGCAACGGTGCGGGAGGCTCGACGGGTCGGACCGGCCGCCTTGCACCGGCGGACGACGTCCCCGAAGCGCTCGCCGCCGCTGCGGACGCTCGCAAGCGCCTGCCCCGCCACCACCGCCGCAGCCTCCGCCCGCCACCACCCCTTTGCCCTCGCGCGGCCCTCCAGCCGCTTCAGCTTCTCGCTCAGCGCCGCAATGCGCCTCTCGTCGACATCCAGCCGCTTCCCTGCGCACCGCCAGTTTCAGGAAGAGAGAAGAGGGCGCGCGGCGCGGGGGGGCAGGGGGGTACAGGGGGGCGGGGGAAGAGGAGGGGAGTGACGAGGGGAAGGCGACCAAGGGTAAAAGGGGGGAGGAGGAGGGTTCGGGAGGTCGGGGGGGGAGGGGGGGTGGGGAGGGGGGGGGGGAGTGGGTCCCAGGGAGTCATTGAAGGGAGGGGGGGGCGAAGTTCGAAGGAGGCAAGAATAAGAGAGGAATGGGGAACGGTGGTTGGGGGGGGGGGGGTGAAGGGGGGGCGGGAAGGGGGGGACGAGGCGGGGCGGGGCGGGGGCGGGGGGGGGTGGGGGGGGGGGGGGGGGGGAAGGGGTGATATCGGACCTTGGGGGCCGGTGCGGTGGAGGCGGTGTCGGGGGCGGGCGGCGAGGCGGCAGAGGCGCCGTCGCCGACCTCCGCCACCGTAGCGGCGGGGTCGGCGGGGGTGGAGGCGGGGGCGGCGGCAGCGGCGGCCGGGCGGGGGCGGCGGGGGCTGGGGCGCTGGAGGCGGCGCTGGAGGCGGCCTCGTAGGCGGCGAGCACGGCGGCGGTGAGCTCGAGGGCGACCTGCGCCTCCGCGTCGCTCGGGCCCAGCTCCAGCCCCTCCACGCTCAGCAGCTCAACCTGCGCGTTCGCGCCCCTTCAGGTGGCGCCGGCGGGCGGCGCGGCGCGGCGCGGCCGCTCGCCTGCTCGGATGCGAATTTGAGGACGGCGGCCCAGTCGGAGGCGGTGAGCGTGTCCGGGGGAAGGTGCCCCGCGACGTAGGCGAGCGCGGAGAGGACGGCGTGGTCGGCCAGCATCGCCTTGCTCGCCTTCCGCAGGAGCGCGTCCACGAGCTGCGGCGGAGGCGCGGCTCGATCGCGGGCGGGCGGCGCCTGAGGCGCGGGGCGGGGCGGCCGCGGGGCGGGGCGGGGCGGAGCGCACGGCGCGGCAGAGGTCGGGGTCGCCGGAGTGGACGAGGGCCGCAACGTCCGCAGAGAACGCGAGCGATCCGTCGTCCGTAAAGGCTCGTAGAACTGCGCACGGGTCGCGCGGCTCGGGGCCGGACCGCGCGTGTACGTATACGCGCCTTCGTGGCAGAGCTCCCGCAGCGCTTGCTCTGCGTTCCCTCTCCGCGCCAGGTCGTCGACCGCCGGCAGCATCGGCGGCACTTCCTTCTCTGGATCTTTGCTCGCAGCCGCGCGCACACGCTCTGATCGCAGCAGGCCCGCAAGCTGCGCAGCGGTCTGCACGAACTCGACCCGCGTGATCACCATCAGCTCCTCGGGCCCGCACATGCCGTAGAGCCCGCTCGGGCGCTGCTCTACTGCAGCTGCAGCTGCGTCGGCGACTTTGGCAGCGCTCGCGGCTTCTTCAGCGGACACCGCGTGATCCGGACCACCGATCCCCGCAACTGAGCCATCACGTGTGCCGCTGTTGCTGATGGCAGCTGCAGCTCGATCGTTATCCGCCTCTTCCGGCGACCGGGGGGCTGTTCCCCCGCCCCCGCAAACGCTGCTGGCGCCGCAGCCCATCGAAGCTGCGGCTAGCTATAGCCCAGCCGATATCCCTCGCGCCCGATCTGCTCGGAGACGAGTCGGAGCTCAGCGGCTCGACCTTCCGGGGATCCGTACGTATACCCCTCTGGATCGACTTCCGACTTCGATGATCGCGCCCTTCCATTGGAATCCTTCGATCTGTAGTCGATCTGGCAGGACTTTGCTCGTAGGACTTCGGTGCAGGCCCCCTATGCACAGTGCGCACGTCCTCGCCCCTTGCGCTCCGCCCGAGCAATGCTGACTGCCCGAGTCAGCTGCAGGACGTCTCTTTCGTCGGTCGTCTTCACGATCGACTTCGCCGGAACTCCCGCGCCGCGATCCACCGCTGCTCTCTCCGCATTCGCCGACTCCGATTGCTCACGCTTAGCTCCGATTCATCGCTGCCGCGCCCGACCGCTGAGTCGTGTGCCGTGAGCGATTCATCGGCCTCCGCGCCGGCCGGCGGGAGGAGCCGGCGCTGGCCGCCTTCAGCGCCTTCTCCGGCGCGCGGCGCAGGGGCGAGCTGGTCCACGCGCGGGGCGCCGGAGAGCACCGGTACCGGAGCGGGGGTTCGCGCGGCGGCGTGTCGCGCGGCAGCGTGCTCGCCGCCCGCGAGCGCGCCTCGCCGCGCCGAGCCGGGCGCGAGGGCGCCTCACGCCGCCCGCCCGCCCGCCCGCCCAGTCAGCTTCAGCGCCGGCGGGCGCGCCGCGGCTCACGGCTTTCGATCTCGCGCAGGCCGCGACGACCTCCCGCCGCGCCCGTCGTCCCGGCCCCCGCGCAGCGCCGAGCCCTGGAGCCCGGCCCCGCCGGGCGCTGCAGCTGCAGCTGTCCCCTGGCCGGTCCTGAACTGGCCGTCGGGCGGCCGGCCGCGGGGAGTAAGGGGGCCGGCGCCTTATCACCCGCCGCCTGCGCGTCTCCCGCCGCGGCTGGTTTGCCTCGACTTCAACTAGATACCCCCCCTCCTTTTTCTTATGGATGGTCTGCTTTCCTGTTCTCCCGCTCATCTTTCTTCCCCGCAGGAGGCGTCCTGGATCGCCCCCGACAACAACGCCGTCGCCATCGTACCCCGCCCGCAGGTCCGCCCCGCCCCGCCCCCGCCGCCCTCGTACCCGTCCCCGCCGAAGCCGACCGCGTCCCGTCCCGCAGAACTGGCAGACCCCCGTCAAGGAGGTCATGGTCGCCGTGGGGCTCCAGGTTCGAATCCGCGCGGAGGCAGTTCTCAAAAATCGCTGAAATCGCGCGATACCCCCCAGAACCTCATTCGCTCGGGGAAGAACCTTCTTTTCGAGTCTCACCGTCTCCCTGTACCCGACTCGGCCTCCGTCAAATCCCTATCCTTCTGGGGTACCCCCCCGTCTACTCCCCCCTTCTTCCCTTTCCGAATCATTTCGCAGTACATGATCCGGTTGGCGACTACTGCTCGGACTACTCGATGCGTGGCTGGCTCCTCAGCAAGGGCATGGCGGCCCTACCCCTCTTCGAGCTCCCCGTCTTCAGGTACCCCATCTCTTTCTTGAGGTGTACCCCTCCCCTCCCGTCTCTTACCCGCGGGCAGCCCGACGTTCAACACGTACCCCATCGAGCGCTGCCTCCAGTCGGAGGTGCTCGTGTGCAAGAACGGCGCGTTCATACTCGTTGCCGTCGAGGCCCGTACCCCACCTTCGCCCCTCCACCCCACCTGCTTTCTTTCGCTTACCCCCCTCGCAGGCGATCATCGCGGGGCAGTCCTTCATCCTCTGCAACGCGTTCCTGCGGGTCCGTGCCCCCCCCCCCCCCCTCCCCCCCCCCCCGCCCCCTCCCCTCTTCTTCACCTGATCCACTCCCCTCCATCCGCAGCTCTCGCGCGCGACGCCGAGCATGCATATGGCCACTAGCTCACCCTCCTCCTCCTAGGTGGACCGACAACGCGCGGCCCGTGTCGGGTCTGCTGGTCGCCCTCGCGAGCTGCGAGCAGCGCCTCGTCGAGCCGGCCTCGTCCCCCCCCGAGCCCGCCCCGCCGCCGAGCCTCCCGCACCGCCCCCGCTCCGCCGCCGCCGTCGGCCGCCGCCCCCGAGCCGCCCGAGCCTCCCGAGCCGCCCTCCCTGCCCCCGTGCGCCCAGGCCCCCGCCTCCCACCCACCCGCCCCTCTCACCGCCTCTCCCCCCGCAGGCGGACGTGCGGCAGTGGAGGGAGGCGCACGTCGTCGAGTGGATCCGCTCGCGGGGACCCCTCGCCGAGTGCGCGCGCAGCCCCCGCCGCCCCCGCCGCCCGCCCGCCCGCCCGCTCACCTGGGCGTACGATACTTTAGCGATTCTTTAGTTTAGAGCTCCCGCCACCCGCCTACGCCTACGCCGCCCGCCCGCTCACCTGAGCGCGCGGCCGCAGGTTCGCGCCGGCGTTTTCGTACACGGACGGCCCGGCGCTGCTCGCCCTAACGGACGGGGCGCTGCGGGAGATGGGCGTGGCCCACGCAGGCGCCCGCCACCGCATCCTCTCCGAGGCGGCGGCGCTGGCCGCCCCCGCCGCCCCGCCGCCCCGCCACGGCTCCCCGGGCCCCGCCGCCGCCGCCGCCGACGGCAAGCGCTGGGACCTTTTCCTAAGGTGCTGGGCCCTCATGAAACGAGCCCTCCGACCGTTGAGCGCGAGCGCAGCTACGCGCACGCGGACGCGGCGGTCGTCTTCCTGTACGCCGACGCCCTCGAGGCCGCCGGCTTCGCTGTCTGGCGCGCCGCCCCCCCCCCCCCCCCCCCCCCCCCCCCCCCCCCCCCCTCCACGCCCCCTCCCCCGGCCCCGGCCACGCCCCGCCACGCCCCGCCACGCCTTTTTGCGCCGCTGAGCGTCCGCTCCTCGCAGGGTCGACCGCGAGCTGAAGGCCGGCCAGCGCTGGATGGCCAAGATCGGCGTGCGCCATGTACCCCCCCTCCCAACTGAATCGTCTCCGTCGACCAATGAGGGCTCGCAGGAGGCGATGAACCTCTGCCGCGCCTTCCTCTTCTTCCTCTCCCCCGCCTACGTCGCCTCCAAGAACTGTCCGTACCCCCCCCCACCCTCCCCCCCCTAGATTTGATCGCGCGGCAGGGGACGACGAGCTGCAGTACGCGCACCACCAGCTGCGCCTCCCCAAATTCCCCGTCTGGATCGCGGACCCCAAGGCCGTCGACCTCCCCGTCGACTACCGCATGGTGAGTTTAGCTCAGTTTTGGCTTAAGCGTTATATAATCACACTTTAATTATTAGTTGGGCAAGACAAGCTTAACCATCCTCGCGAGCTTTAACAAGACGAGCACTGTACTTCTGTTCCAGCTGACGTCGACGTTGCCGCAGATGCTGGCCTCGGTGAACTGGGTGCAGCAGCGGGGCGGGGGCGGGGAGGTCGCCGCCGCCGTCGACGCGGCCTGCTGGGAGCTCTTCGACGGCCTGGGGGAAATCTATGAAATATCACAAACAAACTAGGCTGTCAGGCCTAGGTACGGGTGAAGGTTATATATAGAGTTAATTTTATTAGGGCGGCCAAGGTCCGCCGGGCCGATGGGGCATACCCTTAGTTATTCTTTCCTTAGTTACGCCGCCGTCGACGCGGCCTGCTGGGAGCTGTTCGACGGCCTCGAGCTCCGCGCCGCCCGCCTCCCGGGGCCCGCCCCCGGCCCCGGCCCCGGCCCCGGCCCCGCACCCCGCCCCGCACCCCGCCGGGCCCTAGCCGGGGCTGGCCCTGGCCCCTCTCCCGACCTCCCTCGCTCTAGGAAATCTTTGAAATACATTCCCCGCTTCTTTGTAGAGCCAAGATCAAAGACCGCCCGCCCCCGGCCCCGGGCCCGGCCCCGCCGGGCCCTAGCCGGGGCGCTACGTACCCGGGAGCCTCCTCTCGTTAATTAGGGCACGTATTTACTTGTATATGTACTAGTGAGTATTCTATGAAATCAGACCATTCTTCGCTTCGTTCCGACCCTTGGCCTGGTGGCCCGGCGGCCCCGCCGCGGCGCCGCTGCCCCGGCCGGCGCCCGCGCCGGCGCCGGGCCAACCGTTGAACTACTAGTAGGCCCAACACTGGGCGGGACTCGCCAACTAGTGTGGGACTCTGGACTCTGGGCCAACAGCCGCCCAACACTGGGCCAACAGCCGCCCAAGGCGCCGGCGCCGGGCGCCGCCGGCGCCGGCCGCCGGGCCGGGCGCCCGCCGCCTGGTATGATGTGGTATCTGACAGTTCGACTGACATGTGAATGGGCAATCATTCTTATGGGTGATGAATAATTGGAACGTGCTCATCATGAAAAAAAGCCTAAAAGCAAAAAAGCAAAAACAAGAACGCAAAGAGCCACAACACGAAAAAAACAGAATTGCAAAGAGCCTGCAGCGCGTACACGTGTACGCGGCATGCGCAGGAGCAGCCTGGCCGAGTCGGCGAGCCCCGGAGCCGCAGTCACGGTCGACGTCATGATCAGGCCCGCATGATCAGAGAGCGTGGCCATGGCATGCGCAGGCCTGCAGGTTATAGATCACCGCAACGCACATCGGCCACGCGTACCGCGGTGTACTACGGTACGTACGCGTGGTGCGCCGGAAGCGGCCCGCCGGGCCGCAGTGCCCGGCTGTTTTCGTTCAGTTATAACTTATAAGCCGTTGAGCTTTGGAATTCCGAGCCCGGCAGGCTTGCATAAGTTGCCGCATCCGCAGTGCCGACGCGGCCTCCGATCGTCCGAAGTTCTCATTAATATATATATTCGGTGTGTCGGGCCTAGCTATAGGTACGTATACCGACTCGGCGATGTCGATGCGCGCGTGTTTGCGCAGCGCGCTGAGTAAATATCGGCTAATCGACTTTCTGCGATGTCAGTGTCGACCCAGTTGAGATTGAAACTTGGAAATAAGCCTTCCATCAATGAGCTCCACCACCGCCACGTTCGAGTGCTTTGATGGAAACACGAAGAACGCGTCCGGCACCTGGACGCCGGTGTCAGGGACTTGGAACTCTCTGGGAACTCTCACCGAGACCGCCCAGACAGTCGCCGATGCGTGCGCCCCGGGCCCGGTCCCCGCTCGCACGCCGCCCTAGGCCTCCAGCTGTCAGGCTGACTTCGACTGCTGCAACTCCAGCACGCGCCAGTGCTTCGAGAGTACGGGAAACGGCGGGCTGGGCGGTAAGTATATATACGTAAATGAGAATGAGACTTTTACTAGTCTGAAGCCTTGAAGCTTCGAAAAATTCAATTTCACGCCCTACTGCGCGCGCATGCTGTACATGACATGATCATGATGCACCGTTCAACGCTGCTGATCGCAAAGCAGGCGAAACTCTTAAGGAGATAAAGACATACACGACAGCATCGGGGTCCACTTCCACTACGACGAACTACTACAACAAGACTCTGTACACTTGCTTTGATTACTACGGGTGAAACGCGCCATGGCCAGCGCGTGCTCCGCACAGTACTCGTGTGTGCGAGTTCAGCTGGCTGATGAATCTTCTTTGCGATTGTCTACAGTTGTTCTAACACCGATTCGGCCAAGGCCTGGAACGGCAAGCTCGCCACCGTGCCCGGCACGGATGCAATCGCCAGCACGTGCACACATTTGAATTGATAAATATACAAGCCTCTCCAAGGCCATAATATGATAATACCTTGCAATGGGTCATTCTCAAATTTACATGTGCACAGGACCTGCCAATCGGATTCGACTTCATTATCGTACACGATGCAAATATTCAATTCCGCGACGGGGGCCTACAACAGCGCAATGTGTTTCAACCAATTTTCGAAGGCGAGCTCGAGCGCGGCGGCCGCGCCGGCGCCTGCGATTGCAACTAAAATAAATTATCTCGGGCTCCGGGACTCGCTGATTCCGCCTCTATAAATAATGAATCTCGGACAAAGTGATATGTTGCCATCGCTTTGAATTTCACTTTCACGCGTGAACATGTATACGGACTGACGCGTGCCTCTGTCACGATCAGGGCCCATGCTACACCGATTACAACGGTACTGGGGCCAGCCTTGGCATCGTCTCGACAAGCTCGTGCGCGACCAGTACTAGTATTGATATTAATTTCATTAATATGACAGGAACGAACGAGTTCTGCCAGGCTTATCACTGATCATGAGGTCGCCAAATTGATTGCAGGGATTGCTGGAAGCTTGGGGGAAAGTCGACCGTTTTCCAGAAAGGGAACAGTTCGACCTACACTACCAGCGACCTCACATACAACGCGCCCGTCTTCAATTGCTACTCCGGATTCAATGCTACCGTGCGCAAACTGATGGCCGATCATGATCGCTGTGAATTCTCAAGGTCGGATCCGGACGTCATTACGTTGCAATTGACAAGAGTCTTGACACAGGGCGACATCCTCGGAACATTCACCGACAGCACGGGGCAGTGCGTCCCCGGCCCGGCGCGAGTTTGCAATCGATATCGCGATTCGTACGTCGACACTATCTGATGGCTATGAAACGCTTCCCCCGGCCCCGTCCTTAATCAGGTCCTGCATTAACGGGAAGCAAGCGAACACGACTGCCACGTCGACCGCGGCCGGAGGAGCGAATTCGAACCAGACCGTTACGTATGGCGTGGAGGGCTGCTCTTACCAGATGGAAGCCGACGGGAAGATCGTCAACAACGACGCGAATTGCGGCACGTGCTACTCAGACAAGACGTAAGCGCTCGCAATATTAATCGCAGAGAAGATCGCGATTTCAATTGCCCCAGAAGTTGTCGGGCAAAACTTGAAATGCTGACCATGAAGATCCGCAGCTGCACCACTGCCTTGACTGGGACCTACCACAGGAAGTGAGCGCGACGCCGGCGCCGTTCTTCGTTGATTACGTGACGTTAGCTGAATTAGAGTCCCAAGAGCAATAGCATCGATTTACATAATTACTGTTCTCTCTTATTACATAATTACCGCGTATATATTCGCAGCGCGTGCTGGAGCTCGGGCCTCGGTTTCAAAAACAATAAGACGGGCGCGACCTGCGTCGCGAAGCCGGGCTCGCACCTGGACGACGAGGTCCAGGTGGCCATGGCCGAGGACGCGCAGGAGGTTATCTCTACTTGATGTTAATCAATTATATATAGGTGAGTGGCGGCGATAAACCTTGGCGCGCAGGCCGAGTACGAGGCCGAGCTGGAGGCCCTTAATGCCGACGTCCTCGCGGAGCTCGAGAGCGCGCTCGCCCCCGTGCGCATGCGCCCGGACGCCCGGACCCGTCTCTCAGCGTCTCGATCCTAGCGCTAGCAGTCTGGGCAGCCGCGCGCAAGGTTTCTAAACAAGGTCTCTAAACGCTCGGTGCGCCGCAGATGGTTTCCGAGACTGTGTTTGCCGAGTCGGAGTGAATTCGAATTGACGATTAATATGGGACAACGCCGATCAGTGCATCGCAGCGCTAGCGCTGCTACCGCAAGCTTAAGCGCTGCTTGTGATTTTTTAATTCTTTATGTAAGCCCATAGTGAAGCATGTAGTTATGTATATACCAATATGTTTTCTGTATCCGATGATGATCGAAAGCCGGCCCACCGCGCGGCGCCATTTGGAGAGAACGAGCTTGAATATGGGGGGGGGGGGGGAGGGGGGGGGGGCGGAGCGCTGATTTCACGTATTTATGTCGAAAGAGAGCAAGGCCGCCCCGGGCCCCCGCCCGTCATTTATGTACTTCGCCCCTGCCGGGGCGCTGGGGGCGGCGGGGCGCGGGGGCGGCGGGGAGCTGGGGGCGACGGGGGCGGGGCACTGGAGGGCGAGGGGGCGGGGCGCTGGAGAGCGACTGGGTGGGGCGCTAGAAGGCGACGGGGCGGGGCGCTGGGGGCGGCGGAGGGGGGGGGGGGGAGGAAGAGGGGCGACGGGGTGGGGCGCTAAGAGGGTGGCGGAGCGCTGGGGGTGACGGGCGGGCACTGGGGGCGCCGGGGCGCCGGGCGAGGAGGGCGGGGGTGGGGGGTGGGGGGGGGGGGGGGGGGGGGGGGAGGGCGACGGGGGCGGAGGGGCGCCGGGGCGCCGGGGGGCGACGGGGGCGGGGCGCTGGAGGGCGGCGGGGCACACGGGGCGCTAGACAGGCTTTGTATAAATTATCTATATGCAATCGAATTCCGATCTAGCGCACGCGCACTTTCCTGGGTGGCTCTAGCTATACTCGGCCGCGATGGCTGATAGGTTCCCGGCACGGCGTAACCAGTAGGCGCATCTCTCGACTTGACACGTGCACTTTACGGATACCTCAGTTCTATCTTTAGACGTATTGTCTCCGTCTAGGCCTCGGCCGCGGCTTTCGGATCCAGATATTCAAGAAAGCTTGAGGCGGGGCCGGGCGGTCGCGCGCGGCCGCGGGCCTGTCCCATGGCCGGCAGAAATCACAGAGGAAATCTTCTATTCTATCGCATTGCACATTTTCTTGCCAGAGGGTTATTCAATTTGTTGTTTCGCGATCCGCTCGACGCAGAAGCCGATCCTTCGTTGTTCATCCAGGGGCCGAACCGCAGAGGACCCGGCCCCAAGAAGGGGACAGCGAGGAGAGCATTGGAAGAAGTGATGACAAGCGAGTCCCTGCGTAGCAGGAGTGGCCTTGGGTCTTGGGGCTTCAAGGCGTGAGGGTGGCAGCTCTTTGTTTTTTAACGGGGGCCCGCAACCGCGCGCGGTTACGGGGGAGGGGGGAGGAGAAACAGAGGGGTCTACGTATACTCGGCAAGGGTACACACTCAAGTGAGAGGGTACAGAGTTGTGCCGCAAGGGTACAGATATCGATATCGATGCGGGGCCCAATCGGCCGCAGTTGTACCGAGTACAGGCCCCGAGGGGCCCATTGGTCGTCTCAGCTGAATGAAAACGACTTTCGGCGCTTTTTGGAGGTGGTTGATAATTATCTATGAATCATTTGAATGTAATTCGTAGTAATAAGGCTCTGTTTAAATTGTTTATTTTGATAATCTTTCAACTAACGCATCAAGTATATTTAAAACCCACCTCGTGGCACACACTGTGACAACGACCCTGACTCATACAAATTTGCTGGCCGGCCACGTGGCTCTCCGTTAATTTGGAAACTATTTCCTAGCGAATGGGGTGCGGTCTCTTCAAATTAATAATTTTCAAATTTCGACTTGGAAGGCCAATGTGATTTGCGCTTTCTATTTTTTTCCGGGAAAATGCTTTTCTGTGCTTTTCGACGTGCTGTTACTGCCCATTAGAGGCCTCTCATAGGAAAACGGGCCGGACCATCGTGCTCCCCAGAGTCTAAAATGGGGTAGTAGGTGTCTTCAGATATACGAATTTCGCTTTCTAAAATTTTGTGACAAGTGACCAACAGACCTAAGGGCCTCTCCTTTCCCCAAGGCCGAAAACGATCTCATAATTCAACGTTTGAATCGAAGCAGAGTGAAGCAGACAGAGCCGGTAAAGCAGACAGAGGGACGTCGACGGGGCCGGGAAGGGGGGGGGGGGAGGGTTGGCGGGGGGGGGGGGGGGGGGGGGCGTCTAGCTATGGGGGAGGGGAGGCGGGAAGGGGCGGGGGATGGCGGGCGGATGGGAGGGCGGGAGGGGGGGAGGAGGGGGGTGCTTCGCAGGTGTGCATGCATATGTATATGTATGACTGGCACCTAGCCCTGGCCCTGGCGCCCCGGCGCGCGCGCTGCGGCGCCGCTCCGGTCCGATGGTCTGGGTCGACGCATGCATGGGTCGCTAAATATGTGGGGGCGGCGCCGGCGCCGGCGGGGCGCTGATCCAATTGGAACAAATATTAATTACATATATAATTAATGTCGAGAGTGAGCAAGGCCGCCGTGCCAATGCCTGTCAGCGACGTATACGTACCCCCCGTCCCCCTTCTTCCCTCCACCGGGGGTACCGGTCCGATACGATGCAAGGCCCCACCGATACACCCGTGCTCCCGGCTCCTCGCTCGGACACGTTTTGGAAAATTTAAATATACGATGAAATGAGAACATTCTCAAGGACCACGATCAAGGATCGAAAACAGATCGAAAACAAACCTCTTGGGACGATGCCTCTTCCCGACAAGTTAAAATTATATAAGAAAATGGAATACGGTGAACACTGAAATCGCCTCCGCGAGTTCGTGTGCCGGGCCAGCCCGGCCAGGGCGGGCCGTGGCTAGGGCCCGGCGGGGCCGCAGGCGGGCCCCGGGAGGCCGGCGTCCCGGAGGCCGTCGATGAGCTTCGCGCAGGCTGCGTCGACGGCGGCGGCGATCTCCCCGTCCTGCTGCTGGAGCCAGTTCACCGAGGCCATCATCTGCGGCGACGTCAGCCGCTGAAGTGCTTGCCTAGTCAAGGCTCGGATGGGGATATCGATTCAGAAGGCTCTAATCAACGTAGAGTCACGCTCAGATGGGGCCTAAGCTTGCCATGCACTAGTGCTTCGGCTTGTCTAGTGCTTGTCTAATTAACAAGTACTAGTGCTTGGGCTAAAACTGAGCCAAACTCGCCATGCGGTAGTCGGTGGGGAGGACGACGGTCTTGGGGTCGGCGATCCAGACGGGGAACTTGGGGAGGCGCAGCTGGTGGTGCGCGTACTGCAGCTCGTCGTCGCCTGCCGCGCGATCAAATCTGGGGGGGGAAGAGGCGAGGGGGGTACGGACAGTTCTTGGAGGCGACGTAGGCGGGGGAGAGGAATAAAAGAAAGGCACGGCAGATGCCCATCGCATCCTGCGGAAGCCCTCATATGATTACCGATGGAAGGCGAAACAGTTGCGGGGGGGAGGGGGGTCATGGCGCACGCCGATCTTGGCCATCCAGCGCTGGCCAGTCTTCAGCTCGCGGTCGATCCTGCGGAGAGCGGACGCTCAGCGGCGCGAGGACGGCGGGGCGGGGCGGGGAGGGGCGGGGCGGGGCGGGGAGGGGCGGGGCGGGGCGGGGCGGGGCCGAAGGGCGCGCCAGACCGAAAAGCCTGCCGCCTCGAGGGCTTTCGCGTACTGGAAAACAATCGCAGCGTCCACGTGCGCGTAGCTGCGCGCATTGAAAGCATGAAAAAGGGGAGGGCCGAATGAAGCATAAGAACGCGCCTCACAAAAACGTCCCAACGCTTGCCGTCGGAGGCGACGGCCAGGGGCGGAGCGCCGACGCCGTTCGACTTCGCTGCTGCCGCGGCAGCAGGAAGGCCGTGAGTGGGCACTAGAGCCGCCTCCGCCGTCGCCGGATTAGCCTCCGCTGCCGCTGGCTTAGCCTCTGCCGCCGCAGGCTTAGCCTCTGCCGCCGCTGGCTTAGCCTCCGCTGCCGCTGGCATAGCCTCCGCCGCCGCTGGCATAGCCTCCGCTGCCGCTGGCTTAGCCTCTGCCGCCGCAGGCTTAGCCTCTGCCGCCGCAGGCTTAGCCTCTGCCTCCGGCTGCTCTTTCGCCGTCTCTGACGCTTTCGCCTCCACCTCCGCCGCCGCCTTCTTGTCTCCTGCTTCAGGCTGGAGCTGCGGCTGCGGCTGCGGCTCCGCCGCCTTGTCCGGCGCGCTGTCGCGCCTCAGCATGCCTTTGAACTTGGCGCCAAGCCCGAAGACGTCGTCCTTCACAGCCATCAGCTTCGCGCTGCCCGAATCCATCAGCTGCTTCGCGGCGCCGAGCGCAGCGGCCGCAGCGCCCGCGGCCGCGCTCGGACTCTCCGGCTGGGCCAATACAGCTGCAGCTGGGCCCTCTTTCGGCGAGGCGTCGACGGCGGGAGCTGGGGCGACAGGGGTCGAGGGGGCTGGGGATGCGGGTGCTGGGGGGGCTGGGGCCGGAGCTGCGGGGGCTGGCTGCGGCGGAGGTGCTGTTGATGCGGCCGCTGCCGGTGCCTGCGGTGGCGTTGATGCGATTAGGGGGGCAGGAATGGGGGGTCGGGGCGGGAAGGGGGGAGGGGAGAAGAGGGTGTAGGGTGCAGGGGGGGGGAGGGGAGGGAGGGGAGGAGGGAGGGCGGGGCGGCTTGGGACACTGTTAGCACAGCGCACTAGGGCACTAGGCGGAAGGGATGGGGGACCGGAAAAGGGGAGAAGGGGGGTTGGGGGGGAGGAGGGGGGCAGGGGAGGAAGGGGAGGGAGCGGGGGCACAACGCACTTCCTGCGCGTTGCTGACGGGGATAACGCGCTGCGCGACCCCGTTGCGCGCCGCGCGCCACGTCAGAACCACCTGGCCCCCGGCCTCCGCCTCGGCAAGCAGGTCCCCGCTCTGTACCCGGTCTTCAGAAAATATCGGGGGTACGATACAGCTCGAGGGGGTACGCCGCAAGGACCTTGGAAAGGCTCAGGGAGGTGGCGGCATCGGTCTTGAGCCGCGTGTTGACGAGCTTCCACTCCTCCATGCCGCCGCTCACGGCCCGCTTGAGCGTGTCCAGGCCGATAAGGCTACCCTCCGGGATCTCCCACTCCCTCACGGTCTTGTCCCGCGACGAGGAGAACAGTTTCAAGCCGTCCTGCATGGCGATGTTCAGGCGAGGAGAAGGGCGGGGGAGGGAAAGGGGGATGGCGGGCGGAGGGAGGGGGTGGGGTGGGGTGGGGGAGGGTGGAGGCGTGGGGTGTGTGGGGTTGGGACGGTGAGGGAGGGGTAGGGGAGAGGGCGGAGTGGGTGGCTGGGGTGGAGGGTCGGTGGTGGGTGGGGGGGTGGAGGCGAGGGGGGGAGGCGAGGGGGGTATGGAGGGCGGTGGGCAGGGGCGGGATAAGGAAGGGAATTCAAAGCGGACGATCGAAGCGGAGGAGGGGAGGGGGCAACGTGGGGAAGGCGGGTGGAGGGTGGGTGGGTGGGGGGGGGGGGGGGGTGGGGTCGGGCGGCGGAGGCGCGGAGGCCGGGCGCGGGAATTCGAAGCGATGAGGGATGAGGGTTAAAGAAGCGGAGGAGGGGGGGTGGAAGGGGAGGGAGGCGATGGGGAGGCGGTGGGAAGGAGGGGGGAGGGGGGGAGGGCCGGAGGGGGAAAGGGGAGGAGGAGGGGGAGCGTCGGGGAGTGGTAGAGTCCAAGCGTTGTTGTTGGGGGGGGAGGGGGGGGAAGGCGCTGGGGATGGAGGGCGGGGGGGGGGGGTGGGGCGAAGCCGCACCCGGGATACGGCGATGCTGAGGACGGCGTCCGTGTGGCCCTCGGCCTTCGCGACCGCGGCCCCCGACAGTCCCCACTTCCGCACCGCCTTGTCCGCGCCCGCGGAGAATGCGAACTTCCCGTCCTGCGCGCTTAGTTAGGCTAGCTTAGGCTCGGTAGGCGACGTCGTCGATGGCGGACGCGCACTTGGCTGACAGCGACGGAGAAGGCGGCTCCTGCGTGCGCCGCGATGTGCTTCTCCTGCGTCCACCCGCCGCCGCTGTTCTGGCGCCAGACGACGAGCGCGCCGTCGTCCCCGCCCGACACGAGCGCCTTCCCGTCCTGTACCCCTAAGCTTAAGAGGGATTCGAGGAGCCTCGGAGGAGGCGGGAAGCGCGTGCGCACGGCGGAGAACGCGAGGCAGCGGACGGCCCCCGAGTGGGCGGCGAGCGGCTGGACGAAGCGGCCCTCGTCGAGGCGCCAGACGCAGACGAGCCTGTCGCGCCCGCCCGTGGCGAGCAGCCGGCCGTCGGCCGAGACCGCGAGCGCAAGCACGCCGTCCGTGTGGGCCTTCTTGTCCGCGAAGACTTTCGTTGGCCCGGTCGACGGCTGCTCGCCCGGAGCGGCGGCCAGCGACCAGGCGCACGCGGCGCTGTCTGCGTCCAGAGAGGCAGAAACAAGCGTCTTGCCATCCTGCACGCAGTCGGGCCGGGCCGGGCCGGCGCGGGCCAGGTCATGCATATGATCAGATCTAGAACTAAGGCCTGCGGGCCGGGCGCGGGCGCGGGCGGGCGGGTGCGGCACCTGCGTGATAGCGAGAGCCGTGACGAAACGCTTGTGGTGCTTCAAGACCTGCAGGAGCTCGCCGGTCTCTGTCTTGAACACACGTACGCTGCAGCCGCCGCCCTTGCTCGTCGCGACGACGGACCCATCCTGCGCGATCCGGATTCGAAGTGAGCCTACGCGCCAATCGCACGGCATCGAACCCCTTCATGGACGCTAGATCTAGAACTTCGCGGAAAGTTCGGACCGGCGAGAGCGCGACGCAGGCGGCGGAGAGCCCGGTGGCCAGGTCCTTCAAGTGCAGGGCCTTCAGGCTGAAAGAGTCGAACATCCCGCTATCAGGTGGCGTCGATCATAATCAGGTGGTCGGACCCCTGAAACGGTACCCCCCGGCCCGGCCCGGTCCCGCCCGGAACCCGGCCCTAGGCCTCGATCTCAGCGCTGCGACGACGGAGCGCCGCGCGGCGCCGGCGCCGCCGCCGCTCCGTATATATGTCCCGCCGACTCGGCGATGTAGATTTAGGTCGTAGCGCCGCCGGCGCCGGCAGATGCGCATGCATGGCGCGCGCTACTAGGCTATGGCCCTAGGCCTGCAGCTGGCGCGCGCGCGCTAGCGCTTCGGACCGATCGCAGGTCCGGTCCCAGCCTGGCGGGCCCCGGCGCGGCGCACGCCCGCGGCCGCCGGGCCGGTCCCCGCTCCAAGCTCCCGGATCCCCGCGCCGCGGCGCCGGCCTGCCGGGCCGCGGCCGGGCCCGCGCGTCACGGCGCGGCGTATACGTATATACGTATACGTACCGGTACCGCGACCGCAGCGCCGGGCGCCTGCGCGGCCGCTGGCGCCGGCGCCCGGCGTGCGAAATGTCGATCACTTACTCGAGCTGGCGATCGAGCCGAGTACTTTTTAGCTCACACTGACAGCGATCTCGAGGGCTCAGGTCGCGCCGCGGCGCCAAATTTTTTGAAGGGCCTGCATCATTCTGCAGCTGCATGGCGCATGGCCTAGCGCCCGGGCCCGGCGATCGAGCTTAAGCGGCACGTTTTGGTACTTTGCGATTGCAATTGTATTAATAATACCGTCGGACACGTCAATAAAGTTAACGTATTACACTGTTGCAGGGAGAAGTATCATGCACTGGAGGGGGATCTAGCTACATCTACACCTTGAAATAAAGCCTTAAGAGCGCTATTAAATTTAGTACGATAAATCAATAGAACTCGGGGCGCTGGCCTGATCGTGAAGCCCTGAGGGCTAACAAAGTAACCGACGAAGGAGCGACGACTGGGAATTGATCTCTCGTCTACTCGACTGGACCGGCCCGCAAGTAGAAGAGAGAGGCTGGGCGGCCGGCGGCCGCTGGCGGCGGCGCCTGCCCTGCCCGCGGCCGCGCGGCCGGCGCCGCGGCCCGGCCGCGCGCGCCCTACTGCTCGATCTTGGGGGTCTTGAGCCCAAGCACGCCCTTCCGCTGCGGACGAGAGGCCAAACGGAAGCTCAGAACACAGGAGGAAGGTGGGAAGGGAGGGGGAAGAAGGTGAAGGGGGGTACCATCGACTTGACGAACATGTCCTTCGATTTGATGGCGCGGGGGAGCCAGCCCGTCGCCGTAAACCTTCGGAGGAACGTTCAGGCGAACGCCCTTGTAGGGGAGGGGAACGCTCACTTCGGGAAGGAAAGGATGCCGTCGCCCGGGCCGAGGGTGACCAGTCCCCCGGCCGGCGCCGGCTTGTGCTCCCTCAGCTTCGCGCCGGCGCCTTCGCGCGCGACAAACAAGTTCATCAGTGATATGATACGAGATCGAATCCGAATCAAATTTACCCTTCTTAATCAGACGCTCGATGTTCTTGCCGCAAACGTCCGCGTGCAGCTGCGCCGCGTACGCGCCCTGCAGCCCGCCCGGCCGGTGAGTGAGCGCCGGGGAAATCGTAGCTATATGCTAGAGGCTAGAGGCTAGAGGCTAGGCTAGGCTGGGCTGGGCTTGAGGCTCCAAAGCTCTGGCGGGGGGGGGGGGGGGGGGGGGGGTGGAAGGGTAGGGGTACCTTCCGCCCGTCGGGGAAATCGCTCACGTCGCCGATGCAGAAGATGTTCGGCTGGCCCACGACCTGGGGGGTACAGAATCAGAGGGGGGAGTTCAGGGGGGTACGCATCCGCGGACCTGGAGGGTCTTCTCGACGCGGATGCGGCCGGTCGCGTCCTGTTATTAGAAAGGCGATTAGAAAAGACAGGGAAGGGGGGGGGGACTGGTCGGGGGGGGGGGGTACCAGCGTCTGGGGGAACGCGGCGCGCATGAAGCCCGAGTTGGGCGTCCCCCCCCCGATGGCGACGACGGTGACGTCCGCGGCGACGTCTACCCCCGCGCTGCGAAGAGGAGGAAGAAGCTTAGCGTCCTAAAGAAGAAGATCCTGGAAGGAGCTAACGTCCCAAGGAAACTACAAAATTGACTTCCTTAATTAAGGGCCCTAATTATAAGCTTCTTCTTCCCAAGGAGGAGCTAACGTCCCAAGGAGAAAGCTTGACCTAAGCTAAGGCCCTTGTCCCCGGTTAAAGCTAAGCCGCCAAGCTTCTCTCCTCCGAGCCCAGCCTAGCCTAGCCTGGCCTAGCCGCGCACTTGGTCCTGTAGTTGCGGGTGCCGCCGACGATGCCGGGCTTGAGGCCCTCGATCCGGTCGTTGCAGATCACCTGAGCGCGGCCCCAGTCAGGCGGGGGAAGAATGGGGGGAGCTCGAGTGGGCCGGGCCCGGGAGCGGCCGGCTCGTCAGGGCAGAAGGCCCGGAAAGCTCAAGGAAATTCCAAAGAGAAAGATCTTAGGATGCTAGCTATATATAGGCCGGGGTGGCCGGGAAGGTCCGAAGGCCCCATCTACTATAAGGAGGTCCCAATTGTGAGGAGCGACGGACGGAGGAGACTAGCAAGATAGCGTTAGCTAGCTAGCTAGCTAGGATACACCTAGAAAGAAGAAGCTCTGGAGGGGAAGGAGGGAGAAAGGAGGCGGGGGGGCCAAGGTCCCTAAGGCGCATCCTATGGCAAGGTCCCAGGGAGGGTTAAACGGACCTTGGCGTTGGCACGATTCTAAGGTCCTATATCTTCTTAAGGTCCTAGGCCGGGGATTTAAGATCTTAGACTTAGATTAGATCCTAAGGTTCAACGGACCTTGGCGTTGCGGGAGGCGAAGAACTTCTCGGCGTGCGCCTGCGCCTTCTCCGACGCCATGTCGTCCTGAGGGGAGGGAAGGGGGGGTAGAGGGGTCAGGGCGGGGGGGAGGGAGGGGGGGGGAGAAAGCTCGCCAGCAGCCTGGGCCCGGAGTGGACGATGGTGACCTGCGGGCAGACGGGCGGGAGGGCGGGCGCGCGATCGATCAGCGGCGGGGATGCGGCGGCGGGTCGATCCTGGGTCCCTAGGCTAGGCAGGGGAGCTAGCAAGGCGGGCCGCCCCCGGCTTCGGCCGGTGTAGGATCCCTAGGCGGGGGCTGTGGGAAACTAGCAAGGGGGCCGCCAGGCGCTAGCTAGCTAGCCAGGATCACCCCGATAGTCCCTGGTGCCTCCTAGGAGGCGCCAGGCGCTAGCTAGCTAGCCAGCCAGGAAGCGGGAGGGCCTTGGGCCGGGCTGGAGGCGGCGGGGGCGTCTGGGTCTAGACCCACGGGTGCCAAGGCGGAGTCGGCAGCGGCGGCAGCGGAGGCAGAAGGAAGAAAGGAAAAGGGTAGCGCGAGGGCGGCAGGAGGAGCCTCGCGGGGAGGGCCCTTGTAAGGCCCGTTTTTAAGGTCCTTTAGAAGCTCAAGTTCTTAAGGCTCTAAGGTCGTTAAAGGGGTTAACTTGATCCGATCTGACCTGCTTGCGGGGGTCGGCGGCGAGGAGCTCGCCGGCGATCTCGACGCCCGTCGAGCGCCCGCCCACCACCAGCACCCGCCCCGCGTTACGCAGCTGTCCGAACGGCGAATCAGATCTGTAGCGACCTCTTTAAGGACCTTAGAGCATCACGAACTTTAGCCTTTAAAGGACCTTAAAAAGGGGCTAGTCGGGAGGATCCTAGATAGTTCGCTTGCGTTCCGCAGCTGTCGGACAGCGAGCGTGAGCCGCAAGCTCGAGAAGAAGCGAGCGAGCGAGCCCGGATGGCTGGCTAGCTAGGCATCCAGCTAGTTCCGCTGGATGCCGGGCCGCCGGCAGCGCAGGCGGAGCCCCCTCGGCCCAGGGACCCACCCGCCCTGCCAGGTAGCAAGCGAGCTTGCTAGCTCCAGACCCAAGCGCCCAGAGCGGCGCGCCACCCCTTCCTTCTTCCCCCCGCACCTGGTCGCGGAAGCTCTGGAGGGTCTGGACGCGCTCCTCCCGTGTGGACTCTAGTGCCTTCCAGGGCCCGTACGAGAGGCCCGTGGCGACCACCAGGAAGTCGTAGGGCACCGGGTCGGCCTGACGTGCAGAAAGGAGGAGATCAAATTCGGATCGAATCCGAGATCAAATTCGAGATTCAAATGTAGACGGATGGCGCGCACCCGGTTCTGGACGCGCACGCCCTCCGGCCGGACCTCCTCGACTGCGGCGAGGAAAGCGAAGGAAAGCGAATCTCAGACGGGAAGTTGGAGGAACGGAGGGTGGAAGGAAAGAGAGCCGGCGGACCGCGGCCGACGATAATGTAGGTCGAGCTGCGGCGGCGGCGGCGGAGCAGGAGGAGGAACGGAAATGAGAACTTTGAGCGACACCGCCGCATGCCCAGGCAAGCACGCGCGGCTCGGTCGCCCTCACCCCAGGTACTCGCGGTGGTCTACCAGAATGTGCGGGACGTAGTTCTCGTTGACGAGGGCCCGCGGGATCGCCAGGTTGTGCTCGAAGTACGTCTTCGCCTCGATGAGCGTCACATGTGCGACCTTCTCGAGGATCCGCGCGAGCTTCGCGCCCGCGAAGCCGCCGCCTGCGAAAGGAGGGAGCGCACGATGAGCGACCGGGCAAGCTCGGCTGTGTTGTTGTTAGCTATGGAGGGTGCCTGAGCTGGCGGAATGTGCGGAGGGGTGCGGCGCGGCTAGGAGCCGATGCGCGTGCCGCTGCTCGGCGGCCCGGCACGCGCAGTCCGGCCGGCCCGCGGGAGGACAGGAGGTTGCACGCTAGCCGCGGATAACTACATGCGAGGGACCCGGAAGCGGCGGGAGGAGGCCCGGCGCGCCCGGGGAGAGCGGCTCGGAGCCGCTTCGCGTGCCGCGCGGCGCGGGGCCTAACCAACGGCGCGCACCAATGATGACCACGCGAGGCTTGCCGCTCATCCTGCGCTGCTCTCTGCCGGCGCTGGTGCGAGCTGAAACAAACCGACGCGCTAAAGTTATGAGTTACGTCGAGCTTACGTCGTCGAGGGGGGTACGCAGAGCTAACCTGAACTCGCGCTGCGCGGACTTCGGGGGGCTTAAGCGACCTTCTGTGTTGTTTGGGAGCTTGCGTTATCGTCCCAGACGATGCCTGTCAGCTCGCCGCCGTGTTACGTAACTTTGACGTAAACACGGTCGAAGGGGGAATTAGTCGGCGAAGCGATTAAACCGGCGTCGTACCCCACGCGGCTGCAGAGCTTGCGCATCATCGCCGCGTTAGCTGAGGCGTAAACGGTGCTGGCTGCCAGTCGACCTGCTGAGGCAACTGCGTTGTAGCGAGAGCGGCCTCGCAAGTCGTGAGCTCGGCCTTTCGCCCCGCCTGGTCAAGGCCATCGGTCGGCGAGATGGCCGCCGCGGCGGCGGCTCGTAGAGAGCGCGGAGTTCCACCTCTTGCTCGCTGAGAGCTCACGGCCGGCCGCCCCGACCTACGCTCAAGCGCCAACTCGGAGGGATGGCGGATGCCGGTGCGCGAGCGGCTTTTCCCAGCTAAGCTCGCAGAGAGGTCGCGGCCTCACTCCTTTCGCCCAGGCTCGCTCGGGCGCGGGCTCGTCGCGCTCGCGCCCTCGCCGAGCACGGGGTCGCTCGGCCGCAGCGGGAAGGCATCGGGGCGGCGGCAGAGCGAGGGCAGCCGGGCGAGCGGCAAGGGCGCGGCGGGGCGCGAGTCGACTCTGCTCAGCTCCCGCACGCGGGCGTCGCTGCTGCTGGAGGCGGACGGGCTCTGCATCGTGCCGTCCTCGCACTGGACTTACCCGCTGCGGCCCGGCGCGCCCATCAGCCGCCTCCTCGACAGCCTTCGCGTCCTTCTGGCCGCTTACTGTGCGCCGATTATTCCGTCCCGACCCCGCGCCGCGCCGCCCCACGCCGCCCCGCCCCGCCGAACCGCACCCGCAGTTGCCTTCGCCATTCCCTTCCGGGTCGCGATGACGCGCACGTCGGACCCGCTGAGGCCCTTCGTATCGGACTGGGCCGCCGACGTTCTGTTTGCGGTCCTCTGCGCCGTACGCCTCATCTCGGTGCGCCGCCGTTAGCTTCAGATCTGATCTGAAGAACCGATAGCTTCAGACCCGATCTGATCTGAGCGCGCCGCGCAGCCCTACCAGAACAAGAAGGGCGCCGTCGAAGTCCGCGTGAACAAGATCGTCCGCCGCTGTGCGCTGTACCCCTCCGCGGCTTCCCCCCCCCCCAACTTCTTTTGATGTCGCCCTGCAGACATGAAGACGAGCCTAGTGTGGGACGTCGTGGCTGTCGTGCCCTTCGACGTCATGGCCGTCCTCGCGGTACCCCCCCCTTCGCCCGCTCCCCGTCGCGCCGTACCCCTCCCGACCCCCCTGCCACAGAACGTGAGCGTGACGGTTGTGATTTGGCTGCGCCTAAACCGCTACCTCGCGACGCGGCCCCTGTACCGGTACCTCATGCGGCGCAACGAGAACGCGACATCACGCAACTCAATGGGCGGGGTACTGGATACTGCTGTTTGCCCGAACCGATCTGGCGGGGCCTGACCGGGGTACAGGTCAAGAAGCTCCTGCTGGTCACGCTCCTGATCGGCCACTACGGCAGCTGCGCCTTCTACTACACTGCCGCCGTACCCGCCCGCCACGGACCCGACTGGATCTCCCGGGTGCGAAAAGGGCCCCGCACGGATTCGAACCCGCGCTTTCCCATCATCTTGTAAGTAACACTGTACCCAGGTGCGGGAGGACAACCCGGAGCTCGGGGATGACTTCGGGCGCGAGAATTCGACCGGGTACGGGTTCCTCGAGTGGCTCACGGTCCGCCCTCATCGTACCCCCCTTCCCGCGCGACCCCTCCCCACACCTCCTGACCACGCCCCCCGCCCTACCGCAGTGCATGTTCTGGAGCTTCGTGCGCGCTTCAGCTCCGATCTGCTCTGCTCTGATCTGATCTGATCTGATCTGATCTGACGCAGTCGATGCTGACGTCTATGGGCCCCGGATCGGTGCGCACGCTTACGCTAAATTTAGCCTTCGAAGCTCTGCCCGTCCTTCTCCTCTCTCTCCTTGAGCGAAGGTGGAGGAGCTCGGCCCTTCATTATGCTCTGGATGCCCTCCCCTCGCGCTCGCTTACGCTTGTCTACCCCCTCCCACCACCACCCTCCCCGCAGATCGCGCCCACGTCTGCCGCGGAGATTGTGGCGTTTCTGCTCGGCGACCTAACGTCCCTATGCTGGTACCCCCCGCCCCCTCCCCCCCCCCGCCCGCCCGTCCGGGGATCTAATAAAAAAGGACCTTATAAGGAGCTCGATCCATCTATCTTAGGAACAGTCTTACCGAGCAGTCTAAGCACTGCCGAGTCTCTGCTTTCTCCCTCTGATGAGAGGCAATATCCTCTTAAGATCCTCCCAATAGTCCTCTAAGCAAGCTCGAGGCTCGAGCACGGGCTGCTGAGGTGACGGGCCGGCTCCCAGGTACTCTTTCCTGATGATGTACCTGTCGGACTTCATGTCCGGGGCCGACAGCGAGGTGCGCGTACCCCCCTTTTCTTTCCGGTTCGAATCCCGTCGGGGACCTTTCCGATCTGGTTCGGGGCAGATCGTGGGCCTGCGGGACGAGTTCCTGGCGATCGGGCGCTTCATTAAGGAGAAGGGCCTGGGGGCCTCCCTCGCCTCCGACCTCGTCTCCTTCTTCGACTTCCGCGCCCAGAACCAGGTACTCCTCCCCCGCCTCCGACGAACCGTGTACCCCCGGGGTCTGAAGGGCGTGTACCCCCCCTCCAGAGCTCGGACCAGGGTATCTTCAAGGAGCTCCCGAGGAACCTGCAGGTCCGCATGCTGCGCTACGCTTTGGGCCGTCCGAGCCGAGCGGGCCGGGCCGGGCCGGGCCGGGCTGAGGCCGGAGCGCGCGCAGGTGCAGGTGTCGCGGCAGGTGTCGCGGCCGCTGATCGCGTCGAACCGGACCTTCGCCGACTGCGACGACAACTTCGTCGACTCCCTCTCCGTCCTCCTCCAGGAGCAGACCCTGGTGCCCGGCCACCCACGCTCCGACCTACCTCTCGTACCCCTGACCTCTCCTTCCTTCCTCTCCGCCTCGTCCCACGCGCGCAGCTGCCGAAGACGCAGGTGTTCCGGCGGGGCGACCTCTCCCACACCCTCTACTTCGTCGCCAGCGGCGTCGTGCGGCCCCCTACTCCCCCCCTTCCCTGGGGGGTGAAGCGATCCCTCCCTCCCCCCCCTCCCCCTCCCCCCCCCCTCCTCGCGATCCCCCCTAGAATTCTACTAGAGGGCGCTCACCTTCTGACGCCTGGCCCCGCCCCCCGCCCCCCGCGGCCCACAAGGAACAATATACATGGGATCTGATCTCGACCTGCGCTCGCCTCCTAACCCTCGCCCCGCCCCGCCCCCTGCCGCGCGCAGGTCGAGATCACGGCGGTGGATCCGGTGACGCAGGCGGCGACGAAGCGGGAGGTCAGCACGGGGGCGTGCCTCGGCGAAATCGCCTTCTTTTTCGGCGTCCGGCAGGTGAGCGGCCCGCCCGTCGTCGCTTAGCGGTGCCGGCGTGCTGTGGGCGGTGCAGGCACCGCATCGCCCACTGGCCATGGCTTGCCGCTAGCTTGGCCCACTAGCTTGCTTGCTTGCTTGCTTGCTAGCGCCGCGGGCCTCTCCTCCTGCACTGAGCTTCTCGGCTGATCTGTGCGGGCCGCCGGCAGCCGTACTCGGCGTGCGTCTCGAGCAAGGGGCACGCGACCATCTGCGCCCTCTCCAAGCCCGACTTCCAGGTCCGCCCTGTAGCTAGATCTAGATCTCGACGGAGTAGCTAAAAACACCTTTAGACGCCTAAGACATCTAAACACACCTATAGCCGAGAACTTCTAAGACTTCCAGGTCCGCCCTAGAATTCAGCGGAAGAACTCAGCTGGGTCTAGGCCGCGCTAAGTTAATCGCACGTAAACCAGCTATCTGCGCGGATCCTAACCTCGCGAACCGAGGCTGAGCTGATCCGAACCGCTTCCCCGCCCGCGCACACTGCTCTAATCGGACGGAGCCGGGCTAAGCTTACTGAGTCGAACTGAACTGAGTGTGAGGCCGAGCTGATCCAAACTAACCGTTGAACCGCTCCGGCGCGCGCAGGAGCTGGCGAAGCACAACCCGACGCAGGAGGAGCTCATCTTCAAGCGCGTCCTCGGCGCCTGCGGCGACGAGGACGGCAGGAGGTCCGTTCCTAGGGCTTCGGGCTTAGCTCTGCCTGCGACCGCTCGGGACGTCTAGATCTTAGAGCCTGCGTGGCCCTAGAAACGTCCCTAGTGACCGTTCCTCGGCGCCTGGGGCGACGAGGACGGCAGGAGGTCCGTTCACTGGGATCACTTGGGGCCGCGTGGCTTAGCTTTAGCTTTACGTGTGACCTTCTCCGCTCCCGCCGGCTCGAACCCTTCAGGCCTCCCTGACCGCTTGCCTCGCCCCTCGCCCCTCGCCCCCGCAGCGTGGCGAGCGGGACGAGCGAGGCGCTGGGGAGCATGGCCTCGGGGGACGGCCGCCGCTCCGTCCACGAGATCGTCCGCCAGGCGCGTTGAGGGGCGTTGGATGAGAGTATATCTAAAGCTAGGCTAGAAGCTAGGGGAGGAATGAGATGAGAGCTCACTAAGGGGAAGCGCAACGAAGAGAAATGCAGCAGGTCATATACAATCTAGCTGAAGTCGGCTTCTTAGACTGAACTAGACTATAGTCGACTGGACTAGACTGAGAGTTTGTGCGGCAGGCCAAGGAGAAGCGCGAGCAGGAGAAGACGGTCGCGATGCTCACGGAGGCCCACAAGGGCAACCTCGAGGGCGTCAAGCGCTACCTCGCCATGGACGTCGACGTCGACAGCGCCGACTACGACGGCCGCACCGCCCTGCACCTGTTCGTAGGCCGCCCGACTCTGGGCCCGCGGATGCGCCTGACGCGCCCGCCCGCAGCGCCGCCAGCGACGGCCACATCGACATCATCCACTTGCTCATCGACCGGGGCGCCAATCTGAACGCCAAGGACCGCTACGGCGGGACGCCCGTCATCGACGCCGTCCGCCACAAGCAGGACGAGGCGGCCGCGCTGCTCATCCGCTTCGGCGCCTCGGCGTGCTTCGAGGACGTCGCGACGATGCTCTGCACGGCCGCCGCGGACGGAGACATAGACGCCCTTCGTCGGCTCGTCGAGTGCGGCGTCGACCCCGGGACGCCCGACTACGACGGGCGAACCGCGCTTCACCTGTGAGCCGCCCGACCCCGATCCCGCTGCCGCTTCTGACGTCGACGCGCCCGCCTGCAGCGCGGCCTGCAACGGGAACCAAGCAGCGGTAGAGTACCTGATCCAACAGGGCGTGGACCTCTCGCCCCTCGACCGCAACAAGGGTACCCCGCTCCAGGTATGCCGCCCCGCGCCCGCGTACCCTCACCTCACTTCTTAACCGCGTACCCCCTCCCAAGGACGCCGTCAGGCACGGATACCACCACATCGCGGAGCTCCTACTTCGCTCCGGCGCGGAGATGAAGGTCGAGAACGCGTCGGGGATGCTGGTATTCCCCCCATCCAGACTTAGCGCGTACCCGTCGCGCCGCTAACGTCCCCCCCCCCCCCCCCCCCCCCCCCTCCTTCCCCAGTGCAACGCGGCAGCCCGGGGGGACGTAGAGACCCTGAAGGTCCTCCTTCGGTACGGGCTACCCATCAACGACGGGGACTACGACGGGCGTACCCCCCTGCACCTCGCGGCGGCGGAGGGGAAGCTGCAGTGCCTCGAGTACCTCCTGCAGAAGTGCGCCCGCCGGGATTCGAACCCGGGGCCCCCGGACTTACGCGATTTTCCAGCGGGGCGGACGTGGCCGCTGTGGACCGGTGGAACGGGAACGCGCTGCACGACGCCGTTCGACACGGGCACAAGCTCGCCGCGCAGGCTAGCTAGCCAGAGCTTCTCTCCAGATTTGATCTTCTCTTCTTCCCGTCTCGAATTTGATCGCAGGTGCTCATCGACTGGGGCTGCGAGCTGGAGACGGGGCGCCTCAGGCGGGACGAGGCGCATAAGCTGGAAGCGCAGCTCGAATCCCTCCTGAACTCCCGATCCCGCGGGCCCCGGCACAGCGCAGCGTTCTCCTCCGCCTCGCACGCGCACGGGCACGGGCTGGCGCCCGAGCCGCCGCCAGGGACGCACCGGCGGCCCAGCCTGGGTACGATGGCATCCGCGTGGTCCGACGTCGGATCCCGCCGCGCCAGCCTCGGCGAAGTCCGGTGCGCCGTACCCCCCCCTCTTTGATACTTCAGATCACCCTGATTCCCTCCTCCCCCCCGGCCGCCCTCGCAGCCTCTCGGGGGTACACGGGTCCGACCACCGCTCCTCCCGCGGAGGCGGCTCCGCCGCTTTCCACTCAAGCGTCGCGCACGGTGGGCTCTCCCGTACCCCCCTCCCCGCATCCCCCCCCCCCCCCCCCCGTTTGAGACTCCGCGCAGGGCTCCGTGCGGTGGCCGAGGACGGCGGGTACGACCCCGCGATCGTCCGCGCCCAGGTGCGGGGGACTGGGGTACGATGCCACTCGGCGGGGTACGCGAATCGAGCCCCGGGGTGTACAGGAGGAGTTCGAGAAGAGCGTGGCGGACCTGACGGGCTTCCTCGAGAAGGAGGTGGAGAGGCTCCAACAGCAGCGGCGCCGGGCTCTAACCAACGAGGCGAAGCTGGTACCCGTACCCGTCCTGTAGAAATGCCGTACCCCCCTTTGCTGATTTTTTTTTCCGTCAGACCCGCGCCGTGACGCAACGGAGCGCGTCGCTGGCCGCTTCGTCGGACCAGCTCGCCGCGATCGCGAGGACGGAGGCGGGGGTACTGGTTCTCGGAGAGGACGCCTCTCGCCCCCCCAGCGATCCGGGTACGGGTACGGGGAGCAGCTCGAAGCCGCAGGGGCGGCCCCCGTCGCGCCAGCGCGCGAGTCCTACCCCGGAGGCCGAGGAGGCCGAGGAGGGCGGGGAGGGGGGGGAAGAGGAGGAGGGGGGTACCACGCTGCGCTCCGAGCACAGCCTGACGGGATTTGAGGGGGTACTGTCCGGGGAGCGCCCGGGGTCCCTCCGAACCTGCTCCACGGCCTCGGAGGTACCCGTCCCGAGGTGCGGTTCCGTTCCTGTACCCCCTCGCATTCCTTCCCCCCTCTTTCTAAACTAAACCGCAGCGACTCTTCCGCGTCTATGAAAGCGGCCGAGAAAGAGCTGAAAGAGCTACCCCCCCTCTTCGAGCACCGCGCCGTGCCTGTACCCGTCAAGCTAAACGTCACGCCGCCATCCCGGACCGACATCGCTGGAGTCGCAGCGATGTGTCAGCTGCCGCCGGCGGCGGCGCCGCCGCCCCTGGCCTGCGCCCCCGGACCCGAGCCGGTGGTCCTAACTGAATTCGATTCGGGGGGCGACCTAGTGTTCGAATTCGGAGCGGTCCGCTTTCTCCGCCCTCCGCTCTCGTTGCGATCTCTCTTCCGCCCTCTTACTTGTACCCCCGTGCAGGCCGACCCCGGTTCCTCCAGGACGTTGTAGCCCCCTGCCCACCCCGCCGTGTTTCGGATCAGGGGCGCTGGCGCGTAGTACAAGTGCTTTCCTGCGAGAGTATTTTCGTCGTGCGAGATTTCTGCATTTGTCTTATCGTTTCCGCTTTGATTTCTCATGTAGTGGAGTTAGATACGGTAGTGTGTAAAGCAAGCGCCTGCCAGGGCGCCTCGCCTCCCCGTCCTCCTTTTCGGGTGCGGCTGGCTTTGGCGCTCCTGCACAGCACAGGCGCCCCGGCCCGGCCCGGCCCGAGGTCGGACCGCCGGGCCGGACGCTTCACTTCGGATTGTACGCTTCACTTGTGATGACTAGCCTGGCTAGCGCTTATGTAGCGCTAGCAGTTGCCAAGTAAGTAGTGCTTTTGGGTACACGTAGAGTTAGGTGGACTTCCATCCAATGTCTCCATGTCAATTTGTATCGCTTTTCTATTCATTTTCTTTAGACATTAAATATTGTGCATCTCTTTGCGGTTGTATCTAACGTCGCCAATTAATTGCAAGATCTTCGGAATAGTAACTAGTACCTAACTTATTTTCACCACCAGCTGCATCAGCTTGCGCAAGTACATAGTACATGTCCCAACATTTCATTTCAATTGCAAGCCCGGATCCGGATTCGAAATGCAGCCTGGCAGCTGTATTACCTGGATCCCCCCTGTGTTTAACTAAGTGCGCCCAAGCTTTCAAGATCTAAGAGGCAGGTGTCTTCATGTGCCCTGTCAGTGTCTTAGGGTGCCTCTGAAACATTTCAACGCGTGGACACCCAAGCGACGCCAGGGCGCAAGCTCGAGGTGGGTACAGCAATCATCGATTCCCCACGATCTCGTTCTCGTCGTGCTCCCGTGCCTGGGACGCGGCGTCCATGACTGCCGTACCCCGCCCAACAGTCAAGGGGGTACTGGCGCTAGCCGGGGGGGTACGTGGGCACCGGCGACGAGCCACTGGTCAAACGACTCTTTGATGGCCTGCGGGTTCTCGTCCAGGTTGGTGTACACCTGCGAACGAAGCACGCGCGTCAGGCCCGGCGCTCGTTTGAATTCAGTCGAGGGGTACGCGCCTGCGTGACGCGGCCGGCGAGCTTCTGGCCCTCGACGCGCTTGAAGCTCGAGCCTCGGTGCGCGAAGCAGAGGCACTGGTTGTCACGCAGCCGGCTCTCGGCGACGAACTGCTTGTACCTGCGCAGCGCGCGCTCGGCGGGCGGCAAGCAAGGCGGCGGGCGGACGGAGGGCTTGAGCTGGGGGCGGCGGCCTGAGCGCACCAGACTTCGGATACCTCGGTCTGCTGCGACTTCTCCTCGGGATTGTAAACGAAGAGGATTCCGTTCACCTGTCGGCGCGGGCGCCGAGTGAGATCGGGGCGCGAGAGCAGCGCGGCGGGCCGGGGGCGGTGGCGCACGTCGCGCAGGATCGCCGGCCAGCACGGCTGGAAGCTGCGGGCGGGTGCGGAGCGGCGGAGTGAGTGAGCGGAGAGGCCGGCAGGCTGCGGCTGCTCACTTGCGGTCGCCCGAGACATCCCAGAGCTCGACCGCCACGCGGACGGTGGACGGTCCGCGCCGCGCCTGCGAGGGAATGTCCCGCTCGAACTCGTGTATCCTGCGCTCGGCCGCGGGCACTCAGCCGCCGCACCGCCGCAGGCGGGATGGGCGTCCGGAGCTTGGCGCACCTGCAGCCCTTTGTGGGCCTGTAGTCTCCGCTCGGCTTCTCCATGTAATCCGCAAGGAAGTTCGCCAGCGTGGACTTGCCGCAGGCCTTCGGCCCGACGACCTGTTGCGCAGCTAAGCGAGGAAGGCGGGCAGGACACGGTGAGCGGACCAGGATCTTCACGGATGCCATCTGCCTGACTACCTCTCGCTCCTGCTCTCACGCCGCCGCTTCCTGTGCCGCTTGCTTCCTGTGCGGGTGTTTCAAACTAGCGCCGCGCCGGGAAGCGAGAGGTCGCACCTGCGAGTTCCCTGCAACACGGAGAGTCTTCTTGCTGCTGCAATAGCCGCCTCGCTGCGACCCGCGAGTTCCAACTCCGCCAAGCAGCCTGTACCCGGGCAGACGACATCACAAGTTTCCGCCTTCACCCCTGCTGTTGCGCATCCGCCCGGTGGGCGCGGCTCGACCGTACCTTGAGGCGCCGGCGCGCCCAGCCCGGGCGGCGACCGAACAGCCCGTGCCTCCGAGCCTGGCATCCAGCGCACGATAGCCGCCGCCAGCACCCCAAGCGAGCGCAATGACCACTCCAGTCTACTACAAGGTGCGTTGCGTGGCCCCATCCGCTCGCGCGCCTCGCGCTGCGAATTGCCGCGCGGGTCCGCGGACCAACGCGGGCATGGGGCTGCAGATTCGCACAACGCCCGACCGGCCGCTGTCGGGGAAGTATGACTACCGCTCCGATCCAGCGGCCGCCTACGCGGAGGAGCGGCGCATCCGCAGGGAGAGCGCGGCTCGGTACCAGAGGCAGCAGCAGGCGCGCAGTTGTGGCACTGGCTCGACAGCCGATCCTTCCTTGCAGTTCTCAAGCTTTCGCGCAGGCGACAGAAGCGGAGAAGGTCTTGCGAGCGGCGTACACGCGGATGGCGGCCGCGAACTCGGGCGGCTGCAGCGCGTCGAACTGGGAGCGCACGCGGCAGCGTATGAGCGCACAAGCGCGCTGGGATGACGTGCGCTCTCTGTACCCCGCGCCGCATCGCTTTGTCGCCTGATTCGCCGCCCCCAGTGGCTTCGAAAGGCGCAGGGGCTCACGCAGTCGAGCTGGAGGACAAGCCGCGGCGAGACGGGTACGAGCCTCTTCGACTCCGAGTTCGGCGACGCGCTCCTCATGCCCCCGGAGTACATTACCCCCCCTCCCGTGCGCCGACGCCGTACCCCGGACCCGCCCGCCCTCCTTCACCCCAGCCCTCTAACCCCCCTCCCCCACCCCCCTCTCCCCCCTTCAGATCGTCGGGGGGCACTCGATTTCCTCCCTCATCGCCTCGGGCCAGGTCCCCCCGCCCTCCAGCGCCCGGTCCCGCCCCTCCTCCGCCTCCCGCCCCTCCTCCGCCTCACGCGTCCGGCCCTCCTCCGCGCGCCCCTCCTCGGCCCGCCCCCCACTCCTCCTCCACACCTCCGCCTCCGCCTCCTCGTACTCGACAGTGGGCCCCAGCCTCGGCCACGTGGGGCCGGCGCCCTTTCCCCAGCGCCTGGTCGCCCCATCCGACTCGCCCGTCGCGGCTGTACCCCGCCAGCGGCCCTACTCCGCGCAGTCCCGCCGGCCGGCGCCCGACTCCTTCTCTTCCCCCCCCTCCACCTCCTCCCGCTACGATCCCCTGCTCCTCTCGACCCCCGCATCGTCGGCCCCGCCCCCTGCCCCCCGCCGGCCCATGTCGGCCCCCGTCCGACGGGCCCCCGGCGCCGGCGCGCCCCTCCCCTCCCCCTTCCCCTCCGGGTCCGTCGTCGTCCGCGACGATTCGCGTACCCTCGTCGTCCACACGCCCGTACCCCCCGCCACCCTCGAGCTCGAGACCGTCGGCGAGGACGTCGACGTCGACGCGGATCCGGATCCGGATCCGGATCCGGAGGCCGCGGAGGATCTGCGGGGGTACAGCGAGGCGATGGCGGAGCTGGGGGTACGGGAGGAGGACGGGGGCGAGGAGCCCTCGGCGATCCTCCTCGAGGGGTCCGATTTCGACCTGTACCCCTCCAACCTCGAGGGCGCCGACCTTGACGGCGCCCCCGATCGCGGCGCGGCGGCCCCGGAAGGGGCGGAGGGCGCGGCGGCCGAGGGGGCGCCCTCGGGTCCGGCGCCGGAGGGGGCGGGGCCGACTGAGGACGGCGCGCCCCCCGACCTCGACGGCAGCAGGGAGTAGGCAGAATCATCTCTTTTTCGCTCGAGCTGCATTTCTTCTCTCTTTTTCTGGCAGTGCTCGCACGCCGCCTGCGTTTTACTGCATTATATTCTGCGTTTTTAGAGTTTTTAGTGCCCTATCTTTCCCTCTTCGCCTGTAAACTCGAACTTGGCAAGAACGCCGGCACTGAGCCACATGCATAGCCAGCCGCAAATTAAAGCTAGCTCGGTGGCCCGTTCAAACGGACACCTTCTCTTTACGGACTCCCGGAGCACGTCATGATCCGCTTGAATCGAATTATATATATTATATAGATTCATGATCACTCGTACAACGCGTGCGCCTACTGGTCGGCCGGCGCGCCCTTGATCACGGCGGGGGCGACCTTGTCGCCCGCGTCGTTCATCGCCTTGTGGGCCCCGTCGCTGCGCGAGCCGCGCGCGGTCACTTACAAATCAAACTAATTATAGTTAAACTAAGGAAGGCGGGCGGACCACAGGGGGAAGGTCTTCGATTTCCAGCAGCGGCACACGAAATGCGTCTCGCCTGCGCGAGGGTCATGATCATGATCAGCGCTTCGAGAATTCGGAGCTCGAGAAAAGACTTTCGAAATCTGCGAACCAGGCTTGACCTGCGGGCCCGCGGCCGGTAGGAAATAAAAGGGCGTCAGCACATGCATCGGCGGAATCACGGCGAGGGATTCGAAGCCTCCGGACCTCGAGGGTGAAGGACTGAGGCAGATCGTCAGTGTTGAGGATGCACTGCTCTGCGGGAATTTAATGATGAGTGCACGTACGTATACGCGCGTGCACTGCGATGCTAAAATATATAAGGAGCGCGCGATATCAATGCCAACAACGCTATCTCCGTGCGCGGCGCCGGCGTTGCGATGGAGGGCACCGGCATTGCGTACGCGAGCGCACATGCGTACGCGCGCGCACCTTTCTTGTCGGACGTCGACGCCGCGACGAAGAACCGGTCGGCACTGGCGCCCTTCGAACTTGACGACGTGTGGCGGGCTGGCCGAGCGAGCGGCGCCTGGACGAGCAGGGCCGTGGACGCAGAGGAGCGGGGCACGCCGAAGAAGGTCGAAGCGAACGCCATCGGATCTAGATCGGGATCAATTCTGTGCTGCGCTGCAGATCGAATGCGAGGCTTCGGGCGAGACGTTCGAATGCGATGCGATGCGCTCTTGGCGTTGTCAGATGAGCGCACGCGACGCGCACGCGTAATTTGACGGCGTTGACGACGCTGACGAAGCCGGCTCCAGCTCAAGCCGTCTCGGCTTTGACTAGAGCCATGGCGCTGGGGTACGGGGTGCCCAGCCGGGTTAGTTGGGGCAAGCCAGCCTGGCGGGAACTTCGAATCGATCCTAGCAGCTCCGATGTACTACCCAACGGCCTTCCGCCGGTGCCGACGCGCTCAAGAGAGAGCCCGCTTTCGCAAGAGCGCAGAAGCGTGCCAGCACCATCGCGAGCACGTCCCGCCGCAGGCGCCGGCGACAGCGGACAGCCAACGTGAGCTGCTCAGCTCGCTTAGCGATATCCCGGCACGTACGCGAGATCGCAGCAGCAACTTTGAATTCTGCGTAGGTTGCCTAGGCCTTGAGCTTTGTCGTCGCCAGCAGCAGGCTAAAAGAGGCGTATGTGAGGGCACCAGGGCGAAGAAATCTATCTGTAGCTAAGGCGCCACTATGGCGAGGACAGCTTGGAAGGGCGCGAGCCTCGCGCTGGCTGCTCTCGTCCTGGTCACGGCGGTCGCCCGGGCAGCGGCGCAGACGCCGCCATGCTTCGAGCTCACAGCGCAGATCAACACATTCACGGCGCGCAGGGGCTCGCGCCGTCTTCTTCGTGTTCCGCTCGCGCTCTGACATCGAGCTCCGGATCCCTGCAGGCGGCCCACACGCTGTCGTCCTCCGAAGTCGACGGGACGGTCTGGCGAAGCGACCGGTCCATCACTGTTGAGATGTGGGCCCGCATGACTGGTTCGCCGCGCCTCCGCTCCGCCTGCCGCGAGCGCGGTCGCTTGCGCGCTAGCGCTCTCTCGTGGTCAGCTGCAGGCCGCGCCTCACTCCCTCGCTCCGGGGCGCAGAGTACCCTAGCCCGGCGGGGACGCCGAGGAAGCTTTTTGAATTCTACGACTCGACGGCTGCCGCGACCACTCTGTCCGTATCGGGTCCGCCTGCGCATGCGCCATCCGCCTTCGACCGCATTCGAACGCGGCCGGATCAAATTAGTGCTTTAAACGTTCACATTCCGCGTGCAGTGCTCGGCTCGAACACGCCCTTCTCGGGTGACGTCACGTTCTCCGTCCAGTGGCGGGCCTCCGCCGTGACGTACAGTGCGACCCTCGTACCCCCCGCGAACTCCTTCCCCGTCGCCGCCGTCTCTAGCTGGACCCACTACGCATTCGCCATCGACACCGTCACGACCGCCCGCTTCACGTGCGTCTGTACCCCTTCCCGCAGTCGTACCATGTACCCCTCCCCTTCCGACCCTCTTCCCAGTGCGTACGTCAACGGTACCCTGCACTCGAGCACCACTACCCCGGACCCGTCGCCGCCCTCTACCCCTCTTCCCACAAGCGTGTACTTCAAGTTCGATATCGACCCGCCTGCGTTCACCGGCGGCCGCGTCACCGCAATCCGCGACGTGCGGCGTACCCCTATCCCTGCTCGAGTACCCCCTCACGCCCGCTTTCAGTTGCGGGTATGGGATTTCGCCAGGAACGGCGCAGCGATTTGGGGCGACCTGTACAGGGCGTACCGCCAGACGGACTACCCCTCTACCCCCGCCCTCCGCATCAGCCGTGCGCCGTACCCCCTGCACCCCCGCCCGCACCTGAAACACCGTACCTCGCAGTGCCGCTGGACAACGGGCCAACGGCAGTCACAATTACCCCCGCGAACCTCGTCAACGACGTGCGCGCCCCAGCCCCTCGAACAATCCGATATTTATCTTCTCACACGTACCCCCGCCTCAGATCACGGGGATACCCCTCTGGGACTTCTCGGCGGTCTCGCAGGCGCAGTGGTACCCCTCCAGCGGGGAGTTGTGCGCGGCCTTTGGGGCCTCTGGTGGCTCGAAGGTCGTCCTTCACGGGGGCAGCATTGTCCTCACGGGGGGAGCCTTCATGTGCCTCGGGGCCTGCGCGTAGCCCTTTCTGTATATTAGGGCTACACGGGGCGGGGCCGCGCGCCAGTCGCGACCGTATTATATAATTGTACAGTCTATCCAGGAATTGATCGTGTATTAAACTTTCGTGTGCTGCAGCTGTACAGTTTAAAAATTTTTGATCTGCATCAATTCATGATCAGGTGCCTGTTCACGTTGTTGGGCCCTAGGCCTAGACGGGGTTTTCTATAGCTAGCTATACGCTAGCTTGAGCACAATTATGCATGCAGCTGCAACGCTAGCTGGCTAAATATCCATTTAAAGCCCGGAGGGGCTCCTCCTTCGATTCCTGGCGTATCCGGCCCCCCTCCGATAAATTCTCCTGCCCCCGGGTCGCGGGAGAGGGGGTAAACGTACGCGTTCTAGAAAGGTTTCGCCCTCTCTTGGCCAGTAGGGTTGTCGTTCTTGCACGATCGGCCAATAGGATTTCGAGGCCCCAAAGAATCCATCCCCCCCTATACGGCCGCAGAAGTGTGAAAAGTAGAACCTCGGGTCCTTACCCTCGCTCCGCTCGGGTCGACCCGAGGCTGATTCCGGATCCACCCCCCCTCCCTCTCTTCCACCCCCAACCCTGCCCCCGCCACTCCCCCCCCCCTCCCCCCCCCCCTCCATCCCGGCCCCGCCCCTCCCTCCCCACTCACTGGGCCCCCCTTCGCACTTACACTTGGGTCTACTACAATTATATATAGTTAATATTCGGATGGTCGCGGTCACAGGCGCCATTGAGCAGGCTTTGGGGTCGCGCGATGCCGCGAAATGCAACAGTCATACTATGGTGCTACTTAAATATGGTGCAGGCACGTGCACTGTGGTGAAACTTGGAAGGCCAAGTTATTTGAATATGCATCGTCATGATCATGCATGCAAATGCAGGTGGACAGGGAAGTACACCTTAATTCGATTCTATATATTTGGCACGCGAAGATCTAGACAGACAATGACCTAGCCTAGTAGTAGCACCGCCGCAAAAACGCTCGTGAAAATCCCGACCTGCCACGGGATTAATGTCGCGAAACGAGCACATGCATGCGTACGTATACTCAGAAATTTCCCTCACCAAGCTCAAGGTAGCCTTTGAAGCTCCCGACGTCCCTGCAGACATGCGTCGATAGTGGTGAGGGACGTCGACAATTGGAAAGCCTTGGAGCGACTCGGCGAGTGATATATATAATTATAACGCGCCGAATTCGAATCCGAAGCAGGCATATATACGCACAATAAGGCACTGCAGCTGCGACGCCCGGGACGTCGACCCTGGCTCTTGACAAAGGGGCCTTCGAATCCCAGCGGAAAGCCTGCGCGATAATTCAAAAGCGCACGCAACAATGTTAGACAAAACTAAAGCCTAAGAGTATTAATATTCAGATTTAAATTAAAGAGCAATGCCAGTTCGGACCCCGCCAAGAACGAAAGTGGTAAATTCGCGGGTTGCCGAAGCCGATTCGACGCGCAGATCGTACTGCGCAGCCGCGTGATCATGATCATGAGGACCGAATTCGACGACTTCACACTTTGATTCGGCGGAAACTGTATATATCTCTTGCAATCGCACCGCAGAGTCGGCGACAAATTGAAGCAGTGCGCGGCGGCCTCCCTTCGGAAGCGGAGGGATTTCTACGCGGTACTGATGGTAAGTCTCTAGTGAAAATGACGAGCTCTTACATTAGTCAATTTACTGAATTTGATTGTTTGCGAGTCGGGAATAGAAGCGTCGAGCGCCTCGATCCTCTGGCTCCTGTTATTTACAATATAAATCCTGACTGACTTGAGTGCCTGCGTGCAGTTATGTGATGAGCGAATTTGAATGCCTTCGCAATCGGACACTTCAACGCGCTCAGATATCGCTATAATAATTACCGGAAGATTGCTGCCTTTTATCGTAACGAAATCCGTGCTGCCCGTCTGTACAAGCGTGGAGAGATCAGGCTTTCTTAAGAAAACATTCCAAAGACTTATAATATGAATTAGGTTTGAGTGCACTCGCCTCTGCAGGCACAGAGAGGACAGGTTCACTGAGCGTTATCCGGTCCGCTCGAGTTCCGTCCTGTATGCACATGCGGGTTCTCTCGTTACTGATCATGAATGCATACGACTATATATATATATATATCCATTCGAATTCTAAATTTTGATTGATTGACTCTATGTCACAGTGTGATCTAGTCTGAAAAGCACCGGATCTGTTGTCGTGGAGATGCTACCTGAAGCGATATTATACTGTCGACGTCCACCGAGCATTGTCAATATCGATCCAAACAAGTTGAGTTATAAGCACGGATCCGGACACACAGATTTGCCATCAATGATCACTTGGACGATTATGAGCTGGGTTGTGGTGGCATTGATATTCAAATTCCCTCCAGTTGCAGGCTGTTGACTTGCACGATTAGTGTCTCTCGCAGCGGGCCGGGCGTCTTCTTTATCACGCACGGGACTCGCGCCAGGCCTAGGTGTAGGCTCCATGTGCATGCTGGGAGACGGCGATGGGCTTGGGCTGGGGCTTGCGTGTGGACTCGCGACCGGAGACGGGGTGGAAGTTGGCAGCGAGCTCGTGGTGGGATCTGGAGAGCTCGCGGGGCTGGGGGAAGGCGCAGGGCTGGCCACAGGGCTCGCGATCGGGTTGCCAATGGGACTGGGGCTGGGGATGCCGCTGGGGGATGGCGTTGGGGTCTGCATTCCGAATATTAGCAAGAAAATTGCATTCTGCTTTCTTCATTTACTCTTAGATGGCTTGCAAGAACGTTAATTATCCGCGAACGTTAACGCATGTGATATAGATGCATGAACGATGATGCATATGTATGTATAAAATATTAATTGAGCTTCAGCTTCGTTAACGTTGCGGGTATTTCTATTCAGAAACGCCGCTTAAAGCTGAAGTGTAGCTGCAGGGGCTGGGGCCGAGCTCGCGTGCGCACCGGACAGCAACCGCTGCCGATCAACGCGCTGCTTCCATCTTGGAGCCGAACCGTCCAATCGAATTCCTGATCCTGTTTGCCGTCTGCGTTTTTAAGAAAAAGTGCGTTGCCGGACATCGAGAAGGACGTCCCCGAATAAGAGAAGAAGCCGATAGGAGCGACTGCGACTGCCGTGATTCCCATTGCTGCATTCGAGATACGAATACTGTTGGACGTGGAGACGCTGACGCCCCACGTGTAGTGCGAGGGATTGCTGGGTGGAGCCACGTTTTTTTGTTGGACAATCTGCATGCTGTGATAATGAGACGGACGTCGACCCGCGGCGCCTGTTTGAATGCAATCGAACGAACCGCGAAAAAGCCCCTGCCGCCGTCAATGTGCATATGCATATTGGGCCCAAGGTTGAAGGTATATGGCGCATAAGGGCCCATCACTCCAGCCCGAGGGTTGCCGTTTGCGTCCAAGTCGTATACAGTGAAGGTGGCGTTCTCCGGATAGGACATGTCGTACAATTGGGCTCCTGGCGGCGGGTCGTCCTCGAGATGGCTAGGTTTGCCGCAGATTTGCGTCGCGTTGAAATATTGCAGCCGGTTGCCTGCCAATTGCAATAATAAACAAACATGGACATGAATGCGCATGCGAATGCGTTGTCTTTATTTTGCGGACGATTTTTGGAGCGACGTGCACTCACTTGTGTCGCAGGTGCTAAGTGCCACGCCAGCATAATAGTACCAGGTCTCTCCGTTGCTGTATCGTGCGGGAAGCGTTCCGGCCTCCCAACACAACGAGGTGTTCTTCACCGACACCACCTGAAACGGCTGCGTGCTGAGACATGACTGAGCAGCGGCGGGTGCTGCTATGCTCAAGAGGCTCGCGACGGCCGCCGCAACGAAGAAAGATGCGCATACGTATACGGCGCTCGAGCTCGCGCCAGCGTGCCTGCACATGCCTCGCGGCCGCAGCGTGCTAATGATCAGGGCACATGCCATACCGGTTGCGCATGAGAAGCTCAAGCTCTCTAAAAGCTTGCAATTGGATTCAAGGGATCGACGTCGACGTCGAAGTCACTGAGTCCGACGCTTGAACTTCGGAAGACAGTCGACGTCGCGATCGGACGTCCTGGGTCCTGGGCCGGAGTACTAGTCCTAGGCCTGGCCCGCCTGGGCCTCCTGGCTACAATTTAACTTACTAGTAAAAACACTTGAAATGTGCACGTGAGCAGGACGTCGACTGTACGTATATACACGTACACCGTACTACTCATGCGCCAGTAATTAATTATAATGCGTTTTTGGACCCGGACCCCTCGTATGGCTATTAATGCGGCACCGAATTAATGCGTCTTGCAGCTTTTTGGCTGCGGTAGGGGGGTACGTACAGCAGTTTCTTAGCTGCATATAGCGTTTCGATATTAATGCTGTCCCAAATTAATGCGTTTTGCCAGCGGAAAACGCATTAATTTGGGACCGCATTACTTCAGTGCGCGCATTACTTAAGTGTTACACCGTGTAACACTTCAGTAAGTTAAGTAAGTAACACGGTAGTGCAGAGTCGACCGTCGGACGTCATGATCACTGCCAGGCTGCATCATTCTGCATGCGCAGATCTAGACTCACTGCAGAGTCACTGCAGACTGCACTGCGGCATGCGCAGTCTGGCAGAGTCTGCACACTGCGGCAGTCACTGAGTGCAAGTTGTGCAATTGCAACCGTCGAACTTCCGAGTTCGGAACTTCGGAACTACTCAGTTCTAGTCGCGACGTATCACTCAGCAGCTAGTTCTCACTGATCATGACTCGATCACTGCCGCAGTGCTAATCGATATATTTTTTTCAGGATAGCCCTATCTAGGCCTAGGGCAGTGGTTTTATTCAAAATGATTATCAGTTCAGGTGTGAAGTGTCGCAGTGTGCACTGTGCACTGCAGCGCGCGCTAGCTATACCTGGCACTGCGGCAGGCAGACTGAGGCAGTGGCAGCTGCCGCTGAGCTGCGGCGGGGCCGGGCATCATGGCATGCGCATGCGCACAGTCCGGATCCGACGCCGTGACGGCCGCGGTCTGTGACTCTGTGACTAGTACTCTGTACATCATCATGGCATGACATGTGTGACGCACAGTGCCACAGTCAAGTGCACGCGCAGTGCACGTGACGCCCACAGCGGCCCGCTAGCGCTGTGACGGCCGCGGTCACCCGGTGACCGCAGCTGACCGGTACCCGCCGCTACCCGGCGGTCCCGGCGGCCCGGCCTGACCGTCGGACCGCTGCGCGCATGCTGAGTCATCATTGCTGACGTCGACGGACTTGGGTCCCGGACTCCTGGGATGATCATGATGTGTCAAGGATTCAATCACCCCCGAAAAAAAGGTCCGCTTCTTTGAAATTATTTACAAAAAGCCTTGAAGAGTCAATGAAGACTTGAAGTCCGCTTGGACCGCTTCGAATTCTTTGGACCGCTTCTTAAAAAACAAATCGATCGGATTCGATCCGCTTCTGATAAAAAAGGCTCCGCTTCTTGTGAAAAAAAGGGTCCGCTTCTTGTGAAAAAAAGGGTCCGCTTCTTGTGAAAAAAAGGTCCTTCTACGTATACGTGTGACCCGACTCCCGACTCCGGCTCCCGACTCCGGTCCCGAGACTCCCGACCGTCGGACTCCCGAATCCCGATCGCGATGCCTCGGATCACGAGTCGGATGGCGAGTCCCGGGCCCCCGGTCCCCGGGTCCCGACTCCCGACTCGAGTCCCGAGCCGCCCGACAAACGCTCCCGGAGTCCGCTTCTCAACAAAATTGATATCGATGCTAAAACTTGAGTGATGGCTAGGGCACTGGCCAGCCAGGTCTCCCTTTGGCCAGCGGGCCAGCCCAAGCCGACGAAGCCTTGCCAGCGGCCCGGGGCTGGCCGCCAGCTTCCAGCCTGGCAGCCAAAACTTGGCCGGCCAGCTGGCAACCAGCCTCCAGCTACGAGCCAAAGACTCGGCTAGGTCAGCTGGCCAGCCGACCAGCCGCAGAGCCCCCGTTGTTAAATGAACTTGGTGTCTTAGAAACGATTTTATAACTGTTTTATTGTGCACAGTAAGAGAATGAGCAGTTGATCTAATCAAGCCACCCCCTCAAGCCCCACTCCTAGCCTGGAGCCGACCCCCCAGCCAGTGTCGCCGACCGGCTGGCCGCCCGATAAAGCCGAAAAAGTCTGGCCCGGCTGGTCAACAAATCGGGCGGCTGGGCCAGCCTGAAGTAAAAGTCCGAAACCAGCCAGCCAGCTGTTCGGCCGGGCCGCTGGCCAGTGCCCTAGTGATGGCCGAGCAAGGCCGCGGCCATTCCGGGACCCGAGTCCGTCGCCGCGGACCGTCGGACATTCCCGGACTCGGACGGAGTATACGTACTAGTGCTGTCGTCAGTAGTGATGTCGTCAGTCAGTCCCCCGGCTGACCCAGTCCGTCAGCCCCCCTGACTGTGACTGAATCAGTCAACCCGAGGTTCAGTCAGGCTACCGTGCAAAAGCCGGAAAAAATGACCAGGAAATTGGCAGGAATTGACCCAAGCGCGATCTATCTACTTCATTCAAGTTGCTAAGCATCACTGAGTCAGGCCAGGGCCGCCAGGCACGTTATGCGAGCAGAGAGGACGAGAAAAGGAGATTCGGCCCCCGCCAGGCGCACGTCAGACTCCATTAGCCTCTTACCATGCACATGGGCGGTTTCTTGAAGATTTCGACGACAGAAGATCATTTTTTGGTCGACCCACGTCAGCTTTAGATGGAAAAAGCCCGCAGGGGGGCACGCTCCCAGCAGGGTGTTGTATGGGACTGAGAAAACGTCAGTCAGCCAAAAGCTGACCCAGTGAGGTCAGTCAGACCCTCTGACTGTGACTGTCAGTGACTGACGACAGCCCTAGTCGTCAGTCAGTCCCCCGGCTGACCCAGTCCGTCAGCCCCCCTGACTGTGACTGAATCAGTCAACCCGAGGTTCAGTCAGGCTACCGTGCAAAAGCCGTGAAAAATGACCAGGAAATTGGGAGGAATTCACCCAAGCGCGATCTATCTACTTCATTCTGAGTTGCCAAGCATCAGGCCAAGGCCAGGCACGAGAAAAGGAGATTCGGCCCGGGGCCCTAGCCAGGCGCACGTCAGACTCCATATGCATTAGCCTCTTACCATGCACATGGGCGGTTTCTTGAAGATTTCAACGACAGAAGATTATTTTTTGGTCGACCCACGTCAGCTCTAGATGGAAAAAGCCCACTGGGCCACAGGGGGGCACGCTCCCAGCAGGGTGTTGTATGGGACTGAGAAAACGTCAGTCAGCCAAAAGCTGACCCAGTGAGGTCAGTCAGACCCTCTGACTGTGACTGTCAGTGACTGACGACAGCCCTAATACGTACTAGTAGTCGGCCTTGGGGAAAGGAGAGGCCCTTAGGTCTGTGCCTGTATTGTGGCGAACTTCAAACTGAGATTATAGACAAAATTTGTATACCGAGCCTAACCGAGGTACCCATTTTCGACCCTAGGGAGCACGATGGCGGCGTTACTTTTCAAATGTGATACCTCTAAAGGGCACTAACAGCACGTCGAGAAGCATGGAAAAGCATTTTCCCTGAAAAACATAGAAAGCGTAAATCACATTGGCCTTCCAAGTCGAATTTGAATATTTAGTAATTAAAGAGACCACGCCTCGTTCGCTGGTAAATAATTTCCAAATTAACGAAGCGCCACATGGCTGCCCAGCAAATTTGTATGAGACAGGGTCGTTGTGTGCCACGATGTGGGATATAAGTTGAGTTGAAGTATTAGTTCAAAGAAAATCAAAATTGCAAGGGGGGAAGGGGACCCCCTTGCTTCCCGTTCCCTTGCTTCAGCCAAAATTTTTCTATGAGGCCGTTTGCGAGGTCCAGTATGCAACAAAAATGTTCCGTTATTCGCGATCCGATTGGCTCGGTGGACCGGTCAGCTTTCGAGCTCGCGAGAGCTCTCTCGAACTCGCGAGAAGTGGTTTTCGAGGGGAAAACCAACTTCTCTCTCACTCCGGTCTTCGAATTCCTTGCGCGGTTCTGCATGGAACCAGTTCTCCTGAGCTGTCTCCTCTAGATTTCGGCTTCCTCGCAGTGCGTCGCGTACGCCTTGCTCTTCGTTGCGCGGTTCTGCATGGAACCACTTCTCTCTAGCTGTCTCCTCTAGATTTCCGCTTCCTCGCAGCTGCAGTGCGCCGCGTACGCCGCACGGTACCCGTGCCGCCTGGACTACTTTTCAGTGCATCGAGCTGGCACCGCATGCGCGCATGCGCAGCACCGGCTGCGCACGGCACCCGGCCAGCAGACCAGTTCGCGTGTTGCGCACGACGTGCCGCTTGTCTGCTCAGTCGGCGCCCGTTTCACGTGCGTGTGCTGCGCATGCAGCCGCACTCACGCATCCCTCAGCCTGACACCAAGAGGAGCGAGCGAAGCTGACGCCGGCGCAGCCGCGAGGACCTCGAGCACAAGTGCAACGCCTCGAACCTGGTGCGACCGCCGAGCGGCCTCCGTCTCTGAAGTCAGCATCATCTGAACCATCCGCAGCTCCCCTTCGCGATGGAGGTGGCTAATTATATAACAGTGACTTCCGCTGCTATGTGATGTCGCGGCCGGCTTCGGGACCGCCTCTGGCGGTTGGGGGGCTCGTCGTTGCCTCCGCCGAAGACGCCTCCTGGCTCGGCCTCGCGCGCGGCCGGCTTTATGCGCACGCCGATGCGTTTGTGCTCCCGCCGGACGGATACCGGCACGCCGCGTCCACCTCGCCGTCTGGAGCGGCCCCCGACGTCGCCGGTCTCGTGTCCGTGCTCGGAGCGGCTGAGAGGCCGCTGCTCATCGTCGTCCGCGAGCTCCCCGACCGGGCTGGCTTCCCCCCCATCCGCGAGCAAGCCGTCGCCTTCGCTTTAGCGACCGTCGAAGCACTCGCGGCTGCGCGGCAGGATCGCTTCGTCGTTCGCTTTGTCGGGTGCGCGAAGATTCATTCAAGTGGACCGCCCATAGCTCACCTCTGTTCATGATTGCCACGGCAGGCCGGCGATCGAGGACCTCCACATGGGAGTCCTCAAGCGCCTCCGTGACGCCGGCCTCGCGGATATCGAAATTCAAGACCTTGTCTACCAGATGCGCAGCGGGAGCGAGCAGCGCGCCAGCCGCGTGGCTCTCCGGGCGCTCGAGGCGGCGGGCCGCCTCGCCATGCTCTTGCAAGACGGCTCTCTTCAGGACCGGCGCCGCTGGCAGCCCCTCACCCCCATGGTCGACTTGCGCCCCGACCCCCTCCAGAAGGCCTGGATCGCCTATGTTTACGGCGAGCCCTCTACAGACAGCACCATTATCTTTTAGCCAGCTGTTCAGGGTTAGCGGTAGGCCGTACGAACACAGTTGATGAATCTGGCCTTTCATTGAGGCTTTTCTTTATTCGGTTTGATCGCGCAGCGTTTTTCCGCTCCAGAACATTCGGTTTGATCGCAGCGTCTGCTTATCGGGCCTTTCCTATTTTTATCTGCTTGTTTATCTTTACACTTCAACCTGCCCCGCGCACTGCGCCGGGGTCGATCTAGATCTGCCCCGTGCATGTTTTAGATCCCGATTCCCCCCTTGCACCCCCGGCGCGAGAATCGCGGCCGGGCCCCTAGTTAACAATTTAAACAGAGCCTTATTACTGGCCGCCCGCATCATGTACCCTTGCGGCACAAATCCGTACCCTCTCAATTGAGCGTCTACCCTTGCCGAGTGGCCCCCCTATTTCTCTTAAGCTTCCCCCTCCCCTGCATAACCGCGCGCGGTTGCGTGCCCCTGGTAAAAAAAGAGCGGCCGCCTTCACGCCTTGACCGTTTTTTAGGCTTGACGCCCCTCAACCCCAAGCTTAAGGCCACTCCTGCTCCGCAGGGACTCGCTGTACGTACTACGGAGTCTACGGTACTACTGTAGGATTGCTTTTTTAGCCGATGTTTTAAATTGCCGTTTATTGCCGAGGCCCGACTCCCGAGAGGCCAAATTCGGCAGTTTAGAGTTACGGCAATTCTCAGGGGGTAGGGCTAAACGGCCGCTTCTGTACTACGGACCAGTCTACGGTATGGCGCGCGCGGCATTGGCGCCATAGAAGAAATCCAGAATTTCGGCAATTTATCGCCACGGCAATTCCGGTTCTGGTCGAATTCGGCAATTTTAACTACGAGGCAATTTACTCATCCCTACAGTCTAGTAGTACGAGTCGGACGCGGAGTCCGCGGCGCCGGCGTCCGAGTCAGTGGAGCCCGGCGCCGCCGCGCCGGCGGCGGCTGCCCGCGCCGCCCCGCGGCGCGGCCGTATATTGCCGAGGGCCCGAGCCTCCCTCTGGTGAAACCACGGGAATTTAGATGTCTCAGAGTCTGCATTCTGAAATCGACAGTATAATAGCTTAGGCGATGTTCTTATCCTTCTTTCTAGATCTAACGTTTAGAACTGTTCTGTGAGGTGCAGGGGTGCCCTTCTCTGCCTTCTTCTATGGGGCGTTATTTATAATACTCTAATCGTTATTATAATATTATATAACGTTAGTGTAATATTATAATAAAAGAGCGGATTTTGGCCTAATCTGTAATCCCATCACTGGCCCGAGGGCCGAGGCCCCAGAGGCCGAACTCGCCGAGTCGCCGAGTCGGCAATATGAACTTAACTACTAGGCTTAGTAGGCTTAGTTACTAAGTGACTAAGTTAAGCCACGGCATGTCCCGGCAATTTCTCACTGAGTCAGGGGGTTGGGCTATTATCATATTAGTATGATAGAAGAAATCCAGATCTAGAGTTTCGGCCGGCGCCGGGCAATTTCTTAATATTGCCACGTGCACGGCAATATCTTCCGGTCCGGTTTTAATTGGTCAAATTCGGCAATTAAATTACTAAGTTACGCAGCAATGTTTAATCATTCCTTAAGCTTCTGTATGTCAGTATACGTACAGACTCTGCGCCAGGCTCGAGCTCGCCGCCAGTTACCGGGGTACCGTACATTGGCGTACAGCACTTTCAAGTAATGCGCGCACTTAACTGATGCGCCCCCCCAATTAATGCGTTTTCCGCTGGCGCATTATAAATTAATAAGAGAACGCTAAGAAACCGCATGGAGTCAGTACCCTCCAGGTCTTCATGCAGACGAGAAAGCGTTAAAAAACGCATCAATATCTAGCGCAGTAATGAAGTATTTTCCGGCAATGCTGGCATGCAGTGGCATCCTGCTCAGGGACCAGCTGGCACAGCCTGGCAGGCTGCTGCCAGCCTGCTGGCCCAGTCGCAGCCTGCTGCTGATTCCTGCACTGCGGCATACTAGCTACCCGGTATATAGATACAGGCTCATACAGCCAACTGCAATGATGCAGGCCTGCGCATGCAAGTTCGCAGTGCAACTTTCGAAGTTCGCACGCGCATCGCGCATTGCGCATACGCTGCTAATGATGTGCATGCATGATCGCGCTGTATTGTAGTTTATTTGTAAAGGGGAAGTCAGGGGATCCAGAACACCGCGCCGACGTGCTAATTATAATGCGAATCCGTGCTATAAATAGCTAAATCCAGTCCGAGTCCTGAAGCTTCCGGGGGAGGAAAACCTCGCTCAGGTACTGGAACCCGAAGCTGCAGAGAATGAGGTACGTACGAGAGTGAGACAGGGGAACGAGAGGGTAAGAGAAGGGGAGGGGTGTGCCGCATCTTAAATTCAGCGGATGACCACTGGCCGGATTTACATACGGGGCATGACTATATTGTTCTACAATAAGACACCTTTCTGAATTTGCCTTTAGCTGATCTTAAAGGATTATTACTTGGTTCCAGAATTAACGTTCCACACAGTTATGGAAGAAATAAAGGTTTTCAACGTAAAGATTCGGCACCTGGAGAGGGCCTGGATTTCCGCTTTCTCTCGCCGCTGGACCATCAGCTGCGCACATTCGAAGCGGTAAGAATAAGAGGAGGGGGGAAGAAGCTCGAAGGGGGTACGGGACGGGCGGTGCCGCGCGCGAGTTCATCGCTAAATATAATTGGTTGGGTAGCCTAGGGAGGCAGGGCGGGGCAGCATGTCGGGGGCCGGGCGCGCGTGGCGCCGCGCCCACCTCCTCCACCTCCTCCACCACCCTCTCTCCCCCTCCACCCCCCCACCCCCCTCCCCTGAAGCGGGGGTACGGGCAGACCTGGAGCTCGCGGTGCCACTCGGGGTTCTTCTTGATGAAGTCCTCCTCCAGCAGCTCCTTCCCCGTCTTCACGTCCTGCGAACGAAGAGTTGAGGGGGGGGGGGGGGGGTGTTGGGGGGGGGGGGGGGGGGAGCAGGCGGGATTCGGTCGATCTGAGAATCTTAGACATTAACGGGCGGCCGGCAACCAAAACTCCAGTCCGTCAACTAAAACTCCAGTCCGTTAAATATTACTACGCTGTTCATCCGATATTAGATGTAGCCAGCAACTTAAACTCCAAAACTCCAGTCCGTTATCAGATCAATACTACTACGCTGTTCATCCGCTATTACTGCCGGCCGGATCGCTCGCCTTTTCGGTCATGGCGATGCGGCACTGCTTCGGGACGCTGTACCGCTCCAGGTCCGAGGGCCTGTGGGGGTACGAGCATCAAAATATTTCAAGAGGAGCTGGGAGTTCTACGGTGGAGCTCTAAGATGGCGCGGGGGGGGGAAGGAGGAGGAAGTAGAGGGGGGGTACCGGACGCCCAGCCACTTGATGTCGGGGGTAGTCAGATTCGCGCTGTCGTACGCCATCGCCTTCGAGCCCGACATGTACACCGACAGGATCTAAAAATACAAGGCTCAGAGAGGGGTACGTGGGCATTTTTGTTGGAGGGGGTACGCTTTATACCTTGAGCCCGTACGGGTCCGAGTCGACGAGGCCGAGGATGGGGATGTTCAGCGTGTCACGGAGCTGCGGGCGGGGGGGGGACAGGGCTCAAGGGGGGTACGGGAGTCGAAACGAGGGGGGAGGGGGCAGGGGTACGCCGCGCCTTCCTGAGGAAGAGCCGCGTGGCTACGTCGGGCTGGCCCTTGGCCGTGATGATGATGCAGGGGTACTGCGCGCGACCCGGTCGTCGGACGGTGGGGAGGGGTACGCGGTCCATTTCCGTCGGGCGGGGCGGGGACCTTGTTGTAGAAGCGGTCCTCGGCAAGTCGCATGAAGGCGGCTGTGGGCGGGGCGGGGCGGGGCGGGGCGATCAGACGAGGCGGTCTGAGGCGTGTGGGGCGGGGGGCTGAGCGCAGGGCGACCCCGCCAAGAGAGGGATGGGCCCCGGCCCGGAGCCGCACACCCGGCCCAGAAGAACCCTCTTCCATCCATGGCCGAGGGCCCTCTCGAGACGCCGAGGGAGGGCCTCGAGAGACGCGGCCCCTCGCTAAGGGCTCGGCGGGATCCCCGCGTGCTGTCCTCCCCCCTTCTCGACGAGGAACTAGGAGTAGAGCCCGCTATCAACTTCCCGCTGGAAATCCGTGGATGCCCCCGGCCGGGCGAGCCCCCGGCCCTCTCGACGAGCCTCACAAGAACAGCCCTGCTACAGTGTCCTCCTAAGAGAAATAGACGACCGGGCCAAAACGCGGGCCCGCACATCTCGATGAACTAGAGCCCCTTAGGAAGCCCCCTAGGAAGCCCCCTACGAGAGCTCTCTCTCCCGCATACCGCACCATCCTTCTCGACGAGGAGGATGAACTTGGCGTCGGGCGCAGCGATGTCCGTGATCTTGTCGATGTACGGCGGGATCGCTGCGCGGGGAGGGGAGAGGGGGGGGGGGGGGGGGGGGGGAGGGGAGGAGGGGGATTCAGATTAGATCAGATCGGATCGGATGGGATCGGATCGGATCGGATGGGATCGGATCGGATGGGATGGGATCGGGGCTGCAGGAGGATGGAGTGGCGAGGGGAGGGGCGGGGGCCGCTTAGCGGCTTAGCGGGGCGGAGCAGGGGGGGCGGAGCGGCGGAGCTCAAAGGAAAGAAAGGGGGAGGGGGGAGATGGGCGAAGGGAGGGGGGGGGGGGGGGGGGGGGAAGAAGGGGAAAGTCCGCACCCTTCCCCCCCGTGCCCATCTTCGTCCCGTCGATGAGGTCCCCTGGGGTACGTGCGGCTTCAGCCGGAGGGACACGGGATTCCAGGGCGTGGGGGATGGAGGGCAAAGAGGGTACCGTCGTCGCGGAACGTGATGCGCCCAACGACGATGCCCTTGTCCGAGGCGACGACTGCGCGTACCCCCTCTTGAGGGGTGGGGTACACCGGGTGGAGGCGCGGCGCCGCTCGCACCGTTCAGGCTCGTGCGCGTGCTGCGCGGCGGGCGGGGCACGCGGTCAGGCCCCCGTACCCCCCTTCGCGCCCCGTACCCTCCGCGCACCTTCCCACCATACAGGCGACGTCGTTGAGCACATCGTCGGACTCCTCCTGCCGCTGGAAGAGGCTGCGGAGGGGGGTACGACGTTCGCGGGCGAACAAAGGAGGGGGTACGCCGCGCGGCTTCGCGCGCACTTGACGTCCGTGTAGAAGAGGTCACGCTTCGTGACGTGAATCTTCTTGGAGCAGAGCTCGTAGATCAGCTGCATAACACGCGTCGTGATCGCTGTTTTCCTTCGGCGCCGTTGTCAGGCGGGCGGGCAGGGCGCGCGGGGCGGCGAGGCGCAGGGGCGGGGCGGGGCGGCGAGGCGCAGTGGCGTACCTGACCGACGACGCGTTCGCAAAGGCGCGCGTCGTGATTGCGTTCTTGAGCACGATTCGATCCAGCTCGGGCACATAGAGGTGGTTGCTGCGGACGGGCCGCGCATCGGAGCCCGTCCCGCGGCCCCGCGGCGCATCCGCCGCCGCGGCTCTCACCTCGAGCTTTTGCTGGGAACCGTGTACGAGAAGCCTTCTCCAGCCAGGATGGACCGCACCGTCTGCGGGTCGGATTTGATCTCGGGGCCGGGCGGCGGCGGCGGCCGCGCGGGCGGCGCGGAGCGCTCGCCTGCATGACGATCTTCTCTATCTCCGCCGAAACGTCTTCCTCCACCATGTCTCGCACCTGCGCCGCGTTCGAATGCGTACGGCGCTGCGCACGGCCAACGCATGGCCGACCTCCTTCAGCACGTTCTCGTAGCCGAGCTCGGCCGCGCTCGTCGCTTTCCGCTTGGGAGCCTTCTTCATCTCCTCGCCGAGCCTCGTCACGCCCTGGCGGAGCGCGTCAGCGCGCCGCCGCCTCGTTCAAGCGCAGGCGAACCCTCAGGACCGCCTCCGGGTCCTTGATCTTCTTCTTCTGCTCGGCGATCATCGCTTTGTCCTTCTTGCTCGACATCCTGCAGCGGCCGCTGCCCGCGCGTACGCGCCGGCGAGGACTTGACCTACGCTGCATCAGCGGCGGGGCGCAGGGCGCGAGGCGGTGCGTAGAGCGGGTGCTGTCCACCTGAAGGTGCTGGAAACGAGCGAGGTGCGGCGCCGGGCGGGTGGAGGTCTTCGCGCCGCGCTTGGTGAATCGCGTAGCCCCCCTGGCTGGTCCCAGGTCCCGCGCTGGATGGCGGAAGGCCAGCAGAGCAGTGCGATGGCGTCCGAGGGCATCGAGACGCTCGACTATGTTGACATCGATGCGGAGCTGGACGCGCACTTCACGGAGTCGCCCGAGCGCGTCCGCGCCACAACGCGCACATCGCTGCACGTGGACGAGTACATGATCGACTTCCTCCAGGCAGCCATAGGTGCGGCGGGCTTGGGGGGGCCGTGTCCAACGCCCCATGCTCAAACTCCACGGCGTTGCGCAGCCTCGGTCGACGAGGAGACGAAGCAGGTCGTGCAGGAAGCGGAGAGCCGAGAGATCGACGAGGCGACGGAGCTCTTCCGCCACGCCGCGAGCCTGAGGATCATCCACGGCGAGGAGGTCGACGCGCTCGTCCCGCCGCCCGAGCGGAAGGACGCCGACGAGGACCTGCCGACGCCCGTGCCGGGGCTCCCGGACACGCTCGAGAACGCGCAGTGGCTCGCGGGAGCGCTGGAGAACGCCGCGCAGGAGGCGGCCGACCCCGCAGCGGCGCGCAAGCGGCGGGTGAAGGGTGCGCCCCCGCGGCCGCCGCGCGCTGGATTTCCGCTGAAATTCGATCCAGCGGTCCAGTCGCGCTTCATGCAGACGTTCCCAAAGCCGCCGGGCGCCGTTTCCGTCCCGCAGCAGCAGCCGCGCGCCTCCGCCGCCTCCGCCTCCGCCGCGGCCGCCAAGCCGCCCGCGGGTCCGCCCAAGAGCGCTTCGGCGGGCGCATTGGGCGCGGGGAGGACTCGCGCCGGGACGCAGGGCTCCGGCGGGGCGGCCGCCGCCGCGCCAAGCCCCCGGTCCTCCACAGCCGCTCCCGCCCCGCGCCCTTCCTCCTCGTCCTCCGCCGCCGCGGCCGCCGCGCCGAGCCCCGCGCGTCGGTATCCCCGCGACCGCCGCTCCAAAACCGCACAGCGGTGCAAAGGTGCGACTCGCGCCGCCCCGCGGGCCTTCGCCCTTCGCACTTGAGCCGGCCGCGCAGCCCCGCCCGGCCCTGCGAAACCCGTCCCCACGCGCACCGGCGGCGGCGCCGCCGCCGCCGCTGCTGCTGCGCCCGCGCCGCCGCCGCCTCCCGCCTCCGTCTCTGCCTCCGCCTCCTCCGCCCTTCCCCTCTCCCGCCCACCTCCGCCCGCTCTGCTACCCCCCGGGCTCCGCCGCCGCCGCCCCCCACGCCGCCCACTGCCGGCCCCGGCCATCCACGCCCACCAGCGTACCCTCCTCGTCCCCGTCCCCCACCCCCGCCCCCTTCAACGCCGCCCCGAACGACGTACCCCCCGCCCGGCGCACCTCCGCCGCTTCATCCCCCGCCACCTCTCGCTCCTCGTCCCCTGCGTCCCAGCGTACCACGGCCCCCTCCCAGCCCCCCGCCCCCTCCTCCAAGCGCGACGCACAGAAGGTGCGCGCCTCGCCCGGACGAATCCTCCCGCGCGGGTTCGAGCCCGCGCCGCAGAGTCAGGGCGAGGCGCCTCTCGCGCGGGGCGAGGCGCTCGCCTGGGTACACATCGACTCGCGACTCGAGGCCGCGACGAAGGTGCGATTGATTCCGGGGGTACGCGTTGCGCGTACCCCTGAGCCGGCTCAGGCGATGGTGGCTCGCCTGTCTGAGCGCCTGCCCGCTCACTTGAGGGCCGGCGACGAGCGCCGGCGGCGGCGAGCGGCCGCCGCCGGAGAGGCCCCCCCCCCCTCCAGGGCCGACGCTTTCGCCGCAGCCATGGCCGAGCCGGTGCGCGCGCGAACGAAGTGACGGGCTTCCCTCGTCCCTCCGCTGATAATATTGATGCCAACAGGGAATCGAACCCGGCCTCAAGAGGCTGCTCCACGCCGCGAGGAGGGCGGCCGAGGCCGGGCCCCCGCCCTCCGCCGCCGCCCGCCGGCGCAGCTCCGCGGCGGCCGCCGCCGCCGAGGACACCCCGCTCTCGATCGTGCAGGCCGAGATCCGCCGCGTGCGCGTACCCCCAAAGATTGTTTTTTTTTCATTCGCGCCCCTGACCTCGCACCCCCTCTGGCTTTGGCTCAGTACCATGACCTCGCTGCGGCGCTCCGTGCGCGGGGCGGGAATATGGGCGCGAGGTGCGACCCCCGCCCGCCCCACAGCCCTCCCTGCCCCAGCCGATACCCCTCGCCCCTCGCCCCTCCCGGCCCCTCTCCAGGATGGCCGACGCGATGGGACGCCTCGCCCCCCCCGGTGACCCCGACGAGGACCTGCCCCTCCACGTGCGCCGTACCCCTCCCGGGGCCCCTTCCTCTCTTCCCCCCCCCCCCCCCCCCCTCCCCCTTCTTACCTTAGCGCAGGATCGGAGGGCACGGGCGGTCCGGGCGGCAGAGCGCTCAGCGGCGCGGGAGGCGGAGGACGCTGGCCGGCCCCTCTTTGAGGCGGCGGCGCTGTAGCCCTGGTAGATGGGGTCGAATTTCCGTCGAAATCGATATCGTTGGACTATAGCGATGCCGTACCGTACCTGCCGTACTGCGGTACCGGTAGACGGCGGTACTACGGTAGTACGTACTAGCGCTTGGCAACATGTTGGCAGTGCTTGGCAGTGGTACTACCTTGTGGCACTATAATACCGCGCCCACTGAATTACCGCGGTACCAAATTACTGCGCCGAGAATTTGTTAAAACGCGGTAATTTGGTACCGGGCGCGGTAATATGCTGCAGCCAAGTTGCTCCATATAGTACCCCCCACAATTACCGCCCCATACAACTTAATTCAAGCCTCAAATTTTGTAAAACGCGGTAATTTGGTATACGTACCGCGGTATTTTGGCCCTTCGAAAAACATTCGATCCTCGGGCCGGGTAATTATATAATAGGCGGGTGTAGCACTTAATTAATGCGCCAGAAATTAATGCGGTTTATAGGACCCCTTGCATGTATTGATAATAATGCGGCGCCGAATTAATGCGTTTTGAAGCTTTTTGGCTGCAGTAGGGGGGTACATACTATACAGCAGTTTCTTAGCGTTTCGATATTAATGCGGTCCCAAATTAATGCGTTTTGCCAGCGAAAAACGCATTAATTTGAAATTCCGCCGAGGCTCGCGACTCAAGTCGCAACCTCTTTTTCTTAGACTCTTCGGAGATCTAGATAGCTCTTCTGTACTTGGCATCTTTTTTTCGACAAATTGCAGCTCCTTCTAGGCTTGTAGGTCTTGCAGTGACTCTGAACGACCGATAACGATCGGCGATCGCTATCCGGATCCCGGAGTCCAGCGCTAGCGCTAGCCCGGGCCCCGGGCCCGGCAGCAGGCTTCCAGCCGGCGCCTAGGCCTGCCACAATACCAGTGCCTCCCAGTGCTAGTAGTAGGCTGAGACTAGGCTCCTTCTAGGCTATAGCTAGTAGGTCTGCACAACTCTGCACTGAGTCTGCAGTCACATAGTGCCAGTGCCTCTCACTCCACTGCAGCATCCACCCGCGGCCAGTGACCAGAACTTCGGAATCTTCATCAAAATCACTGCGTAAACATGCCGTGCTTTGCGGTGCGTGTCTATATGATCTATGATCCCAGCTGCGCATGCATATGCATGCGCATCTCTCGAGCTCAACGAAACACTGACCGGTCGGAGCACTGTAACAGTCGAAGGGCTGCGCTGGGACGAGGATCACTTACTCCAATGGCAATCAGATCAACACCAAGGCCGAGTGCGGCCGACTTGCGCATGCTGCTTTACAATTAGATTCGCGCCGCCGTGAGCGCACGCGCACCGCTGATACTCCATTTCGCAGTTGTTTCTCGGACACCTACAAGGGTTGGAGTGTTTTTGTGCGTCACCTCTTTTAATGTTCCGAAGTTCTGACCGCGCTCGCGATCGCCCAAGCCATGCGCATGCATGCAAAAATCTAACCAGTAACCGCCGTTGGATTCGGGGTTCAGCATCCTCCTACATCAAACTCAAACCCTTACTGTCTGCAAACCATTCTATTCTTCTTATATATATAATTATCCTTTTGCTCTGTCTTAAACGAGACTAGGTGAGGACCAGTGGAATGGCTTCTGCTTCACAAGCTCGGATTGCTCTGGCTCAGCCCTTGGGAAGGGCCACGAGTCCACCTCCTCGTGAGTTCATCCTCCATACCACATCTGCGATTGCAGGCATAGTTCGGCGTGTCTAGATTCAATGATTTGCTGAAGATGCATATGCGCGTGCGTGCTGCCGGCCGCGGTATCGATATCGATGCCATCTTCCGCCCGCCGCAGTTGCAAGGACGCGGGCGGCAAGTCTTACCGCGCACAGTACGACACCGTTTGCAACGCAGTTCGTATTTTTGCCGCGCTGCAATCCGCTCTGGGCCAAATTAAATTTAAAGCTTAAGAAACACTGAATCCAATCCGGCGCAGGTGACTCAGCTGGACGAGGAGGCTCAGCAGGTGGCCATGGAGCTCGAATTCGACCTCGACCTCGCCGAGGCCGACTCCGAGATCACCGTGCGTCCCTTCAATCTTGATTTCGAATTGATCCGTGTCAAGTTTCGCCTAAGATCGGGCTCGCGCGTCAGATGCTGGATGTCGAGGCCGAATATGCAAATGACGCAGCGGATGCCTAAGTACTAGTAATGGTAGTGGTAACGTTAACGTTTGTGTAGCGGACTGTACTGTAGGCCGTATATACGTACTACGGTAGCAAGTGCCGACGGCAATATTTAATGCCAATTCGCTAATTTAAAAATGACGCCGCGGATTCCGAGATTATATTAATTACCGTGCGCCTCTATAGTTAGCTTCAAATTCGAAAGAAAAGCCCTTTCGAAGAAGCTTAAGCCGCAATGCCCTCTATAGCTTCCGTTATAAAAGGAAAGGAACGATGCTTGACATGTACGTATACAGGCCGTGCACGTGCACGTGGCGTCTCGTTTTTGAAAGTGTCGAAAGTGCATAATTGCAGGGCGTTCAATGATTGCGATTGCACTGCGGCATGTGCAAGGTCCGACAGCGATAATCATTTAATGCACGTCCGACAGCGGAACAGTATGTACGCCAATTTGCAACATATCATTACCCTAGTAGCGTAAGCGATCTATACCGATCGCGAGAAGCAGTTTATCTAGTAGAAGGACCCAGATGTGTACGTCTGCGTATGCCGACCGTCACCAGTCGTCGAAAGAGGCACCTCAACGCTGCCGGGGCCGCTCGGGTTGCCGGTCGCCGAGACGGGCACGATCGCGAAAGCGGAGCCGGGCTGCACGCCGTTCGCCGTGTACAGGTTGGTCTCGGCGCCCGACGCCGGCACCGTGGCGATCTGCTGCCCGTTGCGGAGCACGCCGTACCTGCACGCGCGCAAAGCAGCAGATGCGTCAGCCCCGGCGTGGCACGGGCCCGTGAAAACGGTTTGCTTTCGCGCACTGGAAGACAGAGCCGGAGGCGGCGCCGCGGGGGCGGGTCCACGCGAGGCGGGCGCTCGAGGCGCCGGCCGCCGCCGTCGTCAGCACGATGCCCGAGCCGGGGTCCGACGGGATGCCGGCGTACAGCGGGGCCGACGCCGTGCCGCGCACGCCGCCGGCGCCGATGGGCACGACGCTCAGGTTCGCGACGCCGCCGCGCGGCAGGTCCGAGACGCTCATCGAGGTCTTACCGCCCGAGACGGTGCCGGCGGGGGCGCCGTTCATGAGGACCTGGTAGCTCTCGGGGGCGCCCGAGGCCGGGTGGCTCCACGAGAGGGTGCCCGAGGTGCCGCCCATGAGGCCCGAGTCGACGCCCGTCAGCTGCAGGTTCGAGGGGGCCGACGGGGCGCCGAAGCCCGCGCCGCCGGAGCCCGAGAGCGGGACGTCGAGGCTGCCGGGGCCGCTCGCCTCGCCGGCCGCCGAGAGGGGCACGACCGAGAAGACGGCGCCGGGCTGCACGTTGTTCGCCGTGAAAGTGGCGAGGGCGGAGCTCGACGACGGGACGGTCGCGATCTGCTGGCCGTTGCTGAGGACCGCATACCTGCGGAAATGGAGGTCAGCGAGGGGCGCGTCGCGGGCAGCGCGTTTCGCGGCCGCGAATGGGATTCGCGCGCACTGCGAAATCGGGCCGTAGGCGCCGCCGCGCGGCCGAGTCCACGCGAGGCGGGCGCTCGAGGCGCCGGCCACCGCCGCCGTCAGTGCGATGCCCGAGCCCGCGTCCGACGGGATGCCGGCGACGAGCGGAGCCGATTCCGCGCCGCGCACGCCGCCCGGGCCGACGGGGACGACGCTGAGGGTCGTGATGCCGCCGACCAGGAGGTCGGACACGGCGACCGAGGTCTTGCCGCCCGAGACGGAGCCGGCGGGGGCGCCGTTCATGAGGACCTGGTAGCTCTCGGGGGCGCCCGAGGCCGGGCGGCTCCACGAGAGGGTGCCCGAGGCGCCGCCCATGAGGCCCGCCGAGATGCCCGTCAGCTGCAGGTTCGAGGGCGCGCCAGGGGCGGCGAAGCTGCGTGTTCCGTTGCCAGCGCCATAGCCAGCCGCTGCACCCGCGGCGGCGCCGGCTGCAACCATAGCCACAGGAACAGCGACGCTGCCGGGGCCGCTCGGGTTGCCGGTCGCCGAGAGGGGCACGATCGAGAAGGCGGAGCCGGGCTGCACGCCGTTCGCCGTGAACACGGTGGTCTCGGCGCCCGACGCCGGCACCGTGGCGATCTGCTGCCCGTTGCGGAGCACGCGGTACCTGCACGCGCGCAAAGCAGCAGATGCGTCAGCCCCGGCGTGGCGCGGGCCCGCGAAAACGGTTTCGCGCACTGGAAGACAGAGCCGGAGGCGGCGCCGCGGGGGTGGGTCCACGCAAGGCGGGCGCTCGAGGCGCCGGCCGCCGCCGTCGTCAGCACGATGCCCGAGCCGGGGTCCGACGGGATGCCTGCGTACAGCGGGGCCGACGCCGCGCCGCGCACGCCGCCGGCGCCGATGGGCACGACGCTCAGGTTCGCGACGCCGCCGCGCGGCAGGTCCGAGACGCTCATCGAGGTCTTGCCGCCCGAGACGGAGCCGGCGGGGGCGCCGTTCATGAGGACCTGGTAGCTCTCGGGGGCGCCCAAGGCCGGGTGGCTCCACGAGAGGGTGCCCGAGGTGCCGCCCATGAGGCCCGAGTCGACGCCCGTCAGCTGCAGGTTCGAGGGGGCCGACGGGGCGCCGAAGCCCGCGCCGCCGGAGCCCGAGAGCGGGACGTCGAGGCTGCCGGGGCCGCTCGGGTTGCCGGCTGCCGAGAGGGGCACGACCGAGAAGACGGCGCCGGGCTGCACGTTGTTCGCCGTGAAAGTGGCGAGGGCGGAGCTCGACGACGCGTACGGGACGGTCGCGATCTGCTGGCCGTTGCTGAGGACCGCATACCTGCGGAAATGGAGGTCAGCGAGGGGCGCGTCGCGGGCAGCGCGTTTCGCGGCCGCGAATGGGATTCGCGCGCACTGCGAAATCGGGCCGTAGGCGCCGCCGCGCGGCCGAGTCCACGCGAGGCGGGCGCTCGAGGCGCCGGCCACCGCCGCCGTCAGTGCGATGCCCGAGCTCGAGCCCGCGTCCGACGGGATGCCGGCGACGAGCGGAGCCGATTCCGCGCCGCGCACGCCGCCCGGGCCGACGGGGACGACGCTGAGGGTCGTGATGCCGCCGACCAGGAGGTCGGACACGGTGACCGAGGTCTTGCCGCCCGAGACGGAGCCGGCGGGGGCGCCGTTCATGAGGACCTGGTAGCTCTCGGGGGCGCCCGAGGCCGGGCGGCTCCACGAGAGGGTGCCCGAGGCGCCGCCCATGAGGCCCGCCGAGATGCCCGTCAGCTGCAGGTTCGAGGGCGCGCCAGGGGCGGCGAAGCTGCGTGTTCCGTTGCCAGCGCCATAGCCAGCCGCTGCACCCGCGGCGGCGCCGGCTGCGACCATAGCCACAGGAACAGCGACGCTGCTGGGGCCGCTCGGGTTGCCGGTCGCCGAGAGGGGCACGATCGAGAAGGCGGAGCCGGGCTGCACGCAGTTCGCCGTGAACACGGTGGTCTCGGCGCCCGACGCTGGCACCGGTACCGTGGCGATCTGCTGCCCGTTGCGGAGCACGCCGTACCTGCACGCGCGCAAAGCAGCAGATGCGTCAGCCCCGGCGTGGCGCGGGCCCGTGAAAACGGTTTGGTTTCGCGCACTGGAAGACAGAGCCGGAGGCGGCGCCGCGGGGGCGGGTCCACGCGAGGCGGGCGCTCGAGGCGCCGGCCGCCGCCGTCGTCAGCACGATGCCCGAGCCGGGGTCCGACGGGATGCCTGCGTACAGCGGGGCCGACGCCGTGCCGCGCACGCCGCCGGCGCCGATGGGCACGACGCTCAGGTTCGCGACGCCGTCGCGCGGCAGGTCCGAGACGCTCATCGAGGTCTTGCCGCCCGAGACGGAGCCGGCGGGGGCGCCGTTCATGAGGACCTGGTAGCTCTCGGGGGCGCCCGAGGCCGGGTGGCTCCACGAGAGGGTGCCCGAGGTGCCGCCCATGAGGCCCGAGTCGACGCCCGTCAGCTGCAGGTTCGAGGGGGCCGACGGGGCGCCGAAGCCCGCGCCGCCGGAGCCCGAGAGCGGGACGTCGAGGCTGCCGGGGCCGCTCGCCTCGCCCGCTGCCGAGAGGGGCACGACCGAGAAGACGGCGCCGGGCTGCACGTTGTTCGCCGTGAAAGTGGCGAGGGCGGAGCTCGACGACGCGTACGGGACGGTCGCGATCTGCTGGCCGTTGCTGAGGACCGCATACCTGCGGAAATGGAGGTCAGCGAGGGGCGCGTCGCGGGCAGCGCGTTTCGCGGCCGCGAATGGGATTTGCGCGCACTGCGAAATCGGGCCGTAGGCGCCGCCGCGCGGCCGAGTCCACGCGAGGCGGGCGCTCGAGGCGCCGGCCACCGCCGCCGTCAGTGCGATGCCCGAGCTCGAGCCCGCGTCCGACGGGATGCCGGCGACGAGCGGAGCCGATTCCGCGCCGCGCACGCCGCCCGGGCCGACGGGGACGACGCTGAGGGTCGTGATGCCGCCGACCAGGAGGTCGGACACGGTGACCGAGGTCTTGCCGCCCGAGACGGAGCCGGCGGGGCGCCGTTCATGAGGACCTGGTAGCTCTCGGGGCGCCCGAGGCCGGGCGGCTCCACGAGAGGGTGCCCGAGGCGCCGCCCATGAGGCCCGCCGAGATGCCCGTCAGCTGCAGGTTCGAGGGCGCGCCAGGGGCGGCGAAGCTGCGTGTTCCGTTGCCAGCGCCATAGCCAGCCGCTGCACCCGCGGCGGCGCCGGCTGCGACCATAGCCACAGGAACAGCGACGCTGCTGGGGCCGCTCGGGTTGCCGGTCGCCGAGAGGGGCGCGATCGAGAAGGCGGAGCCGGGCTGCACGCAGTTCGCCGTGAACACGGTGGTCTCGGCGCCCGACGCTGGCACCGGTACCGTGGCGATCTGCTGCCCGTTGCGGAGCACGCCGTACCTGCACGCGCGCAAAGCAGCAGATGCGTCAGCCCCGGCGTGGCGCGGGCCCGTGAAAACGGTTTGGTTTCGCGCACTGGAAGACAGAGCCGGAGGCGGCGCCGCGGGGGCGGGTCCACGCGAGGCGGGCGCTCGAGGCGCCGGCCGCCGCCGTCGTCAGCACGATGCCCGAGCCGGGGTCCGACGGGATGCCTGCGTACAGCGGGGCCGACGCCGTGCCGCGCACGCCGCCGGCGCCGATGGGCACGACGCTCAGGTTCGCGACGCCGTCGCGCGGCAGGTCCGAGACGCTCATCGAGGTCTTGCCGCCCGAGACGGAGCCGGCGGGGGCGCCGTTCATGAGGACCTGGTAGCTCTCGGGGGCGCCCGAGGCCGGGTGGCTCCACGAGAGGGTGCCCGAGGTGCCGCCCATGAGGCCCGAGTCGACGCCCGTCAGCTGCAGGTTCGAGGGGGCCGACGGGGCGCCGAAGCCCGCGCCGCCGGAGCCCGAGAGCGGGACGTCGAGGCTGCCGGGGCCGCTCGGGTTGCCGGTCGCCGAGAGGGGCACGACCGAGAAGACGGCGCCGGGCTGCACGTTGTTCGCCGTGAAAGTGGCGAGGGCGGAGCTCGACGATGGGACGGTCGCGATCTGCTGGCCGTTGCTGAGGACCGCATACCTGCGGAAATGGAGGTCAGCGAGGGGCACGTCGCGGGCAGCGCGTTTCGCGGCCGCAAATGGGATTTGCACGCACTGCGAAATCGGGCCGTAGGCGCCGCCGCGCGGCCGGGTCCACGCGAGGCGGGCGCTCGAGGCGCCGGCCACCGCCGTCGTCAGCACGATGCCCGAGCCCGCGTCCGACGGGATGCCGGCGACGAGCGGAGCCGATTCCGCGCCGCGCACGCCGCCCGGGCCGACGGGGACGACGCTGAGGGTCGTGATGCCGCCGACCAGCAGGTCGGACACGGTGACCGAGGTCTTGCCGCCCGAGACGGAGCCGGCGGGGGCGCCGTTCATGAGGACCTGGTAGCTCTCGGGGGCGCCCGAGGCCGGGCGGCTCCACGAGAGGGTGCCCGAGGCGCCGCCCATGAGGCCCGCCGAGATGCCCGTCAGCTGCAGGTTCGAGGGCGCGCCAGGGGCGGCGATGCTGCGTGTTCCGTTGCCAGCGCCATAGCCAGCCGCTGCACCCGCGGCGGCGCCGGCTGCGACCATAGCCACATGTACAGGAACAGCGACGCTGCCGGGGCCGCTCGGGTTGCCGGTCGCCGAGAGGGGCACGATCGAGAAGGCGGAGCCGGGCTGGACGCCGTTCGCCGTGAACACGGTGGTCTCGGCGCCCGACGCCGGCACCGTGGCGATCTGCTGCCCGTTGCGGAGCACGCGGTACCTGCACGCGCGCAAAGCAGCAGATGCGTCAGCCCCGGCGTGGCGCGGGCAGGCGGGCCCGCGAAAACGGTTTCGCGCACTGGAAGACAGAGCCGGAGGCGGCGCCGCGGGGGCGGGTCCACGCGAGGCGGGCGCTCGAGGCGCCGGCCGCCGCCGACGTCAGCACGATGCCCGAGCCGGGGTCCGACGGGATGCCGGCGTACAGCGGGGCCGACGCCGCGCCGCGCACGCCGCCGGCGCCGATGGGCACGACGCTCAGGTTCGCGACGCCGCCGCGCGGCAGGTCCGAGACGCTCATCGAGGTCTTACCGCCCGAGACGGTGCCGACCGAGGCGCCGTTCATGAGGACCTGGTAGCTCTCGGGGGCGCCCGAGGCCGGGTGGCTCCACGAGAGGGTGCCCGAGGTGCCGCCCATGAGGCCCGAGTCGACGCCCGTCAGCTGCAGGTTCGAGGGGGCCGACGGGGCGCCGAAGCCCGCGCCGCCGGAGCCCGAGAGCGGGACGTCGAGGCTGCCGGGGCCGCTCGCCTCGCCGGCCGCCGTGAGGGGCACGACCGAGAAGACGGCGCCGGGCTGCACGTTGTTCGCCGTGAAAGTGGCGAGGGCGGAGCTCGACGATGGGACGGTCGCGATCTGCTGGCCGTTGCTGAGGACCGCATACCTGCGGAAATGGAGGTCAGCGAGGGGCGCGTCGCGGGCAGCGCGTTTCGCGGCCGCAAATGGGATTTGCACGCACTGCGAAATCGGGCCGTAGGCGCCGCCGCGCGGCCGGGTCCACGCGAGGCGGGCGCTCGAGGCGCCGGCCGCCGCCGTCGTCAGCACGATGCCCGAGCCCGCGTCCGACGGGATGCCGGCGACGAGCGGAGCCGATTCCGCGCCGCGCACGCCGCCCGGGCCGACGGGGACGACGCGGAGGGTCGTGATGCCGCCGACCAGCAGGTCGGACACGGTGACCGAGGTCTTGCCGCCCGAGACGGAGCCGGCGGGGGCGCTGTTCATGAGGACCTGGTAGCTCTCGGGGGCGCCCGAGGCCGGGCGGCTCCACGAGAGGGTGCCCGAGGCGCCGCCCATGAGGCCCGCCGAGATGCCCGTCAGCTGCAGGTTCGAGGGGGCCGACAGGGCGGCGCTACCACGGCCGGCCGCGGTGAACGGAGCGCCAGAGCCGTTCAAGCCGTAGGAGGAGAGCGGGGCTTGCACAGGCACGTCCGCGCTTCCGGGGCCGCTCGGGCTGCCGGACGGCGACAAGGGCACGACGGAGTAGACCGAGGTCGAGTTCGGCTGGAGGCCCGAGGCCATGAATGTGTTCATGTCAACATCCAACGCCGGCACCGTGGCGATCTGCTGCCCGTTGCGGAGCACGCCGTACCTGCGCGTCCAAGATCAACCGGCAAGACAGAACAAGCCAAGCGAAAGCATCACGCACTGCGAAATAGGGCCGTAGGCGCCTCCCGATCCGCCGCGCGGCCGGTTCCACGACAGGCGAGCGCTCGAGCCCGACACTGGATCCGGAGATGCCGTCAGCGTGATGCCGGCGCCCGGGTTTTGGGGGATGCCGGCGTAGAGCGGGGCCGAGGCGGTTCCGGCGACACAGTTCGCGTAGATCGGGACGACGGAGAAGACGGTGGTGTCGCGGTCGTTGAGGTTCGTGAGGGTGACGCTGGTCTCCCGCGCCGGCATCTGCCCGGCCACGCGCCCGTCGTGGAGCACGACGAACGACTGCACGGGGCCTGACTGGGGCGGGGCCCAGCTGAGGGTCCCCGAGATGCTGCCCAGCATGCCCGTCGAGACGTTGGTGAGCTGCAGGTCGGTCGGCGCGGTCGAGGCGGGCCTGCCAAGCGCGAGGCTGAGCGGGACGACGTCCGACGCGGGCCCGGCGGGGCCGCCGAGCGACGAGAGCGGCACGACGGAGAAGCGGGTCTCGTAGCCGCGCCGCAGGCCGCGGGCGACGTAAGACGTGATGCCGGCGCCGGCGGCGGGCACGCGGGCGATCTCGCGGCCGTCGGCGAGGACGGAGTATGCGGCGAGGCCGGCGGCCGCCGCCGAGGTGGGGGCGGTCCAGGCGAGGAGGGCGCTGGAGGCGTCGCGGTTGGCGGGCGCGGCGGTGAGATTGATGCCGGAGCTCGGGTCGCTCGCCAGGCCGACCGTAAGCGGGTAGGAGGGCGTCCCGGCGGCGCCACGCTCGTCGAGGGGCACGACCTGGAAGACCGCCGGGCGGTCGCGGGGCAGGTCGGAGACGGGCGCGGAGGTCCGGTCGCCGGGCATGCCCTCGACGGGCTTGCCGTCCTGCAGGACGAGGTACTGGGCGGGGTTTCCGGCGGCGGGGCGGCCCCAGCTAAGGCGGCCGCTTGTGCCGCCGAGCAGGCCCGAGGTCACGCTGGTCAGCTGCAGGTTCGCCGGGGCGTCGCGGGCGGGCGCCGCAGCCGCGTCGAGGGCGGCGGGGTGGCCCGGGATAGGTCCGCTCTCGCCGCTACTCCCGGACTTGCCGAGGGCGCGAACAACGAACGCACCGCCGACGGCACCGGCTGTGGTCGGGAGCACATAGGAGAGCGTTTCGCCGGGGACAAAGCCGAGGAGGGTCGAGGGGCGTCCTGCCGGGTCGGCAGCCCACAGCTGCGCGACAGAATCGCGTTAGCAAACTAAACATTCGGGCGCGGGCGCTTCGAATTCTGCCGCGACCTGATACTGGACGACGGGCTCGGCGCCTGAACTGGCGGCCTCGGGCGGGTTCCACGTGAGGACGGGGCCGGGGGCGGGCTCGCCGGGGGCCGGCTCGCTGGCGGGCATGGAGCGGACGTTGCGCGGGTCGAACGGCCCGGCGGGAGGGCGGCCGGCGCCCCCGGCGGGGTCGGGCGAGACGGGCGGCGCGTCAGCGAAGCGGCCGCCGGGACCGAACGCGCGGACGATGACGGGGACGCCGGCGAGGGCCGCCGGGAGGGTGTAGCTGAGCCTGTCGGCTGGGACGGCGCCGAGCTTCCTGCCGGGGCGGCCGCTGGGGTCGCTCGACCAGATCTGCAGCGCGATTCAGCAGAAGTTTAGACTGTGTTCGGGATGAGAAGCGCCGCTCGCCTCGTACTGTGACGGGGGGTTAGAGCTGGCGGTCTCGGGCTCGCTCCAGGTGATGGTGGTGCCGCCCGGCTGGTCCGGCGACGCGAACGCGCCCACGTTGCGCGCCGGGTTGAACGGGTTGCCACCGGCACCGGCGCCGGCGCCGGGAGCCGGGCCGGAATACGGTGTGTAGGGCGAGGAGGACTTGGGGCCCCAGCTCGGAAGGGCGCCCTTGGCCTTGGCGACGGCGAAGCCGGCGAGGAGCAGCGCCACACCGCCGATGCCAAACGCGATCGGGAGGATGAAAGGCAGCTGCGCAGCGCCGGGCCCGGGTTGAAAACAGGCGCGCTCGAGAGGCCTAGGGGCGGGAGGACGCTGGCGGACGCGAACCTGGCCGGCGTTGCTCTTGGAGGTCTCGTGGTCGGGGGGCGCGACGCCACCGTACAGCGGCACGCTTGACTTGAAGGTATTCAGCTCGATCTCGCCGATCGTGAACGTCGTAAGGTGCGTGCAGCGGCCGCGGGCGTAGTAGGTGCCGTCCTTGAAGAAGATCTACGTCGAGAAATTTAAAGACACTTCAGCATTGAAATAAGAAAGGACGAATGGGCACGCACGTCGCCAGAACCGCGCGTGATGATGTTGGGATCGCCGTCCTGAGGAATCGAAATTTTGAATAAACGAGCTTTCAATCTAAACGTCGACATCGACTACGCCCAACCCGCACCGCCATGTTAATGCCCGTGCCGTACGGGTCGCATGGCTCCCAGCTCTCCGATGTCACTGTCGTGACTCGATCAGACAATGTCCATTAAAGCGAATGAGATGCGAACTGCAATCGCACCGTTCCAGAACAGCAGGTACTGTACGTGTAATATTAAGAGACGCGAGCAATCATCGCCATGCAAAAATTAAGTGAGCGCCCATGTGCATTGAGTTATAATCGCTCTGGCAATAATGAAACCGCACCTGCTGCTTCGTTGGCCTCTCAACTCCCTGGGCGTAAGGAATCTGCGAACGTTAACGTTTTACCCGTCAAGAACTGAACAATCACAATGTTTCACTCAAACTACGAGCTCGAGCCGTGCGCCCACCTCAATGATGATGGGAAACTCGGGATTGATGCCGTAAATTGGGGCGCCCAGGACCGTAATGTCGACGAAGAGGCCGGAAATGCGGGCGGTGCCCGTGACGAAGCCTGCGGGCCCCTTGTAGACCGGCGCGTAGGGCGACTTGCTCATTGTCAAGACGGCGACGGCGAATCCTGCTCAGGTTCGATTAGCTATAGCTATAGTATGCGAACCTAGACGGTATCGAATCATCGTCGGGTTTAATTAGCACGTGCCGTCGTTTCCGTCCTTCGGCACAAATCTCTGCCCGTGTACCAGTCAGGACTGACACGCTCGATTCGACCTCCAAAAACGCTATATATATGATATATATATATATATATAGCTAGCGCTCGCCTTGATTTCGTCCGGAAGTAGCACCACCGCGCTGTTGACGTTGTCGGCGGCATTCGTGGGAACAGTGAACCTGGTGTACGTCGAAAGGTCATGGTCAGTTGCATTGTAAGCTCGGGATACACAATTATTCAAGACTGCACCAGACGCCATCCTGCACATGCGCGCGTTCGTCAACATCGCAACTGGGTATTTTTGAAGAATCCCAAAGACATGTACAGACGCACGCGGTCAGGCGGATCAGGGAAGCAGACTGTGCGCAATGGATTCGGAAGATAATTTTGGCGTCAGCGATACAAAGGAATGAGGAAGATGCATATGTGCATGCGGACGCACTCTTGCCGGCCGTCTGAAAATTCAAACGTCATATAAATAATTACGTAGGGGCGTCATATCGTGCTGAATGTTTATCCCATATATACACAAATGCAAAGCATACGCACCAGAGCAGCCTCATCGGCGGCGTTTCTCTTCATACCGTCACCACATGGTATGCAGCTGGGCGATCGCGAACAACCAATTGAGCGGTTCGGATGGTTGTAACACTCAAGATTCGACGCATGATTGTAAACGTTAGCTTAGCGCACCCGGATCGCGCCTTGATGAGGTTGCTGAGAACATCTTTCAGGGGAGATGATGTTCCTGTGCCAGCTACGGAGTCCAATCCGGTCGCTGTGCTTGGCGTCCAGCTGTCAGAATCGATGGCACTCGATATCGTAGCCGCCGCCTGCAGGTGCCGCCACAACGCGGCAAGATATCGATCATATACCGCTCAATCGAAAGTATGCCTGATTAAGATGTATAACGTATCGAAATCGCACACCCCGCCAAGCATTTCGGAGAAGCGGTCCGGAGGGATCGAGCACGGGTCGAAATCGGGGTAGCACCCATAAAGGATCTGCTCCGCCGAGTAGCTGCGGCATCACGCAACGGCGACGTAAGTAAAACTTCGAAAATAAGCCGATCAAGGGCGGTGTAATTACTTCAAATATCTGCACGAGGGAGACGATAAAAGACTCGAATCAGAAGGGTAAAACAATGTGAATTCATTCAAAGTTCCGCACTTGGCAACGACGCGCGAGAAGGAGCGGATGGTGCCGATGGCGGTGGCCGCCTCCTCGTACGGGCCGCCGCTCATGTCCTGCGTCGCCGCGCACGTGTCCTTCAGGAGCGTGTCGCTCAGAGCCTTGGCGCACTCCGACTTGCCCGGGTTCGCTGCGGGGCACTTCAATTCAGGCCTATGGTACCCGACCACACCAGGATGGGGCTAGCTATATATAGCCCACCCGCGTCCTCCTCGAGCAGCTGGCTCGTGACGGAGGAGACGGCCTGAAGGACGCTCTGGTCGTACTGCTTCTTGGTGATGGCGCCGGCGGCGAGCTTGGCGTCCAGGTCCGCTTTCCGCTTCCTGTACAGGTCGCACGCCTGCCCGGCCGGCGGCGCGCGCACGACCACGCTCGCCTGGCAGTCTGCGAGCGAGACTTTCGTTTTCAAAAAGCACCAATTGCAAGCGTGGTCGGCATAATTTCCGACATTAAGCTGAAGCTTTCAGGCACCTGCGCAGCTGCGCTCCTTGTCGCAGACGGTGATGACGAGCGGGACCTGGCCGATGGGGAAGGAGAGCTCGGCAAACGAGCCGCTGTACTGCGTGGGCGCAACCGGCAGGCCGTTGCGCTGCGGTGGACGTTAGCAGAAGACAATAGGGAGGACCGATCGCGAGCTAGCAGCACCTTGAGGGTGTATGAAAGAGGAAGGGAGTCGTTGTCCGAGACCGTCCAGCCCTCGGCCGTCACCGTGAACGTATCCTGGTCTGGCCTCAAACAACTGCAAGGGAACCAACGCGCAGCTGCAATTCTAAGCGGCCGTGAAAGCACCTGAAGCAGGACACCAGCGGAGGGCGTGACGGAGCATTGGCCGGGCTTGGGTGGGCCGAGGAGGCTGCGACGTGCGCATGCGTTATAATAAGTCTTTCATTTCTGAGAGATCGTGACCGAAGCTAGAGAGCTGGCCGCGGTGTTGGATCTTCAGTATATGTACGTATACACTCACCGGACGCGAATCTCATCGAACACGATTTCGTCTTGCGGGGCGTTTGGGTACGAGGCCACGCAGCGCTGCGCGGCGTGCGTGAGCGCATGGTGATGCGCACCGGTCACCGCATCATGATCAGGATGTCCGACTCACGAGAAGGTACATCTTATCTATGATAAAAGCAGTCAGCCACCTTGCGATTGCGTTCAATGCATTGGTGAAATTAAAAGACGAGCTCGAGGCTCACCGTAGACCAGCTTCGGGCGCTTCTCGGGGCTGAACACCATGAAGTTCTCCGCCTTGTTGGCGCCCGCGTTGAGGTAGGTGAGGATCTCCGCGAGCTCGGGCTCCTTGTTCGGCGCGACCCATGACATGACCGCCACGCTCGGCCAGCCTGCGACCCGGCCCGGTCAGAAGCCGGCGTTCGTGACCAAGTGCGGGAGGAAGCTCCAGATCTGGTTCGCTCGCGCACTGGGGTCGGGATCGACGCGGGAGCGGCAGCGCATGGTGAGCGTCTTGGACTCGGTGAGCTTGGTGGCGTCCTTCAGGCTGGATGTCTCCGTGTCGATCTTTACGACGGGGAGGACCTTGTCGAGGACGTTGACGGTGATCGAGGTGGTGTCCTCGGCCCAGCCGGCCCCCGGGCAAGTCGAATTCACGCGCAGGTAGAGCGTGTACGACTTGCCGAACATGAAGTTGGCTGCACGCGAAGGACGTTTTGTTTTCAGACAGGAGCGGATGGATAGCCGATCGCGAAAGTCGGGGAACACACGGATGGCGGGAGCAGGGGGCGGAGCGGTGCCGGTGGCAAGGGAGACGGTCTTTTTGTCGGCGCCAAAGGCGGTCTCGAACAGGACGGTCGACGCGCCGTCGAAGGGCTCGCCCTTCGGCACGAGGCGCCACTGGTACTCGTACGTAGCGGTCTTTGGGCAGGTCGGGTTGTACGACCTGCCGTAATCCTTTAAATTATAGCCCCCCACGCACAGAAATGCGTGGATGCTTTTAAGCTTACGGGGTGCCGTCGACGACGAACGACGCGTCGCGGCCGACGCTGCGATCGCCACCAGCGATGACCGCGGTGAGGACGGTCGGCAGCCCGTCCGCGCCGGTGGGCGGGCGAGGCGAGCTTGAGGGCGTCGGCGGGACGGGTGTCGGGGCCAATGAACCCGTCGCCGGAGGAGTCGGTGCGAGCGAGGGCGACGGAGTGGGAGTGGCGCAATACGGGCTTCCGACGGCCTGGAAAGCCACCGAGTTCTCCTGGAAGCCGCCGAGTCTGTTGAAGGCGCGCAGGTACGTGCGGTACCACGCGCCGCAGACGAAGCCGCTGACGGGACATCCGGGTTCCAAATCGTTCGTCATCGCAGCTCCACTGTCGCCCTTAGGAATACCCTCCACGGTGCACACATGCTTCTCATGATCGCGCGTCGTGGAGGGCGCGTCTGAGGTAAAACCACTTCGCAGCTGCACACGTTTGCAGTCAATTAAATATATAGTATTGCGATCTCTCGGCCGATTGAGCTATGAATTAACTGGAACCCACGTGCCACGGTGCACCTTAAATATCGTCAGGCTGTAGCCAACCGGAGTGAGTCCTTCCGCGGGATTCGTCCAGCCGGCTGGGAAAGAGAAACGTTCACTTCAACACACACGAGTAAGAAAAGAGCGACTCGGATTCTCATCGCGTACCCGTAAGGCCGTTCATTGTCACAGGAGGAGCAACGAATTTGTACGGATCCTTAGTGAAGCCGAGGATGTCGGCCCTCCTGAAGCCCATGGAGAACTGCAGACGAAATAAGCTGTGCTAGCGCGTGGTTTCAAAAGTATTCCTTTAAAATCGCACTCCAAAGCTGACTGCATCCCCTGGTTCCAACCATCCCCCATTGCGCGATCCTGATGATTGATGTCGTTTCAGATCTAGAAATCACATAGAAAAAGAAGTGGAGAAAACCAACCGAAATTGAACCAAATCTGGTCGTGAGGCCTATGTCAGCAACGTGGACAAGTTTTAAAACTGACATAGGTATCGCGAACCCCCATATCGTTGTCGTCGACAACTTTTGCACCAACGTTTCTATATCCGTAGGGGAAAAGAAACGGATCTCTAATCTTGTCGCCGGTGGTCCTGATCGCACAACGTTAGCAGGTGACAGAATCGTATAGAGGAACGTGCACCTAGTGCCACCCGAAAAACCTACGCGCGCACGTGCATCGTCCGCCACGTACCCGATTTCGCATCGCTCTTTTGTATTCACGATGTAAAAAACGATCAGCGCATTCTATATATTCTCACCATATGTAACGACATCGGGTCCCACCTGCGACAATTCCAGCTGCAATGTTGCTTGCAACTGTTCCAGAAGCGCCTGCATACCCAGATGAGGCTGGCTGGGCCAATATCTCGTTCCTGGTTTCTGCGAACGGCTTAGCGCTCGCTTCAAGTTCGGTGGAGTTTATATTTCATTATCGAACCAAAGAACTCGACCGACGCAAAAAGGTTATCGCCGCGCTTAGCTTCGTAATGCTGCTTGCCCGGGCCCCAATAATCGGTTGGAATGTTATCGATTACATCATTATTCCAGGCTCCGAGGTTTTCGTTTGCAGCATATCGGCCAGCAGCAGTGCGCGATTGACCCTGATCTGTGACCGAATTCCTGCAGTCGGACAAAGCTAAAACGTGAAGATGCATTGAATGAAACAGTTACCGGGGTCCATGTCACGAACTGCGCATCTATGAGGTCAGGCAGATCGATCGCGCGAGTCATCGGAGAACGAAGGCAGCTGCCAACCGTAGTAGGGCAGCTGAGCTGCGGACGACCCGTCGCCGTTGCGGATAACGACATTGATATAAACTAAACAGAGGAGTCACATTTCCGCACTCGGAAATCAGAGCACTCGAATGATAGGAGGACGCACTCATCAAATTCAATGGCGCCGCTTCCTCGTCTATATTGAAATAGTAGCTGGAGCGATCGAAAGAGCAATCAGCGCTCTCTCGAATCGAGCGAAGGTACACAATTGCGCTTGTTCGATAACTAAGAGCGCACGTGTGCTCAACGCTGAGGTTGAAAGTGGGGTGAAACGCCCGGTGGACGACGATGGAGCCATCCGAGCCTGTTGTTTTGCTCACCACTCTTCCGGTTATAGCTGGTCGGATAACCTGATCGGGCTGAAGCTCTCGGGAGGCGCCTGAGAAAAACTGTTATTTATGATAACTTTGGATCATCGGATATGTAAACGTAACCGTACGCGCCTGCATTGTGGAACTCGTCGTCGCCGAGTTTGATTCCCCAGCTGTTATAAATAGAAGCGATCAGCGCGCCCTTCCCAAACTTACATGCGCATGCGCAACATATTGAACAACGAACCCTTCAAACTGCGTTCAAATTAAAATCGAGAACCGATCAGAAATTCTTGAGAAATGTGAAGAAAGAACAATTATGTACCGGTGCCCCTCTACCGAAAGAAAAGCCAAACCGACGAAAATCAGAAGCGGGGCCGGGTGATCAAGCATAATGGATTATATATATAAATGGCTAGAAACATGCGCACGGAATAAAGTAGTCTCTGCGCGTGCGTCGCAAATCAAACAAAGTAAAATAAATTTATGATCACGCGCGCGCAAATCTTGCGGCGATAAAGTGATTGCAAGAAACAAGAACAAAAGCACCCGCAAAAGGCTAACTGCTGTCCTGTGTCCTTCTCACCGTCAATATAATCGTCTTCCTCAGGCCAATTGTTAAAACTGCGTATACAAGATTGATCTGAAAATGATCGAATAAACCGACTCTGGAAACTTGCAGACCCGTCCTTGTCAATATCCACCATTAGTCCAATTGCGCTCTTACGAGGATGCGTGTAGGCATGCGGCCTATAGCAGCGTTAGCCCGCATTAAGTATGATTAAGTATTTAAACGCCCACCAGGAATCAGGTGCAAGACTTAGACTGCCTATTGTGCCTTCTTTGTCGTGGATTGCCGTCAAGATGTACCGAGTGACCTGAGCATGAGAGTTGTAACTAGAGAGCCTCTGTTGAGGTCGCAGATCGGAACGGCCGCACAATGTACGTATCATTTGACTTTCCATCAACCGACATAACCCTCGCGTCGTATGCTCCAGGCTCGGGAAGAGACACAGCGAGGTTTCCCCGAATTTCGAAGAGGGGCCTGTGCGATTCTCGTCATCCGTGACACACTGTGACAGTAGACAGAAGACCCATTCACGCGACCAGAAACAATTCGAACCTGAAATCCATGAAAGTTTGACCTGTTTTCCAAATTAAAACTCGTCGCGCAGAAGCGACGCAAGCTTGCAATTGCAGTGCAAGGGCTGTTTTCACGCACGAACAACATATTCCTCCGTCGTTACCCAAGGAAACTCGGCTGTTTCGCGGGAGCTCGCAATTCTATCTCTCATGGGATGCTGATTAACGCTCGAGTAAGTTGCAGCTTTAATTTACGAACACTGCAGAGTTCCATGCGGGGACGGATCACCGAAAACATGACCTCGCCGATGCCGTGGCCTAACCATCTGTTGAAGCCGTCACGTCGCAGATATCAGAAGTCTAGAAACAAAAACAGAATTCGAAGTCTAAAAATGCGTGCCTTGGAAATTGCGATCCGCCCACGAGCGGTTTGTAGGAGCTGGGATTTTCATTCCCATTGCCGCATGGATAGGACCCTGATAGTCCATCGCATCCGGCCTTCGGCCGAAGTCTGAGGCTCCTCTTCCCCAACCAACCCATTTGCGCTGCCATGTGGTCGCTCACAGCCCCGGAGCCGCTCATCCAATTGGTCGTCGCGGTGACAGCGTGCGTCTGCATTGCTGCGCGGACCTCGCGTTACTCGAGTTGCGATTGTGTTCAGGGAAGGGGGGCACGGGCCCACCATTATTGTTGTTATTGTCGATCCCAAACGAATTCATCGCCATCTGGCTGAAACTCAGGATATGCAGCTTTCAAATACACAGCAATTCGCAACTTACGGAGAACAGGCCGCCGTCGGTACGATTGATCCGAAGGCACCACTAGAGTTTTGTCGGTGATGAGTAGTTGTGGGATCGCATAATTATGTAATCTGTTCGTAAGAAGCGCACCCCTTCATTCAGCGTGATGGGAGCCTGTTGAAGGTAATTATAAGATGTAAGCTCGTCGATCTATGCACGAGACGAATATATCCGCGAACCGAACATTCTGCGTATACGTCCAGGGTATTGGTGGTCGACCAACGGTCGGCCGTGTTGACAGTGACACGAGCTGTGGAGGTTCGCAGAATCCGAGCGCGCACGATAAGAGCGAGGCAAAAGCAAGCGTCGAATAATACTGATGTTGTTACCGCAGTCACGAATCAGCGGATAGCTCCTAGGGCTGACCTGCGCAAGATAAAAAAACGCCATGACGATCAGTATTTATCGCAAGAAGCTGCGATGGATTTTTATGGCATTTTTCGGGCACCGTAAGTGGAACAGGCCACGATTTCGCGAAGTCATCGTATGATTGTGTTCTTGTGTAGCGGACGAATGACACCTGCAAAAAGCATTCTGAATATAATGACAGCGTGCGCAGAAGGTTTGTGGCCGCTGCTCTCAAAATGCAATCAGAACAGATCGTATTTCCGATGGGATTATTGACGCGCGCTCGGATTCAGCATTGAAACGATAAGTCGGGCATCGAGATCTAGAGGGATCACCTGGAATTCGATGCCCGATTCCTCGTCTGCGCTGAACGTACGAGTTGCGTGGTTGAAGCTGCGCTTGGTATCCGGAAAATACATGGTCCAGTAGACCTGCGCCATCGCAAGAATACGACTGATCATGAAGCGTTTACAAATGCTCTTCCACCACGAACAGATCGCAGGCTAGAGATGTACGTATTCACAAGAACGCACGCTACTTGCGTTAACGGGGATGTTCGTGTATGTCTGGCACCTGCGCAGGGCTTTTCAGAGTGGCTGCTGATTCAATGAGTCTGCTGCATGCATATGGAGCCTAGAGATCTGATCATGATCATTACGAATTTGAAATGCCCACCAATACCTGCAGACGATCGTAAATTTAAAGATATCCATTCGATCGTTTACGCAAACAAATCGTGATTGCACCAGTCACGCTGAGGACCCCGCACCCACTGAGTGTAATCGCCTGTAAAGCCGTCGACCCCATCGTACTGCTTGATAGCATTGTCTTTGACCACTTGCGTGCATCTTCTTGAATTTCCATTATTCACGTATCTACAGGTCTCAACGGCCCAGGATCCTGAAATATAAAGAAGAATCCGAAGTGTAAATATAAGTATGTGCGCATTGAATAAACACCGTGAAATTTGCATATTCTCACCAATGTAGCCTTTCCCGTTTGCATCGGTGAGCGCCGCGGAGTCTGTTCCATCGCCGTCTGTTCCGGTCGTTCTGCCGATCGCATGTTTAGACAAGAGTCCCAGGCCTAGGCCTAGCTATAGGCCCAAGAGGGCGCCGGGCGTCGTATTTGAAATTGCTCACCCAGTTGATAGTGTATACGTTGACAGAATAGCTGGGAAAGTCGAATCGGTCATTTTGGTCAAAATTGTACGGCGATTCTCGGGACCGCTTGCCTTTAGTTCCTGGCTGGCCATTTGAGTGCATTTTGTCGGGTCTGCCCGAAGCGCCGCTGCGCCCTGCGCATGCGGCCGGCGCAATGGCGAATCAGTCGCACAGCATATCAACCATGTAGCGACAAGCCGAACAACTGATCGCAATCCGAAGTACTAGCGATAAACGAGTGAAGGTGCGAACCCATGTCTTTGGCCAGCTTTTCGGGGCCGGTTTTTGGCGTAGCACTGCCCAGGCTGACGGTCGTGTTTTCTGCGATCGCGAGGAGGCGCCTTCTAAGGGTGGCATGGCCGCGCTGCTCCGCGCGCGCATGCGCCACGCCGGAAATCGGGATCGATATCGTCGAAGGCTCCGACGCCGCCGCGACGAGTGTCGCGAGGCCTAGGGCAGCAACCATCACAAGGATGACGGCGCCCGCTAGCGCTGCCGCCGCTAGGAGGCGCGAACTCCAGGCGGATCGCGAAAAGTTGCCGCGCGGCGCCATGCTTCGCTGCAGCTGGACAGCGATCAGACGCAAACACTGAGGGCCACCCCTAGGTTCTCAAACCACGCCCAAACGTTAACACGCCCAGATGCTGCCAGCCACCAAAGTCACCACAGGACGCTTGGCCGTCGGCGCCCGTCGGCGGGCCGTCGCTGGCCGCTGCAGCTGGCGGCGCTTTACTGGCCGACGCCGCGACGCCGCGATGGGAAGCCTTGACTCCGGAAAGCTGCAGCTGCTCAACTGACTCAGTGAGGCAACGTTAATTACACGGTTTTACACCAGTAACGTTGCCGCAGTGCCTTGGGGCACTGGTATAATTAAGTAACTTTGCTGCAGTGGGCCGTGGCTGTGCCTAGCACTGCCTACGCGGCTGTGCCTACGGCATGTACGTATACACTGTACACGCACGGCGGACGCATGCCGCGCGCACCGGGCCAATGAGGCCATATCATACTATATATAATATATACATACATATATATATAGCATGCATGATTCCGATATGATGATCCATGCATGGCCATGATCATGATGATGCCCGCCGGGCCGGCCTGCAGCTGTCACTGTGCACGTGCACGTGCACGTGGAGTCACTGTGGAGTCAGTGTGGACCTCTATAGCTACCATACTGGTAACGAGAAGGCCCGATAAATCGGCGATGATAGCTGCAGCTGACAATTAGTACTGGACGCTGAAAATTAGTGGAGCTCGAAATTAGTGGACCGAAAGGCATCACTAAGATTCCCTTATGGGAAGCGGCCTCGTATAGTACCCTCCTGAATTACTGCCCCATACAATCCTGAAATTTTCATTATTCACTATTTCCCGACTCCAGTATTCACTAGGCTATCGATATCAGGATCCGGAAATACCGCGGGCACTTCAGTACCGCGGGCACTTAACTAACGCGGTACCAAATTAACGCGCCGAAATCCGGGCTCACCGCGTTAATTCGGTATCGCGTTATTTCTCTGCCGCAGTGCTGCTGAGGTGCCCCATACAGTATATATCCCCCGCAATTACCGCCGCATACAAGCCTCAAACTTTCAAGTTTTACACCGCGCCACTTTGGTACCGCGGTATACACGTATTTCGAATTCGCTCAACGGAGGGCCAGGTTTGACCCCGCGTTAATTTACGCCGCAGTAATTTATAATTAGTGCCTTACGGACCTGGCTACGGTAGTACGGTACTAAACCGTCGGGCACTAAATTACCGAGGTTTGAATAACCGCGTTATAAAACCCTGCCCTCTATTGAGCAAAATACCGCGGTACCAAATTTCCACGTTATGGGGCGGTAATTCGGAGGGTACTGTATGCATATGCCATGATGAGACAACTTCCCAGCGGAGATCAAGAATAAGCGCTAGCGCGGTACCAAATTTCCGAGTTATGTCAAGATTTCGGTGCGGTAATTTGGTATCGTGGTAATCAAGTGAGCGCTGGACTCCGGGATTCACTCGATTTCACTGCCGAATCATGCCGGAGGCCATTGTCGGAGGCCCTGAATCCCCTGACTATGGCCCAGTCTATGGGGCGGCATAACGCCGGCATTGGGGCCTGATATACTGGACTTCGGGTAATATTAGCGGTACAGAAATATTTGCGGATTTGTGAAAATAGCTGTTTTACGGTACTGTTATTATTTGCGGGTGCCGGCCGAACCCTCCCTTAGCGGGCGCCAGCGGAGGCCCCCGCCCCCCGCGCCTGCTCGCCTATATTTTCCGTTCTACAGTATCTCGAATCTCGATCATGATTTATGAAGCTCGGATCTCGGAGTCTCGGACCCGGGAGCCTCGGCGCCTCGATGGGCCGGCCCCACCGCCGGCCCGCCGCCCGGGGCCGCGCGGCCGCCGATCGAGCCTGGCGAGGCTCGTACTACGGCAGTCTACGGTAGGCGTCTCAGAGTCTCAACGTCGTGTCACCGTCGACGTCGACTCACCGAGTCATGTCGACTCCGTTCGGTCCGTGACCGTGGCAGTGTGGCCACTGGCCATGCCATGATGGTGGCACGCCGCACGCTGTCACGCTGTTATTTGAGACCAAACTAATTACTATGGTCGGGGTCCGGCCGGCCCGGCCCGCCCGGGCCGGGTTCGAAAACGAATTCCGAACTCATATCGTGCGAATTAATATTGTGTTACACAGTCTTACACGGTAGTACGTGTACGGTGTACAGTGTACTGGTGTAAGGCTCTAAGCGGCAGTAGTAAGCGCTAGCGTATACGAACACTTACTAGTACTAGCCTGTAGCGGAACTGATTTTCGAAAATACCGATGTTTTGATTGGCAGCCGATCGATCGATATCCATCTTTCATCGATATCGGATTGGCAGGCGATTGATTGATTTTGATTGGACTAAACGTAAAAAACTTTCAATGAAGAATTTCCGAACGTAAAAAAACTTCAAAGAAAACAATATTACTAAGTTACTTTCCGTCAAGTGGCCGCGGCCGCCGGCGCCCGCGGCCGGCCGGTCGGCCGGTTGCAACCTTATCTAATGAAAAACCATAAAAAAAAACTTGTCATAAAACAATTTCCTTCGCCAGGCGACGCCGCGCCAGCGCGTCGCGAGACTCGCGACGTCACTGGTACTGTCACGTCAGCCGCTGTCCGGGAGCCTGTAGTAGTAGGCCCTGTACATGTCCCCACTCCCGACTCCCGAGTCGGAGGACTCCCAGCCTGTCCAACGCGGTCCATCATTCATATGGCCCATGATCATCGGATATCGATGGACCATTGATATCGATGGGCCGCGGACACAGCTGCAGATCCTTTTATCGAATTGGTTGGCGATTGATCAATTGTGATTGGACTAAACGTATATATATATACGTAATAATGTTAGGGGTGAAGGGGTACGGAAAACTTGCGGTAGCGCGACGACTACGGCGGCGCGGCGGGCCAGGCCTTCCCACCCGTGGGTGCCTGATAACGCTGCATGTCTAGCTGCCCGGAAAGTCGCGCGCCAGCTCCGCCCGACCCCTGTAGCCCGATAGCGCTAGCCAGGCCAGCCGAGCACGCGCAGACAGCCGACACAATCATAGCATCACCTAGCGCAACCGCCGGAGCCGACAGCCCGCCCCCGGAGCGACAAGACGCGCCACAGACCTCGCCGTGCCATTTTTTGAATTCCATGGACCCCACCCGCGCCCCGCGCGGAGCACACGGCCAGCGCACTGCCTCGCCCGATAGAAGATATGAACTCTAAAGCGCATGAACTGCCGCCTAGCCTTCGCCCGGGTTCCCAACACGCCCGCGCACTGCGCCCCGACCCGGACACTTACTCGCGCCCAACGCCAACTGCCCGCCACGCAGCAAACATCAAACGCCCAACGCCAGACACCAGCTCCCTTGTGGACGACGCGCCCGCCGTCGCACGCCGCCGCTGCCGCGCCTCGAACGCGCCTCGCAGAAGCTGACCGCGCACTGCGCCGCCCGCAGACGAACACCGGAGCCGCCGCGCCAGCTCCCTCCTCTCCTCAGCCCAGGCCCCGCGGGCCCATGCCCCCGCCCCTTCTCCTCCGCGGACTGGGCCCAAGGGCGCCCACCCGGACTCTCCCCCGGGGACGGTGCTGAAGCGAGCACGCCCGGACTCCCCCGAGCCAGACGAGGCTCACCCGGAACCGACCCCCGAGCCGGCTCTCCGCCTGAACCCAGCCGCAGCGCCCCGGCGCTTGCTGCCTCCGCCCCCAGCCGCCCCTCGGTGCGCCACACTCCTACTCGCCCACCTCGCCCCCGTCGCCCCCCCGCGCCCCGCCGCCCTCTAGCGCCCCGCCCCCGTCACCCCTCTCAGCGCCCCGCCGCCCCAGTGCCCCGCCGCTCCCTCGCGCCCTTCCCCCGTCGCCCCCCAGCGCCCCGCCGCCCTCTAGCGCCCCGCCCCCGCCACCCCTATCAGCGCCCCGCCGCCCTAGTGCCCCGCCGCTCTCTCGTGCCCTTCCCCCGTCGCCCCCAGCGCCCCGCCGCCCTCTAGCGTCCCGCCTCCGTCACCCCTCTCAGCGCCCCGCTGCACTAGTGCCCCGCCGCTCTCCCGCGCCCTTCCCCCGTCGCCCCCAGCGCCCCGCCGCCCTCTAGCGCCCTTCCCCGCCACCCCTCTCAGCGCCCCGCCGCCCTAGTGCCCCGCCGCTCCCTTGCGCCCTTCCCCGTCGCCCCCCAGCGCCCGGCCGCCCTCTAGCGTCCCGCCCCCGCCACCCCTCTCAGCGCCCCGCCGCCCTAGTGCCCCGCCGCTCTCCCGCGCCCTTCCCCGTCGCCCCCAGCGCCCCGCCGCCCCCAGCGCCCTTCCCCGCCACCCCTCTCAGCGCCCCGCCGCCCTAGTGCCCCGCCGCTCCCTTGCGCCCTTCCCCGCCGCCCCCAGCGCCCCGCCCCGCCCGCCCCCGAGCTCCCCGATTCCAGCGCCTCACCCCCGCCACCCTCCTGCGCTCCGTGTACCCCACTCCCTGCCCTTCTTTCCCTCCCTACGCCTCGCCCCCCGCCGACCTCCAGCACCCCGTGCGCCTCGCCTCCCCCCTCCCCCCCTTCTCCACAGGGCCAAGGACACCAACGCATCAGGATAGCTCAGATCGATAGCTCACAGCTAGGATAGGATAGCAGGACGTCTTCCCTCTATGCCGCAGAGCCTCAGAGCTAGCCTAGGCGCCCCCCCAGTCGATGAAAGCGACGGGGCGGCTGTTGTTGTCCTTAATACGAACATTCAATGATTGCCCGGTTGGGCTTTTGCAAAAAAATACGTAATAATGTTAATGAAAACGCAAAAAAACTTCTAAGTTAGCCCTGCCAATTTCGGGCGAAGCCTCTTCGGGCGAAGCCTCTTCCGTAGGTCGATGGTGAACGGGCGAAATTATTTTTTTCCACTCGAGTCCGATTGGTCCGAGCGTCCAGGTTCGCAACCTCCGCACTGAAGGCGACCGGTCTCCGACGTGACATAGACGTGACTGGTACCCAGCGAACCGCTCTCCCATCAGCGTCGCGCGAAAATCGAATTTCCCTCCAGGATCGATTCCGGTATTTATACCCCGGTTCGATCGCGAAACTCCAAAAAGTGGGACCCGGTCCCGCGACGAAAGCGCGCCAGGGACGCCCCAGAGCGGTCAGAATGACAGCCAAGAGCGCGCGCATCGCGACAAGCTCGATTTCGGCCGCCCTCGAAGCTCCAGTCCAGAGAGTCGGCCCAAAATTTGATCCTGCCGGTCCCTCCCGGTCCAACATCGCGCGCATTCGATGCGTACTGGCGCGCATAGACATAGCAGGGCCTGCGCACTCCAGATATCCGCTTTTCGGAGCCGGAACAGCACACGAAGGTGCCCGACGTCAAAAACTCGATCCTGCACAGCCCCGGGCAACTTTCCGCGCGCCCACGCCGCGGCGCATGCGCAGAGCAATAGTATAAGCATTTGAGATGTAGAAGAAGCTTTCCGCACGGTCTCTAAATGCGCCGGGCCGCGAGGACCCAGCCGTCCCCGAAAATTCGATCCTGGACGGACCTGTGCATCTTTCCGCGCGCCCTCGCGTCCTCACCCATGCCCATCGCTACAGTAATCATTTGAGATCTAAACGAAGCCTTTCGCAAGCTCTGCGGCCGCGACAGAGCACGAGAACCCAGCCGACGCCAAAATTTCGATCCTGGACATGCCTTCACATATTTCCGCGCGCCCTCGCCTCCGCAGCCCTGGACATCGATCCTGTATGCATTCGAGACTCTGTTTAAGCGTTTCGCAAGCTCTGCGCATGCGCCTGGCTGCGAGAACCTCGCCCCTCCCCTTGACAATCTCCTCTCAATTTCCCCATGATCAGGACCTCGAGCTCAACTACGGCTAGCTGATTGGCAGCACCATGGCCACTCATCCTCTCATTATATTCTCCCTCAGCTGCAGCAATTCCCCTTATTACATAAGTATATTCTCTCAGGACAGCTCCTCTCAGGACAACTCCTCCCATAATTATATTCCCTAGCTAATTGCATGCATATGGCAGCACCACTCCTCCACTCATTATATTAATTCGCTCTCAGCTGCACCAATTCCCGTAATTTAATACTTATATTCTCTCAGGACAGCTCCTCCCAGCTAGGACAACTACTCCCATAATTATATTCCCTCTCACCAGCCCTCCCCTCCCCTCTCCCTGCCCCGACACCCCACCGACAACCGCGACGGGTCGCGATGAACAAGGGGGGCGCGAGGAGGGCCGCTGAGGCTTCGCCCGATGTTTGGGACCCGCAGGGGCCCAGGGCTTGTCCGTTGGTCGATGGTGAACGTCCCCATCTATTTTTTTTCCACTCGAGTCCGATTGGTCCGAGCGTCCAGATTCGCAACCTCCGCAATGAAGGCGAACGATCTCCGACGTCACACAGAGTTACACGGCTCCATTGATCTATTTTCGCACTCATAGCTCCCCTAGAATTTACCCAAGACGACCGCTCTCCCGTGGGCGTCGCGCGAAATCGAACTTCCCTCCAGGATCGATTCCGGTATTTATACCCCGGCTCGATCGCGAAACCCCAAAAAGTGGGACCCGGTCCCGCCCGGTCCCGCGACGAAAGCACGCCAGAGACGCCCCAGAGCGGTCAGAATAACAGCCGAGAGCGCGCGCATCGCGGCAAGCTCGATTTCGGCCGCGGCGGACGCTCCAGTCGGAAGACTCGGCCGAAATTTTGATCCTGCCGGTCCCGCCCGGTCCACCGGCGCACGCAATCGATGCGTACTGGCGCGCATAGACATAGCAGGGCCTGCGCACTCCAGACATCCGCTTTCCGGAGCCGGAACAGTGCAGGAAGGTGCCCGACATCAAAAATTCGATCCTGCACAGCCCTGGGCATCTTTCGGCGCACAGACGCCGCGGCGCATGCGCGAATCGATAGTATAAGAATCTGAGATGTAGACGAAGCCTTCCGCACGGTCTCTAAATGCGCCGGGCCGCGAGGACTCAGCCGACCCCAAAAATTCGATCCTGGACGGACCTGTGCATCTTTCCGCGCATCCTCGCATCTCCACTCGTGCCCATCGCTACAATATTCATTTGAGAGCTTTTTAAACCTTTTCGCAAGCTCTCTGGGCGCGAAAGAGCACGAGAACCCAGCCGACGCCAAATTTTCGATCCTGGACAGGCCTGCACATATTTCCGCGCGCCCTCGCCTCCTCAGCCCTGGACATCGATCCTGTATGCATCTGAGGATCTATTTAAGCGATTCATAAACCCTGCGCATGCCCCTGGCCGCGAGAATCTCGCCCCTCCCCTCAACGCTCTCCTCTCAATTTCCTCAGGGCCTCGAGCTCAACTACACCTAGCTAGCTGATTGGCAGCACCACTCCTCCCCTCATTATATTCTCACCAATTCCCCTAATTCCAAAATTATATTCTCTCAGGACAACTCCACTCAGGACAACTCCCCCCATAATTATATTCCCTCTCAGCAGCCCTCCCCTCCCCTCTCCCTGCCCCGCCAGGCCACCGACAGCCACGACGGGTCGCGATGAAAAAGGGGCGCGCGAAGAGGGCCGCTGAGGCTTCGCCCGATGTTTGGGACCCGCAGGGGCATGTAAGGGGCCGCTGAGGCTTTGCCCCCCTGTTCTCTCCCTGTAATGTCCGTCCCGCATGTTCGCCCAGTACCCGTCCTGAATCAATTCACGCACTCACCTCGACGATGACATCACGCGACTTTCCATCCACTCTCTCTCGTGGATCGAATCTCGAACTTGTACGCTGCAATCTCGAGAACTGTCATGAATCAATTTCGACCCTGGCTCCCCTAAGACGACCGCTCTCCCGTGGGCGTCGACCGAAAATCGAATTTCTCTCCAGAATCAATTCCGGTATTTATACCCCGGTTCGATCGCGAAACCCCAAAAAGTGGGACCCGGTCCCGCCCGGTCCCGCGACGATTTCGGGGGTGGTTGTACGACCGCAGCCAGGATCCAGGAGTCGATTCTTCTGCCCCGAGGCAGCCATCGCGCCCGTGAATCGCTGTCACTGTGTGAAACTGTACTTCCCTATATAGCTATGAAAAAATAGTCCCCTCTCGTCGCGTTTGGTGTTCTGTAGCCCCCCGGGCCCTGCCGGTCGTCAGACGCCCCAAACCGCGGCACCGCTCCGCTCATGATCACCGGCCGCGGCTCGCCGAGTCGGCACCACAGCCCTCGCGCTCGCCGGCGCTGGCCGCGGGACCGGGTTGGCCGCATGCCGCGCCGTTAAACTTGCAAAACACCAGGAGCTCTAGATCTATATATAGCTGCAGCTCGCCCGGATCGAGGCGCCGGCGTTATAATTATACTCGAGAGAACTTCGAGGCTCGGCCGCGGAAATCTCGCGTGCGTCAATTATAAGGGGGGCGAATTGCAAATTACTCGCGTGCAAAATAAATAAGGGGGGCGTCGATCAAGGCAGCGCTCCATGGCCATATCGATGCAAAACCAAGCCTCAGCGCGCACCGCCGCGCCTCCGGAGACGCATCCTCACGCCGAGGCGGACTGGCGTCGGCGCGCGCTCCTCGCGCTTCTCCCCCGCGCGCAGCGCCTCATCAACGCCCTCAACGCGGCCGAGCATGAGGACCTCCTCGTGTGGGGCGCCGCAGCCGTACGCGCCATATGTAATCTATTTAGCTCTCTGCATGCGATCTCTATCCCGCCCGCGCGCGCTGGAGTGACCTGCGGAGGCGCGCGCGGCAGCTCGCCTTCAGTTGCTACTTGTTGGGTTACGTCTTCGATGCGAGGTACGAATTCGAAGACCAATTTAATGCATTGACATCAGAGGGTTCTGCCTCGAGCTCTTTAATTGATTTTGACGCTTTTGCCCCGGGCAGCGCAACATCCGTAGTTCTTCTGCTGGGCGCCGGTCCGTGCTGCGCATGAGTTTTTCGCGACTTCAACGATATTTTTGCGGACGCCCCGGCCCGGCTCGCAGTGCTCTTCGCGCGCCGCCGGCGCTTCCGTCACCGCCGCCGCGAAATCGAGTTCAGCCGCCTCGCCGCCTACCGCGCCCCTGGGCCGAGCACGACGGTCCGCGAAAAAGCCATTTTTGCGCTATTGCTGTCTGCGAATTTCGAACTCGACTTTCGCAGGAGGAGTGGGAAGCGAAAGAGACGGCGCACTTTGTGAACGTCGCGTGCGAGCGCTTCTGGTGCGGTTTCTAAGCTTGAGCCGAGCACTAGGCGGCCGCTCATCAGATTAATATTAAATGGAGAGCGCGCGCCTGCCTCGCTTTCTCTTTCCATGACTCCCGGCGCGGGGGCCGCTCGCGCGCGCGGCAGGGACCGATACCGGCCGAAGCTGAACGCGATGATCCGCGAGGCACTGCAGCCGGCCCTCGACTCCTCGCGCCCCGAGTGGATCGTGCGCCTCTGAAATTTGATCTCACGTGCGCAAGTGAAATTTGATCTCACGTGCGGGGAACCAGCGAGCCATCACGATCAAAGAGTGCCATCGCAAGCCCCCCGGGAATTTGGCTTTAGAAGAGACGATGCGTAGTCGACTTTTTATGTACCAAGCTTAAGTCTCGCGCGCAGCGTGGAGGTGGGGGAGACGGCGCCGAAGCTGCGGGGGGTACGCGCGCACGACAGCTTCACGCCGAACCTCATGATCGAGGCCGAGCTCCTGTACGCCGGCCACGTGCGCCGTCGTACCCCCGCCTCGGAAAAATGGCGTACCCCCGTCCTGGCCTGAGTGCGGGTCTGTATACGTACCCCAGATGCGGGTCTGCCTGGAGGTCGTGGCGGGCCCCCCGGGCCGAGACCCCGCTTCCTCCGTCCGCGTACCCGTCGAGGTACCCGAACTGCTCCTCAGATGCCGTACCCCCACCCAGCGCTTCGTTTCGAATTTCGAGGATTTAATTTTCCGCGGCCCGCGGCCGCGCCGCAGGCGGCGCTCACGTCGCTGCGCGCCGTCGCGCGGATCAAATTCCGATTCGACCTCGAGTGCTCCCCCCTTCTCCGCCCCCCCCCTCCCCCCCGCCCTTTCGGACGCCATACGAACCGCGTACCCCCCCAGGGACTGGGCGAAGGGTCCCCTCTGGTTCTCCCTCGCGGAGGCACCCGACGTCGACCTCGAGATCCGGCCCCTCCGCGCGCCCGTACCCCGGCCCCGCGCCGCGCACGTACCCCCCGCGCCTCTCTTGAACCGTACCCCCCTTCCCCCCGGAATCCCGCAGGACACCTGGACCTCATGGATCTGCCCGCCGTGGGCGCCTGGGTGAGCGCGCTAATTTGTACAAGGCTAATTTATATAATTATAAGGACCCCGCCGGCGCCCGCCCCACCGGCGCCGCGCCTGCGAATTTCCGAATTTCCGCATTTCCCTCGATTCAGGTGCGGGGGGCGGTGGCAGACGCGGCGCGGGGGGCGTGCGTCTCCCCCAAAGAGATCGCCCTCTACGGCCCCAGCATCCGTGCGCCCGCTTCGAGTTCTATTACTATCATCATTCTACGTTCTCTGCCTTCCAACTTCAACTTCGATTCAATTTCCTTGCGGCTGGCCTTCGGGAAAACAATATTTCGAGTTCGCTGTTTAATTCGAGTCTTTCGAAGCTTGCTCTCATGATCATATCCTCTGAAACTCGCACGTCGGCGGACCTGATTTGCACCAGATCTACAAGCATCTAGAAGCCTCCCAACTTCAACTGCGATTTAATTTTCTTTGACGGCTAGCATTCGCTGTTCAATTATATAGATCGAGTCTTTTGAAGCTTAAGCTTGCTTTCATGATCATATCCTTTAACAAATTTGCACGTCGACGGGTCTGATCGCGTCGCCCTCTGGACGGGCAGGCGACTCCGCGGCGGGGGCGCGGCAGCTGCGCATCTAGAAGCTTAATTATAAATTACAAGGTTATAGGGGCGTCTTGGAGCATCTACAAGGTTATACTCGAGCTTATTCGCACGCCGGCGGGTCTCAGGGGACCCCGCGGCGGGGGCGCGGCAGCTGCGGGGCGTGCTGCACGTCCGCGTCGCCGCCGGCCGCGACCTCGTCCAGGCGGACCGCTTCAGTTCAGTCCGGTTCTGATTTGATTCTTATTATAATGAGCGGCTTTTAATTACATAAGCTTCAGTTAAGCTTATATAGTCCAAGTTCGTTTTGATTTGCAGGCGGCCTCTGATTATACAAGCTCATATTAAGCGGTTAGCTTCTAATTATATAAGCTTCAGTTAAGCTTATATAGCGCGAGCTCGTCCAGGCGGGCCGCTCCAGTCCAGAGCGCCCTACGCCGCCCTTGAGCTTGCTTAATTAACATTCTCGCGCGCAGGCGAGAGTGATGCCTTCTGCCTACTGAAGGTGCCGCCCTCCCAGAAAGCGGCTTCTTAAGCTTTGATTTGCAGGCGGCTTCTAATTACATAAGCTCAAATTGAATGCGGTTTCTGCCTCCTGCCTAATTATATACTGCGTCCTGAAGGTGCCGGCGCCGCCCTCCCAAGAAGGGGCTTGACCTCTCTGCAAGCGGCTTCTGAGCTCGAATTTCACATTTCACGCCTCGCGATCGTTCAACGTTTTTGCGGGGAGCAGGCTAACGCAGCTGGGGGGCGCGCAGCTGGGGCAGCAGCGGCACCGGACGGCGGCGGTGGCGGCGGACTGCAGCCCCGCCTGGGACGAGCGCGTGCGGTGCGCCGCGCCCCGCCCGCCGAACAACGAGCCCGGCGGCCCCGCGGGTCTTGATTTAAAGGAGCCCGAGATGAGAAAAGGTTGAGAAATCTGGATTTCTATAAGCTCAAGATATGTAAGAGGTCAAGAAGCTTCAAGAATTCGAAGCCCGGGGTAAATAATTAAAGTTCCTGTTTGGCCTCCTGGACCCGGGACCCCGCATGGGACGAGCGCGTCCGGTACGCGGCGCCGCCGAACGACGTGAACGAGACGGATGTTGATTATAAGGATCCCGAAACACAGAAGGCCTAGGAAATCTTTATAAGAGGTTAAGAAGCATCAAGACCTCGAAGCCTGAGGTGTATTTCCAATTTATTTGGGCGTAGCCGGCCGCGCGTCCCTCTCCCGCTTAAGCTTCCCTCAGCTCGTCTCCTAAGAAGCCCGGGCACGGCCCGTAGTCTGCGTAAGCTTCCTAGGCCTCAAGCTTCGTCGAACTCGCCGCGCGCGAGGGGTGACTTAAGGGGGCCGTCGAACTCGCCCCTTGAGCTTCGGCGATTCAAGGGCCCGAGCGTGCGCGGGCGCATGCGCAGGTTCCGGATCGACGAGACGACCGGCTGGCCCGTGGATCTCATGGTCCGGGTGCGTTTCTCTCACATAACTATGAGAAATATAATGTAAGAGGTTAAGAAGCTGAAGCCCGAGGTAAATGCATTCTATTTATCTAATGGATTCTATTTATTCGGCCCCTCCGCCACGGTCCCCTAGGCCTGGCCTTTTCAGAGTTTAGAGAAAGAGCTTCTCCGTTCCGCTATTGCCGCTGCTTTATTTGGCGCCTGATATCGATCATGACCCGGCATGCCCTGCGCCCCCGCAGGTCTTCGACTTCAACCGATTCGGCCCCAACCGCTCGCTCGGCGACTGCCACGTCCGCCCCGTACCCCCGGCCCCTCCGGATCCGGCGTACTAAACTGAGGCACCGAAAAATGTCAGATCGACCTGGCGGAGCTGCGCGTGGGGAAAGCCGACGCGCGCTGGTACCCTCTCAAGGGCGTCGACAGCGGCCAGGCATTCATACCCCCCCTCTTCCCCCTCGTTCTGATTTAATTTCTGATTCAATGCGTCCGCGTCATGATCAGGTGAGGCTTGAGCTACTGCTGGAGGAGGGCTTCGCCGGTCAGGCCCTCGGCCCCGAGGTGGCCTGGGAGGTGCCCGTACCCCGGATCAGAAACCTCAGATCAGACCAGATCAGATCTGATCTGAGGTGGGGGCAGGGGGAGGCGACGCGGGCGGAGGGGGCGGAGGACGTCGCCCCGCACCACATCCGCCGGGACCACGGCCTCCGTGCGTACCCCGTCCCTCAGATCAGATCAGATCTGATCTGATCTGATCTGAGCGCGCCGCACGCAGTCGGGAACGCGGGGCGGAAGGCGAGGCAGGCGGCGCGGGGCGCCCGTGCCGGCCCCAACGGCGGCGGCGGCGGCGGCGGCGGCGGCGGCGCCGGGGGCCCGGAGCGGCTCCTACTGCGACCCACGGCTAGCGCCCCTGACAAGCTGCAGCCTGCCACCGACGCGCCGGAGATGTACAGTAAATTCGATTCCGAGCAGTTCTAGATCTAGAAAGCGGATTTCGAAAATTCCTTTGCCAGCTGCAGCAGTAAAGCAGAAGCATGCAGTAAAGCAGCAGCAGCAACTTATGTTAAGTATATAACAACCCACCCCAGGGGTGGCGCCGGCAGGAGTCTTGACAGGGCGAGTGGGGGGGGGGGGGGGGGGGGGGGGGGGGAACTTCGGAACTCTTGAGAGCTCGAGGGCCCGGGGGCCGCGGGCATGGCAACTTGGCAATGCGGGCGGGCGCCCGCGGGCAACGAAGCGATATATGCATGATCATGATCATGACGTACGTATACACTGTGATCACCACATTAACTGCAGCTGCAATATTGAAATAAATGAGCGCTTGAGTACTATCCTGTTAGCATTCACTTTTAATTCTATGTCAAGCATCATCTGCGTATGCAGCCTGCATACATTTCTCAGCGAAAAGAATCTACAAATTAAAACACAACTCATGTGGCATCGTTCTTTCCAGCTAACTCCAAAACTAAATCCGGATTCGGAAATAATGAACTGCTTTCAGCAAGAGAGAAGGTATACGTACAGGTATTGCACAACAAAACTGAATCTGTCGAACAGCGCCAATACGATCGCGATGCGATTAGCTACGGGGAACGCAAATGAGCAACTGTAGTCCGGCTTAAAGCACTATACTAGTTCTGTGATATCTGTCTGTAGCTACGTTCTGAGTTCTACGTTCTTCTTGAAAGCTATCTACGCTCTTCTCGGAAGCGAAAGCTGTACAGAAACAGCAAAAATACAAGAAAAAAGTTCTTGTCAAAACTCAAGAGGGTCCAACTCGTCTGGAACTACGGCTGGCCCGAAAATTGGTGTCCGGGTCGAAGGTCGGACGGGGGAGATCGGATGGGAATTCCAAGAGCGGGGGGCCCGGGGGAAGATCGGAAGGGGGGGAGAGGGGGGGGGGGGTGCCGAGCCCGCGTGCAGCCTTACTCCTGCCGGTCGCGAGGGGGGTACTCCGGAAGGTTGGGCTCCTCGGAGGCGAAGGAGGGGTCCAGGAGCCCCAGAGAGGGTAGGCTGGGGAACGGGCTGGGAAGGGGGGGTACGGGCAGGTAGGGCCAGCCGGGGGGGTGGCCGTCGGACGGGTGGGCGCCGGGGTAATCGGAGAGCGGGATCAATCCCACCAGGCTCGGAAGGTTCAGTGGGGCCTCGGGGGCCGCCGAAGGGGCCGCCGGGGGGGCCGGCGCCGGGGGAGGGGCGGCCTTCGCGATCGGCTGGAGGGCGGTACCCGTACCCCCCTGCCTGCCGGCGCTGGAGCCCGGATCGGGGGAGGGGGAGGACGCGCCCTCGGCGTCCCCGCCTCCGTCCGAGTCCCCCGCGTCCTTTGCCTTGCGCTTCTTCTTGTTGCGCTTCTGGTTCTTGACTGCGGGGTACAAGTACGGCGTCAGCGCGGCCGAACCACCAGCGGAGAGCAGGGGGGGAAGGGGTACGGCTCGCATTTGTAGTTGGGGTACAGGCGCCTGAACGCGTCCTTCTCTACCATCTCGAGGGCGCGGTACCGCCCCCGCTCAGCCTCGGGTAGAGATTTCCACATCTGAGAAAGGGGGGTACGCGATCGGCGGAAATATGGGGATGGGGGGGTGGGTGGGGATTGAGGGGGGAAAGCCGAATTTGAATGGGCGGTAGAAAGGAGGGGCGGCGCCGGGGGGGCGGCCGCCCCCCAGGAAAGGGGGCCCGAGGGGGCCCGAGGGGGTTTGGCCCGAGGGGGCTTGGCTGCGCCCCCCGGCGCATGGCCACTGGCGGCTCGCCCCTTGGGCGCGCCAGCCATCGGGCCGAGCCGGCCGGGTCGAAGCAGAGCCGGTCGAGAATTGGCGGGGCCGGACGGCCGGCACCGAAGAGAGCGGGGCGGGGCGGGCGGGGCGGGGCGGGGCGAGGCGGGTGGGGCGGGGCAGGGCGGGGCCGGACGGCCGGCACCGAAGAGAGCGGGCCGGGCCGGGGCGGGGCGGGGCGGGGCGGGCGGGGCGCGGGCGCGAGCGCGCGGGCGCCCGCCGGCCGGCCCGCCCTCCCTGCCGGCACCTGGCCAAGGATCTTGGAGACGTGCACGTTCAGCATACCCGGGTGCTCGTCCGCAAGGCGCCGCCGGTGCTGCGAACGAAGAAAGGCGGAGCGGGGGCGCCCCGGCCCCGGTCAGCTGAGCCGAGCGGGGCGGGGGCGGGGGCGAGGCGGGGGGTACGGGTGCAAGTACCTCGTTGCTGAAGATCATGAAGGCATTGCTGCGCGGATGCGAAGAAGGCAAAGGCGTAGGCGTAGGCCTAGGCGTCAGCAGAGGCGAAACAAACAAGGCGAAGGGAAGGCTAGGAGCGGACCGGGGCCGGCGGAGGCGGAGGCCGCCACCACTGCCTCCTGCCGCGAGCGGCGCGCCGCGCGTGTCGGGGTCGCTTCCCGAGCCGCCGCTGCCGCTGAGGCCGCCGTGCGGCGGCCCCGAGGCGGAGGCGGAGGCGGATTGCGAGGGGCGGGGCAGCTCGCGGCTCGCCCGCGGCGCGGCCGCCGCGGGGAGGCTCCCGGGCGGGAAGGAGGAGAAGTCGAAGGGGACGGGAAGCGGGGCGGACGAGGAGGCGGGCACGCCGATCGTGGATTGGGCGGAGAGGCGCGCCGCGAGGCGAAGGGCGGCGGCCGCGATGGAACCGCCGTCCGCGACGAGCCACGGGGCGACCGCCGCGGCGCCCGCAGCCTCGTCGGCCGAGGAGGCGGCGGCGAGGGGCGCCGGGGAGGGCCCGAGGACGGCCGAGGGGCGGGACGAGGAGGAGGAGGACGAGAAGGAAGGGGAGCGCTCGGCGAGGTTCCCGCGGGACGGCACCGCCGGGAGCGCCGCCGGCATTGGGGAGGTCGGGTCGGAGCTGGCGCGACGCGCGATGCTCGCCCCGGCCGCCATCACAGCCGCCGCCGCGGCCGCGGCAACCGCGGCCATCGGATCCGCGTCGGACGCGCCGCCGGGCGCCAGGAGGGGAAACTGCAGCGCCTGGGCCTGCGCCAGCGTGGCCGCCCACGGCGGGAAGGGAGGTTGGGGCGGGCCCGGCCCGGCGGCGTGCGGAGGGGCGAGCGGCGGGCCGGTCTCGTTCTCTACGGATTCGCTCTTCACACCGAAGGGAACGCCGAGCGCCCAGCCCCACAGATCCGGCTGCTCGCTCGCGAGCTGGAGGCGCACGGGCGCTGCCGCCAAGTTCGAAGGCTCATCCGCGCTCTTCTCCGCGTTCGAACTCGCGTCCTTTGCGTCTTGAATACCATCCTTTTGCTCGGAAAGCATCCTTCGTGCGAGTTCTGCGACGTTCCTGCGCGACGAAGGTAAGGCCGAGAGGCAAGCTTCGGTTCGGTGCACGGGGCGGGCGCGGACCAACGGAAGCGAAGGACTCTCAGATAGATCTGCCCAACGACTTTGGATGCTCGCCCGGACCGCGCCCGGAAAACTTTTTGGGGAGTGCGCAAGGCTAGCGCTGCGGGTTGATGACGACTAACGCCGGATCGGGTTCGCCACCGACTGTCGCTCGCTGCTGCTGCGCGAAGGAGGTCGCGGCACGCCGGGGATCTTCGATCTTGGACACGCGCGTGGGCACTTGCTAGCTGGGTACGTGGGAAGACTTGCTTTTTTTTGGCAGTCTGGGTACAAGGCCTAGGACTGCTGCTCGGCAAAGCAGCATCTGGGCCACGCCGGGCGCGCACGGCAAGATCCAGAGTCCCAGAAGATGCGATTTGGGCGTCCAGCAGACGCGCGCCTCAGGACCGGAGGGGGGAAGAAGTGGAACTGGGAGGGGGGAAGAAGGGACGAACGCGGAAGTGAAATCAGACTGAAGCTTAAGGACACGCGTGTCTGCTCGCCGCGCTTTCGGTTCGCAGGATCGCATCTCCTTTCTCATCGCGCTTGCGGCAACAGTGACAGCGATGCAGGCCTAGGCTATAGCTAGCGGCAACGGCAGCAGGTCGATCGCACGAGCGCGGAGCTCTAAGCACAGCCCGCCGCTTGGCGCCGGCAGCGGCTCGAGCTCCCGTCCAACAAAGCTTCATTGCACCCGTAAGGAGTTGGCGGAGCCCAGCTCGCGGGTGTGACGAACCGGACCTGACAATGCGCAACGCGCATTCCCCAGCTGCCGCCGGGCTCTGCCCTGCGCTTCTCTGAGGCGAGCAGTTCCTAGAAGAGACGTCGACGCAGCAGCGGCGATGGCGCTCGCTCGGGCCTCGGGCGCGCGCGCCCTGCTCGCGGCGTGCGTGTGGGTCCTCGCGGCGGCCGCGGGCGCTCTGGCCGGCGGGGCGGCAGCGAGCCCCGTCGAGGCGGGGGCGCCTGTCGAAGTCGACCTCTCCACAGCTTCTTCGCTTTACTTTCAGGTCCGCGGGGCCGGCTGGCGCCAAACTGAACCCCGGATCAAATCGCGCGGCGCAGGTGACCTGGAAGCCGGTGGCGGTGCCGGGGATGGTTGCGCGGATCTGCCAGCTGCTGCGGGCGCCGGCGGGGGCGGCCGCCTCGCCAGAGAAGTGGGGCAGCCCGGCCCCGCTGGGGAGCATCGCTGCGCCCACTCCAGCCGTCCTCGACGCCGCCTGCGGGAAGCCCTTCCAGGTCGACGGCTCCAAGGGCCGCGTCCGCATCCACTTCACCCCCGCCGCCACCTCTCCCGGCATCTACGAGGCCCGCCCCGCCCCCCGTATACATACGTATCCCCCCCCGCGTCCCCCGGCGCGACCCGCGCCCCAGATGTACGCGACGAATGTCCCGGGGGGTATCGAGTACATAAAGGGCCCCCGCATCGTCATCGGTGCGCCGCCGCGCCCCTCTACCCCCTCGGCGCCCGCCCCCCGGCCCGGGCCCGACTGACGGCGGGCCGGGGCGCCAGCGGCGACGACGGGGGCGCTTGGGGAGGAGCTGCCGGCGGCGGCGGCGCCGGCGACCGACCTGGTGCTGGGCCAGGCGGGGCGCGAGGGCCCCGCCGCCCTGGACCCTACCTTCGCCGCCGGCTCCGAGGCCCGCCCCGTGGTCGTCGAGGCGCCCGCCGGCGCGGGGACCAGCGTGCGCCCGCCCTGTTCGCTTTGCTTTGCTTCGCTTCGGTTCGCTTTGCTTTGCCCGACCCGAAGGGCGCCAGATCGCGATCTTCGCGGCCGGGGGCGTGGCGGGCGGGGCGGTCATCGCCGCCTTGGCCGTCGCCGCCTTCTGCCTCTGGCGCCGCCGCCGCGCCCGGCGCGACTGCGGCCTGCAGGCGCGCCTTACGCTTTGACTTCGACTTCGCTGCCTCGTTCTCATGGCGCCGGCGCCCCGCAGGTCACCGTCGCCACCGATCCAGAGGGGCGCGAAGGTCGGTACCCCCGCCGCCTTCCCCCCTCGAGCTCCCCCCGCCCTTTCGAGCGGGCGGGCGGCGGCGCAGTGATCACGATCCGGCGCCCGGACGGCAACACGCTGCGGGGGACTTTGCCGGCTGGGGCCCTGGGCCCAGGGGCCCTGGCCGAGGCCGAGGGCAAGTCCGCCTCGCCCGCCTGCAGCGCGGCCGGCGGGAGCGGCGGCGAGGCCCCGCCCTCGCCCTCCCTCTCCGCCTCCTCCCCCGCCGCCTCCGCTTCGGGCTCCGCCTGCGGCGCCCCCCAGCCCCTCGCGCCCGGCGACGCGCCCCGGCCCGCCCCCGGTGCGTGTGCTAGGCTAGCCCAGCCCGGCCCGGCCCGGCCCGGGTCCGGCTCACGCCGGCGCAGCCGGCGCCGCGCTTCGCATCGCCGCGAGCCTCGCCGCCACGCAGCGGCGCGACTGCCCTGAGCTCTTCGCCCGGTACCCACCCTCCCGATTCGCCCGTACCCCTCCCCTCACGGAGCCCGCCGGCAGGGCCGTCTGCACGAAGTGTCTGCGGGTGAACCCCGGGTGCGGGTCGGAGGACGAGGCGGCGGAGGCGGCGTGCGTCTACTGCCGCCTCCCGCTCGCCGTCAGCCGCCGCTTCTTCCCCGCCGCCCGCGTCGGCGGCGGCGAATTCGGCACGGCGTTCCGCGCCGTCGATCTGCACTTCCTCTCCAAGCGCCCATGCATCCTCAAGAAGGCCCGCCCCCGCTCCCGTACCCACGTACCCCCGTACCCCCCGGCCAACCCCGTACCCCAGTTCACGTTCCTGGACCGCTCCTCGAACGAGTCGCACGTGGAGAAGGCCGCGCGCCTCTTCCTCGACGAGGTGCGAACTGGCCCGTCCGCGTACCCCCCGCCCCGACCGAGACCGGTACCCCCCTCAGGGCCGAACCCTCGAGCTCCTGGACCACCCACGGATTCCGAAGGCACGCCACCCCGCCCCCTTCTACCCCCCCTTCTTCCCCCCCCCCATGTTTCGGCGCTTACCCCCCTCCCTCCCTCCCGGCAGCTCCTTGGCTCCTTCGTGTGGATGCAGGACATGTGCGCCCCCGCCCGCCGTCCGCTTACCCCCCTGCGCCCGCCGACGCGGTACCCCCCAGGTACCACGCGATGGCGGAGGTGAAGGGGCAGGACCTGCAGCGCGCCCTCCGCGCCCGCGTGCACCCGTACCCCCGCAGCGAGGTGCGACCGCTACCCCCTCCTCTTCCCCCTCCCTTACCCCCCGGGTAAGGTGCTGCGGCTCCTGGACGACCTCCTAGGAGCCCTCGCGTACGTGCACGAGCGCGGCGTCATCCACAGGGACGTGCGTTTACGTACCCCCTCCGGCACCCCGTACCCCGTCACCGGCGGCTCAGGTGAAGCCGTCGAATTTGATCGCGGGGGAGGACGGGCGCTACTACCTGGTGGACTTCGGGCTCTCGACGACGCGGCGGCCGGATCTGGACCAGGCGACCGAGATCGGGACCTACGCCTACGCCGACCCCGAGCAGCGCGCCGGGCGCCCCACGCCCTCCTCCGACCTCTACAGGCGAGCGCTAGCGCCGGGGCGCCCCTGGGCGCTGCGGGGCGCGGCTGAGAGGTTCGGGGCCGGCCGCGCGCAGCCTGGCGGCGACCTGCGTGGAGATGATGACGAAGCGGCGGCCGGCGCTCGAGTTCTTCGTCGACTGGACCCCGGCCCGCTGTCCGCCCCGCCCCGCCCCGCCCCGCCCCGCCCTGTTTCCCGCCTCGTTCTCCTCTTCACACTCCCGCGCCGCAGCGCCCGAGGCCGACTTCGGGGGCGATCTGGGCGCCGCCCTCGCCCGCATGCTCCGCCGCGACGTCGCCGACCGCTACCCCTCCGCCGCCGCCGCCCGCGCCGCCCTCTTCCCGCCCCCCGCCCCCGCCCCGCCCTTCAAATCGCCGGCGCCGTCGGTCGCCTCGTCCTTCTCCGACGCCGCCTCTTCCCTGGCGCCGGCGGGGGCCTACCAGCTCGGCCTCGCTGCGCCGGCGCCGGCGCGGACCGTGGACCCCCGTGACGTCCGCCTCGAGGAAGCCGGCCCCCCGGGGGTACGGCTCTCCGCGCCGCTGCTGGCGCCCCCCGAGGCGGAGGAGGAGGAGCTCGAGGCCCGCGCCCCCTCGGACGCCGCGAGCTCGAGCTCGCCCCCGGCCCGGCCGGCGGAGCGATCCGCGGGGGGCGGCGGCGGCAGCAGCAGCAGCAGCAGCAGCAGCAGCACTGCGCGCTCCCACTCGAGCTCGTCGATCGCAAATCGCAGCGGTGCCAGCTCGAGATCGTGATCGATATCGTAGGGGTCGCGGCGGGTCCTTCCAGGCTAGCTACAGCTTATCGCAGGATTCTTTAATTTATAGCTCATGTTATTTGCGAGGTGTACATGTACCGTAGTACAGCTTTCACTGTTCACAGCTTAATTATAATTTCGTGGACCGAGCTCGATCGAAGCATTGTTAGTTGCCGCGGGGCGGGTGCGGGAGGCCCATGTCGTGCCGCTCGTTCTCCCGGGGCGGGCGGATGGTCGCAGACTCGCCGCGGCCGTCGCCGCCCGTCGCGGCGTCCGGGCCGTAGTCGTCCACGTGCGGCCCGCGCTCGTCCCTCGACACGGCAGCGCGCCCGCTTCGCGCCTCCTCCTCGCCCTGGCGCGCCGCCTCGTCCTCCTTCGGCTTGGCGCCGGGGCCCGAGGTCGGGAGCGAGCTCTCGTGCGAGTCGACCCCCATGCGAATAATGTATAGGCCCGAGAGCGCCCGCCGCACCGCGCCCTGCGAGTCTGCTGTTTCGCGTCACGCGCGGTTTCAAGAACAGCCGCGGATCCTTAATTTGGCTTGTGAGCGGAACGCACACCCGCGGATCTGAGTGGAGTGGAGAGACGCTGCCCGCGGGCGCCCGCCCGCATCGCCAGCTGGCCTGCTGCCGCACGCATTCTCTAGATCTGTCTTCTTGTCTCCTTCGAATTCTGAGTTCGATTCGTGATCGGATCGATTTCCGTACGCGTCTCTCGAGCTTCAAGCCTGGCAAGGCTTCCCTCTCCCCGGGCCCCTCTCGAGCTTCAAGGCTTCCTTCTCCCCGGGCCCCCGGCCCCGCGTAAATTCCGTCTTCATTTCCCTCTCGTAGATGGATATCTTTCCTTTCTTTGCCCCGAGCCCGGCTCTCGCCCTTTCGAATTCAAGTCGACGTCTCCTGCACACCAGGCCCGGAAGTATTCGAGTAATGCAAGCTATCGTACACTAGTGTTGTACATCAACAAAGGATATAAGTAGTTATGCTGCGCGCACCATCGACCAGCGGCGCCGGGCACTGCGGCACGTGCATGGCATGCACGGGTACGGATCCCGGACCATCGAATTTAAATTTAAAGACTCAGTGACTTCGAACGTCGCCGTCGCCGTCGCCGGCGGGCGGTCAGCGGAAAGCTATAGCTATCTAGCGGAGGGCGGCGCGGGCGGAGAGGTAAGCCCCCGCCTCAGCCGCGACCGATGGCTCCTCAGACCCCACGAACGCCTCCACGCGCCTGGCATGGGGCGAGCCGGGCCGGGCGTCAGCTCAGCTGAGTGGGTGTGGGGGGGTACGCGAACCGGAGGAGGGCGGGCGATGAGCGGAGGCCGCGGAGGAATCCGCGGAGGGCGGCGGGGGGCCAGGCCAGGTCCGAGAGGCAAACCTGAGGGAACTCGGAACGTCATGATCAGGCGCGAGCTCGGATGGGGGGTACAGTGCCCAGCCGCGCCTCGATCTGAACGGTATCCCCCAGGGCCTCCAGCGCCGCGAGCAGGTCCAGCTCCCCTGAGGGGGGACGCGATTCGGAAGAAGAGGGGTACGCGATTCGCGGGGGGAGTACCGGCGCGCAGGTCGTCGTGGGGTAGGCGAAGGTCCACGAGACGTACGTGGCGGAGGCTGGGGGCGGCTGCGATGGGTGGGAACCGCGTTTTATAGGCAGGCTGAGGGAGGGAGTTGGAGGGGGGTACCGGCGGGAAGGCGGAGGGAGGCGGGGCGGGCGACGCAGGAGGTGAGGGAGAGCCTGCGGGGGTAAATGGGGTTCTGGACCCGAGGGGTACAGCCAATGTTTCAGGTTTCTAACAGCGCACCTCTCAAGGCCGGCGAGGGCTTGGTCGGGCCAGGAGTCGGGCAGCACGCTGCGGGCCAGGGCCAGGCGCGCGGGGCCGACGCCCGGATCCCCCGGATCTATTTTTAGGACGGCGCAGAGGGCCGCGGCCGCCCGCGGGCACCGCAGGTCCGTAGAGAGGAGCTGGAGGTCCCGGGCTCGAATCCCGGCGGAGGCCATTGCCGGCAGGGCGCCGCAGGCGGCCCCGTCGTAGTACGCTACCCGCCGTACGAGCTGGAGGCTGGGGAGGGCGGAGGAAAGGAGGGGTACGTCGGGCTCGGCAAGGGTCGCATCCAGTACCCGCAGCGAGAGCAGCGGAGGCAGCTGCGGGGACGGGGGTAAGCGGTCGTGCGCAGGGCGGGGGCGCGCGGGAGGGGGTACGCGCGCGCCTCGTGGGAGCGGCCGGCGGGGACGAACCCGGGCTCTCCGTCTACCCCCTCGAGGCTGAGGTGCTCCAGGGCCGGGGCGGATTCGGAGAGGGGTACGCCGACGGCGAGGAAGAGGTCGCCGAGGACGAAGGGGTAGTGGCACGGGGCGCGAAGGCGGAGGCGGCGGAGGGTCGGCGGGAAAGCGGCTGCCACGTCGGCTAGGTGCACCTGCGATAAAATCTGAGTCGCGGCGGATCGAATTTGATCGGAAACCAATTCGATCGCGCACGGCGGGGCGGTCGAGCCGGCCTACGTCTGCCGCACAGTAGACGGACAACTCGATCTGCGCGGCCGGCCCCGGCTCGGATCAAATCTCGCTAACGCACAGCCTGCGGGATACGAGCCTCCTCGAGGGAAGCGCAGAGCGGTAGGCGCAGGAGTGCGGCCGCGTCGCAAGTCGGCAGCGCCGGCGCGCCGCGGTCATCGGGCGGCACGTCCCGCAGGTGGTCCGCGGAGACGAGCCGCTCCACGGTCCTGCGGGCGGGGGCGCTGAGGTGCAGGCCCCCGGCATGGAAGCGAGGTGCGGCGCACGGCGGGCGACCGCAGGTGTTGCGCACGTCAGCGGCAACCCTGCGGAAGCTCTAGATATCAGAAATGCGCCTCGTACTTAATTTTTCAACAGCGCAGCGCAAGGGCACGTCAGCGAAAGGTCCGTCGGCAGCGGTCGCTCGAAGGACGCCGTACGCCATCGCCTGCATACGCCGGCGGAGCGCAACCGCTCCCAGAAGCCCAGGAACGACAGGATCTTGGTCAGCAACGGGTCGTCCAGCGCGTCGAGCCCGGGCGGTGCCTCGCGCGTACGCCCGTGATCTGGAATGCTATCAGCGTCTCCCCCGATCATGAGCAAGAAGAGGCAGTCAAAAACCGGAGGCACCCATCTTATTGCCCGTCACCTGTACCCCTCAAGAAGTCATCGACTCATCGTGCATCGTTCCGCCGCCATGGCCACAGAGGAGGCTGATCGCCTCAAGGCGGCGGGCAACGCGCTGTTCCAGAGCGCGTCGTTCGCGAAGGCCGTGGATTTGTACAGCAAGGTGCGCCTCTCGCGGGGGCCGCCCGTGCGATCCGCGCCGCCCGATTACGGCGTCTAATGCCGCGCCGACTCGTGCGGCATGCAGGCTATCGACCTGGCACCGAGCGCCGTGCTCTACTCGAACCGTGCCTTTGCGCACATTAAAATCGAGGAGTACGGCAGCGCGGTCGAGGATGCCACGCAGGTGCGACGCATATGCGCGGCCTTGACCGTCTGAGCGAGGCCGCCGAGGCCACCGCTCAACGCCTGCGGGGCGTCTGATCGCCCATCCGCCCAGGCCATCAAACTTGACCGGAACTTCATCAAGGCGTACTACAGGTGCATTGACGGCGCATTCGAGCGCCTCCATGCGCGGCGGCGAGCCTCCCCCGCGCAGGCGCGGCTCGGCCTACATGCTAATGGGCAAGTACAAGGACGCGCAGCGGGACTTTGAAGCGGTGCGCCCGCTCCGCCGCCGCCGCCGCCGCCTCCGCCGTTGTCTCACCGCCTCCGCCACCAGGTCGTCAAGATCGTTCCCGCGGACCCGGACGCCCAGGCGAAGCTGAAGGAGTGCCGCAAGGTGATCCAGCAGATCGCGTTCGCGAAGGCCATCGCCGTCGACGAGAAGGCCAAGGAGAAGGCGAGCGAGCGAGCGAGCGACCCGCCCACCCGCCCGCCCGCGCGCCCGCCCGCCCGCCCGCAGCGCGCGCCTTACGCCGCCCCGCTCCGCGCGCGCGCAGTGGTCCGCCAGAGCCCTGCGCGACCTCCAGAGCATCTCGGTCGAGTCGGATTACGACGGCCCGCGGCTGCCCGACGACGGGTCCGTCTCCGTGGAGTTCTGCAAGGCGCTGCTGGACCACATGAAGGCCCAGAAGCGGCTCCACAAGCGGTGCGGGCGGGCGGGCGGCCGGGCGGGCGGCCGAACGGGCGTGCGCGCCGCGCTCGCTGCTGAGGCCGCGCCGCGCGCAGGTACCTCGTGCAGATCCTGCTGCGAGCCATCGAGATCCTGAGCTCCATGCCGACCGTGGTCGACCTGAAGCTCGCCGCCAACACGCGCCAGATCACAGTCTGCGGCGACACGGTCCGTCGCCCCTGTACCCCCCTTCTCAGACCTCTTGGCCACTCCGCCCCGCCGCTCCGCATCGCATCGCACCGCATCGCACCGCACCGCATTGCTTCGCGGCGCCTCACGGGGGTACTCTTTCTCTCGCGCGCAGCACGGCCAGTACTATGACCTCCTTAACATCTTCGAGATCAACGGGCTGCCCTCCGCCGACAACCCCTACCTCTTCAACGGTACCCCCGCCCCCCTTGGCCTTCCTTCCTCCAGCGCCCTCGTACCCTCCCCACCCCTGAGCCGCGGCGGGTCGGGGTACAGGCGACATGGTCGACCGCGGCAGCTTCTCGCTTGAGGTTATCCTCGCGATGACGGCCTACAAGGTCGGCTCCTCCCCCGCCCGTCGTGCCGGGTACATCGATTCCGTTTCCGAGCCCGCCGTACCCCGCGGCAGGTCGCCGACCCCGACTGCATCAACATGACCCGCGGCAACCACGAGTCCAGGAACATGAACAAGGTACCCCCTCCCCCACACCCCCCCCCTCTGGGCAGCCCGGAAACTCACGTACCCCCCCTTTCAGATGTACGGGTTCGAGGGGGAGTGCAGGGCGAAGTACCCCGGCGACCTGATCTACGAGCTCTTCAGCGAGATGTTCTGCGCCCTCGTGCGGACTCGAACCCGCGCCCGCCCGGCCGCCCGGCTTGCCCCGCCTTCAAGCTGACCTTGCCGCCGCCGCCGCCGCCGCAGCCGCTGGCGTGCGTCATCGAGAAGCGAGTCTTCGTCGTCCACGGTGGCCTCTTCTCCAAGGTGAGAAGAAGAAGAAGGAAGGGGCTGGAAGCGGGAAGAGAGGGGAAGGGGCCGGGCCTTCTCCTCCCTCTCTGCCTGCGCTCGCGTCGCCTTCTGCCTTTTTCACGCCCGCCCCGCCCCGCCCCGCCCCGCCCCGCCCGCGCCGCGCAGGACGGCGTCAAGCTCGACGACCTCCGCGCGATAGACCGCTTCCGTGAGCCTCCGGAGGAGGGTACGCCGTTTCCTGACGACCTGAGGGGGGTACGGCCTGACGGGCGCGCGGCGCCAGGGTACATGAGCGAGATGCTGTGGAGCGATCCGCAGCCTGCGCCGGGCTGGGGCCCCAGCAAGCGCGGCGTCGGCGTCGCGTTCGGACCTGACGTCACGAAGCGGTGCGGTGTATCCCCCTGGGCGAGGGGGGAGCCGAGGAGCTGACCCGCGTACCCCCTCCTCCAGGTTCCTGGACGACAACGGCCTGGGTACGCGAGCGAACTCCGCGCGCCGTCCCGCGCGACCCGCACCCTCCTCTGAACGCCGTACCCCCCGCAGACCTGGTGATCCGGTCGCACGAGTGCAAGGACGAGGGGTACGAGGTGGAGGCGGGCGGGCGCCTGATCACCATCTTCTCGGCCCCCAACTACTGCGACCAGGTTCGCGTACCCCCCTCCCTCCCCCCCCCTTCCCCGGCGAACTGCGAGATAGCGAACGGAGCGGGCCGCTCGCTCCCCCACGCATCGCTCGCCCCCGCGTCCCGCTCATATGAGGCCGCCCGCCTCAGATGAAGAACAAGGGAGCTCTCATAAAGCTGAAGGAGGACCTCAAGCCGCAGTTCGTCCAGTTCAAGGAGGTCAGCTGACCGTTCCCCCTTACTCCCGTTTTGCTTTCGAGGCTCCTGGGCTCACGCGGGGCCCGGGCCCGCGCGCAGGTCCCCCACCCCGCTGTTAAGCCCATGCAGTACGCTTCCAACCTCCTTAGCTTCTTGTAGCCCCCCTGGATCCAGTTCCAGTGCCCCCCCGGTCCGGAATCCAGTACCCGGGCCTAGGTCTGCAGGCGTCGCTAGTCGTATTCGCTAAGCAAAACTATCGTATCGTATCTTACTACCTGGCGCATTCTCTGGGCTGCGGATCGAAGCTAGAATACAGGAAAGCAGATTGCACAGTACAAAACGAAAGAAAGCATACGCTTCAAAGAAATTTAAATGGGGGCCTCGGGCTCTGCAGGCGGGCCGGGCCCTGGTGCTAGCGCCGGCGCCGGCGCCGCGTCGCTTTTGCGGCGCCCGGCGGACAGTCTTTGCCGCGGTGATCGCTCCGAGGCTCCCAAACTATCTCCCACGCTATACTTCTGCGAAAGACGTTCGGTAGGCCGCGAGCAGGACCTGCGGCGCGGATTCGATCCGAGATTTGATCGGTCAGAAGTTCGATTCGAATTCGAATTCGATCCGGCGCACCTTAAAGGTTTCCGTCGCTTCCAGGTACTCCGCTTCGCTCGCCTGGCCAACCTTGTCGGGATGGATCTTGATGAGCAGGCGCCTGCGTCCAGTCGGTGTCAGCCGCCGCCCCGGCCCGGCGCACCGCGCGCGTCTCGAAGCAAGCAAGCACGGACGCACTTGTACGTGCGCTTGATATCCTCGGGGGACGCGCCCGGCGGGAGCGTGGTGAGACCGTTGACAGAGAGCCGCAGTATGATGTCGTTGAGCATGCAGGGCAGGCTGTGGTTGTTGGCCGCCGCCCACGTCTGCACGCGCCGCGAGATCCGCTCCTGAAGCTGCGCGCGGGCGGCGTCCTGTTCACGAGGCGGTACAAGCGTAAGCTATGCACGCGGGGGCGGGCCCGGCCCTCGCACCGGCGCGTCGCCGGTGCCGGCGGTCCGTCCTGTCGCTGCCGCTGACCGCGCCCGCGGCCTCTCCGCGCGGGCTCCTTGCCTCCTTCGAATCGGGCCGCACACAACGTATGCAAAGTAAAGTAGGATGAATGCGCGGGCGCCCCGGCTGTAGCCCGTCGCGCCGGAGCTGGCCGGCTGCACGACCTCGGGCGCGGGGTCCTCCGAAGGGGAGATCGCCGCGGCGACCGTCGCGGCGGCGGCTGAAACCGCCGTCGCTATCCGCAGCCCTCCGCCCAGAAACGCAATGCCCGTGCCGACCGCCGTGCCGAGCAGTCCGGCCGCAACACTGAGCGGCTTGAGTCCAGACATCGGAGCGCTGCGCGCGGGCTTCGAGATGTGCTAATGCTTCTTCCGGAGCCGATTTCGCTTGCTGCTGAGCGCCCCGGCGGCGAGCTGGTGCTGCAGAATCCTAGTTATTGGGCTGCGGCGAACTACGCTAGTTTCCACTATGCCCGCGGCGCGCTTGCCATCATCGAGGGGAGCGCGGACGAGGCCTCCTTTCTGCGCGCGCTACAAGCGCTAGCTAGCCCGCACTATTGGGGTAGGGGTACAGGCGAAACCTGACTTTAAATTCGGCCGCCGCCGGACCGGACCGCTGCAGCTGGCTTCTGCCACGCGGCGAATTCGACCCGGATGCAGTATGTCACGAGTCAGAATGCGCATGCGCTGCAGCTGCGCCGCTATATCTACGTATACATCCGTCGAGCTCGGGACTCGGGAGCCATGCGCTGCGCCGCTGTGGCCTTGGCATATGGTACATGGTGTTGACAGTGAGCAACTACGTATTCACGCGGAACAAGCAACTGGCACTACGCGGTTAGCGCTACGTCTATGGCGAGCTGTACAAACGACTATCCTCGCAAGCGCTTCACTCGCACGCACACGGGAGAAGGCGGAGGGCCGAGGGCTCCGCCTAAGCCGGGACGTACGAACAAAGCGTACATTTTGAAACGAGCGAATGGAGGAAAAGTATTATTATCTAGAGAGAGCGGGGGCTGCGGATCCAAAGAGGGCGCCTCATTCGCCCATCGCCTTCTGCGGAGGGGATCAGCGAGGCGCGGCTAATTATAAACACGCCAGGATCGAGACGGGGGTACGCGCCTTCGTCTTGTAGTGGATATTCCCGTCCTCGTCGATGAGCAGGTCCTGGGCCCCGGAGCCTGCGGGGGGTACACGGTTCGGTTCACGGCCCGCGGCGGGGTACTCGCGGTTTCTTGTGCGGGGGGGGGGGGGGGGGAGTACCGTAGCACATGTTCTCGACCCACGCGACGTTGGAAGTGAGCATCTGCGGGGGTGCCGGGCGGGTTCGGTCCGGGCCGGATCCATTTGAGGCCGGAGCGGCGGCTGCGGCGCGCGGGGTACGATCGCACCTTCTCCGCCAGCTTCCGCTTCGTGCGATCGCGCGCGATGCCCACGAAATAGGACGTACCCGAGATCTCCACCGGCGGGCTGCGGGGGGTACGCAAGGCTCGGGGGGCAACGGGCGCGCGGCGCGCGGCGAAGGCTGAGGGGGGCGCACCTGACGGAGAGGCCGATGGGGAACAGGGATCCGTCTGGCCGGCAAGCGGGCACCTCGCTGCGCAGGCGGGCGAGCCCGCGTGAGCGTGCCGTGCCGCCTGGCCCTCCCCCCGAGCGCGGCGGCGGGGCTCACCGGCCCGTCCCGATAACCTTCGCCTTTCCCGTGGCGTGGTAGTTCGCAAGGTACTGGTCGTGGTTCCTGCGTGCGGGACGGCGGGTCGAACCCCGGCGGGGCGGCTTTCCCTCTCTCGTTTGGCCGCTCACTTGGCGAACTGTTCGGGCATAAGAATCTTAACGTTGTTGCCCACGACCTGCGGGGTACAGCGCCGTGAGCTTTTCCTGCGGGGCGAAGGGAACGGGGGTACGGGGTGGGTCGCACCTCTGAGGGCTTCAAGCCCCACATCTTGCTGGCAGCCTTGTTGAACGAGCGCACGATGCCGTCCTGATCGCACCGGATCGGATCGGATCGGATCAGATAAGATCAGATCAGTTCCGCCTAGATGGTCCCTTTCGGGGTACGCCGCACCTGATCGATGACGATGACGCCATCCGATGCCGTGTCGATGACGGCGTTCCTCTTCACCTCGCTCTGCGGACGGTACCCCCCGCAGCGGTGAGAGGGGCGTACCCCCGCGATCTGCATGTACCCCCCGCACCTCCTCGAGGAGCTTCTGGAGCTTGGCGAGCTCGTCCGTGTCGCCGTCCAGTTCGCGGAAGTTGGTTAGGAAGACCGGGTTCTGGGGGTACAAGGAAGAAGAAATCGGCGGGCTCATTCGACCAAATCAAAGAAAACTGCGCCAATCCCACCTCTGGATCGCCAGCAAGATTGTTGAATTCGATCTCGAGGCTGAACAGGGACCGGTCGCCAACCTGCGCGGCCGGCCGCGTGGGACGCCCGCCCGGCGCGCCTCGCCGCACCCGCTTCTTTGTCTCTCACCTTTCGCCTCGCGTAGCCCTGCAGCTTCGTCCCCACCAGCGTCGTTATGGGCGTCGACTCCTCGACGAACGTCTGCGGACGGGGTCCGTTCGACGGCCGCCTGCGTTGCCGAGTTCGAAGTAATCGGGCGGACCTTTTTGTTTTCTTTCGCGTAGTGAAGGCTAGCTAGGACTTCCCTGCGTCCGCGCGGCGATCAGCGCTCACGCGAAAAGGAACGGGGCGAGCTCGCGAGCCGCTCTATACAAACCAGAGCGACTGCCCCTCGATGTCGCCGGCGAACATCTGTGCGCACGCCGTGTTGCATGCCTGCGCATTGCCAACTCAGTCCACGGCTGGAGCGCAACCGCTAAGCCGCAACTTGCTGCAAGCGATTGTATGGGGCCGGAGAGCGCTTCCGCCGCGGCGAAAGGCGGGCGGACGCACGAGGATGGAGCCATCGTTTTTTACTGCTGCCACTGCTGACTTGGCGAATGCGTTGACCAGGTGGCTGTAGCTGCTCGGGGCGCACAAAAGCGTACGCATCAGGGACGGCCCGCGTCACGGCCCGACATGCACGCTGGGGGCCTCACTTGAGTAGTGGTTTGTGTGTACCGGTTACCTGAGCCAGCGGCTTGCCGTCTGCATTGACGGGCTTCGCGGCTGCCTGCCCCATCGCGGAAGTCCGCCGCCCTCGTCGGTGCAAGTAGCGGAGGCCCGAGATTCAACCAGTTGGTCCTAGCTTCGTGCACGGAAGCGCCCAGGACCGGGGTTTGAGCAAAAACGGCCGAGAGACGAGCTGCTTCGGGACGGGTACGGGGAAAAGCGTCGATTGCAGAGACCGTGGATGCCGCCGGCTTTTGCTGGGCCGTTGATAGTGAAAGCCTTCTCCGGATTGAGAGCTCCTCCTCTGCCGAATCAGCGCAAGGTCCAGCTCAGAGCAGCGCCTAGCGTGGTCCGCTCCCTCCGGCGCTTCACTTTCAGCGAAGCGCACCGGCGCATGGTGCCGACGAGCGTAGTGCCGACGCGGGCCTCCTCGTCGATGACCCCGAATCCCATCGAGGCTCCGGTCCGCGGCACTGCTCAGCGCGACGAAACCTCCGCTCACGCCCGCGTGCAGCAGGCAAGAAGGCAGCTCTATCCGCCGATCGAGTGCTACGATAGCGGATTCCTCCAGGCACGGCACGGCCAGGAACTTGCACGGCGGCCCCGGCGGCGGCGTAGATCCCATTCAGGTGCGCCCGGCGGCCTCCGCGTCCGCAACCGGTCTCGCGCCGACGCACCGGCACCCAGCGGCGATTCTTCGACCCGAATGCGTATCGCATCATTCTGTTCGACCAGCGCGGCTGCGGGAAGAGCGTCCCGCACGCGTGCCTCGAGAACAACACGACGTGGCACCTCGTCGAAGACATCGAGGCGCGCCCTGCCCGCGCCGCGTCGCGCTGCGCGGGCCCGCCGCCGAGCCGAGCCCTCGAGCGCAGGCCCTGCGCCGGCACTTGAATGTAGAGCGCTGGCTCCTCTTCGGCGGTCCGCCGCCGCGCTTCCCTTCGGCTCCCTTGCGCTTGCGCTCACCCGCCCCCGCGCACGACCGCAGGTTCCTGGGGTTCAACCCTTGCCCTCGCGTGCGCTGAGCCCCGCCCCGCCCCGCCGGCGCCCCGCCCCGCCGGCGCCCCGCCCCGCCCCGCCCCCGCCGCTGCCCCGGCCGAGCCGTCGTTCGCGCAGCTACGCCGAAGTGCACCCGGAGCGCGTCACGGAGATGATCCTCCGGGGCGTCTTCCTCCTGCGCCAGCGCGAGCTCCACTGGTTCTACGAGTCAGGGGGCGGCGCCAGCACCGTGTACCCCGACGCCTTCGAGCGCTTCGTGGAGCTCGTACCCCCCGCCGAGCGCTCCCAGTCCATCATCTCCGTGCGTCCGCTTGCGTCCGCTCCGCTCCGGTCCGGGGTACCGTGTTGATCCCTTACCGACTGGTACCCAGGCCTACCACCGGATGCTGGTGACGGGTACGGACGACGCGATGCGGCAGCGGGCAGCGAAGGCCTGGTCCGTCTGGGAGGGTACCACCTCCAGGCTGTGCGCCCCGTGTACCCCTCCCCCCCTCCCCCTCCCCCCCGCAATCGACGACCCCTTTCTTTCCCCTACCCCCCTGCAGAATGCCGGACCCCATCTCCTTGTCTCGGTGCGCTGCCCCTCGTCCTCTTTCCCCCTTCGCCGCGCCCGCCTCACCCGTACCCCTCCCCGCCCCGCCCCAGCTTCTCCGGCGATGCCTTCAGCCTTGCGTTCGCGCGTATCGAGTGCCATTACTTCCAGAACAAGGGTTCGAGCCCCGCGCGGTCCCTTTTTCCAGGCCTCAACTTACCCGCCCGGGCGGGGCTACAGGATTCTTCCGTTCGGACAACCAGCTGCTGGAGGAGGCACACCGCGTCGCCCACGTACCCACCATCATCGTCCAGGTCCGTCCGGGGGGCCCGGTTCGAATCCGGGCGGGGCCCCTTTCTCCTGTCTGAAATCGCTCCCGGGTGCAGGGCCGCTATGACGTCATCTGCCCCACCATCTCCGCGTACGAGCTCCACAAAGCTCTACCCCGCTCCTCCCTCCGCATCGTTCAGGACGCAGGCCACTCCGCCTTCGAGCCGGGGTACGCGTTTTCGCTTTTTTCCGCGGGGAGCTCCGGGCTGAAATCCCCTACCCCAGCATGGTCCACGAGCTGATCACGGCGACGGACGCGTTCCGGTACCCCGTCCCGGCGAGCTCCTACAACCCGTCGCCCACCCACCAGCAAACGGCGGACAGTGTACAGTAGCTGGTAGCGCAGACAGCAGCAGACAGCTATATTTAGCTACAGGCACGAGCTTAGAAGGGGGCGAGGCCCGCTCGAGTGCGTCCGGGAGAGCCCGTGAAGGGGGGCGGGGGGGAGGAGGGGGGGGCGGGAGGGGGGGAAGGGGGGCGGGACGGGACGGGGGGCCGGGGCCGGTACCCCTTGACCTTCGCATCCCTGCAGCTGCCAGGCTGGGACCTCTGATCATGTGAGGGCCCCGCGCCGCGGCGGCCATTACTATTGGACATGAAATTGAGCCGCTCGGAGGCCATAAGCTTGCGATTGCAACTGTCGACGTCCATCATGATCATGATGAAAGGTTTGCCCGCACCCGACTCGCGATCGGCGAATCCGATCTGAATCCGATTGATAGTTCATTCAATACTTCGATTCACATCATAAAACAAAATAAATTGCTGCCGCGGGGCGCGGCCGGCCGGCGTCGACGTAAATATATATTAGTTTCTCTATTTACAGGGGGCAATAACACGCTTCACTGCGCAATCGTCGGCTTGTGACAAACCAGCGCAAGGCCTAGGGCAAAAATAGATAAAGAAGAAAAACTAATAACTTAGTAAAGCCACAGATAGACGGCCCGCTTTCTACACCTGACGTGATCTCAACGCGACACAAGGGAGCTGGTGGCGGGCCAGGGCTGCCCGCGGGGGCCGGCCGCCGGCTGCCCGGCCTCCCTAGACGGCGCGGGACAGTGACAGGTGCACCGGCGGCGGTCTGGCCGGCTCGCCGCTGCCGCGGGCCGCCCGCCCGCCCGCCCCCTTAGACCGCGACGGCGAGCGTGGCCTCGTTGTGGACCCTGGCGGCGCCGGGCCCGCCCTCCCCGGCCAGCGCCTGCGCGCCCCGGCGGCGCCGGCGGTACACAACCGCCGCGGCCAGCGCCGCCACAGAGGCCACTGCCGCGCCGGCGCGTTACGGAGAAAATTAGAGCGGGAGGGGGCCGGGAGGATGCATATGGCGCACCGGCGGCGGCGCCCCGGCCGAGGCCGTGGCGACGCGGGTGGTGGTGGAGGAGGACGCGGATGCGGGGCGGCGCCGGCGGGGCCCGCGTCGGCCGCGGGCGCGAGCGCGCTCCGGAGCGCTAGCTCGCGATCGAAAGCGGCGTCGGCGGGGGGCGGCGGGGCGCCGCCCGCGCCTGCGGGCACGATGTAGAAGGTGCCGATGACGTAGTGGAGCTCCTTGTCGCCCGGCTTCTTCTTGTCCGCCGGCTTGGCCGAGAACGCCGCCGAGGCCGATGACGTCCACTCCCTTGTACCCCGCCCGTCCATGGTCAGCTCGAATTGTACCCCGCCCGGCCGCGGTGTACGGGCAAGGGGCGCGGGCGGGCGGGCGGACCAGGGGACGGTGTCGGCCCCCTCGTACGGGTCGGTCCACCCCGCCCCCTGCGCGGCCCCGTCGGGGGTACGCGCGCGGGACCGTCGGAGGGTACGGATACCTTGAAATCGCCCGAGTACGAGTCCTCCCGGGGGTACGTTTTCGTCCCGAGGAGGAAGCGCAGGCGGAAGAGGTTCGTATCGCCCGAGGGCCACTTAATTGCCGCCCTGTCAATGAATTCACGAAGTCGGCCCTTGCTCGAATTGACGCTCGATGTATACTTAGAAAGATCTATTTGTGTGTGCACGTGTTCAGGACAACGCTGGCGGCGTACACCCAGTCGCGAGTCGTGGCGTTGTACCCGGACCTGGGGTTGGGGGGGAGGTCTATCTCACGGGGGTACCGCAATATTAATAACGGATGGGGGTAGGGGGCACCTGGTGAGGAAGACGGTGCCGTGGGGGCTCTTTCGCAGGTCCTTCTCGTTCCCCGCGGGGCCCTGGGCCGGCGTGATCATAAGTAAACCAGCGCGAGACAGACGGGGATATCGATCTAGAATGGAGGGTCGGAGAAAGCGCGGTACGGGTTAGCTATAGCTATAAACGAGATCGACGTCGACTGAGATGTCGATCTATTAAGGAGCTATGAGCGCTGACAGCGGGGCGGGGAGGGGGGGGGCTTCGAAGGCTTCGGCGCGCCTGCCCGGAGGCGTCGACGGAGAGCGGGAGACGGGCGCCGGGGAGGTCGACCGAGGCCTCCAGCACGCGGTGAACGGGCTGCGCAGGCGCAGGCGGCTCGCAGACGAATCGGAGGTGGGAGGGGGGAGGGGGAGGGGAGGGGCGAGCCGGCGAGGGGTAGAGGGTTGCGTCTGTTAGGACCCCGACGTTGACGCGCTGCAGCACAGCCTACGAACGCTTACGCTTCGGCCCCTGGACCCGTCTCTTCGAATCGAAAGCGGAAGTGCACGTACCCCCGAGGGCAGGAAGACGGGGGCGGTGTCCGAGGGGTCGAGGGCGGCCCCGAAGCGCGCCGGGACCGCCCCCACGCCGAGCTGAGATCGCGAGGGGCGGTTCGGGGCGAGTTCGGAGGCGGATCAGGGCCGGGGTCGGGGAGAGGGAGGGGGGGGGGGGGGGGGGGACCTGGGTGGCGGGGACGGGTCCGTGGAGGTGTCCCCGCGAGGAGTCGACCCCGTGCGAGTCGTCGAAGGTGTACGAGCCAACCTGCGCCCCGGCCAGGCCCGAGGCTCGCGATCAGCTGCAGGGGCTAGAACGCACAATTGCGAGCTCTAGATCTGGGGGCCTGCGCGGCGCGGCGCGCGCACCTTGGTCGCCAGGGCCGCGCGGCGCCGGCGCCGCGAGCCCTCGTCGAGAGCGAGCTGCAGGGAATTAAATTTCGTGCCGATGTGAGGAATTTTGGACCGCGGGAAATCGAAGCGCAGGGGCCGGCCGCGGGGCGCGCACTTTGTCGAGGCCGGAGAGGGCCTCATCGAAGGCGCCGCCGCCCGCCTGCGGCCCGCGCCGGCCCCGCAGCCGACCGGCCGGCCCGCTTCGGATTCGACCCCGCGCGGAAGCTTAAGGGGATGATATATATGTGTACGAGCGCACCGGACTGGCCGCGAGCTCGCCGTTCGCGAGGTAGTAGTACCCCTCCGGACGCGGGGCGACCTGATGATGATTAGGCGGATGCCGATCGGATTGGGGGGGTAGGGGCGGCGGGCCTTGAGTCTGGCGGAGGCGAGGGGCTGTCCGGCGGGCGCCGGGCCCTCGGCGCCCCGGACCCGGATCGAGTACGCCATGCCGCCGTGGCCGGTGCAGTTCTGCTCGCGATCGCCGCGCATGAGAGGATATACATGGAACACGGAGGGGTGGTCCCCGGCTCGGGCTCGGGCTCGCCTTGGGACAGTACGGCCCGCCGCCCCCGGAGCTGTACGCGAAGCGGAGGGCGGCCGACTGGTCCTGCGCGTGCGTCGGCCCCTCCGGATCCCCTCGGGGCGCCCCCGGCCCCGACCCTCGCTGTACTTTAATAGCGTACCCCGAGGGCCAGGGAGGCGAGGAGGGCGAGGGACGCCAGGGGCGCCCCGGGCTCCTTCTGCGGTCGACTTCGACGTCGGATCGAATCCCTTTGTATAGGGCGAGGGCGCCCGCACCGCGCCCCGCAGCGACTCGCAGGAGGCTTTGGCCGCCTTCCCGTTCGCTCCGGAGGCCTCCTGGCACCTGCGGGGCGGGGCGGGGCAGGGCCGGGTTGCGCGGGCGCGGGTCGCGATCGGCGGGGCATGCGCGGCTGCTTGTAATTATGATTATGTACGCACGTCCCGTCGTAGGCGTTCCAACCGTAAACGTTCGCCTTTGTCAGGGGGCCGCTGCGCGGTCGCGGTCGCAATCACAGTCAAAATCCGGGGCAGGGGGGGGGGGGGGGGGGGGGGGGCGGAAGAAAAGGGGGGGTAAGACGGCCCACCAGGAGCGGGGCGAGCCCTTCGCGTCGACGGAGCACGAGTGCGAGGCGAAGGGCCGCACGCACACGCCGCCCGGCTGCGCCGCGGCGCGAATGGATCGGGAGGGGCGCGGAGGGGCGGGAGGCTAAGGGGGCGGGGGCGCAGGCTGCGGCGCGGCACGAATAGATCGGGCCGGGAGGGGCGCGGAGGGGCGGGAGGCCTAGGCATGGGGGGGCGGGGGCGCACGCAGGAGGCCCAGGGGTCCCCCGCGTGGAAGGAGCTCGAGAGAAGGTCCCCGTCGGCGATGGTGTACCCCCCCTGCCTCAGCCCCCGGCGCAGCTTGGGGTCCGCCCCGCCCGAGCGGCGCTGCAGGCCGGGGGCGTCGCGATCGGGTGCGTATATACCCAGGGACCCGGGTTCGAATCCGGGCGGGGGTACATCGCACAATCGCGTAGCGCTCGACCACCGTCTCCGCCGGCGACTGGGGCGAGCCCCGCGTACGTGAGCGAAGGGGGGGGTACGAGGGGGGAAAGCTGGAGGGGGTACCCGGAAGGAGAGGCGCTCGACGTGCGTGTACACCTCGGCGCCTCCGAGCGTGACGAGCTGGCATGGCCCAGCGGGGTTCAGAGCAAGGGAAGCTCGAGGCCGGGGGGGGGGGGGGGGGGGGGGGGGGCTAGGGTACGCGGACGAAGCGCACCTCGACGCCGCCGCAGGCCTCGCGGATGGCTCCGTCGCCGTCGCGCTGGGCCCGGCACCAGCGCACGGTCTCGCCCTTCGAATCGGGTACCCGGTGGAGTCAGGGCCGGGCCCAAGGCCTAGAGCACATGGCCAGCGCTAGTGCGCCATTCAAGAATCGAACGCGCGCACCGCCTCCTGGGCCGAGTCGGTCATCGGGCGGTAGTAGTAAGCGGCCGCCTCGTTCGTCTGCGCGCGCGGGTTTGAGTCCGGTCGCGGGTTTGAGTCCGGTGGAAGCTCGAGTACTAGTATTAATCTGAAGACGGTGCGCACCGGCTGGGCGCCCTTGGGGGGCCTCCTCGGGGCCTCGCGCAGGGGTCCGCACGCCGCCGCCGCTGACTTCGCTCCGACGCGTTCCCGCCGGGCCTGCGTATACCCTGACGTCAGCGCTGGCCAGCGCTGACAGGGCCGGGAACAGGATCGGGCCCGGCGCACCCTGGCGTAGGAGGCTGGGCCGGGGCGGGCGGAGGCGGCGAGCTGCGTCGTGACGCGGACGACGCAGTCCGCGGCCTCGTCCTGCACGCAGTGCGGCCTCGGCTTTAGCTTCAGGGGCCGTGCGGGGGGAGAGGGGACCGGCGCGCCTCGGGGACCGAGAAGCACCACTCCTCGCTCGAGCCGTCGGCCAGCTGCATGCGGGCCGGGGCGGGGCGGCCGTGAGCCACGTGCACGGGAATGGGAGAGGGGGGGGGGGAGGGGGGGGGAGGGGGAGGGGGGGGGAAGAAGCGCTCGCTCGGCCCGCACCGTCGTCGTGTTGCAGCCGAAAGAGAAGCGGTATGCGAAGCCCGCCGGGACGAGCCTGCGGGCGACCGGGTACCCCTCGCCTCAGCCCCGCACGGGGCCGAAGGGGACAGGGCGCACGTGCTCGTCCGCAGGGCGCGCCCCGGCCTCGGGAGCGCCGCGAACGCCTCCGCGAGGTCAGCGTCCTCGGGGCTCTGCTAAGGGATGAAGGAGGGGAATCGAAGGGGTACTACAAAGGAGGGGGGGGGCGGGAGGGCGGGCCTCGAGGCGGCTCTGGGCGTCGATCACGGGGCGGTTCGCGGCCTGAGGCGGGCGGGCGTCAGATCTAGATCTAGGGGGCCGGGTTGACGAGGAAGGCCTAGGGCTCCGGGGCGATCCCAGCCGCCGAGCCGCCGGTACCTAGATCTAGATCTAGATCTAGGCGTTATGGGAGATGCTATGTGAAATGTTGTCTATACTTTCTAACTATAAATTGAAACGAGAGCAGCGGCCTGAGGCGGGCGGGCGGGCGGGCGGGCGTCAGATCTCGAGGGCCGGGCCGAGGGGCGCACGTCCAGGAAGGGCTCCGGGGCGCTCCCGGCCGCCGAGCCGCCGGCATCGATATCGTCGCGGAGGCCCTTTCCCACCGCCTGAAGCGGATCCAGGGTCAAGCTTGAGGGCTGGGCGGGGCGGGGCGCTGGGGGGGGGGCGAATTATTTCGGACCGGGGCGGAGGCGGCGGGCCAGCCGCCGCGGGTCCGGTAGACCGTCGAGACGGCGCCGCCCTTCTCCTGCGGGGGACCGGGGGGGAGGGGGGGGAGGGGACGGGGGGTACCGGTCAGGGGCTGGTCGGGCACGCACGCTCGAGCTCGGGCAGGCTATGATTGAGGGCCGGTATATATGCCCGACATCGAGGCTTCAAGGCTTAAGCTTGTAAGCTTATATAATTAGGCTTCAGCCCAAGCTTAAACTTAGGCTCAAGCTCATGCTAGAAGCGCCGGGATCGACCAAAGGGGGCCTGGGCGCGGGCGGGCGGGCAGGCGGGGCCGGGCCGCACGCGGACGGAGGCGCGGAGGACGCTCGCCCCGCCCCCCGCCTCCTCCGCGAATCCCCCGCCCGGAGCCGACCCCGACCCCTTCGCCGCCGCCTCGCCCGCCGCGCAGACCTCCGCCGTCGCCCCCGTCTCCGCGTTCTGAGGAAAAGTTAGGGGGGAGAAGCCGGAATTTAAAGGGGCGCACCAGGTACAGGTCGCAGGTGCTCTCGAAGGAGATGGGGCGGAGCACGGTCTGCGGCGCGCGTCAAGCTTGATTATGTCAAAACGTCAAGCCTAATTATATCAAAGCGTCAAGCCTAATTATATCAGAGCGTCAAGCTTATAATTTAAAAAAATATTATATCAGAGTGTCAAGCTTAATTACAGCATAACTTAGTTAGGCCGGGGCCGGCGAATCGAAGATCAAAATCAAAGGAGGTGAGGCACCGAGGGGGCGCAGACGCCACCGGCTGCGTAGTGGAGGGCGGAGCAGGTCTCGTTCCCAGGGCGCTGATCACGAGCGAGGGCCGACACGTTTTCAGATGGCGACGAATTCGAATTCGAATTCGAATCGAGACATGGAGGGGGGTACGCGCGCGGAATCGAACCTGAGCGGGGTAGTAGCGCATGTCGAGGACGTTCCCGTCCTTGTCCTGAGGGGGTGGGGGGGGAGGGGGGGGCCGTTGGGGACGGGTACGCAGAGCCGGCGTCCGGGGCCGGGCCCGGGGCGCGGTATACGTACCCGTTTCGTGTAGAGGCGCGAGGTGATGCGGCCGTACTCGTCCTGCGAACGAAGGGGGGGGGAGGCGACGCTTAAACTTCGGGGGGGGGGGGGAAACAGGGGTACAGGCGCACGCGCTCCGTGACGCGCTGCAGGGAGGAGCCGTCCTTCGAGCCCGCCTGTGCGCGCGGGGCGAGGGTCGGCCCGGCTCTAGATCTCCCTCTAAATTTAAAGGCGCAGGCGCCTGCCGGACCCGACCTGGGGGACATGGGACGGGGCGGGGCGGGGCGGGACGGGGCGGGGCGGGGCGGGGCGGGGCGGGGCGGGGCGGGAGATGATATATATGTGAAATGTTGTCTATTCTTTCTAATTATAAATTAAAACGAGAGCAAGACCGGCATGATACCCGGGGGGCCAGGCACGTCTCCGCGGTCCAGTGCCCCCGGACGCCCTCCTCGTCCCCGCCCGCCTGCGGGACCGCGCTCATGATCAGCGAGCGCGAGCGCAAGCGCAGGCGCGGACCGGCCCGGCGGAGCGCATATGCACCCGGACGCTGGAGAAGCAGGGGTACATGCACGGCTGCGCGCCGCAGCGCAGGGCCGCCTCGTAGAATTGGTCCGCCACGCTCCCGTCGTCCTTTGGAGCAGAGCAGAGATTTAAGAGACTCGGCGAACACGAAGCAAAGCTTCAAGCTTAAGAGATTGCACCCGCTGGGAGAAGAAGAGGTGGGCGTCGGTCGCGAGGCCGGCCCCCTCGGGCCCAGGGGTCGCGCAGCCGGCGGCCGCCAGCTCCCGCTGCCCCGCCGTCCAGTCCTGCCGCCCCCCCGCACGGCTTTAGAGAGTGGGCGGGGGGCCGGGTCGATCGCGAGGGCCTGCCTTTGTCTCTGCAGCCCCGTACGGAAGGAGGGCCTGCGTGCCCCGGGCCTCATGATGATCAGAGACGGGCCGCTCCAAGCTCATAATTAAGGGCGCGCTGGGGCCGGAGCTCGGACCGAGGCGCGGCAGGCGGCGGCGGTCGAGTTCGGGGGCGCGCCGGGCCGGGCGAGGACGACCTCGAGGCGAACGAAGGCGCGGGCCGCCCCAGGCGCGGGGGGCGCCCCCGACGCGTACACGGCCCTGCATGCCCGCCCGAGGGTGAGTGGACGGGGAGGGGTACAAGGGGGCCGGGGTACTTGTACGGGCGCACGCGAGCTTGAGGGAGAGGGGGGCGGTCGGGTCCCTCAGGACGGGTACGACGTCGGCGGTGACGCGCACGGCGGCGGCGGGCGAGGCGCGGCAGGCGGCGGCGGCGAAGGGGCCCCCCGAGAGGGCGGCGGGCTCCAGGGCCGCCCCCTTCGGGCAGGAAGGGGCCGCGAAGAGGAGCAGGGCGGAGGAGGCGAGGCCCGAGCTGGCCGGCAGCTTGACGGGCACGGGCTCGGCGGGGGCGGGCGCCAGGGACAGCAGGACAGGGTCCCGAAGCTCCTTCACGCCGGGCAGGATCTCGCCGGCTGATCGATTGTGAACGAGCGTCAAGCTAGCGCTCAATTATAAGTTCCAAGCTACGTGCACGAAATTAAAATCTCGACGGCTGATAAACAAGCCGGCTGATGAACGAGCATCAAGCCTTGAGGCTTCAAGCCACGTGCCACGGTGTACAAAAATCGAGAAGCGAGAAGCGCAGGGCCCCGGAACTCGAAGCTTTTTAAGAGTGCACGCACACTGGAGGGGCGCGTCGAGGAACTTCTCCGCGCCGACGGCGTCCCCGCTGACGTACAGCGCGCCCTGAGAAGCCGGTCAGAAACTTCGCGATCGATTATTTTTATCCGGATCCGGATCCGGACTCCGGGATCCGGCGCGCACCTTTTTGATTTGGAGGTAGAGGCGGGCGGCCGGCTCGCGCGTGCCAGGGACGAGCGCGACGACGACGGGCGGGTACCCGAGCGCCGCCAGCTCCTCCTCTGAAGCCGCCTTGAGCTCCTCGAGCCCCGCCGCGTCCAGGAAGGGCGGCCGGGAGAGGGACAGGCCGACCGAGGCGGGGCAGGCCCCGCCGGCCTCCTTCGCGCCGCACGCGCGCGCGGCCTCGCCCGCCGGCACTGCCGCGCACCGCGCGGCGGCGGCGTAGTTCGCGCGCCCAGTGAGCTGGATGGGGCCACGGCCCTTGAGCGCGGCTCCGCCGACGGCGTGGAGGGCGACGAAAGCGAGGAGCAGAAGCCAGCCCGCTGCGTGGGACGGCGCTGTATACGTATACGTACATGTCAGCGGCAAGAAAACTTGAAAATCGCTCATGCACATGCATGGCCAGCTGCAGGCCCTGATCATGATGGCCAAGGAAAAGAGGAGGCGCACCGATGCCGCGCGGACCGGTCATGGCAGATCTAGAGCGCTCTCTTCTCGGCGCGCTTCTCGCTACGTATACTGGGGCTTGTGCGAACGAGCGTGGAATCGCCGTGGATGCATACACAGCATGCAGCTGCAAACAGCTGGCAGGCTGCAGCTGTCAGTACAGTGTGGCAGGCTGGCAGCTGGCCCAGCTGCAGCCTGCAGTGGCAGCGCTAGCTGGCAGATCCCGGAGTCCGAGTCCGGAACATCGGAACTTCGGAAATCGAGACCGGGCCGGGAATTCGAAAGCCCGGGATCCCCGGGCCCGGCCGGGGCCCGGGGCCCGGGGGCCGGCCCCCGAGGCTGGGGCCGCTGGGCCCGAGTACTAGTCCCCGCGGGCCGCGGCCGACCGCGGAATCGGCGCGGCCGCGGATCCGATGATCATTCCCGATGATCATTCCCGGATTCACCCGGAACTTCGCGAAATTGGGCCGGAATCCCAGGCTCCCAGCCCAGAGCTCCGACTCCTCCGAGCTCTGAGCCGAACTGCCTCGAGTCTCGAGTCTCGAGCTCGAGACACCGAATGCCGGACTTCGGAGAGCCGAACCCACGTCTTCGTGGTCGATCGTTGAGCCTCGGAGAGCCGCCGGCGCCGTAGCGGCGGCGGCTCTACAGCGGTTGATCCACGATCGCGAGCGTGGATCTCCGTGCAGCCGCGGCGAGCTCATATGCATGCTCAGAGCCCCTCCTGCGCTTGCCGCTGAGCGCTTGCATGCACGCGCATCTCTCGCGCGCGTGGTGCTCTTCCGGCACGCGTACGAGCGCTAGCTGGAGGTGGCGCGGGAGTCGACGGCGCGCGCGCGCGCCATCAAGTTCGCCATCATGATCAAGTTCGCGCGCGCGGCCATCGATATCGCGCGCTCACCCAGAATTCGAACTCGCCCGCGCCCGCACAGCCCGCGGCGCCGCGCCCCGACGTGCCCGTCCGGGATCATCGGATCCCCTTACGCGAAAGCTTCCTCAGCCCCGCGGCCGACGCCGGCGCCGCCGTGCACGTGCGCCCGCGCGCGCTCGCCGGCCGCGACGTCGACCTTCGTCGCGCGATCGACGTCTCACGATCGGAGCCGCGGTTCCCGGACGCGCCGCCCCGCCCCGCCGCGTCACGCTGGCCCGGGGCGCCTACGACGCGCCCGAGGAGCCGAGGCGGGGCGCGCCCTGGAAGCTCCGGGATCCCCGTCTCCCCCGCCGCGCGCGCCGCCCGCCGCCGACCCGCACGCGACGCCCCCGCCCTACCGTAGTACGACGCGAGGCTCGGGGCCGTGCGCCCCGCTAGGCCTAGGCTCTCCAACTCGCTCCCGGGGCCCGAGCGCGCCCCCTGCCGGACCGAGGGCGGGCGCCCCGTCTCCCTCTTTTAATTTCCCACCAGTGGGCCGTTTCCAGCCCCAGCGCCCCCGGCGTCTTCGACGTATACGTACCCGTCCCGCCCCCGCACTTCGCCCGTCAGGTACCGGCCCCCCTCCGTCCCCTCCCCGAGGCCCCCAGTACCCCCTTCCTCATCCCCAACCTCTCGCCCGCCCCCGAGTGCCCGCAACCCCTCACCCCGGGGCCCGGCTTGTACCCCGGGGCGCCAATTCGCCCGGGGCCATCGCCGAAACCACCCCCCCCCACCCCCCACCCCCACCCCACCCTCCTCCGACCCCGCCAGACCCCGCCAGACGCTACTTCGACGAGACGGTACCCCCCTTCCACCCTACCCCCACCCCCCTATAGCTAACCCCCGCCCTTTAGATCTAGAGCCTTACGAACGCGGGGGACTAGCAGCCGTTGGCGTCCGGCTGAAGCGCGGGGTACGCGCCCCTCCCGCCCCCTCCCGCCCCTTCTCCCCTCTCCCCTCTCCCCCAGGGGCGAGGCTTCTCGTTGCAGGACTCAGCGCACGCCGTCTCCGCCTGCTTCCCCGTGCCCACTCCGGCCTCTCTAGATCTGGGGACATGATATGATTTAATATTCATTGGGACATTCACGTGCCCGCCGGCCGGCTAAGGGGCTGAGGGACATTCAATGATTCACTGGGCACGTTGATAATTCAATTAATATTTTGATTCACTGATCATAAAACACAATAAATTGACAGCATCAATAAATCACTGACTAAATGTGTGTAAATATACACACTGCTATCTTAGTCTCAGTCTTGAGTCTAATTTAGGCAAGCTAGAGGCGGATTCCACGATAACGCACGTGCTCACAGATACGTATACGGTGAAAACGAAGCATGGCTAGAGAGCGAATGAAACCTGCAGCTGCGTCTTACACTACCCATCTAAATAGGACTAGAGATGTAGAACCGCATTCTACACTGACCAAGAATCATTACTATGCTGAGGCGCCGCTCGCTCGCTCCGGGCCGTGCGGGCCCCCGAAGCGTCGACGTTGACGTCACGGGCGACAACAGAGGGGGAGGAGCTGCTAGCAGCCGGGCGGGGGGTACCGAATCCGCGAGGATTCGTGTGCCGCATCGTCCATGGGGAATTGGTGAACGAGCCCGGTGCGGTAACGGCGGAGTGCAGGAAAGGATTGAGGAGGGGGCCGGGGGTACCGGTGGTGGCGGCGGAGGAGTGGAATGGGTACCGCTCGGTCTTGGCGGAGCCGGCGCCGGCGCCAGCCCCGGCGGTGACTTCGAAATCGGATGGGCGGGGCGATCGGACTGGGAACGAGGCGACAGAGGCCGGGCGGCGGGGTACGGGCGCGAGGTCGAGGCCCCGGCCCGCGAGGGGTACGCCGTCGGCTTCGTTCGCCGCGGCGCCGCTCCTCAGCAGGAAGTCGGAGAGGAGGGAGAGATGCTGACGGGGGGGCCCGGGTACGTGAACCGACGACCGGGACCCACGGACGGATCCCGAGGCGTCCGACCGGGCGCCGGCGCCGGCGCCGGCGCTGCCGGTCCCGCCCGCACCGCCTCCGGATCCGACCCAGCGGACGTTGACGTCGACGGCGGCGGCGGCGGCGGCGGCGGCGGCGGGTGCGCGTGCCGCCGATCGCGGCCCGCCCGAGCTCGGCGGCGGCGAGGTCGATGTCGAGGCGGAAGACGGCCGCGGCCGCGTGCGTAGGGGCGACATGGACGGCTGCATGGACGGCTGCACGGACGGCTGCACGGACGGCGGGATCGGCTGCACGACCCGCCGCGCCTCGCGATCGCGGGAGGCCGGCGCCCCTTCTTCCTCCTCCGGCTCGTTCCGGTAGCTCCACGGGCTCCCCGGCCGCGCCGGCGATCGCGATCGATCCGGAAGCGATCGATCGCGGCCGGCGCCGCCGTCGCCGTCGATTCCGCCGTCGTCGTACGCGTCGTCGTCGGAGGGGCCCTCTTCCTCCCCCCTCTTCGGCGCCGGCCGCGGCGCCCCGCGCGCGGCCGCGGCGCCGGCATGCGCAGGCCGCGACCTCCGCCGCATGTCGATCGCCATGGCCAGCATCTGAAGTCAACGTTTGTGATTAGTTAGCGCGCGTTTCATCAAGCTAAGCCTGCTCCAAGCGTTTCTAAAGGATCCTCATGCATTATCGATATCCAACGTGTGGAACATGCAAACATGTTTCATTATCAAACGTTTCTAAATACATGGCGATATATTTTGTAGGGAGTCTAGATCTTTTCGTTCCTTGGGAGGTTACAACTTAAGCTTACGACAACAGACAGCGAACTAAACAGCGAGCGAGAACGCACCGCGGTGCGCTCGGCGGCGGCGAGGAGGAGGTCGGCGATGGGGAGGGCGAAGGAGAGGAGCGAGCAGACGAAGAGGACCAACCCAACGTCGAAGGGCCTGCGCAGTGCGCGTGACCGTCAGAAAGAAACGCATGCGCAGGTGCGCTGGTCGAATCTCTCCTGCTCATTCATCTCCTGTATTCTCATTTATGCTAGAGAGTGAAAGAGACAGTATTCAAGATGATGCGATCCCTCATCGCCGATCATAATTTAGAGCTTGTGAAGCTATCGCCAATGATATTTAACTTCGTAATGTGAGCGGCGCACCAGTTGTACTTCAGGGCGGCGCTGGAGAGGGCGGCGAGCATGGCCATGTGGACGAGGGGCGAGAGGGCCGCCACGCCGCAGGCCCACGCCGAGACGCGGGGGCGGTAGATGTTCTGCGCGCTGCGAAGAAGACGAAGGGGTCGAATCCGGGCGGGGTGGGGCGGGTCGGTTTGATTTATCATTAGCGCACATGAGATCGAACCCCTCGACGCCGAGGCAGAAGTAGAGCTGGTCGAAACGTTCGGGTGAGAATGCTGGCTTGCGCGGTTCGAAGCTCTACGTGTGTGGCGGTTTCTAACTACTTGTAGATCATTGGCACCTGAGTGAAGGCGGCTTTGGACGTGACGTTGTATTGGGCGGGGTCCGCGAGGGCGGTGCCGTCGTTTCGCGCGAAGGCGCCGATGGCGGCGCCCCACGCGATGGCCTTGGCGACCTCGAATCCCCGAAACATCGCATGCGTTTCTGCGCCGAATTCGAATTCGAATTCGAATCGAATTCGACGCTTGCGGACAATGAAATTGAACGAGATCCTAGAGTAAAGCACGCACTCCTGAAGTCTCCGAGGAGCGAGTGGAGTCCGATGGCGAAACGATAGGGGCCAGGGTCCGCCGCATCGTTGTACCCGCCCTTGACGTCGGGATGGTCGGCGCCGTCGTCGCCCTTGGAAGGGGTACGGGGCTCGACCGGGACGACCCACCAGCCGCACGAGAGGGCGCCCCGCAGCCGCCGGAGCAGCCTGTAGTGCCACGCCGGCGCGTCCCCCACCGAATACAGCGTTGCGGCCGCGGGCACGGGCGCGACGTCGGATCCCAGGACGGCACTGCTGCGAGGCGCGGGCTTGGCGCGGTCGGCCGCGGGCTCGTTAACATTCAGGTCGCTCGAGCTGAACGCCGTCACGCTGACGCTGTCGACGTCGATGTCCGGATCCGCCCTGTGCTGGCGGATCTCGTGCACGTGCACGTGGTCCGGGCGCCACCATTTCCTCTCGAAATTGGCGTTGGCGGCGGCGGCCGCGGCCGACGCCGACATCGACGGCAGGTGCACCGAGCCCGACTGCGATGAACCGACAACCGAGCGCGTCTGAGCGGCCATAGCCAGATGGGGCGGGTCGGCGCCCTTGCCGGGAACGACGCCGCTGCCGCTGTCGGCTCCGCTGCCGCTGCCAGGGGGCGCGGGGCCGATGCACTTGTGGACCGCACCCTTCGAGCTCGAGCGCGCTTCTCTCCTCTTCTGGCGAGCGAGCTCCCTCTCTTTCCGCGACTGGACAAACTTGGGGCGCTGCAACTTGTCCCAGACAAGCCTAAAGAAACCGCACGTTCAGCGCGATTCGAAAGAAAATGACATGCGCGGAACGCACCGAGTGCAAATGTTGCGCTCGAAGACAATGTATCGGCGGGAGTGCACGACGTACGAGGCAAGCAGCGGCGCGATCAGGGCAGCGAAGGCCGCCGCCGCGATCTGAAACGTACGTAAACTTTCAGTCTCGCGAAAGCTTAAGCTTCAGACGTTCATATTTTGACAGTTTTGGGATTTGGGATCTCACCACGCATGCCCAGGCGACGCCGGACCACGGGGCGCCCACGCCGGCTTTGATGACGCCCACGGCCGTCATCGTCAGAGGTTTCTGCGCGGATAAGAATACGGTGAGCGACGCCCTTCAATTTCGCGGGTGGAAGAGAGAAGAGGAAAAGAAGAGCGCGGACGACGCAGGCGAGCAGGAGGAGCAGCTCGAGCGCCGGCCACGCGAGGAGGGACGCCAGCGGGCCCGGCCACGCCGGCCCGCCCCGCTCGCGGTCCCGAAGGCGGATGCAGCACAGCGCGCTGTCGGATATATAAGTCGGGAGGCAGTCGGAAACGCCGCGAGGTCGGATAGAACGGTAACAAAGGTGCAGGCACCACTGGGCGGCCAGTCGCACGACGGAGAGGAGCCCGAGCGCCGACCCCGTAATGACCAGCACCGACTGCGCGCGTTTCCATTTCAGGTTCTATTCGAAAAATGATCTTGAGCTTCGCTCGCTCCGGACCTTGAGGCCCGCGGCGACGTCACGCTCGGGGGAGTACAGGAGGGCGCGCCGGGACGGCAGGGGCGGGGGGTACGCCTTGGGAGAGGCGCGGACGTTTCGGGGGAGGGGGTCCCCGGCTGCATGTGCGTTCAGCTCGCGATCGCGCAATTCGAATTCGGGGTACGATAGAATGGCGCACATATGCCGGGGGCGAGGAGGAGGAAGGGGCTCAGGGCCTCGCAGAACGCCTTGAAGGACTGGGGCTGCAAATCGAAGGAAAACGGTAATTACATAAGCACATGAAACGAAACGGTAATAATATAAGCACGAAGTAAAACGGTAATTATAAGCGTTTCACCAGGACGGAGTTCGTGAGGAAGCCAAAGCTGCCGATTTTACTTAGTTTTAAGATACAGATCCGCGTGATATAGAATAGTACACTGAAAACGGACCTCGCCAGCGTCTGGAGGTGGAAGATGGCGAAGAAAGCGCCGGCGGCGGCGGACTGGGGCAGGGCAGCCCGGACGGAGCCGACGGAGGGGTGCGAGGACATGAGAGCCAGCTCGCAGTCGGCGTCGGGGCACCCGAACTTGAGGCCGACCAGGCGGAGGGCGGCGCCGTAGAGCGCAAGGGCGGCGCAGACGGCGGACAGCTGTCGCGGACAGCTGTTTGTGAGCTACGCACGAGTTCTTGATTATGATTAGAGATCCGATTCGTACTCACCGCGATGGCGACGCGTCGGGCGGCGTCGGGGGAGACGGAATCCGTCATCGGGGGCGGTGGGCCCATTCGAACGGTGAGAGAAATGTTTCTGCTCGCGCTGGCATCTGCAGAGACATATATATTAAGATAGAAGATACCGGAAGCAGGCTTAAGATTCCATCGCACCGCTGCCATCCACCGCATACGCTGTAAATCTCCAGGTGCCCAGCCCGTACACTGTAGCCTGGCTCACGATGGAGGCGCGCTGCACGGGACCGCCGCCGGCCGAGACGTTCGCGACGACGGACACGAGGGCGGAGCCGTCCCCTCCCACGTAGTCCAACCAAGACCGGGCCAGGAGCCCGTCGGGATCGGCGGCAATGGCGGCGACGTCGACGGTGGTCGTGTTGTCGTACGAGCCGTCCTCCTGATCGATCTGCGGCGCGCCGCGGCGAGCCGGCAGACATTCAATTTGGACGGAAACGATGGGAAAGCGACAGCTGCAGTGGTACTACAATTGCAATTAGAGGAGCACCTCGACGACCAGGTCTTCCGCCTCGATCGATGGCGGCTCGTTCTCGCCTCGGCCCGTGAGGATCAGCGTCACGTTCGCCCGCGTGCGGCCTCTCAGACCCTGCGGCGCGGTCGGTCGGGATTGATCGATATATATATATTTCGGGATCGGCCGCACGTCGTTGTCGCCGACGGTGAGGCCCACGACGCAGATGCTGTCCCACCCGAGCTGGTCGGCCGGGAAGAGGAGCAGCAGCGTGCCGTCGGCGCCGCGGTCGATCCAGCCACGCGAGCCTCGGTAGACGGGACAGTTGCTCTCCAGGGTCGGAATGAGCGCCCACGTGTACGTCGTGACGAACCCGTCGGGATCGGAGCTGACGGCGCCATCGAGCGTGCACGCCGTGGCCATCACCTCGTAGCGCCCCGGCGCGACGAGCGCCGACTTGCAGACGACCTCGATCAGCGGGACGGGCGGGAGGTTCGTCGTCCGCTTGTTGAGCCGGGAGGAGATCAGCGCGCTCGACACGCCGGGCCCGGTCACGCGAGCGAGACCGGCTCCTGCGCACGCCGAGCAGCATCAGCTATGATCGAAAGCGAAGCCTTACATTATTGATTAGCTTTCTAAGCTTTCTAGCATCAGCTATATATGATGATCGAAAGCGAAGCCTTAGCTTTTTCAGCCACTGGGCTCAAGCGCAGGCAGTCTGCGAGACGCACCCGTGTAGCGGCGGGGCACGGTCGCGAGCAGAGCGGCGTCCGTCGCCGTTTTCGCGATGACCGTCGTCTGCGGCACACGACATTAATTAGAATCGTCAAAGTATAGTACAGACATCATTAGGCCGGTTTAGCCTTCTTAGCGGCCTGATACTATGACAGACGAACCGAAAGCAGAATTTGGAATTGCCTTCTTAGCGGCCTGATACTATGACAGGCACAAGACATTAGAATTTGGCCGAATCCTAGCCCACGTGGCGGCCTGACACTCAGTGACTTGGCAGACGAACCGAAAGCAGGACGCTACCTCTCTCGAGACGAATGCCCTACCACAATCGCAACGCACGCACGCTCAGCTCATACCAATATTCTAATAGACAGCAAAAGCGAAAACGGCGCGTACTGCGAGCTGGTCTGGCCGGACGTCCAGCGACTCGGCCGTTGCGTTCCATACGTCCTGCGGCCGATTACTTTGAGCTAATAGCTGGAAACGAGACTACGGATGACTGTAAAATCTCGCACCTCGCGGAACGCCGCTTCCGCCCTGTACCGCTGCTTGAACGGGTCGTACTCCGTGTCGATGCGAATCGTGACGTCGAGGCCTGGGAATCAAAGCGCGTGATTTGATTTCAGATAACAGAAATGGAATGGGGAGTGGATGGAATACGGCGCACTCGGAAGGTAGTCGGCCGACACGTTGAGGGTAGCGGCGACGGAGTCGCCGCCGTTGTCCGTCACTGTCAGCTCGAAGGCGTAGAGGCCCGAGGCGTAGAGCGGCCCCGCAAAGGCAACGGAGGCGCTGCCGCTCGCGAGAGAGACGGACTCGGCTCCCTCGGGAGCTTCGACGACCCGCCACGAGAACCGGAGGACAGACTCCGCCGCGCCCGCCGTGTCAGGGTCTGCGGGCCGGGCGCATCAATATCGGGTCGAACGGACGGCAATTGAACGAGAGCCAGTCTTTGAAAAGGGGTTGTTCTCACCATAGCTGCGGGAAGCGTTGAGGGTGATGTACCCCGGGAGGTAGACCACGTCGTCGGAAAACGGCTCGAAAACAGCCACTGGCGGCACGTTGTACTCGTAGCCGGCGGCCAGCACGGCGGGCGGGACGCCGGGCCGGTCGGGGAGCGAGACGGCGACATCGCAGACGCGCGTGCCCGCATCGAGGAGCTCGGCCGCGAGGGGTGGCAGCCGCACGAAGAGATACGTGGTCGATCGGGCCACGAGCGGCGCCTGGGCGCCGCAGACGGCGACCGACAGGGGTTCGGGCGCCAGCGGGAAGGCACTCCCTACGATGGTCAGCGGGACGCCGCCCCGCGTCGTTCCCCACTGCGGCCGGGCGGCCTGAACCGACATGCCAGACACGAAGAATGACGTCCGCACGGTTGCCGCCAGCGGCGAGCCCGTGTCGAGCAGAGGGTGCACCGACAGCCGCAGCGTTCCAGTGGCGTCGGGCCGAAACCGGATCACGACAGAGAACAAGTCGGTGTGGTTCGCGTCGCGGGATCCGGTGGCCAGCCGCGTCGGCAGCGGCTCGACCCACGCGTCCGCGAGCGACGACGGTGTCGCGATCGCGCGGAACATGCGCGCGTCGCTCACGACTGCGGGGCCGTCGACGAGGACTCTCGGCTCGAGCGTGCACGTGATCGTCGTGTTCGCGGACGCCTCCAGGGTCGGACACGTCAGGGTGGAGGCGTCTCGGGCCGGCCGCGCTACGATCCCGTTGGTTTAGAGACGCGCGAGCGAGAAATATATTTGCGTGTAGGCGCTGCCCCGCACCTAAGACAAGGATGCTTCGGGAGGCTATGACGCCGCGTCCGGGGGCGGCGAGGCTCAGCCCGCAGAGGCCCGTGCAGCTGACGCTCTCGGGGAGCTGCATCTCCCCCACATAGACGGCGAACGAGATCCGGATCGACGCTTCGTCGCCGAACGCGGCGAGAAGCGCGTCGCGGGGCATGAAGGGCCAGGCGAGCTCAAGCGTGCCGGGGACCGTGTAGACGTTCACATGGCTCTGCGTGACGCGCGAACGTCACTCGACCAAATTCCAAGCTAAGTCCGCTTGAACTCCATGGCCAGCAGCCGAACGCACCAGCGCAGGGGCCAGCTCGCACGTGAACGCAGATCCAATCCAAGTGACGTTAGTTGAGCAATTCTGCCGAAAATCAGAGGGCACAATCAGCTTCGCGACGAGCTCTAGATTTATACACCCTCTTTCCTATTCAAGCTCTTGAGTATATATATGAATACATATGCATAATGCTGCTCACAAAAGCCGACGTTGCATCCGGAACGCCCGTAGCGACGATCACGGATGTTGCAATGATCGTTGAGCCGTTCGGCTGGGCCATGTTCATGTCGACCCAGCCGGGGCCGCCCAAAGGCGCCGCAGAGATCAGCGTGAACTCGAACGTCCAGTTCCCTTCGCCGATGGGCGACGCGGGCCGCGTGCTCGAAATAGAAATGGCACCGGAAGCACTGGGCTCGAAAGAGTACAGCGACCGGACCGGAACCCCGCGCCGCCGCGAGATGAACGTACACCTCAGCTGGGCGGCGATGTCGAATGTCCGGGAAGCACATATCACACCTGGAGCGCACGCGGTATGCCCGTGTCACGAATAGCGAGCATTTTGCACAAATTAAAGGAGCCGTGGCCGGCGCACCGCTCGTCAGGTCCGGCTCGAATGCAATCTCGATTTCAGTGGGAATTAGTGCGAGTGCTCCTCCAAAGAGGGCGCCGACGGTGCCGTAGGCGGGCCGGGTCTGCGGGTCCAAAGGCAACGCAAGTGGCTCGGCGGCCGCCTGGACCTCCATAGTGAACTCCGAGTCAGTGCTGTCGGCGGACAGCGTGGCGGGCGGCTCGACCGAAGCTATGCTGCGCTTGAAGGTGCTGGAGAGCGTCATAACGTGCACGCGAAGCGGAGCGCCGTCTCGTCCCACCGCAACGGTGCAGGTCACGGTGCTGTTAGCCGCCACGATCGCTGGAGGACATGATACATTCCCAGAGTCCGGAATCCCTGCCAAGGTCGACGAGAATACGTGTGTTAGCTGATCATAGGGATTTGATCTTTGATCAGAATCCAGAAGTTCATTCACCGGAGACGATAAAGATGATCGGCTGCGTCGACGGGGGGTTGAACGATATATCTCCAGGTCCGCTGTCGTGGCCCAGAGAAAACACCCAGCTCCAAGCATTCGTGGCGACGGGAAGGAGATTGCCGATTGAGCCTTGCACCCCGCCAATAGAGGCCCTGCAATTTAGCGGAAAGACAGCGTTAGCTCGTTATGGCGAAAACCGCGGCTCTTCTCATGGCCGGAATTGAGCTGGATGACAGACGCACGTTATGGATGAGTTCAAAGCGTAAATGTGCACTCCGCCCCGCAGGGGCCTCGCCGTAATCTGCGATGAAAAGTAACGTCGGACGTCAGAGGAATCGATGTCTTATGTATACTGGAGACTGTCGGCGTATTATATATGATTAGCTCACCGTCAAGGCAGTGTCGGCTTCATAAACCGGCCGCACGCCCGGGAATGGTGCGGGCGGGAGTATCACCTCCACAGCATCCGGTATGCCTGCGCATTCGCATGCGGGGGCCCGTTTAATCAACTGTACGAGCGAGATATATATAGATTGGGGGGCTTCAACGAAGCAAAAAAAAGATTGCGGACCGCACGCCGTCACCGAGAAGCTAGCCACGGGGCTGGATGCTCCTTGAATGGCGACCGACACCACACTCGGCCCGGTGCCGGTGCCGTCGGCGACGCGCACAGCGAACTCGAGCGTCGAGTTTCCGAAGCCGGTTCCCCCGCCAAGCACGCCGGCCAAAACAATGGGCCCAGACACCCTTATCTCGAGCTCCGCGGCGGTAAGTACTCGCATCGATCGACGCCGCGCAGTGTACGTGCAGAAGGACTGCGAGGCGGTATCGAACTGCTTTGGAAAGCACGCTAGCGTGCTGCTGGTGTCCGGCTGGAAAGCGACGGAGACGTTCGTTGGCGGCGATTCGAACTGCACGCCGCTCGCTCCTTCAATCAGCGCAGCTGCCGTGCCGTACGCGGGCAGGGCTGGGTCTGGCGCCACAGGAAAGGATCCGACGACAAACGGGAGTGCGAACGAAGTCGCAACGTAGGGCCATGGCGCAACGGCCGGCGCGGTCGTGGACAGCGACACCGAAGGAATACCCCGCACGACCGATGAAAGGGCGTGGACGGGATCCCCAGCGCGGAGCAAGTCCACGGTGCAGTCAAACCAGACGCCGGAGGGCTGAGGGGTTGCAGGACAAGTGACGCGCGCCTGGTCCGGAATTCCTGCACAAATACGCCCCACTCAAATCCTGATTTTACAGTGCACGCGCGGATCGTCGGCTCACCATCCGCCCAGTACCGCACAGGCGAGACGGCAGGGGGTACGAAGTCAATCCAGCCCGGACCCGTGTCTTCGGACAGCGAGAAGGGCAGCAACCAAGATGGCGCAGCCCTCTCTGCAAGCGTTCCGAAAGTGCCGCGCAGCAGAGAGTCGGTGATGTTGAAGCTGCGGGAACGATTGCGAGCGGAAAAAAGTCAAGAAGGGCGACCGGATTTAAAATCAAAAGCACGCGAGGACCTGATCGATGTGTTCAGCGCCCAGCAGGGCGAGCCGTCCTTCCGAGGCGTAACGCTTATCTGATGGACGAGATCATTTACATTACTATTTCCAAAGATGAGAGGCTAGATCGATAAAAACTCCCCGCGCACGAGTATGCTAGAGTTCGATCTGAAGACGGGGCCCTCATAGAGCGCGTTCAGCATCTGCACATCCACTTCACTGGGAATATCTGCCGCAGAGCGTTAGAGATAAAAACGAGCTGCGGCTCATATTTTCTATTTACAAAGTGACAGACCTGCCCCCGTCAATAAAGCTTGGGCAATGTTCACGACCGAGCCATCGTCCATTTGTAAGGCCACTCGGACGGTTCCCGGGCCGCCAAGAGGCATAGGCTTCACTTGGAAAATGAAAGTTGAATTTCCGACGGGAGCCGTGTCGCTTGAAGCCACGTAGAGAGCGGCGCTGGGTATCGCCCGCAAAGGAAGAGACGTTTGGACTGGAATGGACTTTCGCCGGACGACAAGCGTGCACGTGGAGAAGCCGACCGTGTCGAATTCCAGAGGCCAACACGAGAGCGAGCTCGTTTCGTCGGGCACGAATGCGATGGAGATGTTCACGGGGGCGATAGGAACCCACGACTTTGGCCCGACAAGCGCAGTGCATTGTTCGAGTATTCTCGCGCGAAGAGTCGTGCTCCACGAAGAAAAGAGTTCGAAGGCGTTTCGGCTGCTGTTCGTCCGAGAAAGCGTCCTCGAGCTCGAACTGTTATACTCGACCAAATGGTCACACATTAGTGAGAACGGTTGGCTGAAGCGTGTCCCGTTGATAAGTACGGTGTCATTCGCGTTTATTTGCATAGTCGTGTTTCCAGAAGTTAGAATGAAGCGGGAGCTAGCGAGCGGATCTGGCGGTGGAGCTGGAATCTCCTGTACCCAACAGTTTCCGACGGTCGAATTTCCGACGGTCGAATTTCCGACGGTTGCATTCCCCGCAGTCGCGTTCCCAGCTCCGAACGTTGCATTTCCGATGGTCGCGTTTCCGCCACTATACGTCGCGTTTCCACCACTGTACGTCGCGTTTCCACCACTATACGTCGCATTTCCGATAGTTGCGTTTCCGGCAGTTCCATTGCCGGCGAAGCCTGTGCAGTTGACGATAAAGGATGGTGGTCTCTCCTCCATGACAGGGGAGAATTTCCGGGCAGGGCGGCCCCAAGCGAATGCGTGAAGAGTACCGTAAGCCACCTAATATGACATCGAATGAGCGCGAAGCACGACACGGATCGGCATTGATCTGATCGCGAGAATATAAATGCGCACCTCGCCGCTGGTCGGGTGAGGGTCTGCGAGGGCGCCGACGAGAGCGACGAACGTTGAGGCGGTGCCGGCGTGCGAGGAGGACCCGGAACTCGGGAGGGCTAGGGTGGCGTTCTCGGCGCTCTCGGAGACGTTGAGGGAGACGTGCGACGGGAGAACCCAGACCGGCCTTGGGGACGCTTCGAATTCGCTGCCGTTCACCAGGAGAGTTACGGTGCACTCCAAAGGCGGCGAGCCCGCCCAGATGAGCGTTGGAGGGCACTCCAACTTCCCCGCCGACGGAGTGTCTGCAAGCGCATGAGAATTTCTCACGTGTCCTTTTGAAATGCCGGATGCAAGCGCAAGATGCTCGTCTCACCTATGACGGTGAACGTGAACGCGTGCTGCGGGCCGGTGGCCACCGGAGGCGCCGGCTCGTACACCACAGAGGAGGGCCCGCTTCCGCCGTTGGTTTCGACCGAGAAGGAGAAAACGTCCGCGAAATCCGGAAATCTGGCAGACACCGAGCCTTGAACCCCGACGAGAGAGACGCTGCGTGGTGAAGGGTGCCGGTGTGAGCTGCCTTCAGAGAAGAGCGAGCCCGGGCGCAAAACAGCGAAGCCATTCTTGGGCACCTTAGAATGCTGCTGAGCGTGTAGATCCGCTCTGAGCTCCGGTACGGCACGAGAGTAAACTACCGAGAAGGCGCGCCGCTCAGTCAAAGCCTCATTGCCAATCACAGATAGAAAGCAAATATCGATCTAGAGGGGTACTGTGCGTACCGCGATGACCGACCCTCGCCAGAAGACGGGGCCAGCAAAGGACGGCTCAGATGAGTTCAGCTCGATTCTCGTTGCCACATCTGAGAGAAACACGACGGGTTCGCGAGGCGCTAGCTAGCGCTCGCTCGCTCGCTCGCGCTCGTACCCGCGATGGCAACGGTTGCATTTGCAGGGCCCGAGCGCGCAGGGGGCGGGTCCGACCCGATGTGCGCGAATCCGGTTTTCCCCGGCAACGAAATTTCGACGGCGAAGCCCGAAGAGGCTCCGAAGGTCGCGCTTCCAATCGGGCCCAAGTCCGCATTCGAGAGCACGCCGGAGGCGAACCAGCTCAGGTCGGAACGGTGCGCCCAAACGACGCGGCCGAGCAGCCTCGGCACGAGCGTGCACGTCATCTTGAGGGGCTCCCCGGAGGCAGACCGGGCCCACGAATACACGAAGGCCGGAGCGGAGTCGATGCCGAAGGCGCCGACGCCGGCGCGTACGTGTTCCACAATCGCAGACAGCACCAGCTCCACCTCGTCCGGACTCTCTGCGCACACGGTTTGAAGTTGAAAACTAAAGCTAACTAAATGATGACTGTCAAGTGCAAAATATACAACACGCACCGACAATCGCGAAGGAGAAGGGCGGAGAGGTTCCGGGGCGGGCGAGGAGGCTTCCGAGGCCGCCCACCGGCGGGAATTCCAGGTCCAGCGTCCAAGAGATGGCGATCGAGATGGGGAGAACGGGCAGGAGGGACGCCGGCTGGGCGCCGCCTGCGGTGAGCAGTACGGTCGAGCTGGCCGTGAGGGCTTTGGCGCCCCACTTGCGGGGCGTGATTGTGATTTTGATCGACGAGTTGACCCGGAACGAGTACTCTCCCAGCAGGCCGACCGGCGTCGCGATGGGAATTTCCTCAGGGTACTCTGAGCGGCATCGTTCGTAAACGCAACGAATGCAATCTAAATCAAAGGAAGCGGAAAATGCACTGCCGCGCAGAAATCTATGCGCACCGACGACGGTGAATGTGTACGGGCGGATGAGCCGCGGCAGGCACAGGACGGAGCCGCGCCCGGTCACGTTTGGCATGGACATGCTGCCCACGAAGAGATTGGAGTATCCGTGGACGTTCCAAAGCGAGTACAGGGGCGAGATGGCATAAGGATCGAGCACGCCAGAACCTCGAAGTCTACGACGAACACGGATTTTCATTTTACGGAGCGACCAGGCACATGAGCAGAGAAAAAGCAACGCACGACAAGGACGATGGCACGTTATAGGTGGGGTGCCCGCGGGCGCGCGGCACAACGGAGACCGGCACGGCAGACCGGGCGTAGTATGCGTAGATGCCAGTCTGTGAGCCCATCAGCAGACCTTCGTCGGGGACGATTTCGGCTGACTGCGGCCACTCTGCCGCAGGGATTGTGGGTCCAAGTAATCGAGAACAAGGAATGCAAAGCACCGGTCGCGCGTACCAGTTATGTAAACGCGGGCGTCGCCGAAAGGCGCGGGCGAGCTCGTAATCGTCGCGACGCCGATCGACGAAACGGGTACCGCGAAGGATATCGTCCATTGCAGTCCGGCGAGCGGGTACAGCGCGAAAGACGTATTGCCTAGAAAGGAGCTCGAGTCCACCAAAAGGCCGTCACCCGGCCGAAGGCTGGCAAGTGTGGGTGCGCCAAATTGATAGGGAACCGCCACCAGATTTGCAGTAGAACCTGTTTGCGGCAAAAGTCATGCATTCTTTTGGGCGCGAAAAGGAAAAGAGACATGAGCCCCTTACCGGGAGGTAGCACGACGTTTGCATCTCCCGTTTCCGCGAAATACAGTCGCCATTGTTCAATCGATCCTACCGGCCGAGGGCGAGTAATGAGCCGCGCAACAAAATTGCAAGATTACTTTAATTTCTACTTGCCGTAGAGCTGGTACCGCCAGCGACCGCCTGCGGCCGCGGGCGGAGGAACGAGCGTGAGCGAAACATATATTTATAAATTTCGCACGGGATGCTCGTCTATGCCACAAAGGATATTTATATATATATTGCTGGGCGCACCTTTAACTTTCTGTCGACTATAGCCCATGATGCTCCCCTCACCATACACGGTGGGACTGCGCCAGAAATTAATATTAGCGCGTTCCGGTCACTCGAGAGCTCGAGCCGAACACCGCGCCACGCACGTCACGGTCATGGTGAAAAAGTCCGATAGGCCGAACTCCTTGCCCGCCGGCGTCGACGGCTGTAGGCGGCTCCCGGGAGGGAGGGGAATGAGGGGTCCAAAGTGGATCAGCTTCAGGTCTGACGCAAGAGCTAGCACGGGCAGCCCGGACGTCGTCTGAAGCTTGAATTTGAGCTCGTAGGTCCTGAAAACTCCCATAAGGACCGGCGCGAATTGCTGAAGTTTACAAGAAACCTTGCGATGACGCACTTGCCGGATTCCAGGACCCACACTTTCGAAACGGGGTCCTGTAGGGCTCCCAAAGCTTCGATCTCAATGATGCGAGGGAAAACTGGAAGCGCGAGGGAAAGGCCGAAAATTATTTGCGTGTCCACACACGAGATGCATGCTCTTAAAAAACGACCGCTTACATTTCACGTAGAACACGAAAGGCGAGACGAGCGGAATATTGGAGACGACTTCCACTCGGCCGGTGTAAGGCTTTTCGCAGAAGAACGGAACCTGCCGATCGCAATCTGCATACGCAAACGCAGCTCGATACCCAGCCCGCAGCGCAAAATGCGCACCACCCAGCTCGATGCAAGCTTCTGGATATTTTGAAGAGGAAGCACCGGGCACTTGAACGGGGCATCCCCTGTGCCGTTTCCCTCCAGCGTAATCATGGACCCCGACACTGTTAAAGGCGCGCGGTACGCATTCAACGCCGTGACGCGCAAGAAGACTGCAGGCCCCTGATGGCGAACGAAGTTCGATTATTGAACGCTATTTAGCTATTTAAGTTTCAAGATCGTCACCATTAGGTACACCGGGTCCCCGTCAGTGATCTTCTCGATCGAAAGGTATGTTGGAGCCACTGAGAACGACATGCGACTCAGCTCGCGTGGCTTGCAACTGAGCTCGCTTGATTAAGTTTCGGAACGCACCGAGCACAACGATTGTAGGCGGTCCGAGACCCGGTTGGTCCTCAGACAGCGGGATTGCATTTGAGTTCTCGATTGCACTGGGTGCGTCGAAGTACCAAGTGCCTGCAATATATTATCCATGCCCGTGTGACTCGTTAGACACCCGTCGAGTCGATTTCGCGATCTAGAATCAGGATATAAAATCGCACCGGGTTGCAGTGGTGGAACGGACACGGACAGTTTGTTTGCTATAACTCCGCATCCTTCCCACACGACCGGCACATCGGCCATGAGGCTGTGATCCAAAGTCTGTCCATACAGAAGCCTGCATTCCGAAACCGCGCAAAGGGTTTGCCGAGAAGCCGAAATAGTGCTAAAATTCTAGTCCTAAAATGAGCGGCGTGCACCGCCAAGCCGCGGACGGTACCCCGTAGATCTCTTTGCTTTCTGCGTCTCGCATAACAACGGCCAACTTGAGCGCGACGCCTGCGGAATTTAATTATAATTTGCGATTGAGTCGAGGAGGTGTGGGGTCAGAGTTGAGTGCAGGTGAAGACCTGATGGGTACACCTCCCTGTCGTCCACCAATCCGATGGAGTTCGGATGAAGCAGATACAGGCTTGCTGCCTCTCGGCAGGGAAACAACGCTAGCCCGTACAGTCCTGCCCGATTGTGTCCGCAAAGTTCAGAATAACGAATTCGAACGCGCAGACCGCGTGCGCTCGAACAGCTAGCGCTGGTCGCAAGCTATGGCTGATCAAACAACTCGATTGCGCACTCTCAAAATGTCTTGCCAGAGATCTGCTCGTATTCAGCGCACTTCCCTGAATAAGGCTGGGCAGGTTCTTGTTCAAATAAATCGCTTCGTTGATTAGCTCGGACCCCTGCGGGAACTGCGACGCAAACGTCCATCGAGCCACAACATCTTAATAAATGCAGAAAGCGTGTCCCGGATCGTTGAGAGCGAACCTGAATGAAGGGGTGATTTACAACGAGGCGGGGCACCGGTCCAGTGCACTCGACGGTACGCAAGAGCTGATTGCGGTTTTGGTCAGCGCTGAATCAGAGATATTGTTCGGTTTCTATATTATAGATATTCATATGCACACCTCGAATTCGCACCCCAACAACTCACGGGACCTGCAAATAAAACACCACCCCACATTAATTGCAATAATAATGTTTGCAAAATCGAGCACAGTAGAGAAAGACTCAAATCGAACACGGCGTTTAAGCGCAAGCATATACTGCGCGGCTAAGGGACCGGATCGAATCGCACCATACACGGATGCCCGTGGCCGAAAAGGCCGTTTGAGCGGCAGCCAGATCTGGGCTGTCAGAAGAAGCGAAGAAGTTCCTCGAGTAGTTGTAGGACGCCTGAGATACGGGCACGATGGAACTGCTTGTAAAATTCGACTGCACGCCGTTGATATAGATTTTGACTTCCGATTGGTCGCTGCTGGACGCCTGGGACAGAGACAATGTATGAGCTGCAGTCCGGCACTACAGGGCCGAGCGCCGGGGAAATTTAAATTATCAGGCCTATATAGGGCAAGACCGGCGCACGGAAAAAGTAACGGCGATGTGGCTCCAGAAGGCCCGCTCGAGTCTCGGCGCGACGTCCCCGTCGCCTCCCGCGCTTACCGAAACCGCCGGTCCGTTTCCGTCGGAGACTTCGACCCGCACTGTCAGGTCCGGATCGAGCAGAACGGCGATGCGGTGTGTGGCGGCCGCCAGCTCGAACAGGGGCGCAGGGATCCCGTCTGGGTGGGCAGTGATTTCGGTCCCGTTCGCGTCACGTCCCAGCGGCGCCACGTTTATCTGCGTCTCCAGCGTTATGCCGCCTCCGGCTCTGCGGGGTGCAATCAAATGAAAATGGGTGCAGCCGAAACAAAGCCAGAGGCGCGACTAGGCGCGCAGCTGGCTAACCCAAAAGAGGCGATAAACGGGGGCATGACGAGATAGAGGCGCGTGTGGGCGCCTGTCGTCGAATCCAGCGTGACCAGGTTCGTCATCGCTCCCACGGTTTCGCTGGGGACTGCGCATGTGCACGTTTCAAGAATATTATTAACAGTCGAGAATAGAAGGCGCAATTGCAAGGCGATTGAATGCGTATGCACTTGAATACGCGAGCACAACGTGCACGTGTGGGCACGCCGCGGCGGCGAAGAGGAGCAAGAAGACCCGGATCGCCGTCACGGGCACACGTGGACGAGAAAGCTGGCGTCGCTCGCGATCGGAAGGTGTGCGTTGACCGGCGCGAAGACAGCGCCGAGCGCCGCCCTCGCGATGTCGCCGCAGCTGAGCTGTCATGGTCGCGTGTGCACATGCATTTCGCGGATCCCAGTAGAGCCCCAACACTGCACTGGCTGCTCGTTACGTGGAGTGATTGCGCAGAGGGCCACGACTCAGTGGCAGAAACTGCAGGCAAACCTGCAGGCAGCGGTTTTACTATTGAAGCCAGGCCAAGGTCGGCATGAATGTGCAGATCCAATGCCGACCGAATGCGAGCTGCTGTCGCCCTCCACAAGACCTGGAGCGCTCGCTTACCACAGTACAGATTTCATCGCCGCTTCTTTGATAGCTGAAGTGAAATTGTAGCTATATAGTTGCACCGCGCGCGCGCTTCCGTCGCCGCATCCGATCGCTGCAAGCCTCACGTGCGCTTTGCGGCCGCTGAACTGTAGCTATAGGTCACAGGCCTCGACGCTCGCGGTTTGCAGCCACCGTGGCACAGCTGCCGCAGTGCTGTCTCCAAAGAGGGACGTGTGCGACTGCATACGCATGCGCCGCGGGGTTCAGCAGCTTGATGGGCGTGCTTTGACTGCGATCATCCGATGATCGAATTCTAGTGTCGATATATATATGCGCTGGCAAGCCTCCCATGCACGCGCGGGAGCTGCAGCTGCACCAGCCTGCACGTGCACGCGCAGTGGCCCGTCAGGCCCGCGGCTGCCGGTCGGTGCCTGGAGAACGTGGCCGCCGGGCTGCAGCTGCTTTCTTCAAGGCCTAGCTATATGCCGCGCGCGCCGCCGGCGCCCGCCGCCGTCACTTCCTGGCCCGGCCGCGGGTCTTGTCCCCAGTCCTGGCAGTCCAGCTGACTCCCTCCAGCTGAGGCTCCGCCGGGCCGATGCTCTGCTGAGCTCGAGTCTGCTGAGACTCTGCTCAGCGGCTAAGCAGCGCGCTCTGAGCAGTGAGCGGCTCTCATGATCAGCGGCTGATCATGAGGCGCTCATGATCACTGAGTCAGACTCAGTGACTCTGACTCAGTGCACCTGAGAGGCGCCGCGCCGGCGCGGCCGCGGCTCGCCGAGTCGACGTCGGGCCGCCGCGGCCGGGCGGCGCGGCCGGCCCGGCGGCGGCGGCGGGCGTTGCCGCGCCGCACGCACGAGCTAGTCCGACACGGTCGCCGGCCCGGCGAGCCGGCGAGCCTCGGGCGGCTGGCCCAGGGCCCTCGGCGAGTCGGCGCCGGCTCGGCGTCGAGTCGGCGACTTGGCGCCGAGTCGGCGGCGAGTCGCTGGCGACTCGGCGCTCAGGCGGCGACAGGCGCTGAGGAGCCTGAGGCGCCGTCGATCGAGTCGGCGACTCGGCGTCGAGTCGGCGACGACGAGCCGGGCGAGTCGGCGACCCGGCGGGCGGCGGGCCCCCGGGGGTAACCGGGTAAGTAAGGAAGGCCGCGGCCCGCATGCGCATGCGCACTGCCGCCACAGCTCGTTTTTTTCCTAATCGACCCAACATGGCCCGGATATGAACAAGGGTAGCCGGCGCACGACGGCTAGTCCCGCTTCAGGATCACGTTGCAATTGTAGCCGGCAAGCTAGCGGGTAGAATGCACGCCGCACGCGGCAAGTTGCGCCGGGGAATTCCAAATACCCGCGGGGAATTTTGATGAAAACCAGATACTCGCCGTGGACATGTACATGTTGGGTCGACCGGTAAAAAAAACGAGCTGTGCGCATGCAGTGTGGCATTGGCGCCGATTTGGCGGCCCGGGGGCCGGGGCAATGGCGGCGCGCCGGTGCGCATGCCGGCGCCGGTAGGATCGTGGACCGGGCCGGGCCGACCCGGGTCGACCCGGTCGGGTCGGCCAGGCAAGCGGGTCGATCGGGCCGACCCCCCGACCCGGGTCAGACCCGATCCGGGGCCGAACCGGGTCGACCCGGGTCGCTGGGTCCTGGGTACACCCTTGGGGACCGTTCTGCACCTTTCTCAGGTGTTTCTAAATGCTGAAATCTTCGTCTATATTAGACGTATTATATGTGCTTTACATGTCTATGTTGCACAGATGCATGCAAATGCACACACATATATATAGTGGACGTGGCTGCTTGATGGTAGATACGTACGTATACCCCCCCGAAACAGCAGAAGTTCGTTTCCGGACTGCAAAATGCATCAGGTATTGCAGATATTGCATTTATAAACTGTCTCTACTGCATTGTAGCACGATTTCGATGCATTTCATCACGTTTGTGATGTTCTTTCGGTAGAGGGCGAGATAGAAGTACCCCCCTTGGGCCGACCCGGGTCGACCCGGGCGGGTCGGCCCGGCGAGCGGGTCGGGTCGATCGGGTCGACCCCCCGACCCGGTCCACGCCCCTAGGCGCCGGGCACTCAGTACTAGTGACTGCCGGCTCTGGCCGGGTTACCGTAGACGACTTATATAACGCGCTGACTTCACTACTGCGCTACCGTAGTACCAAATTACCGCGCTCAAAAGTTTTATAACGCGGTAATTTGGTAGCGCGGTAATTGTTTGTCTTTTGCTCAGATTTGCTAACACTTTTGTATGGGTCGTACCCCAAATTGATGAAAACGCGCTAATTTGGTGCCGCGCTAAAGCGCCTACCGGCGCCGAAATTTTAGAACGCGGTAATATGTGACGCGGTAGACGCCGGTAGTTAAGTCGTCTACGGTATTGCGCAATTACTAAGTTAATATTGCATCAATTAATATTTGCATAGCTCAGCGCCGAGTCAGCGGGCGTTGTTTAATTTATTTACGTACCCAGCTCATCAACCTAAATCGGTTTTTGCAATTGTAAGATGAAAGTCGCGCTGATTGGAAGAAACTCGCTCTGCATTAAAAAAAGTCAAGCATCCCCCAAGGTTGTACGTATGTACGCGCGTGTACCCCCAACGCGAATGCGGGACTAGTACTTCGCCGCGGTCGGTCCGGAATCCGGAATCCGGATTAGAGGTGGGCACGGGGCTCGAGCCGGGCTGGCTCGAGCCGGGCCGGGCCGGGCCGAGGGGCCGGCCGGCTCGAGCCGGACCTCTGGCCACGCGGGCCGGCTCGAGCAAGCCGGCTCGAGGGGCATGGCGCGGCTGGCTCGAGCCAGGTCGGGTTTTGTTATCGGCGAGCCGCCGGGCCGGCGAGCCGGCGAGCCGGCTAGCTATTTTATATAGGTTTTTATTATATATATCGAATATTATATAAGGCGAGGACTGTGTACCCCCAACCTCGGGCCGGCTCGAGCCGGCCCGCGGCTCGAGGGGTGTCGGCTCGAGCCCGGCTCGAGCCGCCGATTTGCGCTCGAGCCCCACCTCTAATCCGGATCCGCCGGGCCGGATCCGGGCCCCGGTCTGCCGCGGGCCGCGGCCCGCGTGCGGCCGCCGGCCGGGCCAGCCGGCCGCGCCCGGCCCGGCGGCGGCGGCGGCGCCGGCGTGGCGGCGGTGGCGCCGGCGCGCCCGCGCGCCGAGCGCGGGCCGCGCGCGCGGGCTGGCGCGGCAGTAGCCGCAGTACTAGTGGCCCAGTGCCAGTGGCGCCCCGGCCCCGGGCCCGGCCCGGCGGCCGCGGCGGCGCGGCCCGCGGCCGCGCCGCGCGGCCCACCGCGCTACGAGTTATGATAGTATGGCTCCACTGGGCCAGCGCATGCCATGATGCAGTGCACTTTGCACACCGTGGTCCGTGGCACACGTGCACACTGCACACAGCGGGCCAGTCTGCGCCGACTCAGGACTCTGCGGCACATGTACACACTTGTTGACCCGATGCCATGATGATCGCAGCATGCATATAACCGTCGGACCTCATGATCGATATCATGATCAGCCTTAGCTATAGCAAGCGCTCGAGCATCCGTGCACGTATCTAGCGCCGCGCATGCATTCCACATGTACCTGTATACGTACAGCAGATACATGCAGCTAGAGACACATGCAGTGCAGCACCAGTGTCATGTCAGCGGCAGCTAGCGCTGTTGTGGTCCAACTTGCAATTGTGGATGCGCTCGTGCGTGTGCATACGTCATGAGACCAGCCGGCCATTGGAGTTGGAGGCCGCCGGCGTTGCGGCGCAGCTCGGCCGCAGCCGCGGCGGAAGGAGCCGCGGCCGCGGCACAGCTGCGTATACTTTGCGCACTCATCTGCGCCTGCGTTTCCATCAGACCTGCTTGCGGTCTGCAGCGTATACGCTTCGCTGATCAAGATCATGCAGCTTGCGCGCGCGCTGAAGCACGCTTGCCGCAGCTGTCGTGTTCTCTGGGGCGGGACTAGACGACACGAACCCTTTCGCTCTCGCTCTGAACGGCGGTTTTGTGACCATTCCTTCTGGAAGCGGTCCTCCCACCAGCGACGGTCCCTTCAGCATAGATTTCTGGCGCGCATGCGCCGGCCCGCGCTTGTTCATGGGTTATCGGGCCGAAGGAGTTCAAGACTGATCCTCGAACCTGCAGGGTGCGGAGTGCTGGCAGCAGCGCGCTGGGCGGGATCTACTCGAGGGGTGAAGAGTTTAAAGTGGTGAGGAGGGAGGGGACGCGCCGGCGCCGCGTCCGACGAGGCAGCCGACTGATCGAGGCTCGGCTTTGCATGCGCAGTCGACGGCGGGGGGAGTTCTTCATTTGGCGCGCGGAAGCGGGTCGGTCAGCACTCTGCTGCCTGTTCTAATCGCCGACAAGGTGCGCGCCAAGTGGCTGGGAGATTGATTTTTCGTTGCGCTCTTAATCAAAGAATGAATTCTGGACCACAGTTCGTCCATGTCGCCGTTGTCGTCGACCCCAGCGGAAACTGTCGAGTCCTCGCGAACGGGGTCCAGGTCGCCCTCAATAACGCAGTCCTCCCGGCCACTGCTCCTGCGTGGGAAAATGAGACCTATATTGGAGCGTCACCTGGAGGGAACGATCCATTCATTGGTTCGCGTTCCCCCGCTCATTTATTATTTCTTATTCTTTCGAGATGAGAGCTTTAAATATAGGAGCGCTTGACGAATTCCGGGTGTGGAGCCGCGCCCTCAGCACTCAAGAGGTCTCCTTGTTTGTTTCGGGGACCACGCCAGATGAGATTCTGTACGACCCGAGCCTGCTTCTGTACCACAGGTACGTCAGATAAAAGGGCTCACGTACACGTCTAGATCTCGATTTGTGCGATCTTGCGATCGATTCGTTGGCTGCACGCGATTTCCGATTGCTCCTTGCCAACAATTATCGTACGCGTCTTGCTTCGTAGCTTCGATGAAGACGAATCGAATGTTTCACCTGTTGCTCGGGATTCGAGTCGCTACGGAAGGCACGGGACCCTCAGCGATTCAACTCTTGTCTCAGTGGCACGAGAAGCCCAGAGCCCCGTACCAGACCGTACGTCGGTCCTCGCCTGTCCCCGCTACAGCCTTCCTTTATACGCTCCAAGCGCGGCGGCTATCCAGTGCGCATCGTTCGTCTCAGAATTAAACCCCCTGGCCATGGTCAGCTCCTTGACCGTCACGGTTCTTTTGCACGCAGGTGCACCTTTTCCCCGCGAAGTAGTGGAAGGGCGCTTCGTGCCCGTGTCGCGTTCCTTCGCGCCGCCGTCCTCGCATCGTCGACCGCCACTGGAACTGTGACCCTTGATCCTCCAGCTGCGGGCTCGTCGGCCGGAAGCTTTGACGTCAAGGTACAACTCTCTGGGTGAGGCCCCCTCAAAATTCTTTCAGGGTGGATGGATTCTAGGATCTGCTGGGGGACATGCGCATTGATACTCTGGCCTGCCAGGACCTCTCCAAATGGGATCCTTGTAGTATCGGTCCTGGTCCCATCCGGAGAGGCAGGAGCGCCCTTCGAACTCCAGGCTATTTCCGAGCTGCCGGACGGAACGTCGCACATCGACTGGCAGACATTCTGGGATTCGAGTCCTCAACGAGCCGTGATAAACGGCGAAAGGATTTACGGGACGCTAACTCCACGCAAGAATGGCATACAAATGAACATACCGCGGTTCGCGGCGGATGATTCGATATTCAAGCAATCATGATTCTATGAGTGTTTACAACGCCGCGAGCGCAGATCGTCCGTAGGGGTGTCTCCCGATGTCCAGCCCTGGGTCTCGTCGTTCGGTTGGTGGCCCGAGCCGACAACCGACGCGATCTGGTACCGGCCGTCGGCCGCGGCTCCGCTCGCTTCCTGGTTTCCATTCTACTTTACTTTCACCGGAGTTCCCACCGACAACTCGAGATGGGACACTTTCTGTCGGCATCAGGAGTTCGGAATTTCCGTGTCAGTGCTCGTTGGGGCCTTGACGTCGTCCGTCAGTGTGGGCCGCTCCTTCTTTCACGTTTGCAGTCGCGCTCTGCCCCTCCCCCCCCTCCCCCCCTCCCCCCCCCAAAAAAATACATCGAATTCTTACATCGCCTTTTCCGACATCGCTCGGAACGCGCAGGCGGCCTGGTCGACTACGCGTACTATCACGCAATTTCGCCTGAAAGTATACACTGGCGGGCTTTTCGGTACCTGTCCCTTTGGGAAATTCCGATGCTGTGGCTGGAAAGGTGCGCTTTAATCGGTTTCGGTTTCGAGGTTTAGGAGAATAATCTGGCCTGCGTAGATTGAACACGGGTGTCCGGACTGGACAGCGCACAGTTTACAAGATTGTGTACGTCGATCCTGATCTGCTCCGGTTCGCGAAATTTAAGCGCAGAATATACACAGTGACAGACGCGGGCCTCACGCAATTCAATTTGTGCGCAGAATGTACACAGTGACAGACGCGGGCTATAAATCGGAGGAGGGCGTTGGGTGCGATTTCTTATATTTTAATTTATTGAATTAACTCACGACGCCCTCCCTGTGTACTTCAGCGAGGCGCTCGGTTCAGCGTATATGTGCGACTGCTGGGAATTTTATCTTCCTTTTAGATGCACCTTCTCGTGGACCTCCGGACTACAGTGCACGTGCGCCCAAAAAAGACTCGCAACGTGAATTGAAGCTCCGTATTCGATGCTGACGCACATTTCTGTGTCCTCACAGGGGAGGGTGCGAGTTGTTCTGCCGCGGCCGCCGGCCGCGTGCCTCTGCCTCTGTACGGACGCCTTTGATTCGATCTCTAATTCGATGTACTTTTTGCAGCTACACGGACTCGAGGGCGGACTGGGCTGTAGCGGAAGTGAATACCGGTGCGCCTTTAAATTGCATCAGATCAAATTGAACTCGGGCAGTATATATGCCCATTCAAAAATTCTTCGAGCAAAAATTCATTCATGTTCGCAGAAACCACCCCGTTCGTAATTCGCTCCGATTTCCAAACGGATCAAAAAAATACACAAGCGAGGTGGCCGAAAAGCGCCTCCTGCCCGGTCTTGGATTGCAGCCAAGGTCACAGCAATTGGCGTCTGTTGAGATTAGAAACCGATCTTTATTTGCAGGCGGAATTTACGAGAGAATACGGGCTTCCGATCAGTTCGTCTTCGCACGCGTAACGACGCGTCGGGTCCAGACGAGCTTCCTTTGCTGGGGATGCGACGCGTACTGCTGCGGTACATCCACGCGCCATTGCCTAAGTGGTGAAGAGATAAAGCCTAAGAAAGCCTAAAGCCTAAGTGGTGCGGTACGTGATGTGATGCAGAGATAGCCTGAGTGGCTTGGAGCGAGCCGCCGCGGTCACGCGCGTACCTCGCCTGTCCTCGCCTGTACCTGCGCGCGCCAGCCGCCCGGGACGGTTATAATTAAAGTTGATAGAGGACACCAGCCTTACCTCTGCCGCCACGCCTAATTTTATGTATAATTATATGCCACCTTAGGCTATCTCTCCGTCCACGTGACGTTGCCTCGTGATGGAAACCAATTTGTTGCTATCTTAACTTGAATATGCCACTTGAATGCTGTCTTAAAATATATCCTGCTATCTGCTATCTTAACTTGAATACGCCACTACGGACCAAGGCCGCTCACAATATTTCTGCGCAGCGTACAGTTACTACGAAGGAAACGTGATACAACTTTCTTTCCCTGAAGACTGGGATAACCGGAACTGGGTTTCCACGGCCCGTAAGTCGCTTATTTGTTTTCGCTTTTTGTAAGAAAGGGGGCGACTAGATCTAGAAAGATCGATTTTTAATGGATAGAAAGGCTGATAGCTCTTTTCGGGACAGTACCCGACGTCCCTGACGACAGCTCCCTTGTGGACTGCGGGTCCCGTTATGTGCCGGTGCGAACATTTACATTGATTCTCTTTGTTGGGTGCCCTTTTTAAATATTGATTCTCATTTCTGCGGGCCGTTTATAATAATATTGATTCTCTTTGCTGGTGGCCCTTCTTTATACTGATATTTGTTAAGGGCCCTCTCTAACATTGATTCTCTTTGCTGGGGGCCCTTTCTCCTGCCCGACGTCGTGCTCATGTGGCGCGCATGTCGTTGTAGTCTGGGAGCCGAATCACCTGCACGTTCGCTGGTCGATTCGGGGGTCTTCCAATCGCCTACCGGTTCTGGGACGGAACTGCAGCCAAGGTCTCCTACACGCGCGGTGACGTCACGGACGTCGACCCCCTTGAGCGCCCAGCGGACACGTTTTTCATCTACACGCGCAACGCGACGTTCACGGCCACAGTCTCGACAGATCCTGTGAGAAGTGGATGGGGACGAATCGAGGTTCGATTCCATCGCTCGCTCTCAGATAGTGGTCATGATGATCTGCTGGAGAGTAGAGATGGTATTTACGAGCCTGATTTTCCAAACGCAGATAAGGATGCAAGGCGGGCCATTGAACCCCGAAGGCACCTTAGCAGGTGTGTTCGACCTGGCCGTTTACGGTGAGCTTAGCATCCTCAAACCCTTCTGGAAGCAGTGACTTTGTAAGATCTGTCTAACACTCCACCAAAATCGAATCAGTTCCTGCCGACGGCACAAGCATACTTGACTGTTCGGGGTTGGATCTGCTTGTTGCCGGCCAGGCCCACTTCTGCACGGTGTACCCGCATCTCGGTGGCGCGCCAGTTCAGTCGTACAGCAGGCTCTATTACGGGACTGTTTTCGGAGAGCGCATCCGGGCCAACGCAAGCGTCGATCCCGAACAGCTGTGGGGCTCCGACGTCGGAGTCGCGTCTCTACCAGAATCCGTCGGTTCTGCCCTGCGTGTCGAAGTCCGTCCCGCCGTCGGATTTTCGGGCCGTATGACGCTGAGTGTCGCCTTCTGCTCCCCTTCTTTCTCGTTCTTCGTTACTGGTACGTTCATGCGCGATCGAACGTTAAATTGGCCCTCGTCAATATCGGCGTTCAATGTGCTGAGCCCTGTCTTGCAGATAATCCTGACTTTGTCGCACTTGCGCACGACTGGGCTGGGCGCGCTATTATCCTGCCCTTCGCCTCTTCGATTGTGTTGCAGATAAACATCACGGAATCGTTCCTCGGATCTTCTCCAGTGTATCCGAATGCTGCTGGATTTACGTTCGAAGCCGAAGGATCGGTAGACAGCACAGATGTGAACAAACTCGACCACTTCCCGCCGGCTGCGCCAACGTTTTTTTTAACCGTCTCGGCTGCTTATACCGCGTGCGAAACGTGCACCGGCCCGGGAGGCGTGGTTATCTCCAGCGCGACTGGCACTTTGCTTCACCGCATTCCGATAACTATATACGGTGCTGGTTTCTATCTCTTCCCGTTTCGGCCCTTCTTTACCATTGACGCTGCTGTTCAGGCCATCCGTGGATCATCACCACAACGTGTTCGCCCGAGCTAGAGCCTTTCTTTCCCTGCCCCATGCGATTTGTGGACGTCGACGAACTCTACATCTGGGTCCTGTACGATCAGCTATCGGTCAACGCCACTGGTGGCGTCGCCACTATCCTTCGCGATCCCGCGGGCGATGTCCGCCCCGAGTTCTCGCTGCAGATGACCGCCTGCGACAAGGACCCTCTACCGGGCAGCGCAGGCGCTGTCAAAGTCAATGTGAGCCGCTCGGACGGCTTGGTGCTGGGTACAACGACCATGTCGTGCTCCTACGAGGCCGACAACTCGAGTACCTTCGCCTGCCCGGACTCGATCGCTGTCGATCAGACCGTCGTCTGCACTTTCACTGCCGCCGCCCGCGGCGAGCCGGTGTGGACGAACGCTTCAACGATCGAGTTGGAGGTGACGCGGGATGGAGTCCTAGAAGTGGTGTCGAAATCGCCAGCGTCAGGATGGGCCCGGTCCATCACGTTCGAGATCAAGGCCACCTCGAACTACAGCAAAACTGGAGCGTCAACAATCGTCGCTAAACGTTTTTCGCATTTGGAATACTTCAACTCAAATTCCACTTCCTTGAATTCGAATTCCACTTCCTGCGATTCGAATTCTACTTCCTTGAGCTCGAATTCCACGTCCTTAAACTCGAATTCCACGTCCTTAAACTCGAATTCCACCTCCTTGAGCTCGAATTCCACGTCTACTGACTGACTACTGAACAATTCGACTGACTACTGAACACCAATGATTAAGCGCTTATAGCTTAAAGCTTTTATATAGTGTAGCTGCCCCGGCATCTGAATATAGGCGTGGCGTTCGTGCGCAGAGCTGTCGTCCGGTGCTCATCTGGGCGGGAGCGTCAGCGAACTGCACATTTGTGCCAAGAAAGGTTATCCAGCTTTGGCTTTCGATATTCATCGAGCTAACTAACATCAACATTCCGGATACAGAACAATACCGTTATCTGGGCAAGGCTGCCTGACGTCAGCCTGTCGATTGGCGGAAGCATCAAGAGCTTCATCCCGATGAGCGGCCACGCCCCAATCGGGACGTTTACTATCGGAAGCACGGCTGTCCCGTCTCTCGATAACACAGGCCCTGGCAGCCTGCAGCTGTCAGCGGCCGGCGGTGAGCTGCTTGCAAGCATGCAATTCACAGTGCTCGGTGCGTTGAATTGATTCGCTCGAAAGGACTAAGCGTGCAGGCCTCAAATCGCTTTCACATGGAATGAACAGGATTTAATGCCACAGCGACGTCTCTTGATCCGCAGACCTCCCGGCCGTGGACAACTCGGTGCTCGACTGCCCAACGGTGCCGATGCTGGCGGAGGTGCCCTTCAACTGCACTTTAACGCCGCGGAGGGCGGGCTACGTCATCTACGCACTGGCGGACAACATCACGGCGAACGCAACGCGCGGGGATGTGTTCATTGCGGAGGCGGCGGGCACGGCTGCCAATGCTTTCGAACTGACAGTGACGGCGTGGGCCTCACCTATTCCTGGCGGCAAGAGTGCGATGACGGTCTTCGCGTTTTTAAGAGCGGTGGGTGCGTCCTGGACCGGATCTGGAATGCATATGCCAGCGATGCAATCAAGTCTCATAACCAGCTAGCGCTCACACAATTAGCAGGCGCGTCGGGATCCGCTACTCGAATCGCTCGGACCACTGTTTCGGTTGCATACATACCGGACGGCACAAGCAACATCACGTGCTCCGATCAGTTCCTCGAGCTCCGAGCCATGACCTCGTGCATGTTCACGCCTCGTCGCGAAGGCGAAATCGTGTGGGCGCTTCCTTCGACGATAAGCTGTGTCGGGGAAGGGGCCCTGCAGTATGTGAACGGGACGATATCGCCCGCAAATGTTGCCTCTAAAGCCTTCTCACTTACCGTGCAAGGAGTTTCGGGAACTTTGCTGACAGGCCTATCGAAGTCCGTCGTCCTGGCTCGCGGCACGGCCATCGTGTTCGCTTCCGTGCTAGTCTTCGGACGTCCTGACAACACGTCGTCGGTGGTGCGCTGTGTTATGCATCTGCACTATGTAGTATCATCCCGCAGCTGCGCAATATCGCCATGTGATCGGGCGCTCGGTGGTGGGCTGAGACCCTACGCGTGCGCAGAGCTGTCCACCGATCATTTGGGCGGGCGATTCGGCAAATTGCACTTACGTGCCTCGCATGGTATGGCGGACGTCGACTTTCATTTCGCTTCAGCGGCGGCGCGAATAATCTTACGTGTGCAGGGGGGAGCAGTAATATGGGCGAAACTGGACGACGTGAGCCTCTATGTCTCCGGGAGCTTCAAGAGCTCAGTCAAAATGAGCGGTCACGCAACCGTCGGGACGCTCACCGTTGGCAGCACGTCTGTTCCGTCTCTGGATTACGCTGGCCTAGGCACCCTGCAGCTGAAGGCTGCCGCTGAGGGTACATTGCTCGCGAGCATCCAAGTGACGGTGGTCGGTTCGTCAATTGATTTCTTAAATATGAGCACTTGCCAATCCGAGCGAACAAGCTCTAGCTTTCTCTGAGCGCCGTCGTCGCATCCGCAGACCTCCCCGCCGCGGACAACTCGGTGCTCGACTGCCCAACGGTTCCGATGCTGGCGGAGGTGCCCTTCAACTGCACGTTAACGCCGCGGAGAGCGGGCTACGTCATCTACGCGCTGGCGGACAACATCACGGCGAACGCAACACGTGGGGATGTGTTTATTGCGGAGGCAGCAGGCACGGCTGCCAATGCTTTCGCACTAACAGTGACGGCGTGGGCCTCACCTATTCCTGGCGGCAAGAGTGCGATGACGGTCTTCGCGTTTCTTAGAGCGGCGGGTGCGTCCAGGGCCCGAACCGGATCTGGAATGCCAGCGACGCAATCAAGTCTCATAACCAGCTCACAAATGAATCGAAGCAGGCGCGTCGGGATCCGCTACTCGAATCGCTCGGGCTGCCGTCTCCATCGCATACACTCCGGACAGCACAAGCAACATCGCGTGCTCGGATCAGCTCCTGGAGCTCGGAGCCACGACCTCGTGCATTTTCACGCCTCGTCGCGAAGGCGAAATCGTGTGGGCGCTTCCTTCGACGATAAGTTGTGTCGGGGAAGGGGCCCTGCAGTATGTGAACGGGACGATATCGCCTTCGGACGTCGCTTCAATGCATATGGGCTTCTCTTTCGATGTCGAAGGTGCACCGGGAAGCTTGCTGACAGGCCCGTCGAAATCCGCCGTGCTGGCGCGCGGCACGGCCATCGTGTTTGCTTCTGTGTTAGTAATTGGGCGTCCTGACAACACGTCGTCGGTGGTGCGCGCCACCTGGCATGTGCATACGGGCGTCCGCCGATAAACCACGTAAAATTGAGCGCTCGATGGCGGTCTGAGCCGTAACACGTGTCACGCAGACCTGTCCGCCGATCACCTGGGCTGGCGCGTTTGCAAACTGCACTTTTGTACCTCGCATGGTACGGCCAACTTGCGCTTTACGTCATGAATATCAGCGGTTTGTGTTAATTTGGCGGATACAGGGCGGAACGGTAATCTGGGCGAGATTGGACGACGTGAGCCTGTCGATTGGCGGAAGCATCAAGAGCTTCATCCCGATGAGCGGCCACGCCCCAATCGGGACGTTCACTATCGGAAGCACTGCTGTCCCGTCTCTCGATTACACAGGCCCTGGCAGCCTGCAGCTGTCAGCGACTGGCGGTGAGCCGCTCGCAAGCACTCAGGTCACGGTGGTTGGTGCGTTGCGTTGGTTGACTTGTTGCGATCCCGATCCGGTTAAATTCAAGTGATAAGCATGTGTTATAATTTCCTCTAACATCCGTCGATCATAAAAAAACTGACCTCGGTGACATCTCTCCGTCCGCAGACATCCCCGCCGCGGACAACTCGGTACTCGACTGCCCAACGGTTCCGATGCTGGCGGAGGTGCCCTTCAACTGCACGTTGACGCCGCGGAGGGCGGGCTACATTATCTACGCACTGGCGGATAGCATTGCAGCAAACGCGACCCGTGCAGATGCTATCGTAGCGGAGGCGGCGGGCACGGCGGCCAACGTTTTCTCACTGTCAATAACGGCGTGGGCGTCACCGGCTCCGGGCGTTCTGGGTGGTGTGAACGTATCTGCCTCGATCTTGACTCCAGACGCGCAAAACTCGCTTTTCGCTTCACCGGTTGGAACCTTGCCCGTGTCCATTGTCTACATTCCAGACTCCACAAGCTCTATAGAGTGCTCTTTTATGCCCTACGGATCCCTGCAGTTGGATGATTTGATGGATTGCACACTCCTTCCAAGGCGTAATGGCGTTCCTGTCTGGGCGGACGCATCCCAACTGAGCGTATCTGGAGAAGGCGGATTCGCTTACGTCCCGGGCTCGAAATCTCCTTTCTCCGGACCAGCGCTCAGCATGACATTCTCATTGACGGGAAGCAACCTGACCGGACCTTCTAGTGCTCTGGTTTCGGCGAATGGCTTTACTGTGATCAGCACTTCCGGACTGGTATACAGCTCGGCAGACGCTACGAGCTTGTTGGTGAATTCGCTCTCTTTATTTGTCGATATCCACTGCGCATGCTTCGCTGGCGCTGACAATCGTTATCGACGTCTATAACAGAACTGCACGCGGTCTCACGTATGGGCGGGCGATGTTGCCAACTGCACATTCATCGCGCGGAAGGTCACCCGTCATCCTTTTCTTTTCTGCTGACGCATCCGCATCCCGAGCTCTTCTCTAACACTGAGCTCGTTTGTGCACGCTCAGCAATCGGCTCCAGTCACGGTTCTGCTGGATGACCTGACCCTGTGGACGCGAGGCTCAGCTATCGAGGCCCGCTTCGAAAAGGGTGTAGCCGACACCGCGGTTGCGACCGTGCTCACGAGCAGCACGCCATTCTTTGAATGTACGTATGGATGGATTCTGCTGTTGCTTTTCGCTGTATATGTGAACTTGAATAATCTGGGTTGCAGATACGGGTCCGGGAGAGGTTTTCGTAAGCCCCGCTGCAAACATTTCGAACATTCTCGCGGCTGGATCGATCTTTGTCATCGGTGCGAGCGCTGCATTGCGCGCGTTGCATGCTTCGCAATACATATTCGATCCAGTAATATAATCTAATCTACTCTGATACGAACTAATCTTTTCTCGCCCTCAGATGTGCCGCAAGATGAGTCGTCGCAGCTGACATGCAACTCGTCAAGGCTGATAGGCAACGAGGTCACAAACTGCACGTTCCGGCCGGCTTACTGGAGCATGCCCATTTTCGCGCCCTCTGCGCATCTTTTCCCGGTCATTCGCGGGATGTCCGGAGGGGAAGCGCAGTGGATCGCAGGGGAAACGCCAACCGTAGCGAAGGAGTTTGTTCTGTCGCACACGGCCCCCGGGCTGGCGTCGGGCGGTTACTCTCTTGCCGTGTACGCCACAAAACCAGCGCTGGGTGCAAACGAAACGGAATCTGTGTTCCCTGACGCTGCCACAACGGGCCTCTACGTGCGTGTGTTCGCTCGCATAAATGCGTTTGCTGATTATACGAAACTGCTACTCTCAGGTCACAAACACCGAAGTTGGTCGCGCCTCCCCGAGTGTTGGTCCTCGGTCTGGCGGAACGAAAGTGACGCTCACGGCCGATGCACTGCCGTCGGACAATGGAGGTGAGACGGTGTAGTGTGCACATGCCTTGCCCTTGCGTGTGTATCAATCGTGCCCCCTCGCTGCCAGAACGAGCGACGGTTTCCTTCTGCGATGCCACAACCATCGTCAACGTTCTCGAGCTGTGAGACGCATTAGATTTGATTTCGTCATGTTTTCAGTTCGCGCCGTCTTTGTAAAACTGACTGGGCTTCGCAGGACGTCGACAGAGGTCGTATTCGTGACCCCGCCGGCCCCGGCCTCCGTCCCGGCGGGGTCCTTGGTCTGGTGCGACGCTACGCTGCTGCTCTCGGGCAGGCCAGCAGGGACCTGGCAGGCCGCGTTTAGGTCCGTTTGATCGCCTTGCCTTGTTAACGCTTCGGAATATTCGCCGTGTCCGGCTCACACGCCGTCTGACCCTCAATCGATATCGATTTCGTACGACAGGTACAACCAGCACGCCCGCATCGTCGTCACGGTCGACGGCAAGGAGGTCAACACATCCAGCCCGAACGCGACTCGCGTCGCACTGCCGGTCCAGCAACTGCTGCTCAGCGCTGAGCAGAGCTACGGTGCGACTTGCGTCTTTATCGACGCGAAGAAAACCGCTCTGCGTGCACGTGCCCGGTGCTCATTCTTCGACGCAGATCCGGACCTCGAAGTTCTTTCTGGGCGCCCCCAGCCAGGTCAAGGCCTTGCGTACGAGTGGACGCTCCTGTATGCGCCGGTCGGGGCGGCCTTGAGCAACGCGACGAACGCGACAGTGTCGATCTCGAACGTGACGGAAACCGGGAGGCGCGTGTCTCGCAAGACCTCGTGCCTCGCAAGCCTTCCAAACAGCTCCGGTTTGACTCTTTTCTTTTCCAGGTGGACGGTCCAGGTCGTGGTGAGAGACGTGGACTCGAACGAGCCATTTGTATCTCAATTCGACATCGACTTCGAACTGCTCCCTGGTAGGGGTTTCAGTTGTGTGCTGTGGGAAGTTCGCAACGGAAAGATCGGAGCAGCTGAGCGCAACTCCGGCGCAGTTCTCGTCAGCTCTGTCCGCGTGAACGAAGACTACACCGCGTTTCTCCGGCGCTTCGCGAACGTTACGTTCAAGGAAGAGGTCCGGCGCGGCGTGGCCAACTCTTTCGGCGTCGAAGTCAAGTCCGTAAAAGCGTTTTGCTCGAACCCGCGTCGTTTGTGTTCATGCTTTGCCGTGCAGCCGCGTCAGCGCCATGCTACCTAAGCCAGGATCCGTTATCCTCAACGGTGCGCACCATGCGCAGACGGAGAGCGCTGCGTTCCGCTCGCACGTGCACTGAGCGACCCGCGCGCAGTGAACATTTCCGCGAACAACCTGGCGCAAGCGGACTCTTTTCCCCTAGTAGCCGCCTCGTTCCAGCCGTCGGGCGTCGCCTCGGCGCTGGGCGTGCCAGCCTCCGGCGTCGCCCAGATCGACCACGTCATCCTCCGGCGCATGCAGAACGTCCCGCCTCTTCCCGTTCTCGACGGATCTACCGAGGTCGCTGTGAACGGGTCGACGTACTGGACCGGTAACTTTACAATTCATTTGTTCTCGGTTATAAGGTTGGCGGAACGTGACGGGTTCCGATCGCGCAGTACTCGACGGTCACTTGAGCCAGGATGTGGACGGACGCGTCGTAGACTTTACGTGCGTGTGCCTGAATGGAATAAAATTGCAGATTCGCGTTTGATTTCAGTTGTTCTGATAATTGTCCCTCTCGCTCGACTAGGTGGACGCTCATACAAGACCCATTGTGCGGTCTCACACAGTGCGCCAATTATATAGACCTACCTGCAATTGTTGCATTTATTCTGCTGCTGCGCGCGCTCTCCGCTGACATTGTACTGAACAGGAAGCACCTCGATACATCCCGGCCGGGCTACCTGAACGTCAGCACCACGGTATCGGGCATCTGCCAGGTCCGCGGATCCGGAATCTGCCCTCTTTCTTCAACAACTTCAATTAATATTCCAACTCGGACCTGAGTCCGGCCAACTGCAAACGTTGACTGTTCCGCGCACACGTCCTCCAATTCCTGTCCGACTCCGATTTCGAACAGATCGAGATGAACGTGATGGACCGAGAACTCTCCCTGGGGTCCTCCCCCGTCCTCATCACCCTCTACATCGACGTCCGCCAGAACCTCCCTCCGGTCAGTCCTTATATAAAGCTATAAAGCAAAAGCGGTCAGCCCTACTACAAAGCTATAAAGCTCCATTAAGCTATATATGCTTCATTATAATTAAGGACGTCCGCCAGAACCTGCCTTCGGTCAGATGCCTTATTTTATTAAGCTACGCCCTAAATCAAAGCTACGTCCTAATGCAAGTTTAAGTTATGTCCATTAAGCTGTGCTTCATTAGGGACGTCCGCCAGACGATTTAGCTACGTCCTAATTTAAAGCTACGTCCATTAAGCTACACATGCTTCATTAAGGACGCCATGCTATTCATGTAGTATAATTAGTATAATTATGAAACTGCGCTTCATGTGAAACCAGGTCATTTCCGGGAAGCGCAAGTTCGAGCTGCAGCTCCCGTCCGCCGACGAGAAGGCGATAGTCGTCCTCAAACCCACTGTCAGGGACCAGGACGAGGACGGCGCGCCCCGTTTCTCTTTCGCGTACCCTTCGGCGTCGTCGGGTTTTGCGCGCTTATAATTACCGTTCGAGAGCAGGGCGGATCGAGAAAGCGGAGTGGGTACAAGTGTCGGGGCCCGGAACCGCGAAAGTGAAGGCGGTGGGTACATCAAAGGGCTCGGCGGACGTCCTGGTTCGCAATCTTTAGCGCTTCTTTCGAATTCGTTGTACAATGAGCGACTTGTGCGCTAACGTTCTCGACAGATTTCCGGTCTGGCAGCTGGACGCTGGTCCTTCCGGCTCACGGTCGCCGATAACGGCATCGGAGGCGTCTTGGCGCCGCGTTCCGCCACGGCGATTTACGAGATAACAGGTGAACCAAAGCTGCAGCCGAATGAAAGCCTTGTATGCAGTTCGCCTTGCAATTGGATTTATGCATGCGCAGTTCTCGGCACTTCTGCGCGGGATTCGATCGATCTCGAGACTGCCCGCAGTGCCGGCGAAGGGGTGCGCTATCTATTTTCCAACACATCTTCTTGGCTTTATTGGCGAAATCCTTATTGAATATTGCGCGCGGCTCCAGGTCGTGAAAGCCGCTGGTGCGGTCGCAGCCGTCTCGGCGAGCCTCAGTGCCGTCAAGGCTCTCATGCAAATGGCTGGAAGCTCTTTGAAGACTGGCTCCTCAATGACTTCGTCATCGCTTGTGCAGCGTTTGTCGACCCGAAAACTCCCATTGTGGCTGACGCCGCTGATCGCGCAGAGCATGGCGACCAACATCCAGAGACAGGCGATCGTCGCCGGGCTCTCCAGCCCATTCCTGCCCGCGTCGTACCGGGCCTACGCGAGCGCCATGGGCCCCTTCATGCTCCAGTTCTCGTTCTCGCCCTTCCAATCCAAGGCCAGCAAGGCGGCGGCGGCGGCGGCGGCGGCAGCGGCAGCGGCGGCTCAGCCGACGTCGGAGCCCAATGTCGGAAATTCGAACTCTACGCTGGCCCGGCGGCTTCTGCAGGACGACGCGGCGGCGGCGGCGGCGGTGGAGGAGGTTACCCTCGAGGCCGTGCTCGAGGACGCCGCCCCCGACCTCCCGGAGCGAGAGGACGAGGCCCGCACGGCGCTGCTCAACGCCATCTTCTGGGCGGCGCTGCCCATCGCCGGCCTCACGCTCGTCCAGTTCGCCGCGTACATTTTCCTCGTGCTGATCAAGAAGAAAACCCGGCGGCTTTCCGGGAAGCTCGCTCTCCCGAACTTTCAGCTCACGATGTACCTCCTCACGTTCCAGCCCATCGCGTTCGCGGCTGCCGGTTACGTCCCGCTCGCCTCCGACAACGGCTCCCAGTTCGCCCTCTTCATCTTCGTCTGCGTCGTGCACGTGTTCATCCCCGTCCTCTTCCTCGTCCTTCTTGTGAGGGGGGTGCGCCGTTTGGAGTTTGTCAAGTACCACTCCTTCGGCAGCTTTCTCCATGTGCGCGAAATCGTTTACTTCACCTTAAGCTCTATTGTCTGAAATTAATCTATTCACCAGGTGCTGACTGGAGGATCGTCTGTGAAGGATTTCTGGGCGAGAATGCGGGAGCGGCACCGCGAACGAACCGAGGCGCAGGCGAAGATGCGGGCACAGTCGCAGAAGCGCAAGCCGCGGGCGCGAGGGGGACGGCACCGGTGGGTTTCGAATGTCCACGTGCGAGCAGCGGCCTCCGCTGCGGACGGGGCGTTACCCGGGCGCGGGCAACACGTCGCGGTCATTCTGCGGCACGAAGAGCGAGGGCAGCCCCACGAGTTCGACCTCCTGGAAGAAACAGACGCGGACTTTTCCGAGATGGGCGCCGACGGGCGAGAAGAGCTTCGCATGCAAGAGGAACGCGTCAGCTGGCCGCGGCGGCTGCTTCGCGGCGTGGGGCGTTTTCTCAACGCGTACGTCTTTGGCGGCCTCGAGAAGCTCGGCGAGAACGTGCGTGCAAACATTGGATTTGAAGGCGCACATTAACAAACAAACAAAGCTCTCTACATTTCATTTGTCCCTAAACACCACACGTTCACGTCGCTTAAGTGCACAAACAAGCCTCAATATTGATATGAATGCAGCTTAACTAGTACTATCTTAACAAGCCTCAGCCTAACGAGTAATTATATTAGCATCAAACACTCACATCGCTTAACTAGTAACCTCACATCGCTTAACTAGTAACTCGTAACTATATTAACAAGCCTCAATGCAGCTGGACCGGCTGATCCTCCGCGGGGAGTGGCGCCCGAAGAGCGAGCGGCCCGACTCGCGCTCGGGCGCGTGGTCCGCCGGCTTCGAACTCCTATACGACGACTTCGTCGGTCAGCATTTGATTATTGCTGACTTCGCTAAATGCGGCCTTAAGCTTCTATCAATCTTTCTGTTTATCTATCTATATGACTTCGTCGGCCAGTATCGAGCTATCTATCTGTTTATCGCTGGTGTCTTTAACTGCGGCCTTCAATCATATATGCATGGCCCGGCCCTTCATTATTGCTGACTTCGCTAACTGCGGCCTTCTATCTATCTATCTGTTTATCTATCTATATGACTTCGTCGGCCAGTATCTATCTATCTGTTTATCGCTGTTTTCTTTAACTGCGGCCTTCAATCATGGCCCGGCCCTCCATGGAATAACGTTTCTTTTCGTTTGACGGTTTCTCGGCTTCACTTCCGACGTTGATGGGTCGACGCTTCTTCCAACGTTAACTGATAGTTTCTTGCGCTTGATAACCTCTCGCAACATCTCCCTTTTAGCTTCTGCACTGCAATCTACAAGCTATCCTAGTAGGATGCGATGCGTTTCTTTTTCGCTTCGTTTTACTTAATGCGCAGACGCGCGCCTGGCGTTCGCGACGGGTATCCTGTCGCTCCTTCGCTCCCTTATCGCCATCCTTCTCGTCGCCATGCTCTCCACGCGAACGCCAGGCGAGCCCCTTCCTTTTTGCTTTTCGTTCCGCTACGTTTGGGTAGTAAGGAATCTCAAATAACCCAAACGTCAACACATGTGCTCCCAAATAAAATTTGCAAGCGCCGTGCGGCTCATGACCATAATCAGCATTCGCATCGCCTTCTGCTATTACCCTCGCTTTAGTTTACCTTGCTGCCCAAAATTAGTCACTTAAGCTTAAGCTTAAGCTTCAGCTTACGCGCTCGCGCGCGCGCCATGTCCAGGCAAGCGTCGTCGCCTCGTCGCCGTCGTTGGCGGCGGCGGCGGCGACGACAAGGAAGAGGACGCGGGCCCCTCCACGCTGATGGGCGCCGCCCCGTCGCTCGTGACGCCCCTCACGCAAGTCAGCCTCCTCCTCTGCCTCAACGCGGCGTCCCTCGTCACTCAGCTCTTCAGCGTGCCCTTCGTCTCCCGCTGGCGCGTGCCTTTCTTTACTTATACGAGCTTGGCTGAGGCTTCGCTTGCGCGTTTGCAGGGTGGCGGTCGTGGAGGCCGCCACGCTCGCCCAGGAGAGCGTCGCGTTCCTCGCCGTGCTGGCGGCCGAGCTCGAGTGGGGCTGGGACACCGGTCCGCGCTTGCCGTTGCGACCCATCCGCCTAACTAAATATTTGGTACATTTGTAGGGGCTGTCATGTTCAACACGGCGCTTGCGACGAGCTACATCATCATCGCGGACACGCTCCTGGGCCAGCTCCAGCTCGTCATCATGCTCGCCAGCCAGAAGCAGGCGGTCGTCGAGGGCGTCGCGGCCGTGCGGGCCAAGGCGCGGACGCTGCTCGACAGGGTCACGGGCCGCGCGGACGCGCTCGTTCAGCCCTGCCGGGAGGTACGGGTCGCGGTCGACCTGGAGGCGGACCCGTGCGTGGCATTTGCATCGATCGCGTCGCGGAAATCTGCGGAAATCTGACTGACAGCGTGTGCCATGCGCTGCGCTGCGCCCCCTCGCAGCGATCTCGAGCGGTGGGTGGCGAGGTCGAGCGTGCGGTGGACGCTGTCGCGGGAGCACAAGGGCCGTGAGGCGGGGCGCCCGTTCGGGCAGGACCTGGTCAACAGCTACCCTTTCCAGTGCGTCTCACTCGAGTTTGGTTTGGTTTAAGTTTGGCCGGGGCCCCCGCTCCACTCTGCTCGGATCGATTGTGGCGATTATTCCTATCCTCAATTCTCACTCCAATGTTAAGTAGCTCGGAGTAAGAGAGATCCGGTCCGCTTCGAATTCAAGCATGACATGCATCGAAGCATTATAATGTCTCTAATTCAAACATTCCAAATCGATATCGCTCGTAGCGAGAGATCCGGTCCGCCTAAAAGCTTCCGAAGCTTAAGCGCGCGCGCGCAGGTCCCGGTACGAGTCGGCGCTGGCGGCCCTGGGCGACGCCCTCGCGCAGGCGCCGGCGTCGGCCCCGCCGGACGCCCCCACGCGCCTCCGCGCGCTCCTCCCGGCGGACCCGGACCGGGACCAGGACCGCAGGGGGGGGCGCCCGGGCCCGGGCCCCGGGCCCTACGGACAGCTTGCCGGGGACCTCCGTCTCGTAGCCGGGGCAGTGCGGGAGCTGCGGGAGAGCCCGGACCCGCCGAAGCCGCCCCCGCCCGCGGCGCCGCCGTCCTCCTCTTCCAGCGAAGCAGAGGGAGAGGGCGAGGCCGATGCGAAGAAGAAGGAGAAAGAGGAGGAGGAAGTGGACAAGTTCGCGTCGCTGACGGCCGCTGCGCGCCTCGCGGACGACGAGGCACTGGACGCTTGCCTGACCGCCCGCGGGCTCTGCCGGAACCTGGCCGACTCCTCCGCGCGCCGGGCCGAGCTGCGCCGGCTGGAGCGGGCCCTCAAAGAAGCGGGCGAGGATGAGGAGGAGGCGCGCGAACGGCTGGAGGCGGCGCAGGCAAAGGCGGCGGCCGCCGACGCGGCCCGCGCGAGGCGTCTGCGGCTCTGGCGGGCCGTCGCCCGCGCCCTGTGGCGCTTCGGGCCCACCGAGGTCTGCCCCCCACTACCCCCCCCTCCTCCTTCCCCCCCCCCCAAAAAAAAGAAGCTCCGATTTATCTTGCTATACATAGCTAGCTATAGCCCAAATGCAGCCGTTACTTGATGATCCGTCCTAGGGCTGCCCACCTTTAGACTTCTTTCTCTAACTTCAAGTTTTCGCCCAAAGAAGCTCCGATTTATCTAGCTAGCTAGTTATATTCCAGCCTAAATATGTATTCAGCCCCATCTATCATGTTTATTGTATCCATCTAGAACTGACGGTTGCGACTGCCGCGATCGCCAGGTCGCACGCGAGGCGGAGCCCCTTCGCGCTCTCGATCGCCACGATCGCGATCGAGATCGCGACCGCGGGGAGCAGAGTCACCTGAGCCTAAGCCTAAGCGCGGGGGCGTCGCCGTCGGCTTCGACGGCCGGGGCCGGGGCCGGAGGCGTGGCGATCAACCCGATGACGAACATCACGACCTTTGCCACGCCCCAGCAAAGGGACCTCGACGCTGGCGGCGAGCCCCATCGGCATCTCCAGCGGAATCGACGGGACGAGCTTGGGCGGGGCGCCGCCTTGGGGTTACCCTCGAGCAGCCGTCCGCGGTCGCTGGCGCCGGCGCCGGCGCGATCGGCAGCGGACTCCGACCCGGTCATGAGGCGGAACAGCACCCTAAGTGACCTCCGCCTCCTAGCGGCCTCGAACGCCCACGCAGCCTCAGCCGCAGCCTCAGCCTCAGCCGCAGCCGCAGCCGCAGCCGCAGCCGCAGCAGCAGCAGCAGCAGCAGCAGCAGCAGCCGGCGATCGTGAGCGTACGGATTCGTCGCGGCCCGAGCATTCGGCGTCGCCGCGTAGGCACAGCACCCTCGACGATCGCGACTCGGCGGCCGGCGCCGGCGCCGGTACCCCGTCCCGCTCTCTCCCCCGCGTCCGCTCAGCGGCGTCTGTGGCGGAGCCGACGCCCCGCCCCGTCTCGAGCACCGGTACCCCGCCTCGAGCTCGAGCCCGCGGAGACGACTCGCTCTCATCGTACAGCCTCGCCCAGCGGCGCCTGCAGCTGCCGTACGGCGGCGAATTCGAATCCGCGATCGAGCGAGTCGACACCGTCGCCCAGAGGCGGGCGCTCTCCCACTCGCCCTCGCCCTCGACCTCCGCGACGGCCTTCGGGGGCCCGGCGGGCCCAGGGCCGTCCTCCTCCCCGCCCCCGCCCGCCCCCAACGTCAGCGCCCCCGCCCCCTCCTTGCGACCGAGGCAGCTCGAGCCCCTGTTCGCAGACGACAAAGGCTACTTGAATTAGGTGTTCTTACAATATATAGATAGATATAAAGCTGTGTGAGCTTGTCAGTATGCAGCTGTACATATGCATGTATTCGATGATTCTATGATTGATATTTTGTTGTCTATGCAGTTTTTGAGAGAACTTACGATGTATAAAATCTCCTAGTGGGACAGTGCTCTCCCAGTACAGAAATATTTCGTCTACACTGTGTCTTATTTTCCCATGTGACAGTTCAGAGTATTCGCGAACGGCTTCATTCTGCGTTTGCGCTCCGGCCATATTTTCTCATGTTACCTTTATTCGCGAACTACATCCCTGAGTCATGCTAGCGCTGTGTGTGCACATGAGTATCATTATCAGTGACCACTGAATTTAGGTTGGAATCCCATCCACGAATTCTGCGCGCGTGCGCAGCTGTGCACGTGATATCGATATCATTCGATTCGATGACTTCCGAATCCAGCTCAGCGGCTCAAGCTGAGCTTAATTCGGCTCCCCTGCCGGGTCAGCTTATGATCATATGCGCATGCATGACCATCAGGATCGATCATATGCATGATCATCGGATTAAGGCCTCAATATTTCTTCCCCACACCCCCGACCGGTACCCACCCAGGGCTTCGGCACTCCGGCGATCCTCCGCCCGCAGATCTAGAAGCTTACGCTAGCACTGCGGCAGACACGCTGAATCAGTGGTCATGATCAGCTATATATAACTGTTGCAATTGACGAGAAAGATGCAATAAGCTGTGTACATGTTATTAGAATTGGTAAAATAACGATGTCACGGGGGCCGGGCGTCCGCACGCCAAGTCAAACGAATCCATGCGCTAACTGTTGAGCGGAGTGCTCGGCTCGTGCTATAAATGAACATTGCGGCACGAATGACACGCGTACATAGTCTTGCCGCCGGAAGGAGGGCAAGCGGAAGCTGTAACGATCAAACCCTGCACTCGCTGCCCTGAAACTAAGCACGCTGGCACGTATACGGATCGGAAAAGAACGCGCTGTCAACGGGTCCGGCGGGGCGCTGTACATTCACTCGCGCGGGCAGCGGCGCGGCGCGGCCTCAGTCGCGGCGCTTGCCGCCCTTGCCGCCGCCGGCCTTCTCGCCCTTGTCCGAGGCCTTGTCGGGGGCGGCGGCGCCCTTGCCGCCCTTGGGGGCCGCCGCGGGGGCCGGCGCGAGCGCCGCGATGCTCTTGCGCACCGTCTCCTCCAGCGGGTGCTTCGCGGCCCCCAGGATCTGCCCCCGCGCCCCTCAGGCCGGCCCGGGCCCCGGCCGCGGAGAAGAAAGGGGTACCCGGAGGGCCTGCTTGAAGACGAGGAGGGCGTCGTCGGTGCGGCCCCAGAGGCGCAGGTTCTCCCCCAGGTTGTTCAGGATCGTCCCGTAGTCTGGGGGAAGGAACGAGCGAACATTGAACTCGGCCCGGCCCGGCAGCGCAATAGAAACGCGTACCCGGGTGGTCCGGCCCGACGGTCGCCTTGAGGATCGTGAGGGCGCGCTGCGGTGCGGCGGGGCGGGCCGAGTCAGCAGAGGCGCCCCGAGAGCTTCGGGGGCGGGGCGGGGCGGGGCGGGGCGGGGTGGGGCGGGCCTGGAAGAAGGGGACGGCCTCGGCGTACTTGCCCTGGCTCCGCAGCACCGACGCCAGGTTGTTGCAGTCGATCGCTGCCGGCCCCCGCCTCGCGCCGGGCCGAGAATAGAGAGGGGCCGGGCGGGCGGGGCGGGCGCACCGACGTCGGGGTGGTTGGGGCCGAGGGCCTTCTCGTGGATGGCTGCGCGCGGGCCGGGGGCGTCAGCGCGGCCGGATCGAGCAGAAGGCCTAGCTATGGGGCGGACCGAGGGCGCGGCGGTGGAGCTTGACGGCGGCGTCGTGCTGCTGCTGCGACTCGAAGAGCACCGCCAGGTTCGACATCTGCGCCCCGGCCCGGCCCGGCCCGCGCCGCCTGTCAGCCTCGGACCGCCCCAGCCTCGCCTCGCTCGCCGGCGCACGTCGGTGCCGACGATGGGGTGGTCGGGCCCGAGCGCCTCGCTATCGATGGCCAGCGCCTCCTCGTAGAGGCGGAACGCCTGCGCCGTCTTGCGCGACCACTCGTACAGGTACGCCAGGTTGCACAGCCGCGTCGCTGTACACATGTCAGGTCGTCGGAGCGGGCGGGCGGGGCGGGCGGGCGGGCGGGCGGACCGACGTCCGGGTGGCGCTTGCCCTTGCGCTGCGACTCGAGGGCGATGAGGCGGAGGTGGAGCGGGATCGCCGCCTCCACGCGCCCCGCCGCCTCGTGCACGCCCGCCAGCTCCTGCAGCGACTCCGCGACCGCCTCGTGCGCCCCGAGCCGCTTCTCCCGCAGCTGCAGCGCCCGCGTGAGCAGCGCCACCGCCTTCTCAGTCTCCCCCTGCGCCCCCCGCCCCGTCGGTCAGCCAGAGCAGAGCAGAGCGGAGGCGCAGGGCGGGCGGCCTGCGGGCCTGGGCGCGGTGGACGCGGGCGAGGGCGCGGAGGGGCGGGACGAGCTCGAGGGCCTCCCGCCCGTGCCGCTTCTCCCGCAGCGCGACGGCCTTCGCCAGCGCCATCGCCGCGTCCTGCGGCCGGCCCTCCCCCGCGTAGTACCCCCCGAGCTGCGCACGCGCCCGGCCGGGCGCCCCCATCAGCGCCTCCCGATTTCCTCCCGATTCCCGCCCGGTGCCCGCCCCACCTTTTCGAGCTCCTCGGCCACCTCCGGGGCCTCGGTCCCGCGCTCCTTGACCAGCGCCGCGAGGTGCCGCTCCAAATGCTCGATCACGTCCTGCGCGGCTCCTCAGTCAAAGGGATCGCCCGCGCCCGCTCGCTGGCTCGCCTTGGGTACGCCAGCGGCGATGCGGACGGCGCGGGCGCGCTCGACGAGGGCCTGCACCCGCGGGTCCGACTCCACAACCTGCGCGCTCGCCCGCGCCCTCAGCGGCGGCCCCGGCGAAAGGCGGGCGGGCGGGCGGGGGCGCGCCTTGCCGCCGAGCGTGTCCTTGACGGCGTGGGCGTAGCGGTCGAACAGGAACAGGCAGCCGTCCGGGCGCCCCACCTGCGCCAGCTAGGTCAAAGAAGAAGAACAAGGCGGGCGGGGGAGCGGGGGCGGGCGGGCCTGGTGCATGAAGTTGGAGAGGCGGCGGAGGACGTCGAGGAGGGCGTCGTGCTGCGGGCGCGCCGCGCGCTCCCATTCCTCCAGCATCCGCCGGTGCGCCACGACCTGCCGCCGCTAAGCTAACAGAGCAGAGCGGGGCGGAGTGAACGGGGCGCGGCGCACGACGTCGGTCTCCGGGGTGATGCCGCCCGAGGCGAGGGCGCCCTCGGCGGTGCGCTCCCAGAGGCGCACGAGCTCGTGCTTGTACGCGTCGTGCGAGAGCAGGTCCCACACCTGTCCCGCCGCCGGGCCGTCGGACCTTAGAAGAAGGGGCGTGCGGGGGGGGGGGGGGGGGGGGGGAGCGGGCCTCGAAGCGGGAGAGGAAGGCGGCGAGGGCGGCCCACTGCTCGGAGCAGAGCAGGTGGTGCGCCGTCTCGCGGTACGCCCGCCCCGACCGCTGCGGTGGCGGCGACGTCTCAGCCGGAGGCTGGGTAGGAGCGGGCGGGGCGAGAGCGGTTCGGGCGGACGCGGGAGAGGAGCGCGGAGGCATCGCCCGAGGGCCCGAGGGCGAAGAGCTTCCGCAGCAGGAGCTCCGCCAGCTGCCGGTGCGTCTGCGGCACGGCCCGGGGCGCAAGGTAAGCCCAAGTTTGAGCCCGCCCGCCCGGCTCGCCCGGCTCGCCCGCCCGCTCTCGCCCACCTCGAGGGCGTCGCGCTCGGCGGCGACGCGGGCGGGCCCGGGCCCGTCGGCTGCGAGGTAGCGCGACCGCGCCGCCTGCAGCAGCGACCCGTGGAAGAAGTTGTACAGACCGAAGCCGACCCTGCCGAGCCGTGAGGCGAGGCGAGGCCGGCCGGCCGGCCGGGCACAGCCGACAGCGGGCGGACCAGAGGGAGTGGCGGGCGGCCATGAGGAATGCGCCCCAGGCGCCCCCCGAGACGGAGCCGAGCTCGCGCAGCTCCGCCTCGGACAGGCCGAGGCGGGAGAGCGCCAGAAGCCGCAGCGTCCCCCGCACCAGCTGCGCCCAAGTCAGATGGACGAACGGGCGGGCGGGCGGGGCGGGCGGGATGGACGGCTGCGCGCCTCGGCGCCGTAGTCGGCCTCCCAGCGCGCCAGGATCGCCTGCCAGAGCTCCGCTGGGCCCTCCGCCGAGAGGTACCCCAGGATCCGCTCGTCCACCCGCTGCCTCGGGCCTCAGGAAAGGGTGGGGGTGGGGGGAGGAGGGAGCGGGGGGGTAGGGGCGCCTGGTAGGTGCCGTAGAAGCGCAGCTCGTCGAGGAACATGCGGAGCCAGAGGGCGCCCGAGGCCGCCCCCGGCAGCCGCGGAATCGGCCCCGCTGCCGCCGCCGCAGCCGCCGGGCCCCGCGCCTGCGACGCCGCCGCCGCCGCCCGCGCGGCTGCTGCCGCCGCCTGGACGGCCGGAGCCGGGGCCGCCGGCGCGGGCGGCAGCTGCGAGGAGGCGGGGCGGGACGAGGAGGGGGAGGAGCTGACGTCCGACCCCCGCCCCGAGGGGAAGGCTGCGCGAGGGGGGATGAGCGGCGGGGGGGTACGCGCCCCAGAGGCGGCGCACCGTCCTCGGTGGGCTGCATGTCGTGGAGGGGGATGGACGCGACGTTCGGGGGCAGCGGGTTGGAGGGCGGGCGGCTCGCGCCCGAGCCGGCGGCCGACGCAGGCACGGGCAGCGGCTCGATCTTGCCGGCCAGCGTCAGGTCGGCTTCCTCGATCACGTCCAGGTCCTTCGCGAACTGCGAACAAAGGGGGGGGGGTACCGCCGTCAGTCAGCCAAGCGTTCCGCTGCGGGGAGGGGGGGGGGGGGGGGAGGGGGGGGCGTACCCGGCCCTCCATGGCGGCCTCGGCCTCCGCGACGAGGGCGTCCGCCTCGATGACCTGTACCCCCCCCGGGGGCGTGAGTCACGCGGGGTGCAGGGGGGTACGGATTGCAGGACCCACCGAGGCGGTGCGGGGCCGGTTCATGCCCAGGGCCTGCATGGCAAGCACCTCGGGCGGGACAGGCGGCGGGCTCGGGCTCGGCCCGTGCCCATTGGCGAGCCGCAGCGGCTCTGGCTCGGGCGATGCCGGCTCGCTGGGCGGCTGGGCGGCGGCTGCTGCTGCTGCGGCGGCGGCGGTGGCGCTCGGCGTGGCGCCGGCGACGAGGCGCGGGCTGGAGAGGCCGATGAGGTCGAAGAGCAGGGGCTTGCCGGCGCCGCGGGCGCTCGCGGGGACGCGCGGCGTGAGCGGCACGACGCCCTGCACGCTGAAGAGCGGCAGCGGGGCCGGGCCGCGGCGGGGGCCCCACCATGACCCTGCCTGCTGCTGCTGCTGCTGCTGGGTCGCCTGCGCCGCCTGCGCCTCCTTCGCAGCGATCGCGGCGCGCGCCGCCGGTGCCGCCGGCGGCGGCGCCGACGCCGGCGGCACGGGCGGCTTCCCCGGCGCCGCCGCCAGCTTGGGCTCCGAGGCGGGCGGGGCCGGGATCCCGATGACGAAGCCGCCGTCCTCGTCTTCCTCCTCGGACGCCGCCTCGTCCTTGGCCGGGGCCGGGGCGGGATGGAGGGCGGGCGGGGCGGGGCGGGCCCCGAAGAAGAGGAGGCGGGCGGGCCCATCTGGGCGGAGGCGGGCTTGGAGCGCTCGGAGTCGGTGAAGACGCCGGCGCCCGAGTCGTTGGGGCCGCCCTGCGACGAGCTGCGGATGCCGGCGATGGAGCCGGCGCGGGAGCTGCCGCTGAGCGCCTGCGCCCCCGCGGGCCCAGGGACGCCGAGGGCGGCACGGAGGGCGAGGGCGAGGGCCCCAGCGCGAGGTGCGGGACCGAGGCGCGCGCCGCCGCGCTGGCCTCGGACAGGCTCCGCGACACGGCGCGCGCGTCGGGGGCCGGCGAGGGCGAGGCCGCGGGGGCGGGGGCGGGGGCGGGCTGGCCGCCGGTGAAGGAGACGGAGTGGAGGAGGCCGACGACGGGGCGGCGGCCGTGCTGCCCCGAGAGCTCCTCCAGCGGGGGGGGCTCCCGGTACAGCGTCGCGAAGAGCCGGTCGAGGTACAGCCTAAGAAGAAGCGTCGGGCGGGCGGGCGGGCGGAAGGCGGGCGGGCGGAATGCGGGCGGGGCGGACCGGATGCCGGCCTCGCGCTCGTCCTTGGCGAGCGGGGGGATCTCGACGCTGGCCCAGCCGCGCGCCTTGCCCTCGGCGACGGCCTCGGCGCTGGAGGTCGAGAGGAGCGCGACGAAGCCGGGCGGCAGCTGCTCGGGCAGCCACGCCGGGATCGACTCCAGGCCGTCCGCGACCAGCGCCACGCGGCCCTTGCCCGCCGCCGCCACCTGCGCCCCGGCCGGTCAGCGGCGGCCCGCGGAGCGGGGAAGGCGTCGCGTGGCGGGCGAGGCGCAAGTAAGCACCGCGGCGATCCACTCGGTGAAGCGGCGGCGCAGCGCCGGCGCCTCGGTCGGGTCCAGGTCGGTGCGGGACGGGGCCACGCGCCCCAGGCCGGGGCGCCCCGCGTCCACCGCCGGGCCCCCCGTCACGAACGGCGACGGCTGGCGGCGCCCCGGCGTCAGGGCGAGGTCCTGTTAAGGGTACGGGTGCAAGGCGAGCGCACGGGCACGACGACGTCGCGGCCGATCTCGACCTCGAAGAGCTGGGCGTCGGGCCCCGGGCCCGGGTCCGGGGCGCCCCGGCGGAGGGCCCAGGCGCGGGCCTCGTGGCAGAGGCGGCGGAGCAGCCGGCGGTGGTCCTGGGGCACCGGGCCACCGAAGTCGGCGTCGCAGGGCCGCATGAAGTGGAGGAGGACGGCGTCCTGCGGGCTCCTCTGCCGCAGCTCGGCGCCCCAGTTCGCCAGCAGGCTGCTCTTCCCGCTCCCAGTCGGCCCCGACACGACGCACGCGCGGCCCGCCGGCGCCTGTCCGCCCCGCCCCGCCTGGTTGGCGAGTGGAGAGGGCGGGCGGGAGGAGGGGAGGCGCGGGGCGTGTGGGCGGGCGCGCCTGCGCGTAGGCGTCGAGCGACTCGTGCAGCTGGGCGCGGGGCAGATAGGCCCAGAGTCGGCTCTGCGGCGGGAGCGGGAGCGAGTCACGCCGCGCCGCGTCGGCGGGGCGCGGGCGGGCGGGCGGCAGAAAGCGGGCCCCGCGGGATCCGAACCTGCGCGAACGCCTCGTTGACGTCGCGCTCGAACTCCCAGGGATCCTCCCGCGATCCCTGCGGCGCGCCCCAGGGTCAGGTCAGAGCGGGGCCCGAGGCGGGGGCGGGCGGGCGGGGCCGGCGGGGCGGGGCGGGCGGACGTCTGGCAGCTCGCGGGCGGCTACGGCCGACAGATCGTCGAGGACCATGCGGGCCAGCTCGTTCTCGTCTCTGAAGCGCCGACAGACTGCGGCGGGGCCGGCTCGGCTCGGCCGGGCGGGGCTCGGCGGGGCGGGGCGGGGCGGGCGGGAAAAGGCCGGACCCTTGAAGCCCGCGGCCTGGCAGGTGCGCTTCAGCTCTTCCATCTTCTGAGCCATCACGCGGAGCTCCTCGGCCGTGTACGGCGTCGCATCTGCTCCCGCCTGCTTCTGGGCCTCTGCGCGGGGCGGGATCGGGCGCCGCCCCGCGCCCGAGCGGCCGGCGCGCCCCGCTCACCGTTGAGTGCTTTGGTCGGGCCGGGATCCTTGATATAGATGAAGGGTCGGGCGAGCTCCCGCATGCTGGGGTGCAGCCCACCTGCGAGTACCTCGACCTGCGCCCGCGCGTCAGCGGCGCCGGCCGGCGTGGGCGCGGCGGGCGGTGGGGGGGCGCGCGCGCCTCCAGGAACGACTTAGAGTGGCATTCGGAGACGAAGGGGAAGTAAGTTTCTGCTGTCCTGAAGTTCTCGGCCAGGAGCGGGTCCTCCCTCTGGCCGTGCGCCCAGCCTGCGGCGGCGGATCGAATGCGCGCTAGCTAGGACGCCCGGCGGCGTCCGGCAGCGGAGCCGACGGACCGTAGGAGTCGCCCTGCGGTCCCAGGCGCGAGCGAGACGAGTCAGAGGGGCCCGGGAGCCGGCGGTGGCACAGCTGACGCACCAGCACGGCGATGAAGAATGGTCGGCTCCGCCTGCGGGGGGGCGGCGTCACCGGCTTACGGTGAAGCTAGCAGCGAAAGAATCTAGCTACGCACTCTATTTCGGACAGTGCGACGGTCAGAGAGTGATCTGTCGGAGTCTCATTCTCCGTTAGCTTGTCCCGCAAGTCCGCCACCGTGAAATGGTAGCCGCGATTCAAGAACAGATCGTTGAGCTTCGGGAACGTCTGATCATGGAGCAGCTCCCGCTCCTTGAGGAGACCCTGGACGCAGAAGCTCGGCAGGAGGAACTACGCGTCAGCCGAGCCCGGCGGACCTTGTACGTGGCGCAAAGGTACACCCGCACTGTTCTCTCGCGTCGACAGCGCTCTATCGCGTCCGGCAGCGCGCCTGCGGGAGCGGTGGTCGGCTGTCGCGGAATCGGGCGAGCCTCGTGCTGCCGTACCGGAGGCGGCGTTGCCCATTCTCGGCGATCACCCTTCAGCGTAGCGGTCGCTTCCTTGTCGGAAGTTGGAAGAAGCGAAATTACGTATTTGCTGTACCCGCCAAGCTTGCAAAGACTGCAAAGTCAGCAGCAAAGTTTGAAGGCCGCTTCGCTTACGAGCCGCTCCCGCCTGCCCAGCCTCTGGCCGGCGTGGCCGTCCGTATAGGTGGATGCGAACGCCGCGTGCTGCGAAGCCTGCGATTCGCTGCCTTCCGGATCCTCGAGCTCTCTAGAGAAATCTGCAGCTAGCTACAGCTGCAGGATGGGGCCTGCTGCCGCAGTGCTGCGTGTTCTTCCTGTTCCTCGCGCTCGTATGGGAGGCGTATCGCGGACAGCTGCAGGATTGGGCCTATAGCTGCTAGGCCTGCTGCGCTGTTCTTGCTGTTCGCGGTATCGCCGACGCGCTCGCGGTGCTCTTCAAGTCGCAGCAGCAGCACGACGCCGCCGTCAAGCTCCACCGCCGCGCCCTCGGTCCGCCCTAGGCCTTCTGCTCGACCCGCCCTCCTGGCCGCGCCGCCGGCCGCGTTGACGCCCCCGGCGCGCGCGCAGCCATCCACGAGAAGGCCCTCGGCCCCAACCACCCCGACGTCGGTGCGCCCGCCCCGCCCGCCCGGCCCCTCTCTCCCGCGGCCCGGCGCGAGGCGGGGGCCGGCAGCGATCGACTGCAACAACCTGGCGTCAGTGCTGCGGAGCCAGGGCAAGTACGCCGAGGCCGTCCCCTTCTTCCAGGCCCGCCCCGCCCCGCCCCGCCCCGCCCCCGAAGCTCTCGGGGCGCCTCTGCTGACTCGGCCCGCCCCGCCGCACCGCAGCGCGCCCTCACGATCCTCAAGGCGACCGTCGGGCCGGACCACCCGGGTACGCGTTTCTTTTGCGCTGCCGGGCCGGCCCGAGTTCAGTGTTCGCTCGCTCGTTCCCCCAGACTACGGGACGATCCTGAACAACCTGGGGGAGAACCTGCGCCTCTGGGGCCGCACCGACGACGCCCTCCTCGTCTTCAAGCAGGCCCTCCGGGTACCCCTTTCTTCTCCGCGGCCGGGGCCCGGGCCGGCCTGAGGGGCGCGGGGGCAGATCCTGGGGGCCGCGAAGCACCCGCTGGAGGAGACGGTGCGCAAGAGCATCGCGGCGCTCGCGCCGGCCCCCGCGGCGGCCCCCAAGGGCGGCAAGGGCGCCGCCGCCCCCGACAAGGCCTCGGACAAGGGCGAGAAGGCCGGCGGCGGCAAGGGCGGCAAGCGCCGCGACTGAGGCCGCGCCGCGCCGCTGCCCGCGCGAGTGAATGTACAGCGCCCCGCCGGACCCGTTGACAGCGCGTTCACTTCCGTATACGTACCTGCTTCCGTAGTTTCAGGGCAGCCAGTGCAGGGTTTGATCGTTTCAGCTTCCGCTTGCCCTCCTTCCGGCGGCAAGACTATGTAAGCGTGTCACTTGTGCCGCAATGTTCATTTATAGCACGAGCTGAGCCACTCCGCTCAACAGTTAGCGCATGCGCATGGATTCGTTTGACGTGGCGTGCGGTCGACGCCTGGCCCGTGTGACGTTATTTTACCAAGTCTAATAACATGTATACACAGCTTATTGCATCTTTCTCGTCAATTGCAATAGCTATATATAGCTGACCGCTGATTCAGCGTGTCACTACCGCAGTGCTTGCGTAAGCTTCTAGATCTGCAGGCGGAAAAGGGAGGGGGGGGGGGGGGGGGAAGCAGCTGAGGCTGCTGAGCTTGTGATCAAGGGGGCCGGGCCCGGCGGGGTCCGGATCTGGCCTTGACGTCGCCGAGTCGACGCCGGGGAAGGAGAGGCGCTAGCGGCGGAGGAGCTTGCGGAGGGGCTTGACGACGGGGTACGAGAGCACGCCGGCCGTCTTCGAAGCCGCCTCCGCCACTGAGGAAGGGGGAGGGGGGGGGGGGTTCCAGGGGAAAGTCAGCGGTACGCACACGGGTTTTAATTTGATTCGAATTCGGCGCCCCACGTACCCTTGCCACGGTCGTGGCGCTGCAGGTCCGGCGCGCTCTCCCGTCGCTCCTGCCGTACCCCATTCAGATGGGGACCGGTACCCCTGCTGGGGGACGGGGGGGGGGGGCGAGCCTGGGCGGGGTCCGTCACTTCCATCGCCTCCGCCTCGCGCCCCGTCTGCGTGAGGCGTACGTAAGCGTAAGCGAGGGGGGGTACGGGAAAGGGGAGTGCGGGTGCACACCTCCTCGGAGGGCAGGCCCTTGTTGGCGTACCCCTCCTCCAGGAGCAGCTCCACCCGCACGGCGCCCTGCGGGAGCGCGCGGGTACAGGTCATGGAGGAGGGGGGGGAGGAAATTGAAGGGGAGGGGGTACGCGCGCCTTGGTCGTCTGGTGGAGCTTGAGCCAGAGGTCTCGCTTGTCGTTGGGGGGTACGTCTGCCCCGAAAGAGATGAAATCGAAGTTCAGACCGCAAGCAGGGGGGGGGCCGAGGCCCGCGGACGTCCCTCAATAGTCCCCTCCCCCCCTCCCCTTCGCTCCCTTCCCCCCCCTCCCCCCCCTAACGCCCCCCGGCCCAGCTCGGCCCAGCCCAGCCTGCCCCTAGGCCTCCCAGCGGGACTCGTTCGATTCGATGGCAGGAAACGGGGCAGGAATCTTTAAGCACCCGCGAGGTCGATGGATGCGACGCCGAGCGAGCGCGCCGGTCCCGCCGCGTCGTAGTCGTACACCCGCACCTGAACGGACAGGAAAATCAGATAAGATAAGGCAGGAGGAAGAAGAGGAGGGGGGAGAAGGGGAGGGGGTAGAGGGCGCGCCTCGAGGTCCGTGGGGAAGCCGATGGTCTCGTCGATGCGGAACCTGAGGCGGGCGGGCGGGCCCCCACGTGAGCCGAAGAGGGATGCTTTTCCCCGAGAGGGAAGTTGTTCTAAAGCTTCCTAAGCTTAAGCTTTAGGCTCCAAAACGCGCACCGGACGCGCTCGTCGCAGAGCGGCCCGTGCGATAGTTTGACGGTTTGATACGCTTCTTAAGGCCTTGTAACCTCAGGCCTCGTAAGCTTCTTAAGGCTTCTTAATTGTATATAATCAAGGCTCCTGGACTCGCACCGGACGCGCTCGTCCCAGAGCGGCTCGTGCGTGTTGTCGTGCACGCGCGTCCGGTACCGCCGCCGCCCCAGCTGCCCGCCCCGCCCAACAGCGCGATCAGGGCGGAGGACGGGGGGGAGGGGCGGGGGGGCAAAGGCGGGCCCAGGGCTCCGAGAAAGGGGCCTCGGCCCAGGGAGGCGGCCGCGGGCCGGGCGCGACCGAACCAATATTAATCTAAAATCGCCCCCATCTAGATTATTCGAGGGGGCGGCGGGCCGGGGCCGCGATGAGGGCGGTGGGCGGGCCCAAGAGCCCCCCGAAGGGGCGGGCCGCACGCACGCGTACGATGCAGAAAGGGTCCGACTTGGCTGCGGGGGGAGGAGGAGAAGGGGGGGGGGAAGGAGGTCGGGGGTACGCGGGACTCGAAGCGAAAATAGAAGAGCAGCGGGGGTACAGAAGACGTCGGCCTGGCGAAGGTTCCGCGCCTCGACCACGCGGACGTGCAGTACCCCCCTGCGCGGCGGGGGTGCGGGGTAAGCGGGGGTACAGGGTACGATGGGGGTACGGGAAGCACCGGAAGATGGACCCGAGGCGCAGCTCGGGGATCTCGCCGGGGCGCTGGGCTGCGGGGGTACGGGATTGGAGAGGCGGGGAGGAAACAGCAGGAAGCAGGAGGGGTACGGGGCGGAGTTCCGTAGAGGCAGAGCTGAGGGGCGGTCAGGGCGGGGGAGGAGGCCTCGGGGGGGGGGGGGGGGGGGGGGGGGGGGGGGGACAGGGCGCGCCTCGTTAGGCCAAATGAGGGACGAGCGCACGCCGTCGTAGATCGAGGATTCCATCCTAGCGGGGTATGGCTTTGGCCGTGGGGTTACAGGGTTGCGGGAAGGCCGGGGGGTACCAGCTTCCCAGGCCGGGCAGGTCCATCAGATCCACGTGACCTGTCGGGACGCGGGGGGGGGGGGGGGAGGGAGGGGGCTTCAGCTTTGCGAAGAAGGGGTACAGGAGAGCGGGAGGGTGGGGGTACCGATGGGCCGGACGTCGAGATCGAAGGAGGGCCGCTTGGCGAGGGAGATCCAGAGGGGGCCCTGGGGTACGGGATTATTCAAGACAGGGGGGTGGGCAGAGGGGGGGGGGGGAGGGCGAGGGCACCTTAACCCAATCCCTGGGCGGGGGGGGGGGGGGGGGGGGGGAAGGGCAAACATGTCAGGGCAAACGGCAGAGGCGGGGTCCGTGTGCGCGACCAGCGGAGGGTACGGGATTTCGCTCGCCTCTCGTCCAGGGCGAAGCTGGGTACGGGTTAGAACTCGAGCCGCCGAGCCGGGGGGGGGGGGGGGGGGGGGAAGTTCGCACCGGAGGCGTACGGGGGCGCGAACGTCATTCACGGCCACCTGCGCGGGTTCGAATCCGGCGGGAAAGGTTTCCACTTCTTTCAGGGGGGTACGGTGCGCGCCTCGACGGGGACGTAGAGCGTCGCGAACGAAAAGCCGACGCGGAGACCGAGGAGCGCCCTGCGGGGGTACCGGTTTCAAAATAAACCAATGAGAGCGGGACATAAAAAAGGTCACTTCAGGGAGCCGATGAGCTGGACGTCGGCCTCGATGGCCTGCAGGGTCCGTGAGTCACGGCGGAAGAGGGGGAGGGTACGGGGAAAGAAGAGGGGGTAAGGGGTGCGAGCCAGGTCGGTGCCGGCCCCTGCGCAGAGGCTCGGACAAAAAGGGGGGGGGGGCGGGCGTCGGCGCGCCCTGGTACCCCTTGACGGAGTGGATCTTGGGCGGCTTGTTCCCTATCTCCACGCTGCGGATGACGATCTCCTCCTGCAAGCGGGGCGGATTGATGATTAGGAGCTCTTATTTGTTTATTTGATTGTTAATTAGGAGCTCTTAGCTGATTATTGATTAGGAGCTCTTATTTGATTATTGGATCTGGCCGGGATTCTATATACGCACGATACTGAAGGGGCGATAGTCGTTGACGACGCTCTGGAGCGACGCGTGTCATATGATTTGATCAGACGGAAAGGCGGGCGCAGGAGGGAGGGAGGCGGGCCCGAGGCGCCCGGCGAGGATCGGGACCCGCCGCCTTACACTTCTCACCTGCAGCGTGTCCCCCAGCATGTCGTTCAGCACCTGCTCGTAGCGCCTGCGGAGTGAAGTTAAAAGGAGTCAGATAGATAGATAAATAGATAGCTATCGACAGATAGAGCTCGAGCTTATAAATGGCGTGCGGGCGGGCCTCCAGAACTTGCGGAGTGACTTGTTCAGAAAGACGGAGCGCTCGGCGTCCGTCCAGTCGCGTGGGCGCTCCGCCGGCCCCGCCGCGCGCTGCCGCTGTTGGAACAGGCGCCGCGCCTTCTGCCGCCGCCGCCGCGCGTGCGCGACGAGCACTGGTGCCGGCACACACGCGCGCGCGCCGCTCGAACGTGAGCGCGAGCCGCGCGAGTACGCGCACGCGTACGTCCGAAGAGGAAGAAGAACGCGACGCACGAACGGCGAGCATGCCGAAGACCTCGATGGGGCTGGCGGATTCGAGGAGAGATCAGCGCTAGCCGCAGACGGCTGCGGGCGGAGGCGACGCGCTTCACGCTCTGCTTGCCGAGGTAGAAGCAGAAGAAGGACAGGCAGAGAGCCCCTATGAACCGAGCGTTCCCTGCGAACGCAGCGCGCGCGTACGCACGCAAGGGATCAGCGCGCGCGACGTCGACGCCGCGCCCGGCGCCGGCGCCTGCGGGACCGATCGAGCGCACGGGCGTCGAAGCCTCCGACGGCGGAGATCTTGTCGAAGACCGTGACGACCCCGGCCACGATGGAGCGCACGTAGGAGGTCCGCAGCCCGCCGCCCTTCGTCTGCTTGGCCTTCTGATCCTGAGCGGCCCCCTGCTGCGCGCCCGCGCCCGCGGTGCTTGCGCTCTCGCCCGCGCTCTTAAGCGGCGATGGCGGAGCGCCCTGCGGCTGCAGGACAGGCGCGGGCGCGACGGAGGCCGCGATCTTCTGGACATCGGCCGCGGGGACCCGCACGACCCGCAGGCGCATCGCAGACGCGCCGTTGAAGTTGACGGGACCGTGCGTTGGCGTCGGTGGCTGCATTGCGCGAAGTTGGCTTCTGCGGCGCCTCGATATCCGTGTACCCGGCGAGGGGACTTGACTTCATCCGGCCGGAGGGCTCGGCGCCCGTACGCGTCCCGGCGGCCCGGCCTCGTGCTCTACCGCGAAAAGCGCGCCCCGTTGTCATTTCCATTCAATGCTTCGGCTTTCGCGGCAGTGGCGCTAGATCTAGAGCATGCGCAGTGGCTCGGGCCGCCGGGCAGAGTTGGGTCACAGGTTCTTCGAAAAACAGTGCCGGTCCGGGTGTGCGTCGATCTAGATCTGGCCGTGGATCGATATCCGCGTCTACTCCTTGAGCGCCCGCCCCAGGGCAGCCCCAGTGGCCTGGGAAGATTCATGATCAGCTGCAGTGGCCTGGGAAGATATCGATTTAATTTGGGTCATGATCACAGGTTCTTCGTAAAACAGTGTGGGTCCGGGCGTGCATACGCATCAATCTAGATCTGGTCGTGGATCGATATCCGCGTCTACTCCTTGAGCGCCCGCCCCAGGGCCGCCTCCGTCCGTCCCGCCAGCTCCAGCGCTTCCTTCCTCCACTCCTCGGACGGCCCCGACCCGGACCCGAACCCGAGCTCCGCCGAGGCGGAGGCGGAGGCGGAGGCGGCCGCCGCGCGCGCCGCCGCCAGCGCCGCGCGCGCCGCCGCCGCGATCTCGTCGACCGAGGGCCCCGCGAAGAGCGGCGGGCGCGGCGCGACGGGGCTCATGTGCTGCCGCCTGCACGTGCGCGTGCTTGAGCGTCAGCTAACTAAAAACCATAACTTTTCATAAGCACAGAATAATAGACGCGCCGGCTGTTGATCATCACGACGGTGCGGGACTGCTGCGAGAGGTCTCCGAAGGCCCCGGGCGTCTCGTTCGAGTTCTGCGCGAGAGAAAGTGCTTGAGAGTGAGATCTAGACAGCGATCAAATTCGTGAGCGAGAGATCGAGCGTGATCATATGATCTAGAGAGCTCGAGCCTCGAATTGGCGAAGGACGCGAAAGCCTTGAAAGACGAAGAGGCTCTTATTACAATTGCAAAATCCAAAATTAGAGCTTTGATTCGACCAATCTAAGCTGCACATAAAATCAATGGATCGGACCTGCTCGACGAGGACGAGGACGCGGATGCGGAGCCAGGTGCCCACGCTGTGCAGCTCCAGGTTGCCCCCGTACCTGCGAAACGATCGGAAATTTAAGAGGCCCCCGAAAACCCGCCCGAGATCTTATTGTAAAGGATCTTATTGTACTTGATCTTCTCCGCGAAATTCGAAAAGGAGAAGATCTCTGGATCTTATTATAGAATCGGCCCGGCTCCTATTCAATCTCCGATCCGATTTTCGCTCGCACTTGTCGGAGGAGAGGGCCGAGTCGGCGTCGAGCTGCCCCGCGAGGTACCCTGCGGGGGCGCGACGCGTGAGCTTATATATATACTCAGCGAAGCTTCAGCATAACTGAAGCTTAACTATTTTTAATTAACCATTTAGCCGACCGGAAATTTAAAGGTCGCGAGCCAAGTGCAAGGCCCCGCGCGCGCGCTCAATCTTGAGATCAGGCCCCTATAGTTAGTGCGGGCGACAGCGGCGTCCTCGGTACCGGCAAGCTTCGCGATTAAGAGCTCTAGATCTGATTATAAAACCCAGATATAGAGCGAGTAATCGGAATTCGCTTATAGCTCTAATTCCGCTAATAATTATTAGCTTCGTCTCCCACGGTTTTTGCTAGCCCGAGCCAAGTGCAAGGCCCCGCGCTCTCGATCTTGAGATCAGGCCCCTATAGTTAGTGCGGGCGACAGCGGCGTCCTCGGTACCGGCAAGCTTCGCGATTAAGAGCTCTAGATCTGATTATAAAACCCAGATATAGAGCGAGTAATCGGAATTCGCTTATAGCTCTAATTCCGCTAATAATTATTAGCTTCGTCTCCCGCGGTTTTTGCTAGCCCTAGCTAGTAGAATTCGAAGGCTTATAGTTAGGGGCGCGGGGGCGGGCACCGGCGGCGTCCTGGGTGCCGGTGGTCGCCCGCAGCAGGTCCAGGAAGTCCCCTGCGAACGAAGGGGTCAGAATTGTCGCCACCGGATTCGGTGGGGCGATGGCAGAAAACGGGGATTATGCATCTCCAATCAATCAACCCATTTTTGGACTTTTATAAATGGGGAGATCATATTATGCATATTATTGGCAGGGACGGACCATATTATTGGGGGGTCAGAATTCTCGCCACCGGATTCGGTGGCGCGATATCGATTGCAGAAAATGGGGGGATCCATATTATATATATGCGTCTCCAATCAACACATCGTAAAAAGCCTCTTTGACGTCGACGAGTTTTCTGCTAATTAAAAACATCTAGACGTCGACCAGGAATCTAGACCGGCTTATAATTCAATTTAGTTCGTAAGTTGAACTTTCCTGTCTTTCTAAGCTGCTGGTACTAAGCTGCCCGTGCTCTAGTTCAATTAATTTCATAGTTCGCTCTCCTCTAATTCGAATTCGGGGCGGACCTTCGGCGAGGGAGCGGTGGAGGAGGCCGGCGACGGCGAGGCAGCGGAGGGCCGCGATCTTCCGCCCGTCCTCCCGCCGCCGCGCCTGCGCGAGGAGGACGAGGGGGGAGGGGGGGGGGATGTGAGGTCGAGGGAGCGAATAAAGGAGAGGGGGAAGGGAAGATCTGGGTCGGAGATAGTTACGTTAGAGTCTGTATAAGATCGAGATCTAGATCTAGATTCAGAAGGAAAGATCTAGATCGGATCTAGGGAGATAAATGAGAGTCTAGAGCGTACCTTGGCGTTGAGGGCCGCGGAAGGGGCGGACGGCCCCGCGCTCGCGATCAGGCACTCGTAGGCGCAGTTGCCGCGGGCCTGGGCCGGGCGAATTGTGAATAGATTGATATCGATATCCAACGCGTACGGGAGGCAAGCTGAAGGTTTGAATTCGCTCTTCAGATCTAGAATTTAAGCTTATATTTACCTGGACGCTGCCTTTCTCCACCGTCCAGGAAAGGCAATAAGCTTTTTAAATAATAAGCTATAGCTATAAGCTTAAGATCGGATCCGACGGGAAGCTAAAGCAATTGAAAGCTAAAGATTTAAACTTGCTCTTTAGCTATAGAAGCTTATAATTAAAAAGTTACCTGGACGCTGCCTTTCTCGACCTTCGTAATCCCGACGCCGGCCTGCGCATACAGATGCCGACCGATTAAATATTGATATAATTTCGAGCGCTACGGGCCGGTTCATTATGCGCACCGAGCGGAGCAGGGCGGCGATGCGGTCGTTGGGGGCGTTCACTGGCACGAAGAGCAGCCGTGGGCTGGGCGGGCGCGGCTCCGGGACCGGCGCCGGGGCCGAGGAGGGAAGGGCGGGCGCCGGTGGGCTCGGCTTCGGGGCCGGCTCCGGGGCCGGCGCCAGGGCCGATCGCGACGAGGCAGGGGCGGGCGCCGGGGGGCGCGGCTTTGATTTCGGGGCCGGCGCCGATCGCGAGGAGGCCGGTCCGGGCACCGGCAGGCGGGGCTCCGGCCGCGAGGCCGGGGCCGAGGCCGGGCCGGGGCCGAGACTGGGGCGGGCGCCGGCGGCGCGGGAGCTCGATCTGAAGCTTGGAATTGTTGGCGGCTGCGGCCGCTGAACCCGGTGGCTGCGAGCTGACGGAGGACGCGGGTTCCGGGGCGGACGCCTGCTGCGGCTGCGAGGAAGGCCCGAGGATCGAGGCTCCGCGGCCGCGGACGGGCCCCGCGCCGGCGCCGGCCGCGGCACCGGCGCCGGCCCCGCGGCTTCGGACCCAGACTTCGCGCCCGGAGCAGCAGGCAAAGGCTTGAAACCAGGCTCAGAAGCCTTCGAGTCCTGCGACTGTAGCTGCTGCAGCTGCCGCTGCTGGAGCGTGGTTGTCGCCGGTCCGGGCCCAGCCCCGGGAGCCTTCGTGTTCGGCTTCTTCTGGCGGTCGAGCTTGAACTTTCGGGGCTGCGGCCGGGTCACGCCTTCCGGCGCCCGGGGCGGCGAGAGGACGAGGGCCGGCGGGGAGGCGGCCGCGGGCGGGGGAGGATCCAAAGCGGCCGAAGGCGGAAGAGAGGTGGCGTCGGCGGGGGGCGGGGGCGGGGGCGAGGCAGGGGCGCGGTCCGCGGACGAAGGCGAGCCCGGTGCGGCGGCGGGGGCCGCGGCCGCGGTCCCGACCGCGGGCGGGGACGGGGGAGAAACGATCGGGGCGGAGGCGGTGGAGGTCGGCTCTGAGGAGGGAGGCTGCGGATCCGGAGGCGCGGAGTGCGCAGCGGCCGGGGGCGGGGGCGGGGGCAAGCTGAAGGGCGAGGGCGGGGGCGGGGCGGAGGCGAAGGCAAGACCCGGAGGCGGAGGCGGAGGCGGAGGCGGAGGCGGAGGAGGAGGCGAGCTCGGGCCCGTGACTTCCGGGGGCGGAGCAGAGGCGGCCGCGATCGCGACCACGGGCGGAGGCGCGACGGTCGGGCTCCAGATCCGGGGCAAGGCCGGGCCGCCCGCGAAGTCGGAAGGCCCCCCGTGCTCTACGCCGGGCGCTGTACATGTCTCGCGAGGGGCGGCCGCGGCCGCGGCTGGGGCCTCCGAATCTCCCGTCGACTTCTCCGATTTCTCCGAGTTCTGCGCCGGCGTCTCCAGCGCCGCTGGCGCTGGCGCATGGTCGACGTCGACGGCGCCGGCCGCGGCCGGCCGCGGGGCGCATGCGACTTCGGATGCCGGTCCGCGGCCGCGGGAGCGCCCGCGGCGCAGCCCCTGCGGCTGCGGCTGCTGCTCGGACCCGCCGTCTGCTGCTGAAGCTGCCGCTGCCGCTGTCTGAGCTTGCTTCTTGCGTCCAAGGCTGCGCCCGCGCCCACGGGTCGGCCCCGGCGGGGCTGCGGCAGACGGCGATGCGGCGGGGACGGCTGCATCTGGGCAGGCCGCAGGAGCAGAGGGGGCGGCGCTCGCGGTGGAGGCTGAATTCGAGGCCTCCAAGGTCGATCTCGAATCCGCAGGCGGGGGAGGGGCGGCCTCCACGGGGCCTGGGCTTTCGATCGAGGGGACAGCAGGGGCTGCGAGCAGCGAAACGGCCGCGACCGGCGGGCGCTCCGAATTCGAATTTGATCTCGAGGCGGAGGCGGCCGATGAAAGACGGTCCGGAGCTGAAGAGATGGCTTCTTCTCCTTCTAGTGCGAGGCTGCCTGTGGGTGCCGGTGCCCGAGCTCCTGCCTGCGCCATGCGAAATTCAGTTGAAGCGACGAGCGCGAGGCGGCTTCTCATGGTCAAACTTCGAATTCCGCAGCGCAGCCGGCAGAAAAGACAGAACACAGGACGGACCACTGCATTCGAGGGCTCATGATCAGTGTTCCTTGAATTCTTCGACGAGCGGTCTCCAGCACGGCCGCGGGCGCGCCCCGCCTTTGAATCGGGATTCGGCTCCTGCTTCGCGCGCGCGCGGCTCCGCTTGCGGCTGGAAGGCTGCGAAGCCTCGGCCGCCTCAGCCTGCAGTGCAGGTTGGAGCTGCTGTCCCCGGCCCGACAGAAGCTCTTGTTCCGCAGCCGCCAGGCGCCGCCGCGTCCATCGCATGAACGGAGGGGAGGGAATCTTCTGCTGCTGATGGAACTGCGGCTGCCGCTTCGAATTCTGACCTTGCTCCAGCTGCATTACCTCTAGATCTGCAATTTCCGGAGTCTGCTGCAGCTGGGGCGAGCTCGCGGCCGCTCCGCCTCGCTTTCTGGAGGCCGAAGGCCACGCAGGAAGCTTTGAATTAACAAAGCTTGCATCTTGACCTGCGCGAAAGGAAAGCAGCGGGTGAGAATGGCCATGGCGGCGTACGAGCACTCTGAAATTTGATCCCGCATCGAAGTCGAGAATTTTGCGCGCTAGCTTGAGAAAGGGGAAGCTCACTCAAAAGAAGCTTACCGGAGGCGAGTAAATCCCGCGCGGCTGGCGTCGCGGCCGCGGGGCTTCTCTCCTCGAGCTTCGCGCCTGCACGGGCTCAGCGAACGCGACGGCGCAAGCGAGCAATCGCCCGCACGCACCCCGTTTCCGCTTTCCCTGCCCGCCGGCGCCGCGCGGGCCCGTCGAGCGCGACCGGCTCATCTCTGTGTGTACCCCTGCGGTCGCTCGCGATCGGCGATATTCGAATTCGGTGCGCCGCATGCGCAGGCCCGCATGCGCAGCGCTAGCCTGCAGGCGCAGCTGCCTATGTGCGAGACGGAGCGAGTCCGTGCGACCGGGGCCACCAAGCCGCCGCCGGCCCGCCGGCCCGGCGCCGGCCGGCCGCGCCGCGGGCGGCCGAGCTGCTGCGCATGCAGTACTAGTGCGCGGCCGCCGGGCGGGCGCCGGCGCAGGCCGGCGCCCGCCCCGCGCATGCGCCGTGCCATGCCGCGGCCCATGCGGCGCCGCATGCGCCGGGCCCGCCGGGCCGCCGGCGCCGCCGCCCCCGCGGCCCGCGGCCGGCGGCTGCGCGTGCGCATGCGGCCGCATTGCGGCGTGCCGCGTGCTAGCGCTCTTAATTGTGGAATTTGTAGGCCAGTGGTACGGTACGTTTGCACCGAAATTGCACGGCATTTCAAGTTTGCATACGCAACTTGGCAATCGCGATCGCGCGAGCGCGCGCGTGCGCGCGTTCGCTTGAAGTTTCAAGTTGCTGCGATTGAGTTGTGCGAGAGGATCGATCCGGCCGCAGTGGTCGCGACTCGCGAGTCGCGACTCGCGAGTCGCGACTCCGAGTCGCGAGTCGCGACTCGCGATCGCGATTTCAAAAAAGTTTCGCGATCCGGCCCGGCCGCGGGGCGCCGCCGCTCATCCCGCGGCGCCGGCCGGCCCGGCGCCCGGCCGCCGGCCGGGCCCGGCCGGCGGAGTCCGGAGTCCGGAGTCCGGACTCCGCCGGGCCGGAACGTTAACGCCGCGCATCGCGTATCGGCGTCGATTCGGCGAGTCCGACCGTCGGACGCGCGCGCACGGTCGCGGCACTGCCGCACTGCAGCCGCGGCCGGCGCCAGCCGCAGTACTAGTGCGGCTGCGTCCGACGGTCGTGAGTCGTGACTCGTGAGTCGTGAGTCTCGTGAGTCGTGACTCGTGAGTCGTGAACGGTGAGTCGTGACTCGTGAGCCTGGCAGCTGCCAGTGAAGGCTGGTCTGCGCGTTTTCGCCCGAGCTAGAACTTCGGAAGTTCGGTAGCCAGCAGTCGCGCGCGCGCCCGCCGCGCCCGGCGCATTGATATCACATGTACGTATACGGCGGCCGGCTCCAGCATCCTCAGCTCTAGATCTCGGTGGATCGTATACGCAGCAGCTCGTCGGCGTCAAGGCAAGTTCGGCGCATGCATATATATATGGCGCGCGCGAGCGCTGTGAAGCTTAAGGGGGGAAGCCGGCGGCGGCGCCCCCGCGCGCCGGCCGCGCCTCTCGCGTGCACAGCCGCGACGCTCCTCGCGATCGCGATCGCCCTCCTCGCGGCGGTGGCGGCAGCTGCAGCGGGCGTGCCCGATTCCTCCGGCTCCAATCCCGGCAAGCTTCACGACCGTGATCAGGCGCGGGATCTCCTCGACCTGTCCGAAGGGGCCGAGCTGCCCCCAGTTCGGGACCTGTTCATTGTGGTGCGTAAATATACATCTGCGCCCCGGCCCGGCCCGGTAGCCTTCAACTTTGCGCGCGCCCTACACGCTTCACCTCCTTGCACGCAATTTTATAGCCTCGGGCCCATTTAATTTCGATTTCGATATCGATTCCGGCCTCGCAGCGCTTCAAGCCCGAGGCGGCGGAGCGGGCGCTGGGGCGGCGGCTGCTTGCGGGCGAGGACCTGGGCGCCGCCTCGCAGACCCTCCTCGAGCTCCTCCGCAGGCGGCTGGGCCTAGGCCCCCAGCTCGGCGGCCCCTCGCCCCCCCGCGCCGCCGGCAAAGCGGCCCCCGGCTCCGGATCCGGACCCTCCGCCAAGGCTGGACCGGTACCCGGCGAGACGGCCCCGCCGGCCCCGGAACCACTTTTCGAGGTGCGCGCGCAGCCGCGGAGCCGTCCTTAAGCATACCCCCCCCCCTAGCCTTCCCCCCTCCCCTCTTACCGATCGCGATCACCCGCGGCAGGTCCGCGACGTCTACCGCGGCGTCTTCCCCGGCTTTTCCGCGCGGTACCCCCCTTCCTCCCCCCACCCCCCAACCCGCCCCCCCGCCCCCGTGACCTCCTGGCAGGATGGGGGAGGACGTGCGGGCGGCGGCCGAGGCGGACGACGCGGTGCTGGGGGTCTGGCGGGACGTCCCGGCCTCAATCGCCGCCCTCGAGCAGTCCTCCCGTGCGCCCTTATAATCAATATAAGCATAGAGACGCTAGGCGTAGATAGCTAGCTAGCTATAGGCCTAGGCCTCTCGCCTTTTCCTGACCGTCGCCGCGGCGCGGCCGGCCGGCCGCGCAGCGCCCTGGAATCTGGACCGGATCGACCAGGTGCCGTACCCCCCCCCCCGCGCGCGCTTCCTTGCCTTTGTACCCCCCCGGCCCGCCGACGGCGGCCGCGCGCGCGCAGGACGCTTGGAGCTCGGGTGGGGACCGGAAGTACAGTTACAGCGCCTCTGGCTGCGGCGTCAACGTGTACGTCTCCCGTACCCCTCTTCTTTATTTATGTCCGGCTGGGCCGCGTGACGTCACGGGGCGGGGCGGGGCGCGCGCGCGGGGTACAGGTACGTGATCGACTCCGGGATATTTACGGAGCACCCTGAGTTCGAGGGGCGAGCGCGCAACATCATCGACGCCACCGGCGGTACCCCTCCCCGCCCACGCCGCGCCGCGCTGCACCGCGAGGTTGCTGAGCGACGGCGCCCGGCCCCCGCGCGCGTGCGCCTTTTAGAGAACTTTTTTGGGGACTGCAGCGGCCACGGGACCCACGTGCGCAGCTTTGGAGCTGCGCCGCGGCGCGCGCGGGCGCCGGCGGCGCGCGGCTTAGGCCTGGCCATGGGGCGCGGGGGGCAGGTGGCGGGCACGATCGGGTCGCGGACGTACGGCGCTGCGAAGCAGGCGACGATCTACGGGCTGCGCGTCTTCGGTTGCAACGGGCGCGGCTCGGGGGTACGCCCCCCTCCCCACCCCCCACTCCCCCACCCCCACCCCCCTCCCCCTAACCTTCCCGCCAGTCTGCGATCCTGTCGTCGATGGACTGGGTGATCGCGAACCACGTCAAGCCCGCCATCATGAGCATGTCCCTGAAGGCCCGCCCCGCCCCGCCCCGCCCCGTCCCGCCCGTGAAGCCCGCCATCATATGAGCATGTCCCGCAAGGCCAGAGGCACCCGCCTCCAGCAAAGCTTTTAGATTCCGAGCCGGCGCCATCATGAGCATGTCCCTGAAGGCTCGCTTTGTTTTCGAGCCCCCCGCCCCCCCCTGCCCCCCTCCTCCTCCTCCGTCCTCCTTTTCCTCCCTCCTCCTCCTCCCACAAGGCCCGAGGCTTCCGCCTCCCGCAAAGCTCTTAAATTCCGAGCCGTTTTTTGAGCCCCCTGCCCGCCCCGCCTTTTTATGACCGAGCCGCTGCGCAGGTGGACCCGAGGTGGGACCCGATCGACGCGGCGGTGCAGAGGCGAGCGCTCCCCCCCCCCCCCCCCCCCCCCGCCGCGCCCCGCCCGGCCTGGAGCTCCGGGGCCGGGCTCACGGGCGGCGGCGGCGGCCGTGCAGTGCGGTCGAGCGCGGGGTTATCTCCATCTCGGCCGCCGGCAACGATGACACGGACTGTGCGCTCGTTCAACCCCCCCCCTCCCCCCCCTCTTCTTTCCCCTCCTCTCCTCTCCCTTCTTGCCCTGCAGCGGCCTTCCCCGGCCGCGGGTTTCGATTTCATCCGACCGCCCTCCCGCCCCGCCGCAGCTTGCAAAATATCCCCCGCCTCTGCACCGCTGGTGCGTCGCCACCGCAGCCACCGCCGCCGCCCTCGAGCTCGCGAGCGGCGATCGCGACGCCGTGACGTCACGCAAAATCGTTAACGTTGCACAGGGTATCACCGTCGCGGCGACGGACAACCGGGACGCGCGCACCTGGTTCTCCAACTACGGCACCTGCGTCGACATCTTCGCCCCGGGGTGCGCGCGCGCGGCGGCGCCCCGGCGCCCGGCGCGGCCCTAGGCCTGTTTGGATCTTCAAAGCCCGTCTCGAACGAAAGCTTAAGCTGCATGTACGCGCAGGCAGGATATTCCGTCAACGTGGATGTTCAGCGCGGACCCGACCAAGCCCTCTATGGTCCACACCATCTCCGGTGCGTGAACTTCGGGCCGGGGCGCGGCCTGCAGCTGTCGCGATATCGCCTCCGCGCCCGACGGGGCGGGTGCATGGCAGGGACGAGCATGGCGACGCCGCTCGTGTCGGGCGTTGCGGCGCTCTACCTCGAGGCGAACCCGACGGCCAACCAGAGCGACGTCCTCGCCGTCCTCCTCGGCCTTTCCCTCAGAGACCGCGTCACAAACCCCGGCGAGGTGCGCCGCCCGACCGCTGCGCCGCTGGCGCCGCAGACTTAGATATCTAGAGCGGTTGCTTGTGCTCGTTTAGAATTACAAGGTCACAACGGCTGCCGAGCTGACTGGGCGAGCGCGCAGGGGAGCCCGAACCGGCTGCTGCAGTCGCGGGGGATGTTCCCGGCGGATTATTCGATGCGGCTGCAGTGCGCACCGTGCGCGCCGGCGTGCATCAACGGCGGCCAGTGCGAGCTCGGCCTCTGCAAGTGCCCCGCGGGCTACTCCGGCCGCTCCTGCGAGGTCTACTCCCCCTGGACGTTCAGCGCCCCGGCCGCCGGGGCGTACATCGACGCCGGGTCGGGAAGGGTGCCCCGCCCCTGCGCGCCCGCCCCACCAAGCTGGCCTCGCCCCAGCCAACGTGTGTGTGTGTGTGTGCACGCGCCGCAGACAATGTCCGTCGCGTGGACGTACGTCGGCCGCGAGGCGCGCGCGACGGTCAGCCTGGACCTCGTCCGCGTCACGGCCCCCGACGAGCAGGAATGGGTGCGCGCGCTCCATTTGCGATCGCCGCGCCGCTCCGCCCCGGCCCGCCGCCGGCGCCGCTGATCATGAGAGCCGCCCGCCCGCGCGCACGCAGACGCGGCCGATCGCCGGCGGCATCCCGAACGCGGGTAGCTACCTGTGGACCGCCCCGGAGAGCGTGCCCACCTCGGGGAGCTACTATCTCCGCATCTCCAGCGGGAGCCCCTTCCTTGCTCTCTCCAAAAGCCCCGTTTTCACCGTCACTGCCGGTGCGCCGGGCCGCGCTGAATTTAGATCTCCAGCGCCGCTCGCCCACCCATTTCCGACTCGTCCCGACCGACGCAGACTGCGCTGTACCCGTTCTCGACACGTGCGCGTCGACGTCAATCCTCGGGAGCAACGCGGCGGCCGTCTACAAGTACGCGACGAGCCGCTACAGCCCCTTCCGCTTCCGCGTCCCCACCACGCGATCCGTCTCGTTCACGACCTGCTCCGAGCGCACCGCGTTCGACGTGAGGCCGCCGCATCCCAACCCCTGTTATATAATTACCAATAAAGCCGATTTGCATTACTATTGGCACACAACAGCATGTACAACGACTAGGCTGATTCTGGTCCCGCCCCGCAGACGATGCTGACGCTGCTCTCCGGGTGCCCCCTGGGGACCTACACGCAACTCGCCTTCAACGGTGAGCGATTTTCGCAACCCTGGCCATGGCCATGGCCCGTCGAACACGGCCTTGCGATCGAAATGCCGTAGACGACGATTGAGCGATTTTCGCAACTGAGCGATTTTCGCAACTGAGCGATTTTCGCAACGCAGACGACATGGGCTTGGCGTCCTGCCCCTACCGGAACGGCTGGCTCAGCCAGCTCACGTACGAGCTGCAGGGCGGCGTGACTTACTTCCTCCTCGTCACCGGTGCGCATGCGCCCCGCCCCGCCCCCGCCTTCTCCATGTCGACGGCCGACGCCGACGCCGACGCCGGCGCCCGTCGACGTCCGACGCCTCCGCCGTCGCGCAGGCTACAACGACCAGGTCGGCAACTTCTCGCTTACCATCAAGGACGACGTCTGCCGTGCGTGCACGCACGCGTGCAGAGCTGCCACCGCCGCACCGCGATCACAGCGCCTACCGCGGCCGCGGCTGACTAGTGCTCCGCACCCGCAGGCCTGCAGCCCGCCGCGACGGCGAGTCCGACCCCGTCGCCGAGCCCGAGCCCGTCTCCCAGCCCGTCCCCGTCGCCCACGCCCAGCCCGACGCCTTCGCCGACGGCGGCGTCGGTGCCGGCGGCCTGCGCCGCGGCGCCCGTCATCCCGTCGTGCCCGACCGGCGCGCGCATCGGCTCGACCACCGCGTCCACACCGAACCTGATGAGCAGCCAGCCCTCGGGCGAGGCCTACTACCGATTCGTGCCGGCATACACAGGGACCGTGACCGTCAGCCTCTGCTCGCCCGACACGAATTTCGACTCCGTCGCGTACCTCTACGCCGGCTGCCCCCTGCAGGGCGGCGCCCTCGTCGCGTCCGACAACAACGGCTGCGGAACGGGCTTCATCTACGAGACCGTTTCCCCCCGTTTCCAGGCGAGCGTCGTGGCCGGCCAGACCTACTTCATCGTCGTCGAGGGCGTCGGCAGCGCCAGCGGCCAGTTCAGCATGACGGTGACCGAGCACGCCTGTGCGGGGTCGCCCTCGTGCGCCGCCTTCCCCCGCGTCATCCCCTGCAGCGGCGTCGTCAGCGGCTCCAATGTCGGCCTCCCCGACATGCTCCAGGTCCGCTTCCCTCCCCCCTTTCCCCCTGACCCGCCCCGACTCGACCACGTCACAGGCGGACTATGCGTACGCGAGCGGCGAGGCGTGGTACCGCTTCTCGGTCCCCACCGCCCGCACCGTCACCATCTCCCTATGCTCCGCGGTGCCAATCCGATCCTCAAATTTAAAGCTTCGGAATCCGCCATCCTATAGCTAATTATAACCGGCCACGACGCCTGCCCGCGCAGCTCACGACCTACGACGTGCGTGCCATTTCGAAATTTCGCTTCGAAGTCGAGCCCGCGCGCCATACAAGCTGATTTCTTTACAATTTACGCAGAGCTACATCCACGTTTTCGCGGGCTGCCCGATCGAGGGGACGCTGCCGGCGGCGCCGCGCGTCGCGTTCGACGACGACGGCTGTGGTGGGCGCGCCTCGCGCCTCACGTTCTCGGCAGAGGGCAACACTGACTACTTCCTCGCCGTCGAGGGTGCTTTGAAGTTTGGGTTTTCAAATAGGAAATTGTGGCTGCGACCGTGCCAAACAACTTCGCGCAGGCTACACCCGGGCGTCGGGCAGTTTCGCGATGGAAATCACCGACGCGGTCTGCGCTCTGGGTACGGAGATGCCACGCTGCACCCGCCCCCCCGTGGCGCATTCGAGATCTGACGCACCCCGCAGCTATGCGGCCGACGCCCAGCCCGTCGCCCAGCCCAAGCCCGTCGCCCAGCCCGAGCCCGTCACCTAGCCCGAGCCCGTCACCTAGCCCGAGCCCAAGCCCAAGCCCGTCGCCCAGCCCGAGCCCGTCGCCCAGCCCGAGCCCAAGCCCGTCGCCTAGCCCGTCGCCCAGCCCGAGCCCGTCGCCCAGCCCGAGCCCGTCGCCCAGCCCGTCTTCAACGGCGACGCCGAGCCCGAGCCCGTCGCCCAGCCCCTCACCCACAGAAACGCCGAGCCCGAGCCCGTCGCCCAGCCCATCACCGACGGAGACGCCGAGCCCAAGCCCGTCGCCCAGCCCGTCGCCAAGCCCGTCACCCAGCCCGAGCCCGTCGCCGCCGGTCGGGTGCGGCGCGCTGCCGGTCTTCGCGCCAACGTGCGCGTCGCCGTCGGTTTCGGGATCGAACGTCGGGGCCCCCAACCTCTTCACCTGGTTTTCGAGCGGAGAGGCGTTGTACTCGTACACGGCCCCATCCGCCCGCTCCGTCACCTTGACGACCTGTGGCGTCGGCGGCGCCGACTTCGGTGCGCCCTGTCCCGAGCTCGAGCACAGTCGCCGAGTCGCGAGCACGCGCGCGCCCCTCGGGGTCCGATCTCGAGCTGATTTGTGCTGGCGGCCAGACACGGTTCTCGCGGTGTACGAAAGCAACCCGTGCCCCGTCGTCGCGGGCGGCTCGAACCCGCCTGCTCTAGTCCGAAACGATGACGACTACTCGTGCTCGAACGTTCGCGCCTCTTCCGTCACATTTACCGCTCAGGTGCGACGCGCATTTGCCGAAGCTTAAGGTGGCTGCATACACAGCGACGCTGACGTAATCTCCGCTCAGGCCGGCGTGTCGTACGTCATCGCTGTCGAGGGTGCGCACTGCTCCGTTTTAATTTACAGTAGCTATAGCTCCTGCACCACCGGTACCCGGCGTGACGGGCTCCCCGCGCAGGCTACTCCTCGTCGGCCGGCAACTTCCGCCTCACAAGCAACGACCCGCTGCTCTGCGTCGGCGAGGTCACGCCGAGTGCGCCCCCTCGCGGCCGCTGGAATTCAATGAATTTCTCCGTTGCGCCTGCCAGCGGGCTGAGCGGCCTCCGCGCAGCACCGGCGGCGGCCCCGGCACCAGGCGCCGCGTGCGACGCGGCAGGATCAACGTCGCTGCAGCCGTGCGGGCCGGTCGTGCACGGCTCAAACGTCGGCAAGCCGGCGCTGCTGCCGAGCAGCGTGACCAGCTTCACGAGCGGGCAGGTCTTCTACAAGCTCTCCGTCCCGTCCGACCGGTGCGCCGCGCGAGCCGCGCCGCGTCGAACTGTCGCCGCCGATCGTAGCTTTGGCCTATATTACTCACGCCCACGCGTACGTATACGCTCGCCGGTACTTTGCAGGACGGTGACCCTCGACATGTGTGGCGATCCGGACCCGACCGTCGGCGCATCCTACGATACCTACCTCTACGTGCGCCGTCCCGGCTCATATATATAAAAAGAAGCTGCGCGAGGGAAGAGAGTAACGCTGAGTTTCGCAATCGGCAGGTCTTCGCGGCTTGCCCCCTGTCGACCGCGTCGCCGTCGGTGCTGCACAGGGACGACGACGGCTGCAGCGGCTCGACCCGCTCGAGGCTGCAGTTCGCGGCCACCGCCAACACCGAGTACACGGTCGTCGTGGGCGGCTACAGCTCGCGCACCGGCGCCTACGCGCTGCGCGTGACGGACCCGGTCTGCCTCGCCGCCCCGACGCCGAGCCCGAGCCCCAGCGCCTTGCCCGCGGCGACCCCGCCCCTGCCCCCGGACGCGGCCACGCCCTCGCCCACCCCGAGCCCGTCGGCTTCGCCCTCGCCCTCGCCCTCGCCTTCTCCGCCCGGTACGCCGCGTCCGCCACGGGCCCATCGACGCTGCATCGACGTCGCCCGCGACGCCGGCGCGCGCAGTGGTCTCGCCGTGCAGTCCGGATCCTGTCGAGATGTGCCGGACGGTGACGGGATCGACCGTCGGCGCCCCGGACCGCTTCTCGAGCTTCCAGCCCAGCGGCGAGCGCTTCTTCTCCTTCGTGCCGCCAACGACGGGTCCGCCCGCCTGTGCCAGCGCCCGCGCACGCGTGCCCGTGCCGTGGCTGCGTCGCCGCGAGCCGCGCCGAGCGTGAGCGCGTGCGGGCGCAGCGATGTTCCGGATCTCCACGTGCAACGCAAGCACGAACTACGACTCGTACATCTCGGTGGCGCGCTCGTGCCCCGTCGGCGCCGCCACAGTCAACGACGTCATTGCCGTGAACGGTGCGCGCGCGCGCGGGAGCGCGCCGAATTCTCCGCGCGCCACCTCGATCGATATTGATATCGATTTCGACGCGTCGGTTGAGCAGACGATGGCTGCTCGATTTCGGGGTCGACTCTGGCGTCTACCATCGCGTCGGTCTCGCTATCCGCCGGCGTCGAGTACACCATCGCCGTGGAGGGCTATTGGACCCGCGCCGGCAGCTTCGCCCTAACGGTGCCCAACTCGCCGACGCAATCGCAGGGCCGCCAGAGTTGCCGGATTCCTGAATTTCCGGCAGGTCACGTACTCGGACGGGTCGTGCCCCGTCGCTCCGACCGTCAACGCCCTCGGGACCGATCGCTTGGCGTCCATCGCAGCCGGTGCGCATGCGTCCGCCCTAGAATCGCAACTTATATCAGAAAAACGTGCCATATTAGCTGCGGAAGTCCTGGCCGCCTGGTCACCCTAGGCCTCGAATTTGCTCTAGATCTCGTCCAACGCCAAATATTAATCGATCGCAGTTGATTCGGGCTCGGGCTCGGGCTCGGGCACCGTGGCGGCGTCGGTCTTCGTGATCAGCGCGGCGACCTCGTCGGCCTCGGACCCCTTCGCGTCGCTGCAGAGCGGCGCCTGCGCCGACCTGCCCGTCCTCTCGCCGTGCAAGGAGGCGTCGGTGAACGGGACGACGGCCGCGTCGCCGTCGCGCTTCTTCCCGGGCTACTCCGGCGCCGCCTACACGCTGACGGTGCCGACGATTCTTAAAAGAATTTCCGTTATGCATGTTCTAACTTCATGCTTATAATTAATTACGTATGCTTAATTAATGAAGGTGCCGACGGCGCGGAAGCTGGTCGTGAGCCTCTGCGCGGCGCCGCCGGCCTTCGACGCGCTCGTTGGCGTCCTCGTCGGGTGCGACCTCGCGACCTACCGCTTCGACCGTGCGCACGTACCCCCCTCCGCTCTTCCCCCGCGCCCCACCAAGATTTGATCTCGATTCGATCTCGCCCTCGCCCGAGCAGACAGCGGGTGCGAGGGCGGCCGGCGAGGGGCGAGCTTCCAGGGGGAGTTTGCCGCGAACGTCCCCTACCAAATCCTCGTTGAAGGCACGCGCGCTTCTATTTTCTGTAGAACTAGAAAAATTCAGTGGGCTGCATATTTAGCTAGTTCTACAGTAGCTAGGCTACGCGGCCCACCTGCAGAAGCTGCTGCCGTCTCTGCTGAGAGCTTGTCCTTGGAGACCGCTCGCCCGAGCTAACCGCACTGCTTCTAGGCTACGCTGCCCGCCTGCAGACTTAGGAGACCGCGCGCTCGCCCCAGCTGACGGCCCTGGCCTGCATGCAGGCTTTGCGCGGGAGGACGCCGGCGAGTTCACTCTAAGCATCACCGACGCCAGCGGCGCCTGCGGTCCGCGCGCGCGCGCCGCGCCGGCCCGCCGGCGTCGGCCCTGACGCGCCGTGCAGGCGGCGGCGTGGAGCTGCGCGATGTGGACGAGAGTCTGGCGCGGGGCACGCGGATCGTGACGCCCGTCCCCGACGCGCCGGCGCCGACCCCGGCCCCCTCCGAGGCGCCCACCGCCGAGGCCCCGGCACCGACTGCCGCGCCGCCTGCGGCGGAGGAAGGGCCGAAAGGGGAGGCGCAGCCGACGGTGCCGCCGGCCGCTACGACGCAGGAGCCTTCCAGTACAGCGCAAGCGGAGCCGACGCCGTCGGGCGGGGCGGGCGGGGTGGCGGCGGAAGAAGAGGAGGAGGAGGCGCTGCCGACGCGGCCGAAGCCGACGGCGGCGCCCGAGCCCGTCGTGCTGCTGAAGCTGACCGTCCGCCCGAGCGGCCGCGGCGCGTGGAACGACACGACGGCAGCCGCCCTCGCCCGCGCCGTCGCCGACTTTCTCGAGGCCCGCCCCGCCCCGCCCCGCCCCGCCCCGCCCGCCCCCGCCCGCCCCGCCCCTTCCCGACTCTCGCCTCGCGCTTGCCGATCGCCCGGGCGCCCGCAGATCTCCCCGTCCCGCGTCGTCGTCCTCCGCAGTGCCGCCAGCACCGAACCCGGTGCCCGCCGTCTCTAGATCTGCTGCGCCGCCGTGTCAGCCAGCCAGCCCGCCCGCCCGCCACTCACGATCACGCGCACCCGCCCGGGCCCGCCCGCAGGCGCCGTCGACGTCGAAATCGCCATCCGCGAGCGCCCGTCCGCGTCCGCCTCCGCCTCCGCCTCGGGGCGCACTCTCCTCGCCGGTGCGTTTGCGGCTTTAAATTTCCATCTAAATTTCCGCGGCTTTAAATTTCCATCTAAATTTCCGCACGCAGCCGGTGCTCTTTTGAATAATTTGCCATCTAGATCTACCGCCGCGTGCTCGTTCGAGGCGGCGGCCGCGGCGCCCGCGGGCGCGCGCTTATTACTAAAGACGCAAGTTAGAACTTATTATTTAAGACGCAAGTTATAACTTCAAATAACTTGTCATCTCCCGCCGCGTGCTCCTTTGAGTGGGGCGCGGTGGCGCGCGGCGCAGCGGCGGCGGCGGCGGCGGCGCAGCAGGAGAAGTCGCTGGACGAAATCTACGCCGCGCTCTCGCGGCTGGCGGCGGCCGGCGGCGGCGGCCTCGCCCTCGGGCCCGCGTTCGTCGTGCTCCGCTTCGACGTCTCCCGCGCCCTTGTGTCCGGTCCGCCTCAATCAAAGAAATGGGAAGCTTGCCTCTAGCTTTGCTGACTCCGGCTTGCAGGCCTGCCCGCCACGTCCATCGACACGTCCGACGCGGCCGGCGGCCCCGCCGCCGCGCCGGCGGCCCAGCAGGTCTCCGCCTGGGCCTCGGCCGGCCCCGGACCGTCCTCCGGCACGTCTGCCGGCGCCATCGCCGGCGCGATCGTCGGGGGCGTCGCGGCCCTCGCGATCGGCGCCGCCGTCGCGGGATTCCTCGTCTACCGCCACCGCCGCCGCGCGGCCCCGCGCGAAGTCGATCCCGCCGGCGCCTGGCACGACGTGTATGGCGAGGGGTCCGGCCCCGCCGCGCCCCGCGGGCCCGCGGGCGCCCGGGCGCGGGCCCGCGCCCCTCCTCCTCCACCGTCGTCGCCGGGCCGGCGCCGGCGCCGCGGCCGGCCGTCCTGCCCATCGCCCCGCCCCGCCCCGCCCCGAGCGTCGCCGCGTCGGGGCCGAGGCCGCCCATGCAGATCCTGCTGTGATCAGTCTCCGAATATATAAACGGAGCACGGAGCCGGATCAGATCTAGACCCCGTTTTCCTGGTGATCATGATCGCGCGAAGTTTCCGACAGTGCTAGCGTTGCCAATCGCAAGTTAGACAGCGTTAACGTACATATCAAGCTACCGGTAGCAGCGTTACTATTCAGACGTAAAGGTATATAAATGTAGTCCTGGGAGAACCTGCGCGCCGTCAGAGGCGAGGGGCAGTTATAGCACCAGCCCTGTTTCAGCCTCAGCGTTGCCAAGTTAGCTGCAGACCCGGTGACTCAGTGACCCGTCGTTTACACTCGCTCGCTTTGATCGTTCACGCTTCTTTTTCATATATATATTCGCCAAGCTTTTATTCGTTCGATCAAGCTCGAAAGCGTTGCCGCGTTATTTTAATTAGGCAATCGAGGTCTAGCCGAGAGACCATGCTTCTTGGATTCGTTGCAGTTGTATTATTTAATTCATTATCCTGATCATGATCACATCATGGCATTTCCATTACTAAGCTCATCCAACAAAAAGGATGGTGCTTGCCGAACTCGCGACGCCGTCGTTAAACGTTGCGGCGCCGGCTGCGGCGGTGCGCTCCGAATTCGAAGCTCTACGCGTCGTACGCTTCGAAGTCAGCGGCGAAGGCGGTGTCGGCGGCGAGCTCCGCCTCCACAAAGTCCAGGTCGTCGTCGCCGTACTGCCGCCGCCCCGTCCCGGTCGGTCGCAGCCACGGCCGGCGGGCGGCGCGCGCGGGGGGCGGGGCGCAAGCTTAAGATCTAGAGCGCACCGCGGCGTCGTAGGTCTCGACGGTCGCGAAGCTCTGCGCGGCCGAGGCCGAGCAGGTGACGTTCGGGTTCTTGGTGAACGACGCGACGATGTCCAGCTGCTCGATCTGCGCGCGCGGCCCTGGTGCTCAGCCGCCGTGACCCGGGTTCGGCACACGCTGGGGCCCGGCAAATTGAACACTCACCTCGGCTATCTTGTCCTTGATGTCCTCTTCGGCGCCATCGATGTGGTTGGTGATGTTGGTCGTCGCGTTGGTGATGTCGCCCTGGATGGTCTTGGCCGAGTTGTCGATGTTGGTCTTCGTGTCGCCGATGATCTTGGTGGCCGAGTTGTCGATGTTGGTCTTCGTGTCGCCGATGACGGTCTTGGCCGAGTTGTCGATGTTGGTCTTCGTGTCGTTGATGATGGTCGTGGCCGTGTTGTCGATGTGGGTCTTGATGTCCGTGGCCGCTGCCGCGACCCGCGTCAGACGTGGAATCAATCTAGAGCATTTCATCGAATTTTTAAAAACCCATCTAGTCATTTTATCCGCGCTGACCGTTCTTGACCGAGCTTTCGGTGTTGCTGTTGATGGTGGTGACGGCGGTGTTGACGGCGCCGGTGATCGTGGTGGTCGCGGAGGTGATCGCGCCCGTGATCGTGGTCGTCGAGTCGCCGACGGCGCCGGTGATGGTCTTGGTCGCTGCGCGTGCGCACGTCAGATCGGTGAGTGGCTAGTCACGATCAGCTGCAGTTGCAAGACAGCGCACAGTTGTCGATCTGGGTGCTCAGGTTGTCGACCTACCGGGCAGGCGGTTAAGAAATCTGCTGATGGCGTCTTCTGTTAGTGCAAATAGGCAAGTCGCACCTTGGTGTTAACGGTGGACACGTCGGTCTTGATGGTGGACACGTCGCCCTTAATGGTGGTCACGTCGCCCTGGATGTTGTTCACGTCGGTCTTGATGGTGGACACGTCGGTCTTGATGGTGGACACGTCGCCCTTGATGTCGGTCACGTCGGTCTTGATGGTGGACACGTCGGTCTTGATGGTGGACACGTCGCCCTTGATGTCGGTCACGTCGGTCTTGATGGTGGTCACATCACCCTTGATGGTGGTCACGTCGCTGGCGAGCGAGTCGAGCTTGCTAAGGATCTCCGACAGGTCGACCTGCGCTTGTCGTGAGTACGAAGCCAGATGCTGGCAAGTGGCCGCCCGCGCGCGCGGACGCCGCACCTCGGGGCAGTTGCAGTCGAAGTCGAGGCCGTCGATCTTGGCGTCCAGCGAGCTGACAGCGTTCGCGGTCGCCAGGCTGCTGACATCGGTCTGCGGCCCGGCCCGCCCGCAGATTTAGATCTAGATCTAGATCCGCATATGCATGCGCGGGGCCCAAGCTCTAGCTAGATCTTGGAGGGCGGGCGCGGGCGCACGGTGGGGCACGGAGGGATCTCGGGGAGCTCCTGGCACTTCGGGATCTCGCAGGGGCAGATGGTGTTGACCTCGTCCTCCGCCGCCGCATCCAACGCGTCCGACTGGAGGGGGTGCCCGCCGCAGTTCACCCACCTGCGAGTCACCCCCGTCATGATCAAGCCATGCATATGGGAGCTACATGGCTACATAGCCACCTTGTGATCAATAGCTAAAATTAGAGATCTAGATCTTAGAAGGACGGGCGCCGGCGCACTCGTTAATGTGGAGCTTGCCGTCGGCATTGCCGTTCGCGTACTTGTTGTCGGCACGCTTGATGGTCGCTGCGCAGGAAAAGAGCCGGAGTGTAAGAGAATTCGCGGGGCCCAGCTGCCTCTCTACTTATATATAGCTATGTCCCAGCAATATTAATGCCGTGCGCGAGCTGCATGCAGCCAAAGCGCGCGCGCTGGCCGCGCATGAATCGAACTGAAGTTCCGTGCGCACCGTCGTAAAGGCCGACCTGCGCGGAGGATACAATGCGTTCAATTTAAGCGCACACAGACGGCCTGCATAGATCTAGAATCCGAAATGATCGAGTAACGAGGCGGACCAGCTCGCTGATCGTGGTGGAGTCCAGGCTCTGGGCCGCGAAGAACGCCTGCAGCTCGGCCTGCGACGCGAAGTTGTCGTGGTCCGTGTCGATCGCCCGGAAGTCGCTCGGGTGGCCCTGCAGCGGCCGTGAGCACGCCGGCGCGTGCACACGTGCACGGGCCCGGGCGGCATGTGCGTGCGCCAGCGGCGGGATGCGCGCGCGCGTACCTGGAAATCAAAGTCGCTGGCCAGCGACTTGGTGATGACAAGCTTCGCCTGCGCCCTGCGCGGCGAACTCATGCGCGGCCTAGGCCTGCAAACTGGCCGCGGGCGCCGGCTGAACGCACGCATCCTGGCCGTCGGCGGCGGTGTACTCAGAGAGGCGCTTAACGTCCTGGCACTTGATCTGCGACGGGGGACATCGATATCAAAGACAGCCGCGGGCGAGCGCGAAGCCAGACTCCGGGAGCGGGAGTCCGATGCGGAGCGGCCGCAGCCTGCTGTGCGCTAGGGCCTCGAATAGGCCGCTAGAGACCCGGTGACCAGGCCGCAACTCATGCATATGATGCTCACCGACATGGTGCGGGCGTACGGCTACGAACGAGAGCTGGGAGGAAGCTCGAGCGAGAATCTAGATCTAGATCTGATGAGAACGCCGAAGCCGCTTTAGTTCTGGAGGCGACCGTCGGACGATTGCAACTTGGCGAGAACTGCAAATGCCGCTGCCTCAGCTCGTGCTTGCGCGCATGCAGCCCAGCTAGCCTACTAGGCTACCGGGTAGCAGCGCCCGGGCGGCTCGGCCCTAGGCTCCTAGCCCGGGTCCCAGCCTCCTTAAACCCTAGCCGGGCTAGCCCTATGTTTCTTCGGAGTCCAGTCGCAACTTAGTCGCAAGCTCGCAACTTGAGTCGCAAGCTAGGCTTGGCTAGCCTACTAAGAGCCTTCGGAACCTTGCAGCTTGCACTCGAGATCCGACGACTCGAGTAAAAAACTCGATCGGAGATTAAAAACTTTCCACTCGCGAGTCCGTTCGGAGAACCCTTGATCATGAGTTCGGACTCTGCCGGATCCGGCGCCGGCTCCTACCCGCGGCCGCCGCTCCTACCAGGCTGAGCAGTGAGCAGGCTCCTATAGGCTATAGTAGACTATTAGTAGTACGAATGTACTGGGCTTCAAGTTCGGCCCTCAAGTCCCTCACTGAGTCAACAAGTTCCAAGCTTACAAAAAACAAAACAAGCCAGCGCTCAGCAGCCTCAGGCCCTCAGGCTCCTCAGCTGCTTTTTTGCGCAATTCGGTAGAAGCGCAAGTCGAGCTCGTCGCGGCGCCAGTTCTCGAAGCCGAAGAGTATTTTTTTTTTGAGAGACTACGGTGGGGCGAACCCCCCGTAGGTAGTGATATTAAAGACAACAAAGCAATCACAAATCAAAGATACAGTAAACTAGCACAAAATATATACAGAATCAAGAGGGATCACGAGAAGGGACACGATCAGAAGAACGCAAAAGATAAGGAGAACGAGCACGAGGAGAAGGAGTAGAAGAGCTCAAGAGCGTCGATGCAGAAGTACTAGTCACACTAGAACGACGAGGAGCACGGGGACGCAGCAAATAAGGAGAACGAGCACGAGGAACTACAGTCGAAGACGAAGATCTAGACGAAGACGACAAGACAGAGCTAACAGCAGAACTAGAAGACGTAGTCGCAGGAGGCAAAGGCGGTAGAACAGTAGGAGAGGCGAAACGTAGGACACCACTAGAGGGAAAGTCGAAGCTGGCGGAGTGTCTAAACGGAATCGAGATTGTAGAGTTGGTAAAACAATGGACGGCTGAAGACTAATCTGAGGAACTGGGGACGACACGAGGAAAGGGGCAGAGCTCGGGTGCAGACTCGGAATCGGCAGTATAAGAGGAGGGCGAAACGCAAGCCAGTAGTGACAGGGAAGGCAGACGATGGGGCTGAACCAGGCGGGAGAGGCAAATATAGCGAAGTAGAAGAGAGAGAAGGGTACACACGAGGAACGTCACCATACACAAAATACTCGCTGCCAAAAACTATACGGTCTGACGGTCGCTGAAGATAAAGAGGCGGAACTGCCTGAGGGCTAACAGTGAGAGATGGAGGAGGAAGAGGCAGAGCTAACGACAAAGGGAACGGAATCAAAGGTACAGGGAAGGCATGGAATACACGAGGAACTGGAAGGTGGAGGGGGCCAGTGCTCCTAACTAACATCGATGAAGCATCTCGAATTCTCCTTGCTGCAGCTTCGCGCGTACGCGAGTGTCTCGGTGACTAGCCAGGTGCGCTTGCATGCGTACGTGTGCGACTAGCGGGGTGGGGGCACGGGCACGCGTACGGGCGCACAGTGGTCGTGAGTCTTTGATCTAGATCTTGATCATGAGAGAAGCGTGCTTCCGAGTTCTGTCAGGCCGATGCGGTGCCTTTAATTTAAGCAATTGCAAGCGTTGAATATATATGCCCTGCGTCCGCGAGGATTGACGAGCTACGCGGCTAAACTTCACTCGCGCGCGCGCGCAGAATATGTCGGGCATTTACAACTCCAGCTACCCGCAGCCGGGCGACGCCAGCTACAACCCCGACGTCCACCCCGCCATCAACCCCAACACGGCGATGGACCCGGCCAGCGACTGGTACGGGGCGGCCCGCCTCGACGCGGAGACGCAGGAGGTGGACGCCGACGAGGCGCTCGGCCTCGACGAGTTCGCGGCCGACGACTTCGAGGTCGCCGCCGAGGAGGCCTTCGACTTCATCGACGAGGCGTTCGCCGCGTAGGCGCCCGCAGCGAGTCCGGCCCCACCAGGGCCGCCGGGCCCGGGGCCCGCGCGCGCTTGCCCCACTGGGCCATGGCCACGAGGGCCGCCGTCTCTGTGCGGTTTTAGGTCCAGGCGCCGGCCTGCGGCCTGCAGCATGTAATGGGTTTTTGAGCGCAAGCCATCACAAAATGTCAAATTTGTGAGAATTGATCTCTATCGATTGCGACTATGATTACACGTGCACGCATATAGTGGAATAGCGCACGTGGGTGCAAGGCTAAGGGTGGGCGCGCGGCCCAAGCTCGGGTTTTTTTTCGGCAGATCCAGAGCCGGAGCCGGGCGGATCCGGACGATGCATATGGTCTTAATTGGGGTGCAGGGGAGCCTAGGCCTTGAGCTCGGAGGAGGAGGGACCGCCGCCGAGAATACATTAATTCCGAATTCGGACGTCGAGCTCGCACTGAGCTCGCAACAACGAATTCGAAGGATCGGCTTCTGCGTTAAGCGGACCGCGAAACAACAAACAACCCTCATAAGATTTCTGCTGGCGATGGGACAGGCTCGTGGCCGCGGCCGCCCGGCCCCGCCTCGAGCTTTCTTTAATTTCTAGATCCGGAGGCCGAGGCCGAGGCCAATTGCAAGGGCCACGCAAGAAAGTGCGCTAGATCTGAATTCGAATGCATATATATTTACAAAGCCTGCAAAATTCAACCGTGCCGAGTTGCTACGAAAAGAGACGCAGGCGCGTTTAGAAGGCGAAGCGGATGCCGGGGGGCCGGTAGGGACGAGTCGGCCGGACCGGGGGCCGCGAGGAGGGGGCTGCTGGAGGCGGGGCGGAGAGAGGTGCGGCCGCCACGGGAGGGGCTGCTGGGGACCCGAACAGAACATGTACAGGGGCGAAGGGGTTGGGCCGGCAGAGCTGGTACCCCCCGCCTCCGGACCCCATGCGGGGGGCGAGGCGCCGGCAGCGTGCGGCGCGGGGACCGGATGGGCTGGGACGAACAGCTGCAGGCCTAGGACGGGCAGCTGCGGTACCGGTGCCATGGCCACCAAAACGGCCATGGCCAGCGGCGCCAGCGGTGGCTGCGACGAGCTTGAGGGGCCGGCCAGTTCCAGCGGCGCCGGCGGGGTGGTTGGGGTGCTTGGGGCGGGGCCGGGCCGGCCAGCGTGCTGCGCGGGGATTCGATCGGCTGGGACGGACATCTGCAGGGGCCAGCGGCGGCACCGGCGCTGGCGGGCCGGCGCCGGTAGGGCTGGAGCTGGAGCTGCCCTCCTCCGTTGCCCGTCCCCGATGATGTCGATGGCAGGACGGGTGCCCCGCGCGGCCGCAGACGGCGGCGGTGGCGGAGGGGGCATGGGGAGAGGTCCTCGGGAGCAGGTGGCAGATCAAGATCTAGAGGAGCGGCTGCTGACGGTGCGGCAGCGCCGCCGCAACGTTAACGTCGACCGCGGCTGCAGCTGGAGCTAGGGTTGGAGGGGGCACGGAGGAGGAGAGGTCCGGGGCGGCGGCCTCTGCCGCCGCGGCTGCCCGTCTCCGACGCCGATGTCTTCTGCCGAGCTCAAGCTCGAGCTCGAGCTCGACAGCTTCGACAGCTGCATGCATATGCCTTGATCGATATCGATATCGCCAGCTGCGCATGCAGGGGCGCCGGCGCCGGCGCTGCCGGCTCGACTGAAGCAACTTCCTCGCTGCCGAGCGTGAGAGAGCGCGCGCGAGAGATCTAGAGAGAGCGCGCGCGCGAGGCGTCAGGCGCGCGCCGGCGCCTGCACGCGCGGACCTCTTCCCCGATGACGGATCTAGATCTGGAGCGCGCGCGCGAGGCCTAGGCGTCAGGCGCGCGCCGGTCGCAGGCGCGGACCTCGAGCTCTTCGTTTTCTTCGCCTTCTTCGCCTTTCTCTCATATGCATGCTCGTTCTTCGCCTTCGAATTCTCGCCTCCAGGCTCTCCGCCTCCTTTAGACTCCTCCAATCGATCGCGGCGCGGCAGGCTTCCCCGATGACGGCGCAGCACGGATTGATGCCTGTACCCGCCCGGCGCCTCAGCGGCGGAGGCTCAGCCGCCGAGTATGTCGGAGCGGCGGCTTTCCGGGCAGCCCGGCGATGCGCCGCAGCCTGCTCCGGGCGATCGGGCGGCCGAGCTGCTGCAGGCCTGCCGGAGTCAGCGCACACTCCGGATCTTCGTCTCCTCGACGTGCGTAGCGGCCCGGGGCGCCGCTTCGGGCGCAGGGTGGGATTGTTCGCCGCATACGCGGCTCCTGTTCGCCCGCGCGCGGCGTGGGCGCGAGCCGCGCCTGTTCGGAAGCAGCGCCAGCCGCGGAGCGCACGCTAGCCTCCGAGCCCGTGCACGCTTGTGCAATGGCTTGCAGCCGATCGAGTTAGAATCTCATCAGCCGCCCCGCGTGCCTGGCGCTTCTTCGAGCGGGCGGGCGGCCGCGGGCGCTAACTCGCACATCCGCTGCGGCGCGGCCGCTCGCAGGTTCAAAGACATGTCGGAGGAGCGTACCATCCTCAACCAGCTCGTCTTCAGCAGGCTGCGGAGCCTCTGCGCCGCGAAGGGACTGCTCTTCTGCCCCATCGACTTGCGTTGGGTGCGGCGGCTTGCGGCGGCCCGCCCCGCCGCTCCTTCTTGCGCGGCTGAGACTACGCTGCTCTCCCGTATACGTAGGGTCTCACGGAGGAGGACAGCGCGGGTGGGCGCGTGCTGCTCATCTGCCTCAGCGAAATCGATCGCTCCAGGCCCTACTTCATCTCTTTCCTCGGCGAGAGGCGCGCCCCGCCGTGCGCCCGCCCCCGCGCGCCGCGCTCACCATCCGCTCAGGTACGGCTGGCACATTCCGGAGGGGGGTAGGGACCCCCTCCTGGAACGCACGTTCGAATCCGCGATGGAGCGCTTCCCCTGGCTCAGCGAGTACCGAGACCGGAGGCGCGCCCGCCCGCCGGTTTTATCGCGTACCCCTCCAGCTGATGCGGTACCCCCTCCAGCGTGACGGAGGCGGAGGTGCTCCACGGGGCGCTCGTCAACGGTGGGGGGCTGGAGGGCCAGGCGCGCCCGTACCCCCCCCTCCCCCCCCCCTCCCCCCGCCCCGTGCATCCCCGCCCCGCCGAACGGTAGGTACCTCTCAGACCTTTTTCTACTTCCGGGACCCGTCGGCATCGTCGTCGTACCCCTCGGAGAGCGAACACGCGGGGCGCCGCCTCGAGGATCTCAAGGGCCGGATTCGATCCAGCGGCTTCCGTGTCCGGGAGGGGTACGCGCCGTTCTTTTTCGAACTTGGGGTACCGGTTTGATTCGATTTCGCGTCTTCCTTCCAGGTACCCCAGCGCTGCGGAGGCTGCGAAGTGGGCCCTGGAGGACCTGACGGCCGCCATCGAGCGGGTACGCCTGCCCCCGCGTCTCGTACCCCCTCCCTCTTTCCGATTCCGTACGCCCTGCAGGACTTTCAGGGAGGCTCGCGTACCCCCGAGCAGCTGGACGATGACGCCCACTCCGCATTCGCGGGTGCGTACCCCCCAAGTTGAACATTCGCAGTACCCCTCCCGTAACGCCGCGCCCCCAGGAATGCATGAGAGATCGTACGTTCCGAAGCTGGTGCAAGTCCGGGAGCTCGAGGGTCCGCGTACCCCCCACCCTGCGGCCCCAAGCCGCGTACCCCCCAACCCTGCGGTCCCAAGCCGAGTGGTACCCCCAGATTTCCTCACGGGCCGGGAAAGCACTCCCATTTGCGTCACGGGGATCGGCGGCAAGTCCGGTGGGTCGAGCCCCCCGTCTCCCCCTCCCCTCCCTCCCCCCCCCTACCCCCCCTTTTCGGACGCCCTATGTACCCCGGGCCGCTCGGCCGGCCGCTGACCGTTCTTCCCGCCCTCGCAGCGCTGCTGGCGAACTTTGCGAGGGGGGTACGCTGGCGGGCGAAGGAGCTGGGGTACGTCGGCACCGTCGTGATCGAGCACTACGTCGGCGAGCCATTCCCGCACCCGCACCCCGCACCCCCTTTCCCCCTTGACTTCCCCCCCCCCCGCCTTCGTTCGCATCGCAGAGGCGGGGGGAGAGGCGGGACGGGTACCGCACCTGCTGAAGCGGCTCATGCGGCGACTCGCGGAGGCGTACGGAACGGAGCAGAGGCAGCCGCCGGCGGGGGCCCCGCCCCCAGCGAACCAGGCGAGCGAGAATAGCATCTTAATCTCTATAAAGCTCAAAAGCAGCCTCTTCTAAGATTTTTTATTTAAAGTATCTTGCGGCCGCCGGCCGGCTGCCCCGCCCCCAGCGAACCAGGCGAGCGAGAGCACAGGCCTAGGCCCCCTAGGCCCCCGTCCCTATCGGCGTCTTACTGCGCCCTTCTCCTCCTCCTTCTCCTCCTCCTCCTAGTCGTCGCTCTTCCTCACTTCGCCTTCGCCTTCGTCCCCTGCCAGGCGAGGCGGCGGGGCGCCGCCGAGGGCCAGGACGCGGTGGAGGCCTTCCCCGCCGCCGTCAACGCAGTGCGTCGGCTGTACCCCTCCCCCGCCCCTCCCTGCCCCCCCCCCCCCCCCCCCGCCCCCCCCGCCACCCGCCCTCCCCCGCCGTGCGTCTTCGATTGTTTGTGCCCCTGCCCGGCCTGCCTTAAGCTTGCCCCCCCCCTCCTTCCCAACTCCTCTTAAGGCAAGACTCCTCCAGAGCTCCTTCCCAACTCCCAACTTAATCTTAAGCTGTTGGCTCCATCTGAAGTCTCCAGCTCCCTCCTCCTTCCCAACCCCTGCTCAAGCGAACTGGAGCTCTCTCCCCTCCCCTCCCCGCCCTCCCCTCCCCCTCCCCGCCTTCCCGACGAAGAAGCTTTAAATTTAGCTTCTGGTGAGCTGAAATCCTTTTCAACGAAGCTCGCGCTAAAGCTCATTCTTAACCAAGAATCCTAAGGCAACTCCTCCCCAACTCCCAACTCCCTTCGACTTAGCCGCTCCGTGCACCATCCGCTAGGTACCTTCTATTTAGCTTTAGCTTTAGCTTCTTCAGCTCTAGCTTTCTCCAACTCCCAACTCCCTTCGACTTAGACGCGTCGCGCCGTGCCCCAGTCGCTCCGTACCTGCGTGCGCCAGCCATCCGGGACGGCGGTTCGAGTTCATAAAGAGAGATTGCGCCCCTCGAGCCCCCCTTAGGCTATATATCTCTCCCCTCCGCCCCCAACGCCGGGCGCCGCGGCCGCTCCCCTCCCGGCCCTCCCGGCCCCTCGCCGCCTTCCCAACGAAGACGCTTGAGCTTTTCTGACCCGCTAAAGCCTCCTAGCTCGACCTTCTTAGAAGCTAGAGCTAGGACGTTTCAGAGCTCCTTTAGCTTTAGCTTTTGCTTCTTCTCAGCTAAAGCCTCCCAGCTCGAGCTTCCTGTATAGAAGCTTGAGCCGCGCTCCCTCCCGACGGGGACCGGGCGGGGGCCGGCGCGCGCTCGCAGGCGACGGCGGCGGTGGGGAAGGGGCCCGAGCCGCAGAAGGCGCGGCTGCTCCTCGTGCTCGACGGCCTCGACCACATGGACCCCGGTGCGCATTCCGAAATTCGGTACAGAAGCTGAATAAGACTTCAACCTTAAGATCCAAGCTTTAGAGAACTCTTAAGCGTCGCTTAGGCGTCCCTAGGAGGGGAAAGAGCTCCAGTTCTCTTAAGCGTGCGCATGCGTCATAGGAGCCGAATAGGTATGGAGCGAGCTTTAGATCCGAGCTTTAGATCCGAGCTGTGGTATACGGTGTCGACCTAGCTTCGACATTTCTGAATAGGCATACGATGCCGACCTTGATTACATCTTACATCAGACCTTTAATCAGTTCAAATTTAACTTCGATAGATTGGTCCCTCGTTGGGTCCTCACGTACCCCGGCAGCGCACAAGGCCCACGAGCTCGCCTGGCTCCCGAAGAAGGCACGTACCCCCCTCCGGCTCTTCCCCCGCCCCTCTGATCCGAGCCTTCCCCCCCTCCCTGCAGTGGCCGTCCTACGTTCGCCTCGTCGTCTCGACGTCGGGGGGTACCCTTCACCTTTCCCGCTCTTCTTGTACCCCCGGCCCTTTCGCCGAGGCGGCTCCGGCCCCGCAGGGCCGACCCTGGCCGCCTGCCAGAAGCGCGCGTGGCGCCTCCTCGAGGCGCGCCGTACCCCCCTCTAACCTCCCCCCCCCCTTCTGACCTCTCCGCCCCTCCTTGCTTTCAGGTACCCCCCCTGTCCCCCGGGGAGCGGGGCCAGCTGGCGGGGGAGTACCTCGCGCTCTTCTCCAAGCGGCTGGACCCCCGCCAGGCGCGACCTGTACCCCCAAACCCCTTCTCCTCCCCTCCTATCCTTCTCCTCTCCCCCCATTCTTATCTTTCCCCTCGTTCAGGCGGGTCGGATCGCGGGGGACGAGAAGGCAGCCGACCCCGCCTTTCTCCGCCTCCTCCTCGACGGTCCGGACCGCCCCCCCCCCCCCCCCCCCCCCCCTCCCCCCGCCCACCCGGCCGCTCCCTCCTGCTCCCCCTCTTCCACCCTCCCACTCCGCGCCCCCGCCCATCCCCACCCCCTTCCCCCCACCTCCTCTCGCCCCCCAGATAAGCGGGCGGGCCTCCCCGCACCCCCACCCTATGCCACCCCCACCCCCCCACCCCCCTCCCCTCCCCCCCCCCCCCCACCCCGGCCCGCCCATCGTCCTCTCATCTTCCCCCCTGCGCAGAGCTGCGGGCCGGGGCGAGCTTCGAGAGCCTGGACGCGACACTGGCCTCGCTGCTCTCCTCTCCAGGCGCCGCCGGCCTCTGCTCCCACGCCCTCGCGAGGTAGACCGCGCCCATTAGCTTCTGATTAGCTTCTCTGGTTAGATATTAGCTCCTGATAGGCTTGCTCCGCCGGGCTCTGCTCCCACGCCCTTGCGAGGTCGGCCGGGCCGCACTAGCACTTGCATTCCATCGAAGTCGGACCTCCCATTAGCTTGTAATAGCCTACCCTGGTTAGATATTATCTCCTGATAGGCTTGCTCTGGTGAGCTTTCATTGGGTCAGATCTGATCTGATTCGATCTCAGGTGGGAGGCCGCGCTGGGGTCCGATCGCGAGGGCGAGGGCGCGTCCGGGGTCTTCAGGAAGGTGCGGGGGTACCCCCCCTTCCGTTTTTCGGCACCGACGCCGACGCCAACCCTCCGACAGGCCCTGGGGTACATCGCCTGCTCGAGGCGCGGCCTTGCCGATGACGAGCTGTGCGTACCCCCCGAGAGGGCCCGGGGGGGGGGGAGTAGGCGAAAGTTTCCGCCGCTCAAGTTTTCCTCAGGATGGCGTTGGTACCCGGGCTGACCCCTTCGGTCTGGGCCCTCGTCGTTTTGCTGGCGGAGCCCGCGCTAGCGTGCCGGTACCCCCCTCCGCCCGCTCCCGCCAGCGGAGCCGTACCCCCCTTGAAAGCGGTTCGGATTCAGGTCGGGGCTGTGGTGCCTCGCGAGCGTGACGTGGCGAAAGGTGCGGAAGCGTACCCCCTAATTCTCGTTTGTGGTAACCCCCGCGCAGGCGGCGCTGGACCATTGCGCGGCGGGGGGGGCAGAGAAGGCGTTCCGACTCGCCCTCAACAAGTACTTCACGGTAGACGTACCCCCCACATCTCGCTTTCCCCCTTCAATCTTCTAAGGCTCCTCCCCTTTCCAGGAAAAGGCCGTCGGATTCAGGCGGGGGGAGGAGCGCACCTGGTTCATCGAGCAAGAGCTCGAGGAGAACAACGCGCAGGTACCCCCCCGGAGCTATTTTTAGAACGTCGGAACCTCTTTTTTAGCGAGCCTCCGCAGCTGCAGGACATGCGATCGGCGTACGCGGCGCTGGAAGGAGGTACCCCCCCGGCGCCCGCGCCCGCTCGCGCCGGGGCCCCGCGGAGGGCTGCCGGCGCCCCTGCGGCCGCCCGCGGCGGCGCCGAGCCTAGGCCTACCCCTCCCCAGCCTCCTCCGTACCCCCTGCCGGCTCCGTCGCCCCTCGCGCCCCGCGGGCGCCGGCCTCGGGATCAGCCTCTCGATCCGTACCCCTCCGGGCCTCCGAAATACTGTCGGTTCGAGCGCCCGGGAGGGGTACTAGTACTGGCGCTGCGGCCGTGCGGTCCGCAGGCGCAGGCGCCGTGCAGGCCGGCCGCGGTGCACTCTCGCGACCGGGACCCAGCACCACGGCAGCGTCGTCGTCGTCGTCGTCGTCGGCGGCGGCGGCGGCGGCGGCGGCGGCGGCGGCCGGCGCGCCCCCTAGGCCTCGCCGATGACCTTGCAGGCCTTCAGCTTGGCCCATTAATATTGTCGTATCTGTGTTGTTTTAATTATTCTGCTTGACTCTTGCGGGATCGCTGCCCCGGGCCCGCGGCCGTGCCAGACCCAATGCAAGTGTATATATGGCAGGGGATGAGGCGAGGTTTTCCGGATCCCCAGATTTAGAGACACCTCAGTGCAGAAGCGCACGTAAGATAGGCCTAGCTTAATTATCAGCCTGGCAGAAGGAAATGTAAAGCTAGAGCAGCGCTAGCAGTGGAGTGTTATCCTTTACAGTCCCTTTTGCGATCAACATTGCAATTGAGGATTAATATTATTGAGAATGAGATAAAAAAAGACGACAAATCGAGCCTCGAGGCCAACGAAGACATCCCCGAATACGCGGAAAACACCATCCCAATAAATAGAGGGCGATATCGACCTAGACTTTGATCACAATAAATAGCCGGAGGCTTGGAGATGGAGCTCTACGTATACGTAATTAAATCTACTGATCATGAGCCAAATATACTAATCCATTGCAAAGCCACACAGAGACTCGTACTTCACTGAGTCAGTTCCAGGCTTACAAAATACTTACACACTTATAAATTACTGAGCTGACTATCGATATCGTACTACGGTAACATACTATGATACATGTGCTGCTTCCGGGCGCTTGGCTTCTCGGTGCCTGCCTCACATCACAGTCACCGAGCAGCTTACATTGGCAGAGTGCATCTAGATCTACTGCTGCAGGCAACCTACGTACGCGTAAACCAGCATATGCGCAGCGATACATACATTCTGAACGAGCTGTGACGTGTTCAAATTTTAAAGCTACTTATAATTACTTGAAATATGAGTGCGCTTTTGTACAGACGAATGCCACTGGCCAGCTACGCTGACATCTAATCTATTTCAGACAATACGTGCGAAAATGCAAAAGCGACAACAACGATGCGGTGCATCATGAATAGAAATGCAAAAGGCCTCTTTAAAGAAATAGCAACGTTCACAAAGGTCCAAGGAAAAGGCCGAGGCCCGATCACAAATTCAAAAGACTTACACTGCGCCGCGGCGGCTCAGTATCAATGACAAACGCCTGCCCGAGGATGCCCGCTGGAGACTGCGATGTTCGGGACGGATCTAGATCGATGTAAGGGGCGCTGCGGCTGCAGCTGTGGCTGCTCGCGATCGGACGCCTGGGCTGCCGGCGCTTGGCCGTGATCGTAGGGGGCGGGCGCGGCGCGCCGGACGTCCAGAAGCCTCGCCATGCGGCGGTGCAGAGCGAAGCGGGCGAGCGCCGTGGCGCCGGGACCGCAGTCCAGGCCCAGATCGAGGCCGCCGGACCCGGATCCGGATCCGGGGCGCGCCTTGCAGTCGTTCACGCTGGGTCCGTTGCCGCTCGGGTTTCCGGATCCCGCGGCCGTCGACCCTGCCTCGAGCTCGCAGCGGGCGCCGGGCGGAGGCACTGCGAAAGATCTCACGGGTCAGCCGATCGCTCGGGATCGAAGCGAAGTTCGGGATCGAAGCGAAGTTCGGGATCGAAGCCTTGAAGCGCACCGGACGCGGTGCGACGGCGGCCCGCCAGCTCGAGCTCCCGCGCCCGCTCCTCGGCCATCGAGCCGAGCAGCCGCATGACCTGGACGCCGAGTCCGGAGCAGCAGCCCATCCCGATCCGGAACCAGGGCTGCAGCGCCGGCGGCAGGTGCGGCGCCTGCTCCTCGGTCACCAGCAGCTGCGAGCCGACGAGCGCGAGCGCGCGACGGGGGTCAATCACGATCAACGTCAACGGCCAGCGGACCGCGAAACCTTGGCTTTCGCGATCGCTCGCCTATGGCCACTCGCTCGCTCGCACCTTTGTGAGGCACGCGAGGAAGACGGTGGGCAGGTCCCGGGGCAGGCCGGCCTCCGCGGCCAGGAGGTGGACGCCGACCGCGACGCGCGTGCTGCCGATGTCCTCCGCCCAGTGCCTGGAGACCTGTACATGTCGTGGGACGGAGGGGATCTCGCGTCAGACCAGGTATACATGCCTAACCAAACAATGGGGTGTGGTTACCTGCGTCAGGGAGTGCTCGAATTTGGAGCGGTCCATGTACGCCGCCCCGTTCGAGTCCGCATTCTATATTGCTCGTCGTCAGATCCAGAACAGAAACAGAAGACGACGTCGAAAAAGGAAAATAAAGACGAGAGCGCGGGCCGGGGCCGCACCCAGTTTCGCCTCGCGAGAGCCCGGCCGTCGCTGAGTTCCCACTTCGAGTCCGCGGGGCAGAGGCTCCGGTGCTGCACGTGCACGCACGAAGGATAAGCACACGCGCGGGAAAACACGAACATTCCGAAGGTTGGATCGAACCAGGCACAGGTGGAACAGCTGTGACGAAAGAGGAAGGGGTGTCAGGAAGGGTGTGATAGGATGGCATGGAAGCATCCCGAAAGCAGCCCGAACTTGCCTCGTACTGGGGGAAGCTTATGAAGGAGCACTCGCTGCGATCGCTCGCCATCGAGTCGAAGTCGGGTGCGGGTGTCGTGGATTCGAATTCGATGGGTCGGAAAGCGGAGCGTGCGCCGCGATCGGTGCGGGGGTTGCGACTCTGCTGGTGGCCATGGGGGCTAGCGCTGGGGGGCCTACTGGAGCTGCGGCTTGCGGGCTCGGATTGCACGCGGCCGCCCGAGCGGCTGGTAGCGGCGCCCGAAGCAGCCTCCCATTCCGGAAGGGAATCGACGACTGTCGCATTCCACAGCTGCGCCGATCGCCGCCGATTATTATATAAACACATTGGACCGGAGAGAGAAGATCTAGAATGATATGCCATATGCATCTAACAATTCGAATCGATGGGCCGCACCCGTTCGATGAAATCGGCGGCCGTCACAACCTCGAGCTCGGGGGCGATCTCGAGCTGCAGCGGCTCCGAATGCGAAGGCGAGTCTCCCTCGCCCTCGGTCCGGAGCTCGAACTTGCAGTCCGTCAACGCCACGGATCCGGACCCGACGGATCCGGAGAGCTCGAAGGACGGCGAGGGCGGGCTCAGGCATATGTCGGGGAAGTCCGGCTCATGGATGGGGTCTTCCAGCTCGGCGCCATTGTCGAGGTCAAGGACGCCGATATCGATTCGACGAGCTCTGTCGACGTCGGCGCCGTCGTTCGAATTCGACCTTGCAGCGCTGATCGCGATCGGGCCCGCTTGCAAAGTCTCGCGACTGGAGCGGAGCTGCGCGAGTTTCTCCGCGCGTGGGAATTCGGGGCTTGCACATGCCATCGGCAACGTCGATTGCAGCTGGCCATGGCCATGGGTCATGTCGAGCTCTGCAGCAGGATCGGGTTTCGCAATCTGCGTTGACGTTCCGGTCCAGGTAAATAGACATTATGCATCGAGCGCGCATATGCATTCGAATAACTCGGGATTATGTACATGTGGGCTAAATGTGTTAGCACCTTTGTCGCTGACGCTCGCCTGATCATGAATGCTGACCGCGGGCGGGCACGCCCGCGCCCCTGCAGCTGATCATGATATCGATCATGTGCATGATCAGGATGAGCAGAATCGCGGCGCCCCTGATCGCGATCGTGAAGTTAGTCACTGAGTTGGCGTGCGCAGATGCTAATGCGAAATGCAGCTCTCTAATTATGAAGCTCTATCGGGAAGCAACCTGGCCCAAAAACGCGCACCGCGCCGTACTCGTCAACGGGCTGCACTCTCTCTGTCGTGAGGGGCCTGTGTTAATTGAAACAAGGAAATCGAATATTCTTTTCGTTGCAACTAGCCCGCCCCGAGGTGGGACCCAAATCCGGCCGTACCCGAGGAAGGAGCGACAGCCCGGCGCAGCCAACGGCGGCCGGGCGGCATCAGCCAGCAAGCTCGGAAGGTCACTAAGGCGTACAAGAGTACGTGGGGCTTCCGGCAGCGAGCTCCGGTGCCCGGAGCACGGAGCGCCGAACTTCAGGTCCTCGGTGCGTGAAAAGTAGAACCTTAAGCGGCCCTTCTTAAGTCGCGTACGTGTATCATGCATCATAGCGCTTCGTTATAGCCTAAGAACGGGGGCCTTAAGGTTCTCGTTGTCGAGATCCAGTTTGTTAGCGGTCGCTGGTGCGTGAAAACCACCTCTGAGCCCCGCCTGAATCTTCGCGTATACGTGCAGAGCACTCTGAAACTTCGATTAAGCTCAAAAAACGGCGGGGCTCAGAGGATGTGTTCCCAGGCGGGCGCCCCGAAGGCTCTCCCGTGGAACCTGCAGCAGCGGACGGCGGCAGCGAACGGGCCCGCTGGCATGCAGAGGTGCTCATAGCTAACGTGTAGGGTCTATTCGTGCACTCTAAGCCGCACGCGCAGGTCCTTCTCGCGAGACTTGATCCGAGCGCAGCCACGCCGCAGCGGAGGAGCGCAGCGGCCATGCGCAGGGCTCATGTATAACATGAACGTCTCGGATCGGTGCGTGTCGAAGCCCCTCGCCGCCGCGCTCGCGCGCCCCGCCTAACTGGATCCAGCCCCGCCTCTCGCAGGCCTCGAGTCGCCATGGCATCTTTCGCCGCCTCCGAGGTCGCGCATCGCTTGCTTGCATCGCTAACGTCCCGCCAAGCCCCCGCTTCGTGGCCCGCCGCGCCCAGGCAGATGCGCTCTCTTGTGCAATCAAGCATGTCATGCGGTTCCAGATGGCATGGCTGCGACGGCGGGGCGGTGCGGGTTGAGATGTTCAGGGCCACGAGACACATCTAGAGCTCGCGCAGAGCGCGCGTGAGGGCAGCGGCATGCACCCCCGCCGCCAGCGGCACCTCCTCCAGCGGGGGCACCTGGGCGAATCGATTCCGCTGCGAACTGCGAGGGCGCGACGGGCCGCCGGGAGCGCGAATCGATGTTAGCTTTGATAGAGCTTGCGTGGATGCACCGTGGCTCTGGCGCGCGCCCGCCTCGATCGTCGCCTGCTCCTGCCGTGTATGCACCTGGGCAATTTGATCTCGCTTCAAAGGCTTAGCACCGCGAGGGCTCGCAGGGCCGCCATAGCGCGATTCGGTGAGCGCATGAATAGAGCTTACGCGGGTGCAGCGCAGCCCCGGCGCGCGCTTCCCCAGCAGAGATCGCTCATGAGTTCCAGTGAGCCAGTGAGTTCCTGGGCGACTGGCTGGCCTCAGCTGGCCGCTCTTCGAGCCAGAATCATTATCACATGCAGTTTTATCACTGCACCAAGATACAGGGTGATCCGAAGTGTTTTTGGGCCCGACCGGTGTTTTGAACTTTGCTCGTAGGACCCTCTCTGGAACTTTTCAGTTTTCAAGTTTCAAAATGCCACCCCGACGTGCTCATGATGCCTTATTGAAGCATCAACTCACTCACAAGTGGCGATTTCACGTCCCCGGGGTTTTCGAAGGTGCTGAAGACGATGGTGGCGGTACCGAAGGCCGCCGATCAAAGCCTGGGTCGGTATTCAAGAACTACTGGAAATTGGGCCCAGATGCCTCCTGATTGATCCTCGCGCGCCCAGTTGCATGCAGCGCTCAGGGCACAGAATATAAGTCATTTACATGCTTTTGAAACAAAATATAGGCTTAATAGAGCGCTCGCGGCCTCTGAGACTAAGCTGCGGCGTCGGCCGCATCCTGGCCTCGCCCCCTCGCGTCCGGGGCGCCCGGCGGCGGCGCCGCGCGGCCTCCTGCGGCGGGGCGCGCGGCGGGCGCGCGGCGGGCGCGGGCGGAGCTGCACGGGCGGGCTCGGCGGCGGCGGAAAAGGCGTCGCGGCGTTGCGACCTCGTCCCTCGCGTCCGCGGCGCTCGGGGTGGCCCGGCGCGGACTCCTGTGGCGGGGCGCGCGGCGGGCGCGCGGCGAGCGCGGGCGGGGCTGCACGGGCGGCTCGGCGGCGGCGGAAGGCGTCGGCGGCGTCGCGGCCTCGTCCCTCGCGTCCGAGGCGCTCGGGGTGGCCCGGCGCGGACTCCTGTGGCGGGGCGCGCGGCGGGCGCGCGGCGGCGCGGGCGGGGCTGCACGGGCGGGCTCGGCGGCGGCGGAAGGCGTCGGCGGCGTCGCGGCCTCGTCCCTCGCGTCCGAGGCGCTCGGGGTGGCCCGGCGCGGACTCCTGCGGCGGGGCGCGCGGCGGGCGCGCGGCGGGCGCGGGCGGGCTGCACGGGCGGGCTCGGCGGCGGCGGAAGGCGTCGGCGGCGTCGCGGCCTCGTCCCTCGCGTCCGAGGCGCTCGGGGTGGCCCGGCGCGGACTCCTGCGGCGGGGCGAGCGGCGGGCGCGCGGCGGGCGCGGGCGGGGCTGCACGGCGGGCTCGGCGGCGGCGGAAGGCGTCGGCGGCGTCGCGGCCTCGTCCCTCGCGTCCGAGGCGCTCGGGGTGGCCCGGCGCGGACTCCTGCGGCGGGGCGCGCGGCGGGCGCGCGGCGGGCGCGGCGGGGCTGCACGGCGGGCTCGGCGGCGGCGGAAGGCGTCGGCGGCGTCGCGGCCTCGTCCCCTCGCGTCCGCGGCGCTCGGGGTGGCCCGGCGCGGACTCCTGCGGCGGGGCGCGCGGCGGCGCGCGGCGGGCGCGGGCGGGCTGCACGGGCGGGCTCGGCGGCGGCGGAAGGCGTCGGCGGCGTCGCGGCCTCGTCCCCTCGCGTCCGAGGCGCTCGAGGGCGACCCGGTGCGGGCTCCTGCGGCGGGGCGCGCGGCGGACGGGCGGGGGGCGCGGGGGAGCGTGGGCTGGCGGCGCCGCGGACAGCGGCGCGCCGCGCCAGCGAGTGCGGACTTGTTCTGCGATTACAAACGATGCTCTTAGTTGTGCAGAACGCTTCCCCGCATGATGGCACCGCACCACGCTCGCCCCCGCGAAGCGCCCCGCGCTCTCCCGAGCACACTCCGGCTGCGTCAGAGGAGGTGCTGCCAGCGAACCGCAAACGCTAGTTGAGCATTGTATACACGTACTAGCATGCACGTGTCACCTTCGGAAGCGATACAGCGACATCGGGAGCGACGGATCGCCCGCAGTCACCGAAGCCGCGCAGGTCGGCCGTTCGCAAGGCGCGGAGCGTCCGCGGTGCTGGCTGTAGCTAGCTACGGGCCGGCTGTAACATGTATACAACTAATCCAGTGGCCAGACTAGGCCAGGCTCGCCGCGCGGGGCGTGCGACCGCGCCGAAGGCATGATGTCGGGTCGGTCGGTGGCGGGGCCGCCGGGGAGCTAGCCAGAGCGCCCGGCTACCCGGCTGGTGCTTCCGATGCATGCTCTGTGCTCTCCCGGTGCGGCGCTGCTGAAGATTGGGACGTGCGCCGGAAGTGTGCGGTACTCCCCCCTAGACATCTCTTTCGCCGCAGGATAATAAAAATGCATTTCCTTAAATCCGACCATAGGGGCCCCTCACTGTGACTGTTATTTGATCATATGCATAATGTTGACAGCCCATGGCCAGGGCGTGAGTGACATCTACAGAGCTCGAGCAGCGCTCGTTAACGTTACAGCTGCACGCATGCGCTCCCGGCGAGCTCGAGCCCGCTGATCGCGAGTTCTGCTCCAGTCGCATCTGCAGATCTAGAGGCAAAGCTGAGGCCAAGGTGGCGGGCTGGGGGCCGGAAAGGGCAGCTTCGCAGTCGGCTCCGGTGGCTGGCGTGGGCGGCTTGCGGCCAAAGCTGCGGATGCGAGACAAGACCCGGCTCGCCATGTGCATACCGATGCTTTTGTAATTCAGTGCCACGGTGCCGCGTGCTCCGAATGAGGAAATCGCCCCAAAATAGGGTCAAGCGTGTTTCCGCATGCGCAGCGCTAGCCGCGGCCGCAGGATCTGTCTCTAGCTCTGTGCCGCAGATCTATTAGGCTAAACTTTGAAAGCAGCCGCGCACGTCAACGTTGCCGACTTGCGATATCGATCCTCCCGGCGGCCACCGGCCCGCGGCGCAGGCGATCGTGCCACGGTGATCAGGATTCGGACCTGGCCCGGCCCCTGCAGCTGGGATCCAGGCTGGGGATCGATACTATGATATCGGGCTTCCGAGTTCGACCGTCGGACGGGCCCGTCCCGGGCTGCAGGCTGCGGCCCTGCGGGCCAGGCGGGCCTAGGCCTGCGGCCTGCAGGCTGCAGCTGCCGCAGTGCCGCATGCCGCGGCACCGGGCATGCTTACAGCAGCTTACTACGGACCAGTCTACGCCGACTCTACGGTAGTCATTGCAATTGCGTACTGACTCTACGTACTAGTACTACTGAGATGTTAGTATCATGTTACTCATCAGTGACTGCTGAGTCAGTGCTGACTCACAAACTCGCCGCGAGTCGACGACACTGCCAGACTCAGTGACTCTTGAGTCTCCGAGTCACAGACTCGCGATCGCAGTCGACGTCGAAGTTCCGCAGTTCGACGATTCGGGTTACAACACCGAGACACGTGACTCCTGATAGGCTAAATCAACTTAACTTACCGGTAGTAAAATTTCGTAATGCAAATTCCGCGGCAATTTCCGCCCCGGCAGTGCCGGCAGTGGCCCGGCACTGCGGCATTGCCAGGCAATGCCAGCATTGGTCTTCAAGTGTTTTCGAAGGTCGAGAGTCCGCGAACGACTGGTCTTCAAGCCTTCATATGAGTTGATGACTGCCAATCGTTGAATGCCATGGATTCCCTAACACTGGCTAGTATAAACAGTCCTGCCCCGTGGCAGTGCAGCCTCGGGTCTGAATCAGGTCCTGGGAAACGGGTAATTGTAATTAGACCTACTGGCCATGGCTACCCGGCACGATATGCGCATTGCCATTTTTGTTTACCGGGTAACACGTAGGTAGTCTAAGGCTCTAATTAAGCTAGATCTAGAGATCTAGACTTGTCTTCTTCCTGTTATTTATCTTTCTCAATTTTGTCCCCCGCTTCTTAGTGATGTAATTCCTTCTGATATTGATGGTATCTCTAGCTCTGGCTCTTCTTCGTGTCAGTTATCCTCTAGCTCTGGCTCTTCTTCGTGTCAGTTATCCTCTGTCCCTAGATCTGCTCGATTTATCGTCTCTTCTCGCAATCGATCTGTCTCGAGCTCTGTGTCTTTCCTTTTTTATTGTCGATTTTGGCTCTTTGTCTTATCTTTCTTCGTGCTCTTGTCTTAGTTATTTTGCTATTTTGTCTCTATGCCCCCTGGGCAGCCCCCGCAGTGCTGGTGTCTAGAGACTGTGGCCGGTAATTCACCAAAAAAAAAAAAATAGACTTGAGACAATTTTCATGCATAGGGGATGGGTAAAGGGGAAGGTTACCGGGTACCCGTGGGTACGATACTTCGATTAATTTTACGATGGATGGGGATGAGACTAGGGACTAGGGATGGATGGGTAAAGGGGAAGGTTACCCGTGGGTACGATACTTCGATAACTTTAGTAATGCGATCGAAGTAGGATAAATGGGATCGTGAGGGGTAGGGCTTATGTGAACGAACGACCGTCGGGCACGGTCGTTCGTACTGAGGGGTACGTATATAACAGGACCGGTCAGAAGCGGGGAGCGCGGCCGAGTCTTCGCCACGCGTGCAGGGATCCCCGGAAGCGGGAGCCCGTCGAGCGAAAGAACGTGGCATGGATAGCGACATGGGGACACTGTGACAGCCGACGCCCCAATTGCAACGAGTTATATTGTAATTGCAATGGTTCTCAATACAGCGTTCGCTGAAGCTCTCATATCCGAACCCGAGCCACTAGAATAAAGAATCCGATCCGCGCAGCCGGCCGCCGATCGCGACGCAGGGACGGCCGATGCTCGAACGATTTATATTGCAATTGCATGTACATGTGCTCTAAATGCAAGGTCGGCTGAAGCTCTCACTTCTTAACCCAAGCCACTTGAAAAAAGAATCCGATCCGTGCAGCCGGCCGTCGATCGCGACGTCGACGCTGGCACAGCCGACGCTCCGACGATTGATAAAATCATTGCAAGTACACTCAATGCCGAATCAGTTTAAGCTCTCAATTTCGAACACGAGCCCCTAGAATTAAGAATCCGATCCGCGCAGCCGGCCGTCGATCGCGACGCAGCTGCAGCAACGCCGGGAGCTCCGCCAATAATATTACAATTGCAGGTGCACTAAATGCAGGGTCGGCTGACGCTCTCACTTCCGAACCCAAGCCACTTGAATAAAGAATCCGATCCGTGCAGCCGGCTGCTGATTGCGACACAGGGACGGCCGACGCTCCAACGATTTAAATATATTGCAGCTTGGCAACTGCAGTTGCACAGAATGCAGGGTCGGCTGAAGCTTAAGATCTCCACCCCGAACTCCAGCAACTGTAATTAAAGATTTGATCATTGCAGCCGGCCGCCGATCGCAAAGCGGGACGCCGGGAGCTCCGTCGATTAATATTGCGATTGCATGTGCTCTAAGTGCAGGTTTGGCCGAAGCTCTCATTTCTGAACCCGAGCCACAAGAGTTAAGAATCCGATCCGCGCAGCCGGCTGTCGATCGCGACATGGGGACACTGTGACAGCCGACGCCCCAACGAGTTATATTGCAATTGCAATGCTTTAATGGTTCTCAATACAGCGTTCGCTGAAGCTCTCATATCCGAACTCGAGCCACTAGAATAAAGAATCCGATCCGCGCAGCCGGCCGCCGATCGCGACGCAGGGACGGCCGATGCCTGAACGATTTATATTGCAATTGCATGTGCTCTAAATGCAAGGTCGGCTGAAGCTCTCACTTCTTAACCCAAGCCACTTGAATAAAGAATCCGATCCGTGCAGCCGGCCGTCGATCGCGACGTCGACGCTGGCACAGCCGACGCTCCGACGATTGATAAAATCATTGCAAGTACACTCAATGCCGAATCAGTTTAAGCTCTCAATTTCGAACACGAGCCCCTAGAATTAAGAGATCGATCCGCGCAGCCGGCCGTCGATCGCGACGCAGCTGCAGCAACGCCGGGAGCTCCGCCAATAATATTACAATTGCAAGTGCACTGAATGCAGGGTCGGCTGACGCTCTCACTTCCGAACCCAAGCCACTTGAATAAAGAATCCGATCCGTGCAGCCGGCTGCTGATTGCGACACAGGGACGGCCGACGCTCCAACGATTTAAATATATTGCAACTTGGCAACTGCAGTTGCACAGAATGCAGGGTCGGCTGAAGCTTAAGATCTCCACCCCGAACTCCAGCAGCTGTAATTAAAGATCATTGCAGCCGGCCGCCGATCGCAAAGCGGGGACGCCGGGAGCTCCGTCGATTAATATTGCGATTGCATGTGCTCTAAGTGCAGGTTTGGCCGAAGCTCTCATTTCTGAACCCGAGCCACAAGAGTTAAGAATCCGATCCGCGCAGCCGGCTGTCGATCGCGACGCAGCAACGCCGGGAGCTCCGCCAATAATATTACAATTGCAAGTGCACTAAATGCAGGGTCGGCTGACGCTCTCACTTCCGAACCCAAGCCACTTGAATAAAGAATCCGATCCGTGCAGCCGGCTGCTGATTGCGACACAGGGACGGCCGACGCTCCAACGATTTAAATATATTGCAACCAAATGCAGAATCAGCTTCAGCTCTCAATTTCGAACATGAGCCCCTAGAATTAAGAATCCGATCCGCGCAGCCGGCCGTCGATCGCGACGCAGCAACGCCGGGAGCTCCGCCAATAATATTACAATTGCAAGTGCACTAAATGCAGGGTCGGCTGACGCTCTCACTTCCGAACCCAAGCCACTTGAATAAAGAATCCGATCCGTGCAGCCGGCTGCTGATTGCGACACAGGGACGGCCGACGCTCCAACGATTTATATTGCAACCGAAGTTGCACTATATGCAGGGTCGGCTGAAGCTTAAGATCTCCACCCCCAACTCAAGCAACTGTAATTAAAGATTTGATCATTGCAGCCGGCCGCCGATCGCAAAGCGGGGACGCCGGGAGCTCCGTCGATTAATATTGCGATTGCATGTGCTCTAAGTGCAGGTTTGGCCGAAGCTCTCATTTCTGAACCCGAGCCACAAGAGTTAAGAATCCGATCCGCGCAGCCGGCTGTCGATCGCGACATGGGGACACTGTGACAGCCGACGCCCCAACGAGTTATATTGCAATTGCAATGCTTTAATGGTTCTCAATACAGCGTTCGCTGAAGCTCTCATATCCGAACTCGAGCCACTAGAATAAAGAATCCGATCCGCGCAGCCGCCCGCCGATCGCGACGCAGGGACGGCCGATGCCTGAACGATTTATATTGCAATTGCATGTGCTCTAAATGCAAGGTCGGCTGAAGCTCTCACTTCTTAACCCAAGCCACTTGAATAAAGAATCCGATACGTGCAGCCGGCCGTCGATCGCGACGTCGACGCTGGCACAGCCGACGCTCCGACGATTGATAAAATCATTGCAAGTACACTCAATGCCGAATCAGTTTAAGCTCTCAATTTCGAACACGAGCCCTAGAATTAAGAGATCGATCCGCGCAGCCGGCCGTCGATCGCGACGCAGCTGCAGCAACGCCGGGAGCTCCGCCAATAATATTACAATTGCAAGTGCACTGAATGCAGGGTCGGCTGACGCTCTCACTTCCGAACCCAAGCCACTTGAATAAAGAATCCGATCCGTGCAGCCGGCTGCTGATTGCGACACAGGGACGGCCGACGCTCCAACGATTTAAATATATTGCAACTTGGCAACTGCAGTTGCACAGAATGCAGGGTCGGCTGAAGCTTAAGATCTCCACCCGAACTCCAGCAGCTGTAATTAAAGATCATTGCAGCCGGCCGCCGATCGCAAAGCGGGGACGCCGGAGCTCCGTCGATTAATATTGCGATTGCATGTGCTCTAAGTGCAGGTTTGGCCGAAGCTCTCATTTCTGAACCCGAGCCACAAGAGTTAAGAATCCGATCCGCGCAGCCGGCTGTCGATCGCGACGCAGCAACGCCGGGAGCTCCGCCAATAATATTACAATTGCAAGTGCACTAAATGCAGGGTCGGCTGACGCTCTCACTTCCGAACCCAAGCCACTTGAATAAAGAATCCGATCCGTGCAGCCGGCTGCTGATTGCGACACAGGGACGGCCGACGCTCCAACGATTTAAATATATTGCAACCAAATGCAGAATCAGCTTCAGCTCTCAATTTCGAACATGAGCCCCTAGAATTAAGAATCCGATCCGCGCAGCCGGCCGTCGATCGCGACGCAGCAACGCCGGGAGCTCCGCCAATAATATTACAATTGCAAGTGCACTAAATGCAGGGTCGGCTGACGCTCTCACTTCCGAACCCAAGCCACTTGAATAAAGAATCCGATCCGTGCAGCCGGCTGCTGATTGCGACACAGGGACGGCCGACGCTCCAACGATATATATTGCAACCGAAGTTGCACTATATGCAGGGTCGGCTGAAGCTTAAGATCTCCACCCCCAACTCAAGCAACTGTAATTAAAGATTAGATCATTGCAGCCGGCCGCCGATCGCAAAGTGGGGACGCCGGGAGCTCCGTCGATTAATATTGCAATTGCATGTGCTCTAAATGCAGGGTCGTCTGAAGCTCTCATTTCTGAAGCAGATCTAGAGCCACAAGAGTTAAGAATCCGATCCGCGCAGCCGGCTGTCGATCGCGACATGGGGACACTGTGACAGCCGACGCCCCAACGAGTTATATTGCAATTGCAATTGCACTCAATACAGCGTTCGCTGAAGCTCTCATATCCGAACTCGAGCCACTAGAATAACGAATCCGATCCGCGCAGCCGGCCGCCGATCGCGACGCAGGGACGGCCGATGCCTGAACGATTTATATTGCAATTGCATGTGCTCTAAATGCAAGGTCGGCTGAAGCTCTCACTTCTTAACCCAAGCCACTTGAATAAAGAATCCGATCCGTGCAGCCGGCCGTCGATCGCGACGTCGACGCTGGCACAGCCGACGCTCCGACGATTGAAAAAACCATTGCAAGTACACTCAATGCCGAATCAGTTTAAGCTCTCAATTTCGAACACGAGCCCCTAGAATTAAGAATCCGATCCGTGCAGCCGGCTGCTCATTGCGACACAGGGACGGCCGACGCTCCAACGATTTAAATATATTGCAGCTTGGCAACTGCAGTTGCACAGAATGCAGGGTCGGCTGAAGCTTAAGATCTCCACCCCGAACTCCAGCAACTGTAATTAAAGATCATTGCAGCCGGCCGCCGATCGCAAAGCGGGGACGCCGGGAGCTCCGTCGATTAATATTGCGATTGCATGTGCTCTAAGTGCAGGTTTGGCCGAAGCTCTCATTTCTGAACCCGAGCCACAAGAGTTAAGAATCCGATCCGCGCAGCCGGCTGTCGATCGCGACATGGGGACACTGTGACAGCCAACGCCCCAACGAGTTATATTGTAATTGCAATGGTTCTCAATACAGCGTTCGCTGAAGCTCTCATATCCGAACTCGAGCCACTAGAATAACGAATCCGATCCGCGCAGCCGGCCGCCGATCGCGACGCAGGGACGGCCGATGCTCGAACGATTTATATTGCAATTGCATGTACATGTGCTCTAAATGCAAGGTCGGCTGAAGCTCTCACTTCTTAACCCAAGCCACTTGAATAAAGAATCCGATCCGTGCACCCGGCCGTCGATCGCGACGTCGACGCTGGCACAGCCGACGCTCCGACGATTGATAAAATCATTGCAAGAACACTCAATGCCGAATCCGTTTAAGCTCTCAATTTCGAACACGAGCCCCTAGAATTAAGAGATCGATCCGCGCAGCCGGCCGTCGATCGCGACGCAGCTGCAGCAACGCCGGGAGCTCCGCCAATAATATTACAATTGCAAGTGCACTAAATGCAGGGTCGGCTGACGCTCTCACTTCCGAACCCAAGCCACTTGAATAAAGAATCCGATCCGTGCAGCCGGCTGCTGATTGCGACACAGGGACGGCCGACGCTCCAACGATTTAAAAATATTGCAGCTTGGCAACTGCAGTTGCACTGAATGCAGGGTCGGCTGAAGCTTAAGATCTCCACCCCAACTCAAGCAACTGTAATTAAAGATTAGATCATTGCAGCCAGCCGCCGATCGCAAAGTGGGGACGCCGGGAGCTCCGTCGATTAATATTGCAATTGCATGTGCTCTAAGTGCAGGGTCGGCCGAAGCACTCATTTCTGAACCCGAGCCACAAGAGTTAAGAATCCGATCCGCGCAGCCGGCTGCCGATCGCGACATGGGGACAGCAGACGCCCAACGAGTTATATTGAAATTGCATGTGCTCTAAATGCAAGGCCGGCTGAAGCTCTCATTCCCGAACCCGAGCCACTATTATTTATAATCCGATCCGCGCAGCCAACCGTCGATCGCGACGTCGATGCTGGCTGGCACAGCTGACGCTCCGACGATTGATTAAATCAATGCAAGTACACTCAATGCCGAAGCGGCTGAAGCTCCCAATTTCGAACACGAGCCCCTTGAATTAAGAATCCGATCCGCGCAGCCGGCCGTAATCGCGACGCAGCAACGCCGGGAACTCCGCCAATAATATTACGATTGCAAGTGCACTAAATGCAGGGTCGGCTGACGCTCTCACTTCCGAACCCAAGCCACTTGAATAAGGAATCCGATCCGTGCAGCCGGCTGCTGATTGCGACACAGGGACGGCCGACGCTCCAACGATTTAAATATATTGCAGCTTGGCAACTGCAGTTGCACTGGATGCAGGGTCGGCTGAAGCTTAAGATCTCCACCCCAGCTCAAGCAACTGTAATTAAAGATTAGATCATTGCAGCCAGCCGCCGATCGCAAAGCGGGGACGCCGGGAGCTCCGTCGATTAATATTGCGATTGCATGTGCTCTAAGTGCAGGTTTGGCCGAAGCTCTCATTTCTGAACCCGAGCCACAAGAGGTAAGAACCCGAGCCACAAGAGTTAAGAATCCGATCCGCGCAGCCGGCTGTCGATCGCGACATGGGGACACTGTGACAGCCAACGCCCCAACGAGTTATATTGTAATTGCAATGGTTCTCAATACAGCGTTCGCTGAAGCTCTCATATCCGAACCCGAGCCACTAGAATAAAGAATCCGATCCGCGCAGCCGGCCGCCGATCGCGACGCAGGGACGGCCGATGCTCGAACGATTTATATTGCAATTGCATGTACATGTGCTCTTAATGCAAGGTCGGCTGAAGCTCTCACTTCTTAACCCAAGCCACTTGAAAAAAGAATCCGATCCGTGCAGCCGGCCGTCGATCGCGACGTCGACGCTGGCACAGCCGACGCTCCGACGATTGATAAAACCATTGCAAGAACACTCAATGCCGAATCCGTTTAAGCTCTCAATTTCGAACACGAGCCCCTTGAATTAAGAATCCGATCCGCGCAGCCGGCCGTCGATCGCGACGCAGCAACGCCGGGAGCTCCGCCAATAATATTACGATTGCAAGTGCACTAAATGCAGGGTCGGCTGACGCTCTCACTTCCGAACCCAAGCCACTTGAATAAGGAATCCGATCCGTGCAGCCGGCTGCTGATTGCTACACAGGGACGGCCGACGCTCCAACGATTTATATTGCAGCTTGGCAACTGCAGTTGCACAGAATGCTGGGTCGGCTGAAGCTTAAGATCTCCACCCCAGCTCAAGCAACTGTAATTAAAGATTAGATCATTGCAGCCAGCCGCCGATCGCAAAGCGGGGACGCCGGGAGCTCCGACGATTAGTATAACAATTGCATGTGCTTAAAATGCAGGGTCAGCCGAAGCTCGCATTCCCAAACCCGAGCCACAAGAGTTAAGAATCCGATCCGCGCAGGCGGTCGTCGATCGCGACGCAGCAACGCCGGGAGCTCCGCCAATAATATTACGATTGCAAGTGCACTAAATGCAGGGTCGGCTGACGCTCTCACTTCCGAACCCAAGCCACTTGAATAAGGAATCCGATCCGTGCAGCCGGCTGCTGATTGCGACACAGGGACGGCCGACGCTCCAACGATTTAAATATATTGCAGCTTGGCAACTGCAGTTGCACAGAATGCAGGGTCGGCTGAAGCTTAAGATCTCCACCCCAGCTCAAGCAACTGTAATTAAAGATTAGATCATTGCAGCCAGCCGCCGATCGCAAAGTGGGGACGCCAGGAGCTCCGACGATTAATATTGCAATTGCATGTGCTTTACACGCAGGGTCGGCCGAAGCACGCATTTCTGAACCCGAGCCACAAGAGTTAAGAATCCGATCCGCGCAGCCGACCGCCGATCGCAACATGGGGACAGCAGACACCCCAACGACTTATATTGCAATTGCATGTGCTCTAAATGCAAGGCCGGCTGAAGCTCTCATTCTCGAACCCGAGCCACTATTATTTATAATCCGATCCGCGCAGCCAACCGTCGATCGCGACGTCGATGCTGGCACAGCTGACGCTCCGACGATTGATTAAATCATTGCAAGTACACTCAATGCCGAAGCGGCTGAAGCTCCCAATTACGAACACGAGCCCCTAGAATTAAGAGATCGATCCGCGCAGCCGGCCGTCGATCGCGACGCAGCAACGCCGGGAGCTCCGCCAATAATATTACGATTGCAAGTGCACTAAATGCAGGGTCGGCTGACGCTCTCACTTCCGAACCCAAGCCACTTGAATAAGGAATCCGATCCGTGCAGCCGGCTGCTGATTGCGACACAGGGACGGCCGACGCTCCAACGATTTAAATATATTGCAGCTTGGCAACTGCAGTTGCACAGAATGCAGGGTCGGCTGAAGCTTAAGATCTCCACCCCAGCTCAAGCAACTGTAATTAAAGATTAGATCATTGCAGCCAGCCGCCGATCGCAAAGTGGGGACGCCAGGAGCTCCGACGATTAATATTGCAATTGCATGTGCTTTAAATGCAGGGTCAGCCGAAGCTCGCATTCCCGAACCCGAGCCACAAGAGTTAAGAATCCGATCCGCGCAGCCGGTCGTCGATCGCGACGCATCAACGCCGGGAGCTCCGCCAATAATATTACGATTGCAAGTGCACTAAATGCAGGGTCGGCTGACGCTCTCACTTCCGAACCCAAGCCACTTGTATAAGGAATCCGATCCGTGCAGCCGGCTGCTGATTGCGACACAGGGACGGACGACGCTCCAACGATTTAAATATATTGCAGCTTGGCAACTGCAGTTGCACTGAATGTAGGGTCGGCTGAAGCTTAAGATCTCCACCCCCAACTCAAGCAACTGTAATTAAAGATTAGATCATTGCAGCCAGCCGCCGATCGCAAAGTGGGGACGCCAGGAGCTCCGACGATTAATATTGCAATTGCATGTGCTTTAAATGCAGGGTCAGCCGAAGCTCGCATTCCCGAACCCGAGCCACTATTTTGTAGAATTCGATCCGCGCAGCCGGCTGCTTTAAATGCAGGGTCAGCCGAAGCTCGCATTCCCGAACCCGAGCCACTATTTTGTAGAATACGATCCGCGCAGCCGGCCGCCGATCGCGACGCAGGGACGGCCGATGCTCGAACGATTTATAATGCAATTGCATGTACATGTGCTCTTAATGCAAGGTCGGCTGAAGCTCTCATTCCCGAACCCGAGCCACTATTATTAAGAATCCGATCCACGCAGCCGGCCGTCGATCGCGACGTCGATGCTTGCACAGCCGACGCTCCGACGATTGATAAAATCATTGCAAGTACACTCAATGCCGAATCAGCTTAAGCTCTCAATTTCGATCACGAGCCCCTAGAATTAAGAGATCGATCCGCGCAGCCGGCCGTCGATCGCGACGCAGCTGCAGCAACGCCGGGAGCTCCGCCAATAATATTACGATTGCAAGTGCACTAAATGCAGGGTCGGCTGACGCTCTCACTTCCGAACCCAAGCCACTTGAATTAAGAATCCGATCCGTGCAGCCGGCTGCTGATTGCGACACAGGGACGGCCGACGCTCCAACGATTTAAATATATTGCAGCTTGGCAACTGAAGTTGCACAGAATGCAGGGTCGGCTGAAGCTTAAGATCTCCACCCCAACTCAAGCAACTGTAATTAAAGATTAGATCATTGCAGCCGGCCGCCGATCGCAAAGTGGGGACGCCAGGAGCTCCGACGATTAATATTGCAATTGCATGTGCTTTAAATGCAGGGTCGGCCGAAGCTCGCATTCCCAAACCCGAGCCACAAGAGTTAAGAATCCGATCCGCGCAGCCGGCCGCCGATCGTTACATGGGGACAGCAGACGACCCAACGACTTATATTGCAATTGCATGTGCTCTAAATGCAAGGCCGGCTGAAGCTCTCATTCCCGAACCCGAGCCACTATTATTTATAATCCGATCCGCGCAGCCAACCGTCGATCGCGACGTAGATGCTGGCACAGCTGACGCTCCGACGATTGATTAAATCATTGCAAGTACACTCAATGCCGAAGCAGCTGAAGCTCCCAATTTCGAACACGAGCCCCTAGAATTAAGAGATCGATCCGCGCAGCCGGCCGTAATCGCGCCGCAGCAACGCCGGGAGCTCCGCCAATAATATAACGATTGCAAGTGCACTAAATGCAGGGTCGGCTGACGCTCTCACTTCCGAACCCAAGCCACTTGAATTAAGAATCCGATCCGTGCAGCCGGCTGCTGATTGCGACACAGGGACGGCCGACGCTCCAACGATTTGTATTGCAACTTGGCAACTGCAGTTGCACTGAATGCAGGGTCGGCTGAAGCTTAAGATCTCCACCCCCAACTCAAGCGACTGTAATTAAAGATTAGATCATTGCAGCCGGCCGCCGATCGCAAAGTGGGGACGCCAGAAGCTCCGACAATTAATATTGCAAATGCCGCCGATCGCGACGCAGGGACGGCCGATGCTCGAACGATCTATATTGCAAATGCATGCCATGATGTGCTCTAAATGCAAGGTCGGCTGAAGCTCTCATTCCCGAACTCGATCCACTTGAATAAAGAATCCGATCCGTGCAGCCGGATGCTGATTGCGACACAGGGACGGCCGACGCTCCGACGATTGATAAAATCATTGCAAGTACACTCAATGCCGAATCAGCTGAAGCTCTAAATTTCGAACACGAGCCCCTAGAATTAAGAATCCGATCCGCGCAGCCGGTCGTCGATCGCGACGCAGCAACGCCGGGAGCTCCGCCAATAATATTACGATTGCAAGTGCACTAAATGCAGGGTCGGCTGACGCTCTCACTTCCGAACCCAAGCCACTTGAATAAGGAATGCGATCCGCGCAGCCGGCTGCTGATTGCGACACAGGGACGGCCGACGCTCCAACGATATAAATATATTGCAGCTTGGCAACTGCAGTTGCACTGAATGCAGGGTCGGCTGAAGCTTAAGATCTCCACCCCCAACTCAAGCGACTGTAATTAAAGATTAGATCATTGCAGCCAGCCGCCGATCGCAAAGTGGGGACGCCAGGAGCTCCGACGATTAATATTGCAATTGCATGTGCTTTAAATGCAGGGTCGGCCGAAGCACTCATTTCTGAACCCGAGCCACAAGAGTTAAGAATCCGATCCGCGCAGCCGGCCGCCGATCGTTACATGGGGACAGCAGACGACCCAACGACTTATATTGCAATTGTATGTGCTCTAAATGCAAGGCCGGCTGAAGCTCTCATTCCCGAACCCGAGCCACTATTATTTAGATTTCGATCCGCGCAGCCAACCGTCGATCGCGACGTAGATGCTGGCACAGCTGACGCTCCGACGATTGATTAAATCATTGCAAGTACACTCAATGCCGAAGCAGCTGAAGCTCCCAATTTCGAACACGAGCCCCTAGAATTAAGAGATCGATCCGCGCAGCCGGCCGTAATCGCGCCGCAGCAACGCCGGGAGCTCCGCCAATAATATTACGATTGCAAGTGCACTAAATGCAGGGTCGGCTGACGCTCTCACTTCCGAACCCAAGCCACTTGAATTAAGAATCCGAACCGTGCAGCCGGCTGCTGATTGCGACACAGGGACGGCCGACGCTCCAACGATTTAAATATATTGCAACTTGGCAACTGCAGTTGCACTGAATGCAGGGTCGGCTGAAGCTTAAGATCTCCACCCCCAACTCAAGCGACTGTAATTAAAGATTAGATCATTGCAGCCGGCCGCCGATCGCAAAGTGGGGACGCCAGAAGCTCCGACGATTAATTGCAAGGGGGGAAAGAAGACCGAAGGTCTTCCCCCCCTGGCTTCCCGTTCCCTCGCTTCAGCCAAAAGTTTTCTATGAGGCCGTTTTCGAGGTCCAGTATGCAACACCAGAAACAAATGATGCTTTATTCGCGATCCGATTGGCTCGGTGGACCGGTCAGCTTTCGACTTTCGAGCGTCAAAATCGAGGGGGAAAAGTGGTTTTCGAGGGGAAAACGAACTTCTCCTCACTCCGGTCTTCGAATTTCTTGCGCGGTTATGCATGGAACCAGTTCTCCCTAGCTGTCTCCTCTAGATTTCGGCTTCCTCGCACTGCGCCGCGTACGCCGCACGGTACCCGTGCCGCCTGGACTACTTTTGACTGCATACGGTGCCTAGCTGCGCCGCTGATTGCAGCCGAGCACGCCCGGCCGTGCAGATCTAGACGGTGCTCTCTTGCTGCGCTCAGCACGTCTCCGAAATCGAGCTTATACCGCAGAACCGCGTGCGCCGCGGCCGCTGCCCGCAGCCGAGCACGCCGGCCGGGCCGGGGGAGAAGCCGGATCCGCTGCTCGGCTTCTCGGTTTCGCCGCCCCAAGCCCCAAGCCAGCAGCTTTATGCCCGGTAGTAGCTTCGAATACGCCAAATTAAATTACGCGCGTGAGTCTGCTGCTGTGGGACGGCGAGCTGCAGCCGCTTCTGTGCCCGGAGACGTCGTCCCGGGGCGGGACTTCGTGGCGGGTGGCGCATGCGCGCAGGCTGCACGGTGTCGTCATCATGCAACGGCGGAATTTGCTTACATTGTGCGGACGGAGCCCGTGAACACTTCTGCTGGCGCCAGAACTTGTTTCGTCATGTCCGGCAGCACAGTCGCAGCGCTCGAGTTCGTGCAGTTTCGATCGAGTCGCGCGCTGGCAAAAACGCAGCTCCTAACGCACGTATTCGCCGCCACGCAGGGCACTTCCAATTCAGCAGTGCGTGCCCAGTCTTCAGTTGGCGTTCAGCTTTCTGAAATTATATTGCATACACAGGTCGCCGCAGCTGAAGACCACAGAAGCCCTCCCACAGGCTTATCGTCACCTCTTCCTCTGGCGGTACCCTGTCGTTAGTCTTCAGGACCGGCGCCGCTGGCTGCCGCTCACCCCCATGGCCGACTTCCGCCCGACCCCTCCAGAAGGCCTGGATCGCATATGTTTACGGCGAGCCCTCTGCAGACAGCACCATCATCTTTTAGCCAGCTGTTCAGGGTTAGCGGTAGGCCGTGCGAACACAGTTGATGCGCAGCGTTTTCTCGCTCCAGAACAATCTTTCTTATACAGTGCGCTGAATCTGGCCTTCCATTGAGCCTTTTCTTTATTCGGTTTGATCGCAGCGTCTGCTTAATGGCCTTTTCTATTTTTTATAATCATATCAACCTGCCGTAGGTAGGCCGTGCGAACACAGTTGATGCGCAGCGTTTTCTCGCTCCAGAACAATCTTTCTTATACAGTGCGCTGAATCTGGCCTTTCATTGAGCCTTTTCTTTATTCGGTTTGATCGCAGCGTCTGCTTAATGGGCCTTTTCTGTGTCTATCTTTACACTTCAACCTGCCGCGCGCGCCGGGCCGGGGTCGATCTAGATCTGCCCCGTGCATGTGCGTGCCACTACGACTCTTTCATTAGATCCCGGTTCCCCCCTTGCACCCCCGGCGCAAGAATCGCGGCCGGGCCCCTAGTATTGCAATTGCATGTGCTTTAAATGCAGGGTCGGCCGAAGCACTCATTTCTGAACCCGAGCCACAAGAGTTACGAATACGATCCGCGCAGCCGGCCGTCGATCGCGACGCAGCAACGCCGGGAGCTCCGCCAATAATATTACGATTGCAAGTGCACTAAATGCAGGGTCGGCTGACGCTCTCACTTCCGAACCCAAGCCACTTGAATAAGGAATGCGATCCGTGCAGCCGGCTGCTGATTGCGACACAGGGACGGCCGACGCTCCAACGATTTAAATATATTGCAACTTGGCAACTGCAGTTGCACTGAATGCAGGGTCGGCTGAAGCTTAAGATCTCCACCCCCAACTCAAGCGACTGTAATTAAAGATTAGATCATTGCAGCCGGCCGCCGATCGCAAAGTGGGGACGCCAGGAGCTCCGACGATTAATATTGCAAATGCCGCCGATCGCGCCGCAGGGACGGCCGATGCTCGAACGATCTATATTGCAATTGCATGTGCTCTAAATGCAAGGTCGGCTGAAGCTCGCATTCCCGAACCCGAGCCACTATTTTGTAGAAACCGATCCGCGCAGCCGGCCGTTGATCGCGACGCAGGGACAACCGATGCTCGAATGCAGGGTCGGCTGACGCTCTCACTTCCGAACCCAAGCCACTTGAATAAGGAATCCGATCCGTGCAGCCGGCTGCTGATTGCGACACAGGGACGGCCGACGCTCCAACGATTTAAATATATTGCAGCTTGGCAACTGCAGTTGCACTGAATGCAGGGTCGGCTGAAGCTTAAGATCTCCACCCCCAACTCAAGCAACTGTAATTAAAGATTAGATCATTGCAGCCAGCCGCCGATCGCAAAGTGGGGACGCCAGGAGCTCCGACAATTAATATTGCAAATTCCGCCGATCGCGACACAGGGACGGCCGATGCTCGAACGATCTATATTGCAAATGCATGCCATGATGTGCTCTAAATGCAAGGTCGGCTGAAGCTCGCATTCCCGAACTCGATCCACTTGAATAAAGAATCCGATCCGTGCAGCCGGATGCTGATTGCGACACAGGGACGGCCGACGCTCCGACGATTGATAAAACCATTGCAAGTGCACTCAATGCCGAATCAGCTGAAGCTCTCAATTTCGAACATGAGCCCCTAGAATTAAGAATCCGATCCGCGCAGCCGGCCGTCGATCGCGACGCAGCAACGACGGGAGCTCCGCCAATAATATTACGATTGCAAGTGCACAAAATGCATGCGCAGGGTCGGCTGACGCTCTCACTTCCGAACCCAAGCCACGTGAATAAAGAATCCGATCCGTGCAGCCGGCTGCTGATTGCGACACAGGGACGGCCGACGCTCCAACGATTTGTATTGCAGCTTGGCAACTGCAGTTGCACTGAATGCTGGGTCGGCTGAAGCTCAAGATCTCCACCCCAACTCAAGCAACTGTAATTAAAGATTAGATCATTGCAGCCAGCCGCCGATCGCAAAGTGGGGACGCCAGGAGCTCCGACGATTAATATTGCAATTGCATGTGCTTTAAATGCAGGGTCGGCCGAAGCACTCATTTCTGAACCCGAGCCACAAGAGTTAAGAATCCGATCCGCGCAGCCGGCCGCCGATCGCGACATGGGGACAGCAGACGACCGAACGAGTTATATTGAAATTGCATGTGCTCTAAATGCAAGGCCGGCTGAAGCTCTCATTCCCGAACCCGAGCAACTATTATTTAGATTTCGATCCGCGCAGCCAACCGTCGATCGCGACGTCGCCGCTGGCACAGCCGACGCTCCGACGATTAATAAAATCATTGCAAGTACACTCAATGCCGAAGCAGCTGAAGCTCCCAATTTCGAACACGAGCCCCTAGAATTAAGAATCCGATCCGCGCAGACGGTCGTCGATCGCGACGCAGCAACGCCGGGAGCTCCGCCAATACTATTACGATTGCAAGTGCACTAAATGCAGGGTCGGCTGACGCTCTCACTTCCGAACCCAAGCCACTTGAATTAAGAATCCGATCCGTGCAGCCGGCTGCTGATTGCGACACAGGGACGGCCGACGCTCCAACGATATAAATATATTGCAACTTGGCAACTGCAGTTGCACTGAATGCAGGGTCGGCTGAAGCTTAAGATCTCCACCCCCAACTCAAGCGACTGTAATTAAAGATTAGATCATTGCAGCCGGCCGCCGATCGCAAAGTGGGGACGCCAGAAGCTCCGACGATTAATATTGCAATTGCATGTGCTTTAAATGCAGGGTCGGCCGAAGCTCGCATTTCTGAACCCGAGCCACAAGAGTTAAGAATACGATCCGCGCAGCCGGCCGTCGATCGCGACGCAGCAACGCCGGGAGCTCCGCCAATACTATTACGATTGCAAGTGCACTAAATGCAGGGTCGGCTGACGCTCGAGCTCTCACTTCCGAACCCAAGCCACGTGAATAAGGAATCCGATCCGTGCAGCCGGCTGCTGATTGCGACACAGGGACGGCCGACGCTCCAACGATATAAATATATTGCAGCTTGGCAACTGCAGTTGCACTGAATGCAGGGTCGGCTGAAGCTCAAGATCTCCACCCCCAACTCAAGCAACTGTAATTAAAGATTAGATCATTGCAGCCAGCCGCCGATCGCAAAGTGGGGACGCCAGGAGCTCCGACGATTAATATTGCAATTGCATGTGCTTAAAATGCAGGGTCAGCCGAAGCTCGCATTCCCGAACTCGAGCCACAAGAGTTAAGAATACGATCCGCGCAGCCGGCCGCCAAACGCGACGCAGCAACGCCGGGAGCTCCGCCAATAATATTACGATTGCAAGTGCACTAAATGCAGGGTCGGCTGACGCTCTCACTTCCGAACCCAAGCCACTTGAATAAGGAATCCGATCCGTGCAGCCGGCTGCTGATTGCGACACAGGGACGGCCGACGCTCCAACGATATAAATATATTGCAGCTTGGCAACTGCAGTTGCACTGAATGCAGGGTCGGCTGAAGCTTAAGATCTCCACCCCCAACTCAAGCGACTGAAATTAAAGATTAGATCATTGCAGCCGGCCGCCGATCGCAACGTGGGGACGCCAGGAGCTCCGACGATTAATATTGCAATTGCATGTGCTTTAAATGCAGGGTCGGCCGAAGCTCTCATTTCTGAACCCGAGCCACAAGAGTTAAGAATACGATCCGCGCAGCCGGCCGTCGATCGCGACGCAGCAACGCCGGGAGCTCCGCCAATAATATTACGATTGCAAGTGCACTAAATGCAGGGTCGGCTGACGCTCTCACTTCCGAACCCAAGCCACTTGAATAAGGAATCCGATCCGTGCAGCCGGCTGCTGATTGCGACACAGGGACGGCCGACGCTCAAACGATATAAATATATTGCAGCTTGGCCACTGCAGTAGCACTGAATGCAGGGTCGGCTGAAGCTTAAGATCTCCACCCCCAACTCAAGCAACTGTAATTAAAGATTAGATCATTGCAGCCAGCCGCCGATCGCAAAGTGGGGACGCCAGGAGCTCCGACGATTAATATTGCAATTGCATGTGCTTTAAATGCAGGGTCAGCCGAAGCTCGCATTCCCGAACCCGAGCCACTATTTTGTAGAATTCGATCCGCGCAGCCGGCCGTCGATCGCGACATGGGGACAGCAGACGACCCAACGAGTTATATGACAATTGCTTGTGCTCTAAATGCAAGGCCGGCTGAAGCTCTCATTCCCGAACCCGAGCCACTATTATTTAGAATCCGATCCGCGCAGCCGGCCGTCGATCGCGACGTCGATACTGGCACAGCCGACGCTCGGACGATTGATAAAATCATTGCAAGTACACTCAATGCCGAATCAACTTAAGCTCTCAATTTCGATCACGAGCCCCTAGAATTAAGAGATCGATCCGCGCAGCCGGCCGTCGATCGCGACGCAGCTGCAGCAAAGCCGGGAGCTCCGCCAATAATATTACGATTGCAAGTGCACTAAATGCAGGGTCGGCTGACGCTCTCACTTCCGAACCCAAGCCACTTGAATTAAGAATCCGAACCGTGCAGCCGGCTGCTGATTGCGACACAGGGACGGCCGACGCTCCAACGATATAAATATATTGCAACTTGGCAACTGCAGTTGCACTGAATGCAGGGTCGGCTGAAGCTTAAGATCTCCACCCCCAACTCAAGCGACTGAAATTAAAGATTAGATCATTGCAGCCGGCCGCCGATCGCAAAGTGGGACGCCAGAAGCTCCGACGATTAATATTGCAATTGCATGTGCTTTAAATGCAGGGTCGGCCGAAGCTCTCATTTCTGAACCCGAGCCACAAGAGTTAAGAATACGATCCGCGCAGCCGGCCGTCGATCGCGACGCAGCAACGCCGGAGCTCCGCCAATACTATTACGATTGCAAGTGCACTAAATGCAGGGTCGGCTGACGCTCTCACTTCCGAACCCAAGCCACTTGAATAAGGAATCCGATCCGTGCAGCCGGCTGCTGATTGCGACACAGGGACGGCCGACGCTCCAACGATATAAATATATTGCAGCTTGGCAACTGCAGTTGCACTGAATGCAGGGTCGGCTGAAGCTTAAGCTCTCCACCCCAGCTCAAGCAACTGTAATTAAAGATTAGATCATTGCAGCCGGTCGCCGATCGCAAAGTGGGGACGCCAGGAGCTCCGACGATTAATATTGCAAATGCCGCCGATCGCGACGCAGGGACGGCCGATGCTCGAACGATCTATATTGCAATTGCATGTGCTCTAAATGCAAGGTCGGCTGAAGCTCGCATTCCCGAACCCGAGCCACTATTTTGTAGAAACCGATCCGCGCAGCCGGCCGTTGATCGCGACGCAGGGACAACCGATGCTCGAATGCAGGGTCGGCTGACGCTCTCACTTCCGAACCCAAGCCACTTGAATAAGGAATCCGATCCGTGCAGCCGGCTGCTGATTGCGACACAGGGACGGCCGACGCTCCAACGATTTAAATATATTGCAGCTTGGCAACTGCAGTTGCACTGAATGCAGGGTCGGCTGAAGCTTAAGATCTCCACCCCCAGCTCAAGCGACTGAAATTAAAGATTAGATCATTGCAGCCGGCCGCCGATCGCAAAGTGGGGACGCCAGAAGCTCCGACGATTAATATTGCAATTGCATGTGCTTTAAATGCAGGGTCGGCCGAAGCTCGCATTTCTGAACCCGAGCCACAAGAGTTAAGAATACGATCCGCGCAGCCGGCCGTCGATCGCGACGCAGCAACGCCGGGAGCTCCGCCAATACTATTACGATTGCAAGTGCACTAAATGCAGGGTCGGCTGACGCTCTCACTTCCGAACCCAAGCCACGTGAATAAGGAATCCGATCCGTGCAGACGGCTGCTGATTGCGACACAGGGACGGCCGACGCTCCAACGATATAAATATATTGCAGCTTGGCAACTGCAGTTGCACTGAATGCAGGGTCGGCTGAAGCTTAAGATCTCCACCCCCAACTCAAGCAACTGTAATTAAAGATTAGATCATTGCAGCCAGCCGCCGATCGCAAAGTGGGGACGCCAGGAGCTCCGACGATTAATATTGCAATTGCATGTGCTTAAAATGCAGGGTCAGCCGAAGCTCGCATTCCCGAACTCGAGCCACAAGAGTTAAGAATACGATCCGCGCAGCCGGCCGCCAAACGCGACGCAGCAACGCCGGGAGCTCCGCCAATAATATTACGATTGCAAGTGCACTAAATGCAGGGTCGGCTGACGCTCTCACTTCCGAACCCAAGCCACTTGAATTAAGAATCCGAACCGTGCAGCCGGCTGCTGATTGCGACACAGGACGGCCGACGCTCCAACGATATAAATATATTGCAACTTGGCAACTGCAGTTGCACTGAATGCAGGGTCGGCTGAAGCTTAAGATCTCCACCCCCAACTCAAGCGACTGAAATTAAAGATTAGATCATTGCAGCCGGCCGCCGATCGCAACGTGGGGACGCCAGAAGCTCCGACGATTAATATTGCAATTGCATGTGCTTTAAATGCAGGGTCGGCCGAAGCTCTCATTTCTGAACCCGAGCCACAAGAGTTAAGAATACGATCCGCGCAGCCGGCCGCCAAACGCGACGCAGCAACGCCGGGAGCTCCGCCAATAATATTACGATTGCAAGTGCACTAAATGCAGGGTCGGCTGACGCTCTCACTTCCGAACCCAAGCCACTTGAATTAAGAATCCGAACCGTGCAGCCGGCTGCTGATTGCGACACAGGGACGGCCGACGCTCCAACGATATAAATATATTGCAACTTGGCAACTGCAGTTGCACTGAATGCAGGGTCGGCTGAAGCTTAAGATCTCCACCCCCAACTCAAGCGACTGAAATTAAAGATTAGATCATTGCAGCCGGCCGCCGATCGCAACGTGGGGACGCCAGAAGCTCCGACGATTAATATTGCAATTGCATGTGCTTTAAATGCAGGGTCGGCCGAAGCTCTCATTTCTGAACCCGAGCCACAAGAGTTAAGAATACGATCCGCGCAGCCGGCCGTCGATCGCGACGCAGCAACGCCGGGAGCTCCGCCAATAATATTATAATTACGATTGCAAGTGCACTAAATGCAGGGTCGGCTGACGCTCTCACTTCCGAACCCAAGCCACTTGAATAAGGAATCCGATCCGTGCAGCCGGCTGCTGATTGCGACACAGGGAAGGCCGACGCTCAAACGATATAAATATATTGCAGCTTGGCCACTGCAGTTGCACTGAATGCAGGGTCGGCTGAAGCTTAAGATCTCCACCCCCAACTCAAGCAACTGTAATTAAAGATTAGATCATTGCAGCCAGCCGCCGATCGCAAAGTGGGGACGCCAGGAGCTCCGACGATTAATATTGCAATTGCATGTGCTTTAAATGCAGGGTCAGCCGAAGCTCGCATTCCCGAACCCGAGCCACTATTTTGTAGAATACGATCCGCGCAGCCGGCCGTCGATCGCGACATGGGGACAGCAGACGACCCAACGAGTTATATGACAATTGCTTGTGCTCTAAATGCAAGGCCGGCTGAAGCTCTCATTCCCGAACCCGAGCCACTATTATTTAGAATCCGATCCGCGCAGCCGGCCGTCGATCGCGACGTCGATACTGGCACAGCCGACGCTCGGACGATTGATAAAATCATTGCAAGTACACTCAATGCCGAATCAACTTAAGCTCTCAATTTCGATCACGAGCCCTAGAATTAAGAGATCGATCCGCGCAGCCGGCCGTCGATCGCGACGCAGCTGCAGCAAAGCCGGGAGCTCCGCCAATAATATTACGATTGCAAGTGCACTAAATGCAGGGTCGGCTGACGCTCTCACTTCCGAACACAAGCCACTTGAATTAAGAATCCGAACCGTGCAGCCGGCTGCTGATTGCGACACAGGGACGGCCGACGCTCCAACGATATAAATATATTGCAACTTGGCAACTGCAGTTGCACTGAATGCAGGGTCGGCTGAAGCTTAAGATCTCCACCCCCAACTCAAGCGACTGAAATTAAAGATTAGATCATTGCAGCCGGCCGCCGATCGCAAAGTGGGGACGCCAGAAGCTCCGACGATTAATATTGCAATTGCATGTGCTTTAAATGCAGGGTCGGCCGAAGCTCTCATTTCTGAACCCGAGCCACAAGAGTTAAGAATACGATCCGCGCAGCCGGCCGTCGATCGCGACGCAGCAACGCCGGGAGCTCCGCCAATACTATTACGATTGCAAGTGCACTAAATGCAGGGTCGGCTGACGCTCTCACTTCCGAACCCAAGCCACTTGAATAAGGAATCCGATCCGTGCAGCCGGCTGCTGATTGCGACACAGGGACGGCCGACGCTCCAACGATATAAATATATTGCAGCTTGGCAACTGCAGTTGCACTGAATGCAGGGTCGGCTGAAGCTTAAGATCTCCACCCCAGCTCAAGCAACTGTAATTAAAGATTAGATCATTGCAGCCGGTCGCCGATCGCAAAGTGGGGACGCCAGGAGCTCCGACGATTAATATTGCAAATGCCGCCGATCGCGACGCAGGGACGGCCGATGCTCGAACGATCTATATTGCAATTGCATGTGCTCTAAATGCAAGGTCGGCTGAAGCTCGCATTCCCGAACCCGAGCCACTATTTTGTAGAAACCGATCCGCGCAGCCGGCCGTTGATCGCGACGCAGGGACAACCGATGCTCGAATGCAGGGTCGGCTGACGCTCTCACTTCCGAACCCAAGCCACTTGAATAAGGAATCCGATCCGTGCAGCCGGCTGCTGATTGCGACACAGGGACGGCCGACGCTCCAACGATTTAAATATATTGCAGCTTGGCAACTGCAGTTGCACTGAATGCAGGGTCGGCTGAAGCTTAAGATCTCCACCCCCAACTCAAGCAACTGTAATTAAAGATTAGATCATTGCAGCCAGCCGCCGATCGCAAAGTGGGGACGCCAGGAGCTCTGACGTTAACGTTGCAGCGCCAGAAGCGTTGCGGCCGGAAACTCTTAATTATAAGCGACACTGTGACATGTACAGATCCGGATCCGCGGCGCTAGCTCATCTGCGGCCAGTTCGATCAGAAGTCGGTGGCAAACAGGGCGCCCTGCCCGCTCGCAGCTCACCAGGCCAGGCAAGCGAGATATGCCAGAAAACGCGGCCGGCGAACTCGAGGGTGACAGATCTAGAGCGCTAGCTGAGCTCATCTGCGGGCTATAGCTAGCTAATTATAATCTGCGGCCAGTTCGATCAGAATTCGAAGTCGACAACGAACAGGGCGCCCTGCCGGCGCGCGGCTCACCTGGCCAGGCAAGCGAGATCGATATCTTCCGAACGCCACGCGTACGCTGCCCGCGGCCGAAGGCAGTTAACGTTCGATCGGCAGTTCGATCGGCAGTTCGATCGGCAGTTCGATCGATATCAGAAGTCGGTGGCGAATCGAACAGGCAAAGGCTAGGCCAAAACAGCGGCCGGCCGCGGCGGAGCGGCTAGTTGTAACAGGTAAGCAGTAGGCTAGAGCAGCGGCCGGCTGGAACGGAGCGCGGCCGGCGGAACGGAGAGTGTACATGTTTAGCAGGCCAAAGCAGTGGCCGCGGCCGGCGGCGCGGAGCGTCTTAAGCAGGCCGAATCAAACAAAAGCAGGCTGCGAGGCCACCGGCCTATGACATTGGCGCACCTGCGAACTTGCGTCGAGCCGATCGAAAGGATGGTGGAGAGTTGGAAAGGGGTACAGGATCACTGCTAAACGACCGTGGGCCACGGTCGTTCGGCAGACATGGGTACCGGATGACCAACTCAGTGTGACTTGGCAACGCGTAGGCAGGCTAGTACGTATACGGTTAAATGACAAAGAGTTAAACTGAGCTCGAGCGTTCAAGCACAACATACCGCAATTACGGTCATGCACGACATGCATATGCGCACGTTCAAGCACGATATCCGCAAGCTCCCGGAGCTCCGAATCCTCCGATAGCTATATATAGGAGGCCGACTCAGATGGCTGACTAGTACTGGATATCGATCCGACGCGACGGGCGGCTAGACAACTGAGGGGTGACGAGCTTGACACTATAGCTAAGGGCGGCGGGTCAGAGCGGTGGAGACCTAAGGGAGGGGTGGGGCGCTAGCTATAGAGAGTGGCGGCGACTGAGGGTGGCGGGGAGCTCGAGGGCGGCGGGGCGGAGCAATGAGGGCCTGCCAGGCTGAGACGGGGTGACAAAGGGGACTTTCATAACACAGCGAACAGTACTAGTACGTATACTAGTAGCGCTAGCAGGGGAGCATATAGAGTACGGGCGGCTAGACTACTGAGGGGGTGACGATCTTACTGGCCATATTGCATGGTGTGGCCAGCCAGCAGATCGGTGCATGCGATCAGCCCGCGCGCGGGGCCGGGCCGGGAAGCGGCTGCCGATGCTCGAACGATTTATATTGCAATTGCAGTGGCACTGAATGCAGCTGCAGGGTCGGCTGACGCTCTCACTGAGTCACTTCCGAACCCAAGCCACTTGAATAAAGAATCCGATCCGTGCAGCTGCAGGCGCGCGGCCGGCTGCTGATTGCGACACAGGGACGGCCGACGCTCCAACGATTTAAATATATTGCAACTTGGCAAATGCATGCAGTTGCACTGAATGCAGGGTCGGCTGAAGCTTAAGATCTCCACCCCCAACTCAAGCAACTGTAATTAAAGATTAGATCATTGCAGCCGGCCGCCGATCGCAAAGTGGGGACGCCAGGAGCTCTGACGTTAACGTTGACAGTGACTTGACAGTACTATACCGTGCCACACTAAATTAACAGCCCGTTTATTAACAGGTTATAAAATCCGGCCCTCCCTTATAATTAGGCGAAATAACAGACTCTGAGAGTCCCAAATTAACAGACTGTGAAAATTCGGGCTTGTATATGGCCGGGGCGGTAATATTGAGGGGTAGGTTGTATAATATTGAGGGGTAGGTTGTATATGGGTCGACTGAACGGCGGGAGTCCGGATCCGGGACCGGGCTGGGACCGTCTACTAGCTACTACTAGCTAGTACTATACGGCGGCTAGCACTAATCTACCCGGTAGCTTGCCGGCTACACGCTGACGAAGGCGCACTATAGCTATATAGCTAGCCGGCTCGTATCTCGTAGCGGGTGATCATGAAAAGTTATCGCGATCGCGATCGCCGACTACGTACGTATACGTATACGTATATATACCCTTAAGCTTGCACATTAACGTTAATTATAACGGCATTATCGCGCGTTGACGTCGGGTAATCGATCCGGCAACGTTAACCGTTGAACGTTACGTTAACAAGAAACGATCGATATATTATATATATAATTAGGGGAATATCGATCGATCACCGCGTTTGTTAATTTGTCTCTATGCCCCCTGGGCAGCCCCCGCAGTGCTGGTGTCTAGAGACTGTGGCCGGTAATTCACCAAAAAAAAAAAAAGCGTTTGTTAATTTAACGGTGATATATATAACAAGATCCGTGCTCCTGCGGAGCACTAAGTACGGCGAAGCCTCGCGGAAGCCCTCACGGCTGTCACAGTAGGCGGCCTGCTGCAGCCCCGCCCATGGCCAGCTGTCCGGGTTTCGCCGGCTTGGCCATGGGCTGGCCTAGGCCTGCTATAGCCAGCTCTAGGGAGACCTGGTTGGCCAGAGAGCAATGTAATGAGGAGAGGGAATATATAATTAATTATGGGAGGAGTTGGACCGGTAACGCTTGGTTTTTACTGGTGGAGCAGATTGAGAGGAGATTAATTTGATATAAATAATAATGTTGGGGGGGAGGCCGGGGAGGGGCGCGCGAGCCCGAGGTCCTCGCAGCCAGGCGCATGAGCAGAGCTTGCGAATCGCTTAAACAGAATCTCGAACGCATATAGCACCGATGTGCAGGGCTGCGGAGGCGAGGGCGCGAGGAAAGACGTGCAGGTCCATGCAGGATCGCATTTTCAGGGTCGGTTGGATTCTCGCGCCCTGTCGCGTCCTCGGGGGTCGTGAAAAGCTTAACAAAGACCTCAAATTACTATTGTAGCGATGCGCACGCGCGAGGACGCGAGGGCGCGCGGAAAGATGTTCAGGTCTGAAGAGGATCGAATTTTCGGGGTCGGCTGGGTCCTCGCGGCCTGGCACATCTCAGAAGTCTGTAAAGCGTGCGGAACGCTTGCTCTACATCTCAGATGCTTATGCTATTGTTCCGCGCATGCGCCGCAGCGTGGGCGCGCGGAAAGATGCCCGGGTCCGTGCAGGATCGAATTTTTGCCGTCCGCTGGGTTCTCGTGCTCTTTCGCGTCTTCGAAGCTTGTGGAAGGCTTTGATAAAATCTCAAATGAATATTGTAGCGATGCGCATGCGCGAGAATGCGAGGGCGCGCGGAAAGATGTTCAGGTCCGTCCAGGATCGAATTTTCGGGGTCGGCTGGGTCCTCGCGGCCTGGTGCATTTAGAGACCGTGCGGAAGTCTTCTTGTACATCTTAAATGCTTATGCTATCGTTCCGCGCGTGCGCCGCGGCGCGGGCGCGCGGAAAGATGTCCGGGCCTGTCTAGGATCGAATTTTTGCCGTCGGGAGCCTTCCTGCGCTGTTCGGCCTCTGAAAAGCGGATTTCGGGGGTGCGCAGGCCCTGCTATGTCTATGCGCGCCAGTATGCATCGATTGCGCGTGTCGCGGGACCGGCCGGAACCGGCCGGATCAAATTTTCGGCCGGCTCTTCGCAGTGGAGCGCCTACGGCGCCCGAAATTGAGCTTGCGCCGATGCGCTCGCCCTCGCGCGTCATTCTGTATCGCTCTGGGGCGTCCCTGGCGCGATTTCGTCGCGGGACCGGGCGGGACCGGGTCCCACCTTCTGACTCGGACTGCATTTGTCGGAGGTTAAGTACCGGAATTGATGCAGAGGGAAATTCGATTTTCGCGGGACGCCCACGGGAGAGCGGTCGTCTTAGGGGAGCCACGACGCTAAAAATGGATCTAGAGAGGTCTGTGGGGGTTCGGGTGGGTGTGTGACTAGCGGCAATCGCGTCCGTGTCGAGGCAGAATTAATAATTCTGGCTCGAGGGAGTGCGACACGGAAATTATTTAGCAGGGGGGATCTCGAGTGGAAAAAAAGGTTAAAAAAGGAATTTAGATCGTCGGTTTTTGGGTTTGAGAAAGAGGCTTCGCCTGATTTTTTTTAATTAACAAGAAACGATCGATATATTAGCTACAGGGGAATATCATGCATGCATGCACCGCGTTTGTTAAATTAACGGTGATATATAATTAATATATATCGCGGTGAATATATAATGTTAACTTGAATGAAGAACTCCCTAATTATAATTAATATATATCGCGATATATATAGCTATACAAACATACAACAAGGGGTACAGACATACAAGGGGGGGTACACATTACATCAGGTCGCGATCGCCGATCGCGAAAACCTCCATCCTAGCTCAGGGCCGATGTGGAAGCACGCTCAGCGCACTTGTTAACATCCATAGAAGATATATCCAAGGCCTTACTATCGATTGCGAGCGCCCGGTCGCGACGGCCAGCACACCGCACACCGGCGCACAGACGCTTGCCCACACGCAAGCACCAAGTCAGCTAAGACCCGGCTAGGACCCAGTTACGGAGCTTTTACGAAACCACGTACCCCGGCAGAATCTCGTTTCAATCGTACGTCCTTACGGAGATTTTAACAATCGGTACTGCAGTTACCGGAGCTTTTATCAATCGGGGATCACGACAGCTCGAAAGTCCGACAGGTACTTCTTAAACACTATTGGATGGAAGCAGGTACTACTCGATTTACGGGTCACGAGTCGGCAGTATAGCCTCTGGTCTCTTCTTCCCTTCGGTCAGAATTGAGACCCGAGGCTGACATACTGCGACTAGTAGTAGTACCCCCCGATAGATAGCACGTGCGAACCTCGAATATTATAATTTTTTTTTTAAAGATCTACGGCGGGCGTACCCACTCGTAGTACACAACGAGGATACAAGTCACGGTATCAGGAATCACGGGGATTCGAAGTACAACGAAGCGGAAACAGTAGGAACCGAACCCGGAAATCCGGGAGGTCGTAGCACGACCTTGTACCACCGGCCCAATTTCCGGGATCGATCTATATATAGCTAGATCGATACTAGGTCTTTGACTCGCCCCTGCGAGCCCTGCCCCCTGCTCGTCTCAGGATTTGCAAGGTGGGGTCTAAATTAAAAAAGCCCTGCAGCTGGGCGTGCCGCGCCGCCGCCCGCCGCCCGCCGCCCGCCGCGCCGCGCCGCCGCCCCCGGACGCCGCACCTTCCCCCGTACCCCAAGCCGCGCCGCCCGCCACGTCTCCGCCCCGTGCGGCGAGCCGCCCCGCCGCCCTGCGCCTCCGCCCCGCCCGGCAAGCCGCGCGGCGCCTCCGCCCCGCCTGGCGAGCCGCCCCGCCGCCCGCCGCGCCTCCGCCTCCGGGCCCGCCCGGCCCGGCGAGCCGGGCCCGCACGTGGGGAAGGGTCGGGGCTGGGTGCATGAAATATACGCCACTTGGATCTAGAACGCTAGCCATATAGCCTGAGCTGCAAAGCGAGAGCCTCTTCGATGAGTTGGGGTACGAAGGCCTGCGAGCCATCATTAAATACACGAACTTCAAGAAAAAAGGTGTCGTTTTGGTGATTCGAGCATTGATGTCGACCATCGAATACAAGTACAGGCCGTCCGATAATAATAACAAAAAAGGGGTTCGAAGGGTACCGATCTCGAATACAGGGGGAAAAGAAAGATGGAACGAGGACCAGGCTGGAACCGTCGAGCGAGGGGGGCTCCAGAAGCGACGGACGAAGGCACTTGGTCGGGTGGGCAGGGGGAAGGGGAGGGGCTGGAGAGGGGGTACGGGCCGGGCCGGTGCCCTAGCGGGCAGTGACCGGCCCGCCGTACGCCGCCGCGGCGGCAGTTGCGGTCGCCTTCCGCCGTGCCAGAACAGAGTCCGTAAATAGATTCATGTCCTGCGGGGATTCGAACCCGGGGCGAATCGGAGGTTGAAGGAAAGGCGAAAGCGGACCTGCTGCGAGTCGAACGCGAGCTTTATGCTCCGCCCAGATCCGTGGGACGAGGCGAGGATGACGCAGCAGACATTGGGGCGCGAGCCGCCGACCTGCGCGGGCGGCGCTCAGCCGGGGGCAGAGCGGGAGGGGGGTACGGCCGCTCGCCTGCGGTCGGATCTCGAGCACGTCACGGACGCAGAACACCTAAGGCGGCGCACGTGAGCGGCGGCGCGTGCGGCGCTGCGGCGCTGCGGCGCTGCGGCAGCGCCCGCCCCCTGCCCCCGCACCTCGCGCATGGATTTCTTCGTGCGCTTCCGGAGATAGACGTTGTCGAGGACATAGAGCCTGCGCTGCCACCTCGCCAGGATGCCCTGCAGCGTCGCTCAGCGCGCGGCGCGGGCGGCGGCGAAGGGATGCGCTGGGAGGTAGCGTGTCTGTGTGCGCGCGCCTGCTTGCGACTGATGAAGCCCTGTTCCCAGGAGGTGGACGTCGCTTGAGGCTGCGGGCCCGTCCGCTGCGCCGCGTCAGCGCAGCGAGCGAATGCGAGCGCGGGGCGCGGATCGAGCGTGTCCGGATCCGGACCTGATTAATGACCGGAATTAGCTTCCTGGCGTCTCGCTCCCGCTCCCTGTGTTCGTCCAGAGACTTTGTCTTGCGCACGTTGATGGCGGGCGGCTGCGGCGTGTTAAGTCAGGGAGCAGCGAGCGGAATAGTGCTGCAGAAGCGAGCGGAGCGCAGGCGTGCTCGCCTTGGACGGCTCGTCATCCGGCCCCGCTGCGATGTCCATGCGCTGAAGCAGCGACAGCAGCTCGCGCTGGTCGCTCGAGGTAAGGTTGCGTCGTTCGGGCGCGTCCCCGACCACGGATCCTGCGCGAAAGCTCGGAATGCGCGGCAGATAAGCGCAACGCAGCCGTTCCCAGCGCAGCGCACCGCACAAGCTGTACTGCGCGGACTCCGACCGCGATATGGACCGCGACGGATCAAATGTCACGCGGCTGTAGTCGAAGTTCACTTTCCGCGACGAGTTGGGGTCTGCTTCGTCGCTGAGAAGAGGTAGCTAAGCCCCGCGGTGCGGGCGGCGGACCTCGCGGGTCATGGTGGTCCCGATCCGTGTTGAGACCCACCGCTGTGTTCTGTCTTCGCCCCGGGAACGTCTTAGGCTCATCTACGCCTACTTCTGCCCCGCTGCCGGGCTCCAGAATGACGTGTGCGGGGGCGGGACGTGCAGCGTCGAGGAGGGACTCGTGCTGCTGCCGCCTGGAGGACTCGGGGCGATCCCCTTCGCCATTGTAGGGGTGGTGATGGGAGTGCTGGATCATACGGAATGGGCTGCTCGGTCCCTTACTGGCTCGTGGGCTCGGACCTTCGTACGGAATGGGCTGCTCGGTACCCTACAGGTGCGCAGTCCGTGCTTTCGTTGCACTGCTCGGGGCTCGCCGCTCGCTCCGGGGCCCGGCGGCGACGCCCGCGAGGAGCAAGCGTTGGTCGCCCTCCCCGAGCTGCGGAGCCTTCCGGAGTCCCTAGCAAGTGCTACGCGAACAGAATGCTACAGGAAAAGCTGCAAGGAGGAGCTGTAGGAGAATTGCGGAGCTGCGAGTGATGCATACCCCAGTGATCAAACCGTCGTGTACCCCCTTCGCAAGATGGCGAAGAGCTGCAGCGGGCTGTGGTGGGCTCCCGACCGCTTCGCTTGCTTGTCTAAGACTAGCTGATAACTGCGTGATGATTGGCGCAGGGAGGACCTGATGAACTGTCTGCTCGACTCGCCGTGCGTGCGGGACGCCATCGCTGGCCCGAACGCCGTGCCAGTGGACCAGGCGGTCAAGAATTGCCTGCACAAGATGGCCGACGACCAGCCCGAAGAGTTCATCCCGGCCCGCTGCCAAGGATACCGCCAGTCGTATTTCGCGTGCCGTCGCGGACAAGTGCGCTGCCCCTTCGCGTGCACCGCGTATCATCGCCGCGTACGATGCGCACGAGCAGGTCGACATGCGCAATCGGTTCCGCGGAAACACGGGCTACTGAACGCAGGAGAGTCCCAACAGGTCCTCCGCCAATGCGCCCGTGCTGTATGCCGCGTCGGTTCCGACTAGCTAGCCGCAGAGAGCGCGCCGCCCGCCCGCCGACGCTTCCTCGCTCCTCGGCAACAACGCGGCGCGTGGCACGCGGCCGCGCGCGTCCAGCCAGCAGACAGCAGCGTTCATCTCTCAAAAGCTCGCGGCTTGTCCTGTTCGTCCGCTTCCCGACCGCTGTCCAAGCTGCCAGCCGCACTCTTTTCTGGGAGCTCGGGCTTCACCGGCCCGGCACTCGGAGCCATGCAGCGGTCGGACGTGAGAAGCGTCAAACACGGTACTTCAAGTCTGTAAGGCACAGCTGCAGCTTGGTCACGAGAGTTCGGAGCGGCTAATATACACTTCTTTTGTGTTTTCCTGTTGTCCAGTCAATGCAGTCGACTTAAGCTTCAGCTTTGCCCGTTTTCTTGACGCCGCACCGGCTGCATGCACGCGCTCTTTCCGAATCTTCTCGATCCAGTGATCCGCTAGGCTCCTCGCAGTTCGCGTGATAGTTTTAGCAACTAGCTAAAGCTATAGGGAGCTGAGCTCTAGAGACCGGCGCATGCGTCGGGCGCCGGCTCGGCTGCGCGCCGGCTCTACGACTCATGTGATCAGAATTGCGACGGTCCGTTGTACATCGAGCGCGCGGACAAGCCGGTTACAAGGGGGAGTGAAGGCGCCAGCCCGACAGCTCAGCACGGCGCCGGCGCAGCACGCCGAGGCGCCTCGGATGCGTGATGACTGAGCCATGCCGGCGCCTGAACGACGACGCCGCCAAGCCTCGCCCACTACCGGAGGATCTCCAAGACTGCGGCGCGCGGGGCATGGACTGCGGCGCGCCGGGGCGCGGGCCGGGCTTGCAGGCCTTGAGTAGCGCGCATCCAGTCTCTGCGTGATAGCGGTACGCGCTCACGATTTCACCGCGCCTGCATTTGCTGCGTTGGCTGCGGCGCTGGCGCGCGAGCTCGGGGAGACGCGCCTTCAGCGCCGGAGCGCAGCTCGCGGAGCAGGAGTGTGATCTTCTCCCGCAGCTTCGTCATCATGGGGTCCTCATCCGCTTGCGGGGCTGCGGAGCGGTCAGGAAAGCGGGTGCGACGGCGCGGCGAGCAGCGCACCCGGAAGCTGGTCCAGCAAGTACTCCAGCTCATCAATCGACAAAACGAGCGGCCCGCGGTTCGGCATCAGGATGTCTGAGGACGTCGGGACGCCGGGGACGACCAGGGGGGGCTACTTGAACTCAAAGTGGTTGAAGGAGAAGCATGTTGGCGAGGCTCGCACGGGCGCCACAGGCCCTCCAGGAGGTCGTGCAACGCACATGCGCATCTCCGCCGCCCCTGCTTAGCTCCCCTCGAGCTCGGACGATGGCTACGCTCCATCTTCGAGACTTGGGCGCCGGAGGGCACGATCCTGCAGCCCTTGAGGAGGCCAGAGCTCGGTTCGCACAAGCCCGCATCGGCCTCACGGGGCCATGACGTGCTCGCCGTCACGCTCATGGTAAACGCGCGCTTGCTTGCGCAGGCGGCGGGCCCTCGTACGTGGCAAGGAGCTTGAGGGCGCGAGCTCTCCGAGCGCCTCCGGGTCGCCTTCGCGCCCGGCCCTGCTCCCCGAAGAAGACGAGCTGCGGCCGCGGACACCCGAAGAAAGCCAGACGCAGGTGCGTCGGACAGCCGAACGATGGCGCCCAACGCAGGCGCTCAGAATAGCCATAGAATAGAGGAAGCCACGCGCGTATAGACAAGCCTCGCGCTGTGCGGAGTCTGCGGGCTCGACTTTTGATCTGCATCGCGCGCAGGTGATCCTTCCCTTCTCGACGGACGAGAAGCTCAGGGACCAATACATCTCCTTCTACGACGGCCTTCGTTTCGGGTGCGGGCCGGCCTCCGATCCGCGTCGCCGGCCGCCTTGCCATTGTCTGTCGCGCGCGGGCTCACTTTAGATCTGCTCCCGCCCCGCAGGCGCATCCTCGAGGACATGGACGTGTTCGCGTACCGATGCGCAATGCGCCACATCACCGTATCCAGGTTCCGCCTCCGCCGCGCCGGCCGGTTTGCGCCGCCGAGGCCAACCCTTCCCGCCGGCCCCTCCGCGCGCAGGCCGCTCACAGTCGTCACTGGCGCCTTCGATCGGGTGCTGCTCGTGCGGCGCCTCGATCCGCACAAGGACCTGCGCATGCGCGGCAACGTTTCCTGGGTTGGCCGCTCCTCCGTAGAGGCGCGTACCGTACCCCCTTGCATTCCGCCCCCCCCCCCTTTCCCCGAGCGGCCGTACCCCCCGCAGGTCACGATCGAGTGCTGCCAGAAGGACGAGGGCGGGCACTGGGCGCTGAACCTCCGCGCGACGGTCCTAATGGTATCCCTGGACCGTGGCACGCAGAAGCCCGTGCAGGTACCCCCCCCCCCCCCCCCCCCCCTCTTTAGCTGCCACAGGCTCTTGTTTGTTGAGGGCTCGGGCCAGGTCAACCCCTTGAATCCCATCACGGAGCGCGATCGCGAGCTGTACTCCCACGGCTCCGGTTCGATTTCCAGGGGGGGGGGGGCTCTCCCCGTTTTCCGAGGCCCGCGGCCGCACTTACCCCCCGTGCAGGACGCCAGGAGTACCGAAAACAGGACGTGGTGCGCCCCCCCATCCCTTCCCCCCCCCGAGCCCGATCTCCGCCGCCGCGCCGAGAGCCGACCGCCCGCCCGCCCCAAGGCGTCGAGTCTGAAGACGGTACCCCCCACGCCCGAGGAGCTGGCGATCATCCACTCCCTCTTCACCGCTTCGAACAGCTCCGCGCGTGCGCCGTTGTATCCCCCGCTACTCCGTCCCCCCGTCCTACAACGCCGACTCTCCGCAGAGGGGGGTACAACCCAGGACTGGGTCCACATGGACGCGACTGCGCTCGAGAGCGTCGTGCTCATGCACCCCCAGGTTCGAATCCGGCCGGGGCCCTTTCCTAAAATCTCTCTTATCGCATCGCAGAAGCGCAATATTCACGGGAAGATCTTCGGAGGTGCGGTACCCCTCCCTTCCTGTGTCCCGGGGGGAGTGAGTCGGGCGCCCAGGGTACGTGATGCGGCTCGGCTTTGACCTCGCGTGGAGCGTGGCGTCGCTTCACCTGCGTACCCCTGTCCCCGTCCCCGTCGTCGTGCGCTCAGATCTGATCTGATCTAACTTGACATGATCTGATCTGATCCGAATCTGATCCAGGTCGACGACATACACTTCTTGAAACCGGCGCTCGTCGGTACCCTCGTCAGCTTCCGCGGGAAGGTCGTGTACACGCCCCCGGGGGGCGAGACGCTCCAGGTTCACTTACCCTCCCCCCCCCCCCCCCCCCCCCCCCCGGTTTTCCTCGTGCCGGGAGCGAGCCGCGTGCACTCTCAGGTTCAGGTGACCGCCGACCAGCTCGACGTCGACACTGGGAAGCGGACGTGCGTCGGAAGCCCCCCCCGCCCGCGTACCCCTCCCCCGCTGAAAACGCGTACCCCGGCAGGCTGACGACGGCGCTGACCTTCACGTTCGGCTCGCCCGGGCCGGAGCACCCCGTCCGGCCCGTCGTACCCCGGACCTACGGCGAGGCGCGCCCTTCGCGGCAGCGTACCCCTTGCCTACATCCCACCCCCCTGCGCTTACATTTCGGTGCCCTCAGGCGATGGAGTACATCGAAGCGAGGCGGCGCTTCAGCCGTACCCGGGAGTTCATGCGGGCGCTGTGCGGGGAGGCCACGGGGGGTACACTGGCGCAGTACCTCGCGTCGCTCTCCCCGCGCCCCAAGCCGGCCGCCCCGCGCGGCTCTGCCTCCTCTCCGACCCCCGGGCCCGCGCCCCTTGGCGGCTCCGGGGCCGGAACCGCGGCCGCCTAGGCCTAGCCAAGCCCGGGCCTTTCGCGGGGTTCGCCCTTTCGAATCTGTTTCCGGATTCGCAGCTGTACATGTCCTTGCACTTGCTGCCCGCTGTCCGCATGCTTCGTTTTCACCTAGGCGTTAACCTCGAATCGCCGTAGGAAGCTATCAGCATCGATAGATTCAGTAGTTTGAAAGTCTTAGCATACGTAGCGCCCCTCAATAAATCAAACCGATCGCGAGCCCAAGAGCGATTACAATTATAATTACAATGCATGTGGGCGACGTCGACCTAGCTGTAGCAGGGGCGGTATACGATTTAGGGCTCATGATCAGGGCCCGATACGAAGGCGATACCGAAAGAGAGCGAAAGCACGCCGACTATTCCGAAGTTCTTTGGCGCTAGCTGCGGATTTATTTCGAGTGTTCGAATTCGAATTCCATCGCGAACGCTGAATGACTTCAATTGCGATCGCAACGATCGCGAGTCCGACGGTCGCGCCGGATCGATATCATAGTATCGATATTCTGAGTGCGAGCTCGAGGCTTGTATACGTATACGTATACGTGGCGGCCCGGCGCGGCCGCGGCCCGACCCGCGGCCGATCGATATCCGAGACCGCTGGGTCGGCTCTAGAGCCCCGCAGCCAGCGTGACCAGGAGGCTCAGCGCGAAGAGCGGGCCGCCCTGCGATGGCTTTCAGCGATGGACGCGGTCGGAGGGCAATGGGGGCTCAGCGGCTGGGCGCCGGCGCCCGGGCGCACCGAAGGGGCCGCCGTCGCCGCCGCGCTCTGCCAGTAGGGCACGCCAGCGACGCCAGCGGCGCCGGCCGCGGCCGCGGTCGCAGGTTGGTACGTGAAGGCCTGAACCCCCCCACCCCCGACCCATTAATATTTCTCGGACCGGGTCGGGGTGGGCCAGGTCAGGCCTGGGGTACACGCACGTTTCTGAAGATGTAGTACGGGGGAGAGTCGGGCTCGACCCGGACGTGGTACTGCAATAGAGAAGGGGGTACCGGTCACTATTACATTATTCTTATTTAAGGGGTACGTGTACGCTGCACCGGGGTGTTGGCCTTGAACAATTGCAAGAGGCGCCGGCGGGCGGCCGCGGTCATGGGCGGGGCCGCTGCAGAGCCCGGTGAGAAGTCGGATCAAAAGCGGGGCCGGCAGGTCCAGGCCTAGGGCCCTCAAGCGCGCACTGAACGTTAGGACAAAGAGGCCGGGGTTGGCGGCCGAAGGGGCGATGGAGACGTTGGCGGCGGAGGGCGACTTGGCCCCCGCATCGTTCACGATGTACACCCGCACCGACGCGTTCGCCTGCGCGAGCGCAGTTCGTGAGGGCGGACGCGCGCGCTTGCAATTGATTCCCATCAATTGTACATGTTATGTAGACCTCTCGACGTCTGCCTTGGGCATTGCTCTAGATCTAGAACCCCAGGCATTTTATTTGTAAATATAGTGCGTGTTTATATGCTGTAGCTGTTTATAATTATGTGCAAGGTACCGAGCGCACGGTCAGGCCCGAGAAGCCCAGGACAGTGAGCGACACGGTGGTAGAGCCGTCCTGCGCGGACAGGGACAAAAAAAAAGGTTAAATACAATCTCAGCGATATCAATCATGGTCACCTGCTTGCCGGAGAGCACAGGGGTTCTGACGTCGAGCACTAAGGTCTCCACGCCATTTTCCTGCGATTACGATGCCATTAGCTAATTATAAATGCAATCCGTCGCGGAAGCGCCTTTATAGCTAGGCCTGCAGCTAAACATTTCTCGATATCATAATTATACGATGGAAGTGGATCGCACGGTAATTCTTGTGAAGGAAGAGGCGTCAAACTGCGCACGCGGGCCGGGCGCGCGCGGTCGGCTCCCCGCGGCCGCTGGCTAACGTCAAAACTGACGCTTCACAAAAATTATGCACCTGAACGCCGTTGACAGCGAAAATGGAGGCCGAGGTCGAGGGGGACGGGGACGGGGACGGGTACGGGGACGGAGATTCAGAGGGGGGTGCCGATGGCGAGGGCGACGGCGACGGGCTGCGCGAAAGAGGACATGGATCGATATCGGATGATTGAAAAGATCTAGAGGATCGAAATCAATTCGAAGACTAAGTCGGACCTGGGAGGCGGCGAGGGGGAGGGCGACGGGCTCGGGCTCGGGCTCGGGCTCGGGCTCGGGGACGGGCTTGGGCTCGGGCTGGGGGACGGGCTCGCCCCGGAGCACGACACCGGTAGAGCTGCGGTCGCCTTCATGCCGTTTCTGGCACTACTGTAGTCCGAGATAAAGATGACGATCATCTCGGTGCCGGTCGTCTTGAAACTCCTGTTACCGCCAGTTCCGGTCAGCGTGCCAAGCCGGACGACGGCATTCACTCCGGGGAGGGCTGTTTCGTTCAGCTCGAGAATCTGCGCTCTGTTCAAATGCAAAAATTAGATCAAGATGGCGACCGCGAGCTCACGTAAAGAGTGTCGAAGTTATTCTCGAAGTCGAAATTGGCGATCGTGAGGTTGATCGTGCCGCAGCTTGATAAATATGGCTCCAGCTTGATACGCCTGTCGGGCGCCCGTAAATCAGACACGTGCACATCATATCTTGAAATCTCAACCCAAGAACTAACATGAGGAGCTGCATAGTTAGGTTCATGATATATTGCTAGCTATAAGCGCCGGAGCTGAAAAGAAGAGTTTTAGATTTAAATCAGATATCGCGATGCGAACCAGAACCACAGGGAGTTCAAAGGATAGGTTTGTGGCACGTCAATCGCGATCGGAGGACCAGAAGTAACGTTGGCCATCGAGGAATGGAAGCTTTTCGGGATGTTGTTGTACATGGTGCTAATCGATGTCGGACTGTTGTAATTGGGAGAATTGTCGCGTACAAACTGCAGCTGCGAGTCTGCGGATGGGCTGGGCGGAGCCGCATCGATATCTGCAGCCGCGGCTTGATTATGAGCTCAATTAAATAATGCAAGCTTAAGAATTTAACTTAAGGATGGGAGCGGCAGCCGCGCGCCCCGGGGCGTGCATATGAAAGTTAAACGTTCACCATCGTTTGCAATATTAATTGCGCACCATCGGCGGCGATGCTCTTGTACGTCGCGTTGAATGCAAACTCGAAAAAGGGTCCTCCCGTGCCACTGATACTAGTCTGAAAGGCCATTACAAGCAAAACATCCGAGGCGCTCGTGAACGTTGTCGGGAGCGACGACGCGTTGACATAGGCCGCCAGCAGAACGGGCGGCGATGCCCCAAGGTCGACCACCTACGTATACGTAAATATACATGCAAATGTGAGATTATTTTAAGGAGAATTTGTATCCCTACGTATACGTGCATGTTGCACATGCATCATGGCATGCATGTATAAGGCCATCGATACCCGTACTACGGTACGCACCCGTAAGAAATTGCCCCCAGTGCCAGTGAAGCTTGTGGAAGATTCGCTAGCCACATCACCATATGCCGAGGAAAACTCCAGCTGGATGCGATCCCCCTTCGCGGCCGCGTGGATTGTCCTGCGCATGCGCACGCGCCTGCCTGAGTACGTATACTACTGCTCGTATATATACGCGTGCGCTTATGTGTGTGCATGCGCACGGCAGCGCGCGGTCGAGCAGCTGCAGCGAGCTAGGCGGATATATATTGATATATATCGCTCGCACCACATTGGGAGATCGTTCGACACGTTGGCCCTAACTCTGACATTGAACGCCGCGGGGGCCGCGGAGGCGATGTATCCGCCGGGAGGGACTCCCGTGGAGGTGATGGCCGCCGCCGCCGCGGCGAGCGCGAGGGCGAGGCAGACCGCCCGCAGCGCGGAGCGCGCTGTATACGTACTTGCGCGCATTCCGATGCAAAAGTTCTCTAGAGCTGAACGTAATCAACGCTGCAGCCGCTGAGCTGTCCGGTCCGGCGGTTCCACGGTCCGACGGTCGAATTTCGAATTTGGAAGGAAGCAGCTCGTCCGCTTCAAATTCTGCAGCCAGCTTCGCAGGCTGTTCCGGTCCGAATCTGACTTTGCTGCAGCGCTAGCGCTCACCGCTCGCGGCTGTTCGGAGAACTTCTGACTTATAATTAGCTGCAGGCTGCAGCGGCTGTTCTGACTTTGCTGCGTAACGTTGACGGTCCGTACCGTAGACTGGTCCGTAGGTCCGTAGTACGTATACGGTCCGTACCGTGCGGCGCACGCCGCACCGAACCATACGCGTACTGTACAGTCTGTACCGGTAGGCGTTGTTAAATTGCCGCGTAGTAAGATTGCCGAATTCGACAAAAACCGAATTCGTACCGTAGTACTAGTAACGAATACTAACGATCCGATGATCTGTTCTGCATCGTACCGTACGCTGAATCGCGAACCGCGATCGCATGCTAGAATGAAATTCAATTTTTCGGATTCGGATATCATCGATCATCGATATCGACGTACGCGTCGACGTCCTCGTCACGGCGTCGACGCGCTGCAGAGCGCTCCTACGAGCCTCGCTGTCTAGCTATCATCAATGATTCATCATGATGATTAGCCTCTCGAGCTCGACTAGTACTCGGCGAACGAGGCTCCTAGCTAATAGTATATATAGTACCGGTACCGTCGGTAGTACTCGGTACGTCGACGTCTCCGTAGTACCGCACTGCATGCATATGCGCGCGGCACCGCACTGATTTAGCAGCTTATAAATTAAGCTTGCCGACTCAATGCCGAGTCGCAGGCTCGCACTAGTACTGCGGCAGCGCCGAGCGCCGCCGACCCGGCGGCCGCGGCCGCGGCGGCCGCGCCCGTAACTCCTCGAGCAGCGTCAAGCTCGGAGCTCCACGAGCCTCGGACTCTCCGAGGCTCCTAGCTAATAGCATAGTACCGGTACGTCGACCGCGGCCGGTATAGCTAGTAGCTACTACTCCGGTACGTATACTACTATAGCTATAGCTACTACGTATATACTGTTGAACCAGCCTAGTAGAAATATTTAGTGGGCTGCGCATGCATATTTATAGTACTAAAAGTTTTTTTCGAGAGACTACGGTGGGGCGAACCCCCCGTAGGTAGCTATATAGTGATATTAAGGACAACAAAGCAATCACAAATCAAAGATCTAGATACAGTAAAGTAGCACAAAATACAGCGATCTACTAAATATTTCCCGCCTGCTAATTATACTAGTATACTATGATCATGATAAAGTAGAGAATTTGTAGGGGTAGTCCCGTCTCCGCCATACAAAAGCCCTGCGAAGGCTGCATGAATCCCTGGCCGGGCTGATCTGCTAGTACTAAGAATTTACCAGCTGTTAAAGTGGCAGTTTTGGCGAAGTCCGAATTATTCTTTTCCACAGTGAACGTAGAAAAGTTCGTCGAGATCGAGACTCGAGACTTCATTTCGCACCGTGGCGCATGCGCACGTCATTGTGTCGATCAACACCGTCGCGACTCGCGAGTCGCGACTCGCGACGTACGCGTTGACTTCGCCGAGTCGACTGTAAAACAATTTGCTCGGATAGGTCCGGCCAGGCAGGGAGGGGGTTGCCCGGGAACTTGCCCCCCAGGCCCCCCCGCTGGGCCAGAAATTAAACAGTCCCCACGCGCCGCTGTTTCCAGCGGCTCGGCCGGACTCCCGCCGCCGGAGCCGCCGGTCCGGCGCCGGACCTTAGTCGACTTCGACTGTAACTGTACAGTCTGTACTATACGGTACGGTAACTTAAAGACTGTAACTGTTACTAGTACTTACTAGTAGTTACTACTAGTCTGTTAGTAACTGTGGCTCTGTTCGTTGTTTTTGTTTGTTCGGGGATCGAAAAGGTGGCACAGATCTAGAGTTTTTTGTTTTTTGTTTCAAGCTTGTCGGGGATCGAATATAAATGAATTCGCACACACCGACTCTGTCACCGAGACAAATGGCTAGCTTATAGAGATACAAGTTCATCATACAACTGAGGTGTCCGACGGTCCATCTGTGTCAAGTCGAGAGATGAACCTACGGGACTAAGCCTCTCGGACATCCGATGATCGGACCGGGCGCCGGGCGGACTCCGGAGTCTCCGGCCCTCCGGCCCTGAGCCAGGGCCTGAGGCTGGCGGCCCTCCGGGAGGCTCGCGGAGCTAGATCGATCGGCCCGGCGCCGCGGCGGGGATCGAATAGGTGGCATAGGGGTACGACACTCGATCATGCAGGATGATGCAGCACGCGCACGATGCAGCAGCAGTGCTGCAGCACTGCACAGTGCACACCTATATAATACGTATGCGCGGCAACGCGCGCGCCGTCCACCCGGCGGATGGTAGGGGGAATGGCCCGCAGGGGGATACAATGCGTTATCAATCGCCATCGGATCGCCCGTCTTCGGCGACCAGATCAACAAGCCTGAGGCTGTAGCGCAGCAGCTACGGTGCCAGGCAACTTCAAGAGCAGCAGGATCGGCCCGCAGCGCAGCGGATCGGCGCTATGCCAGCTGGACTCGTCAGCCGGGACGGCCAGGCACTGCCCCTGCAGTCATGCACCGTCTCCGCAACCATCGAAGGGTTCAGTTGCTCTCTGACAGGTGAGGGTGGACGTGCCGCGCCGCCGACGCGCCGTGACGCCGGCTGCCGTCGGCGGATCAATTCCCCGCCAGCGAGCGCGCGTGCCTCTCGCCCCGATCGCACCTAACGCACCTTCATCGCAGTCTGTCAGCTTTTCTTGAACGACGGAGATCGCACGGCGGACGTATCCTTCCGATTCGCCATTCCTGACGGGGCCACGTGTTGCGGCTTCCGGGCGCGGCTCGGGGCCGGAGAGCGCGCCTGGAGCGTCGCCGGACGCCTCCCAAAGCCCGAAGATGCCGTAACGGCGGCCGCCGCGGTCGCCGCGGCCGCCGCGGCGGGCGAGGCTCTCCCGACTGCCGGCGCACACGGACAGGCGGCTGCGGCGGCACCGGCAGCAGCTTTGGGCGAGGATGGCGTAGTGGTGTTGGAGGGCGGCGACCGGCGCCTGACGCTGGCGCCCGGCGATCAATTCACGGCCACAATCGATCTGCTGTGCGAGCTGCCAGCCGCCGGCGACGGCGCCGTCCGCTTCGCCGTACCCCCCTGCTTCCTCGCCCCCGACCTTGCCGCCCCCGTGCGCCCTTCCCCGCCCCCCCCCCCTCCCCTCCCCCACCTCCCCCTCCCTCTCCTCCGCGCCCCATCATTCAGGCCAAGCCTAATGTTCACGGCAGGATTCGAGCGCGAGTCTTGAGGTTGACGTGGCATTCGTCGCCCCGCCCCCGCTCGCCCTGGGCCCCTCCGTTCCCCGACCCACGGCGCCCTCCTCGGTACACCCTGCCCCCCCCCCCCCCCCCCCCCCCCCCCCCCCGGAGCGTGATCGATCGAATTCGCCGCAGCGGTTTCGCCGGTCGAGGGCGACGTCGTGCACGCGAGGATCGGCCCCATCGTGAGTCACGCCTCTCGATCCGATCGAATTCGATCTGATCTGATTCATGGGCCTGACTTCGAATCCGGCAGCGCGCGCCCCGCGCCGGCTGCGCCGTCGTGATTGATGCACCCCTCTCCGGCCCCGCGGCCGCCGCCTTTGCCTTCGCCGATCGCGACGGGGCGGACCTGGGCCCCGCCGCCCTCGCGCTGAGCGCCGTCCCCGCCTGGCCCGGTTCTAATCCCGCCGGGTCCGGCCTGGAGCTCTGCTTCGCGATCGACGCCACGCTGGGCCGCGAGCGGTGCGCCGATCTGCAGCTGGCGTCTTAACGCACTCCGGAGAGCTTAGGAATCGCTTCTTGAGCTGCTTGAGAGATTAGGTTATGATTAGGTCTCGCGTCTAAACGCAATCCTAGGATCAAGGCCTAGGAACTAGCTCGAGTTTCTCACCCTCTCGCCCCGGGGCCGGGCCGGGCCGGCGCCGCGCGCAGGCTGGAGCAGGCCAAGGCCGCCGTGCGCCTCGCCCTCCTCTCCCTGCCCCGCGACGCGCGCTTCGGCATCGTTGGTGCGCGTACCCCCGTTCGACTTCTTCCCTCCCCGTCCTTCCCCCCCCGCCCCCCCCGCCTCCTCTTCGCTTCTTGGTTCTGATCGGCGCGCTGTCTGCAGGCTTCGCGGCCGAGCCGGAGCACTGCAGCCCGCACGCCGTACCCCTCTGCGAGAAGAGCCTCGCCCACGTACCCCTCCCCCGCTTCCCCCCCCTCCCCCAGCCATTCGGAGGCCGACCGCCGCGCAGGCGGATAAGTTCCTCTCGCGGCTTCGCCCCCCCGCGGGGGTACAGGCACCCGACCTGTGGCGCGGCCTTGCCGCCGCGTACGACGAATCCGGTACCTCCGGCCGCCACAAGTGCGTTTCCAAACCCCCCCCCCCCCCCCCCCCTCCCACGTCCCTGTCTTGATTGTTCCCGTACTCGTAGGCAGCGGCAGATCATTCTGATCACGAGCCAGGCCAAGGTGACCCGCTGTACCCCTCTATCTATCCCCCCCCCTCCGCCTCCCGCCAATCTTCGTTCGCAGCTCGAGGGCTCCGAGTCCGCCGTCGAGCTCGCCGCCGGCCGCGCCGCCGAGGCACGTACCCGCGTGCCCCCTCCCCCCCCCGCCCCCTTTCACGTACCCACGCAGGCCCGAGTCTTCCCCATCGCGGTGGGGCCCCCGGGGCCGCTCGCGGCCGCCCTCGCGCGCGCCGGCGGCGGGTACCCCGAGACCGTCCCTGGTACCCCCCAGCCGTCTCCCCGTACCCCCGCCGACAATCTGACGCTCCGGACCCGCAGAGGGAGGCCGAATCGATGGGGCGGTCCTTCGGCAGCTGGGCCGCTGCACCGCGCCGGCGCTCGCCCGCCCCGCAGTCGACTGGGGGTACCCCCGGGCGGCCCAGTCCCCCCCCGAGCTCCCGCTCTCATTCGCGGGCGATCGGATCCAGTGCTACGCGCACTGCGGAGGGCGCCCGGGCCTCCCGGAGACCGTTCGCCTCTCCGGCACGCTCCAGCTGCCGGGGGCGGCGGCCGCCTCCGCCACGCCCTCCGCCGCTTCGGCGCCCCCTGCCTCCCAGGAGGCTGCCCGGGACCTATTGGCCCAGGGCCAGTACTCGGACGCCCTCGGGCTCCTCCGCTTCGCCCACGGGGCGGAGGACCCCGGGGTCGCCCGCGGGGCCGGGGCCGGGGCGGCTCTCTCATCGCTCCCCTTCGCGATCGACGCCCCGGTGCGTGCGCTTTGGGAAGTTCAGTTAGTTCGGGCCATAGCCGTTCAATGTGCACCAACCTTTTTTCTCTGTAAATCTCAAGTCTCTAACCAAGATATTTTAGACTTTCAAACTTGTAGCCTCAAACTCCTTTCTAAACCTCAAATCCTTTCAAACTCCTTTTAAACTCCTTTCTCACCCTCGAATTTCAGGTGCTGCGCGCGCTGCCGGGCGGCCCGGCGGCGCGTCTCGCGGCGCGGGCGGCGGTCCGCGAGAGCGAGGCGGCTGGCCCGCAGGTGAAATTGTCTACCCCCCCTCCCCGCCCCCCCCCCCCCCCCCCCCCCCCCCGCGCTCTCGCGCCCTTTCCTAAGCCTTCGACAGGCCGCCACAAAGACCGCGGCCCTGGCCGCCCGGTACACCCCCATTTTCCCTCGACCCCTTCTCCCCATCCTGAGCGCCTCCCCCCCCCCGGCCTCCCCCCCCCCCCCGCAGGACGGGCCTGGGTACGCGCGCGGCGCCCTACGCGGCGGACGATTCCGGCGTCGCACTCCGTATCCCCTGCGTCGCCCCCGCCACGGTCCGCCCATCCACCCCCCCCCCCGAACTATAAATAGATCGTTTGATCTCGTGCCGCGACCGCGTGAGACGCTTCGTTGGCAATGACACTTCGTTCGCACAGGGCGGGCGCCCCGCCGGCCTCCGCCGCGCCTCGTTCCTCGCCGGCGGCGCCTCCCTCGTCCGCTCCTTCTTCTCGGTGCGCCGTACCCCCCCCCGACTTTTTCTTTGGATGCCGTACCCCCCCTCCCCCTCACGCCCCCGCCCCCGAAGCGGCGTGCGAGCGCCCCGGAGGCCACGAGCCCCGGTACCCCCGCGAAGCCGGAGGGGGCGGTACCCCTCCAGAAGGGCAGCGGCAGCCCCCCGCACGTCGCCCTGCTCCGCCTCCAGGCGCGTATACGTACCCCCCGCCTCTCTATCTATCGTAGCCCCCTTCTAATTATAGCGCAGGGCCCCGGGGGCCTGTGGGCCCTGGACGAGGCCCTCGCCGCGGCTCTTGGGGCGGCCGGCGCCCTCCCCGCGCTCGCCGCCGCCCGCCCCAAGGGAGCCACGTGCGGCCCCGGCCCGGCGGCCCTGTAAAAGTGTTCCTAAGAGCTAGGAGTTTTAGCCATGCACGCGCGTGCACAAGCTAGAAAAGGCCAAGAGCTTTCTCCTAAGATCGATATCGAAGAGTTTCGGCCGTTCTCTATTTCTCTCGTGGTTTTTGGAGCACGCCCTCCTCTCCCCATCGTTGACGTCCGGGAGCGCTCATGCGCTGTAGAGCCGTATACTCAGAGCGAAGCATTTTAGTCATCTTCCTTTCGTGATTCGAATTCGCTCCCTTCGGGCGCGCAGGGCGGAGTCGCACGCGGCCCGCCTCGCTCTTCGGTTCCTCGAGGACCGCTGCCCCGAGTGCGTTTAATTAGTCTTTTTACATTCTCCTCTTTCTAGGTCCTTTATTCCTATATAGATTTATATAGGTTCTTTAGGCCCTATACACTCCTCGCCAGCGTGCCTTGTTAGGACCGCTGCCCGGTCCCTAAAGGAGCACTGCACCCCCCGCGCCCCTGTTACTTTACATACATTCTGCCCTTTTTAGGTCCTTTAGTCCTCTAGGTTTTTTATATCTATGGTAATGCACGTGCCCTCCTATAGGTGTAGCTGTACAGAGCTTGCGAACAGTTGTATAGAGCGCCTCTCGGCGGTGCCCCCGCCGCGGCTCACGGATGTGGGGGGTACTGCAGGTACCGAGACGAGTGGCGGCTCGCTGCCGCCAAGGCCGCCGCGGCGTGCGGCCCGGCGGAGCAGGTCTGTACCCCCCCTGGCCCCGGCCCCGGCCCCGGCCCCGGCCCCGGCCCCTCCCCTTTCCGCGCCCGCGGGGCCTCGGCTTTCCTAATTATATATAAACGCCTGGCAATAATAATCAACCTGCATGACCTGTCCTTAGTAGCCTTGTTTAAGCCTTCAATAATCAAAAGACATACACGACCCGCCCTTTTTCGTCGCCTTCTTACGAGCGCTCTCCGGATATCGATCCTTCCGCAGGGGCGGGGCGGGGCGGGTTCGCCGGTCCCCTCCTGGTCGGTCTCGGGGCTCCTCTCGGCCGCCGGCGTCGACCAGCGGACCACCGCCACCGCCTGAGCGGAGCGCGTACGCGAGCGCCGCCCGCCGGCGCCCTCGAGCTCGCCGCGGCTCTGCCTCGGGCTCTGGGAGGCTCCAAGCTGTCGAGCTCGAGCTCGCAGAGTACCCGTGCCCGCCTGCCTCCGGATCCGGTGCCCTCGCTGCGGCGCCCTGCACCGTAGTACCGGCGGCGCTGGCTGCCTTTTTTGTATAGGAGATTGGTGTGTGATCAGGAGCTCGCTTGAGCCAGGCCAATTTTGACTGTAGCTGCTGTACAGTGTGTATCGTAGTACTGTCTTCCATTCTCTGTGTATTTCATTTCGATGTCTTTCAGTTAAATATCTTCTCTCTCCTAACTCTGCTAGGCTATCTCTAGCTTTTGTGCATGTGTGACTGATGTATTTTCTTTGTGTTTTGCAGCATCTCGCGCTCGTTCCCCTTCCCCTTCATTTTTGTTTCTTTCTTACTGTGTTCGCGAGGCTTTCGTCCCGATTTTGTATAGCTTGCAATTGACTTTTGCGTCTTAGCGCTCTTTAATTTGTCGTCATCATCGGATTGTGTGTACATGTACAGCTGCAGTGTGCGCGTGTGATTCTGCAAATGTCTGAAGCTTGTAATAAAAGTCCGCGGCTCGCCGCTGCACGCGCTGGGATGCTCAGGGGGTTTCGAATTCAGGGCGCCTATAGCTAGGGCGCTGGGAATTCGTGTTAACGTGGTCGGGGTTTTCTGTGCATTATAATTAAGGCAAGGGCCGGGCCCGGGCGTGGCGGCTAGAAATCAAAGTAATGGGGCCAGCCTCCAAGCCCCTGCCCTGGGCCCCAGAAAACCCTAGGCCCCGTGGTCAGGGGACCTGCGGCGGCCGCGGGCGCCCGGCGCGGGGCCGCCGGGCGTCGGCCGTAATCGAGGTCGGCGTCATCTTCGCGGTTGAATTCGCGGTGAGGACCCGCGAGGAGGCGCCGCATGCGCGTGTATGATTTTTGTGAGACAAGTCGACTACCTCGAGCTCGTTTTTTCTGAAGGTAGAGCGAACCCCGGCCTGTGCGCAAATTTAGTTTGTGTAATTGAATTCGAACCGTTGAACAGTGAGCTCGAATCTTGTGATTTCGCAATTGTCCAGCAATAATTTATTGCAAGGGGGGAAGGGGGCCCCCTTGCTTCCCGTTCCCTCGCTTCAGCCAAAATTTTTCTATGAGGCCGTTTTCGAGGGCCAGTCTGCAACGAAAATGTTGGTTATTCGCCTTCCGATACTAAGTTATAACTTATTACTTATGACGCAAGCGCACACACGTAAAAAAACACGAGTAGTACGCAACAGCCGAGCCAAAACGCGACGGAGCCCCTATTCAAACTCCCGACCTCATACTCAATTGGCACTTTGAGTACGGACCAGTAGTAGAAGACCGCTGTCGCCGCCTGGCGGCGACTGCCAGTGGGCTGCCATGTGAACGCGCACCGCACGCGCGTGACTGCGCATGCGTTGGCCAACGCACTTGACTTAAGCTTACGCTGGCAGCCTGGCACTGCCAGGCTGGGCTGGCAGAGGCTGGCACAACGTTAACCAGCCAGCCTGGCTGGCCCTGGCAGCATGCCAGCTGCAGGCTGCGCAGCTGCCTAGCCCGGCCACGGAAGCCCGCACAGCGGCCCGTAGTAGGCGGCTGTAGCCTGTAGCTATAGAGGCCCCGTACTAGCCTAGTATACGTACCAGTAGGCTGGCAGTAGCGTACTACGGTACTACGGAGTCTACGGTACGCAACGGAGCCCCTATTCAAACTCCCGACTAGCTTAGAGTCCCGACCTCATACTCAATTGGCACTTTGAGTTCGGACCAGTAGTAAAACACCGCTGTCACCGCCTGGCGGCGCCTGCCAGTGGGCTGCCACGTGAACGCGCATGCGCAGCGCATGCGCAGGCAGCGCAGCTGATCATGACTCATGAGCAGTGAGCGCACGCATGCCCATTGCCCACACTGTGCACGTGACAAGTTACACTGACAACCGGCCGGCGGGCCGGCGGCGGCCGCACAGCCGGCGCCCACGCGCGCCCGCCGCCCAGCCGGCGCGCTGGCACCGGGCGACGCGGCCGCGCGCGCCGGCAGCGGCGCCGCCCGGGCGCCGGCGCTGGCCAGCTGGCGGCTGGCCAGCTGAATCCGTCCGATCGGTCGTTGCCAAGTTGAAATCGATCGCGAGTCGCGACGCGATGCGGTACGAATCGGTCCAATATCCCGATGACGTTCATTGTTATCATCGGAAGTTGCTCCCGGAGTCCGGTACCAGGTACCGGAATTGCGACTTCGAAGAAGTTCCGAACAGTTAAGCTGGCCAGTGGTGTCACACTGTCACTGGTGTGCACGTGCACGGAAAGTCCTAGTGGCGGACAGTGCCGGACACTGGCGGTCACTGGTGGGTAACCGAAAGTAACGGAAGGTGGCGGATAACGTTAACGGAAAGTAACGGAAAGTAACGGAAACGCGCACCGGAGTAATTACTGGTATAAGCTGTAGCCTGTAGGCTGTAGCCTGTAGGCTGCAGCTGCATTCATGCATGCAGGCGTACTACCGCGGGCGTAGTACGGGCTGTACAGCAGCTACAGCTTGCAGCTGTCGTTGGCTGAACAACCGCGTACACACATGTATAGGCACTGGGTACGGTGCTGCAACTGCGCATGCTGCACCGGACCTTCTAGATCTGTGCACGTAAACGGGCTGCGCATGCTGCTAGTAATCTAGTTTTCGAGCGAAGCGCCCGATTCCCTGAATTCGAAATAGCGCGGCTGTAGCAATTTGAAGACGATGCTGATCCGATGATCATGAGCCCTAGGATCGTGATTATTCTTTTGCCACGAGAGTGTCTAGATCTGGCAGACTGCCACGATAGTGACGATATATATCGATGACGAGGCCGGCGCCGGCGCCCAACATGTGCACGTGCAGTTATTAATTATAATCATGCTCCGCTGAGAGCGCATGCGCAAATTAAAGCACCGTGGCACCTGCCCACCAGAGACAGCAGTGCGAATTTCGCGATTACAATTCATGGTGCCGCGGCGCGATTCACGTTCACACAAAGACTTCACACACAGAAACTAGCCGCTGAGCTATAGCACTGGAGAAGCCCTGCGATTCACGTACGCGTTCGCGAAATTGCGAGATTTGCGATTCATTGATATTGCAGATTATACAAGTTCAATAAATGGGGGGGTGCGGGGGGGCTTGCCCCCCTGCTTGTTGGCTCGGTGGACCGGTCAGCTCTCGACTTTCGAGCGTCGAATTCGAGGGGAAAAAGTGGTTTTCGAGGGGAAAACTAACTTCTCTCTAACTCCGGTCTTCGAATTCCTTGCGCGGTTCTGCATGGAAACAGTTCTCCCTAGCTGTCTCCTCTAGATTTCGGCTTCCGGCCACGCAGTTCGTCGCGTACGCCTTGCTCTTCGAATTCGTTGCGCGGTTCTGCATGGAACCACTTCTCTCTACCTGTCAACGTCTCCTCTAGATTTCCGCCTAGAAACTGCTTGCGTTGCTGCCTGCGCCGCTGCAGCTGATCGCAGCCGAGCACGCCCGGCCGGCCAGATCTAGACCGTACTCTCTTGCTGCGCTTATATCGAGCTTATATCGAGCTTATATTGCAGAACCGCGTGTGCCGGCCGAGCACGCCGACCGGGCCTCTTTCATTAGATCCCGATTCCCCCCTTGCACCCCCGGCGCGCCAAACGCGGCCGGGCCCCTAGTAAATTACGTCAGTTGAGGCTATCTACTTCAGTTCGTTGATCGTCACGCATTGACGGCGCGCCTAGGCTTTGCCGCTTCACACGCTGACGGCAATAGCTGCATGCAGCCTGCAGGGCGTCTCCATGAATATCGATATCAATAGTTGATTTAGCTTGTGGCTCAGGGATCAATGATCAGCTTTTGAATCCTGCGAATCTATACATGTACATATATATGTGCGTTCAATACCTGCAGCGCTAACTGAATCATTACTATTGCGTGCGCAGCTGAATCACGACTCGCAGTCGGAATACACAAAATCACGTTTATACGTATGCCATTACAAAACCTGATTCACATTAATATTGAAGCGTCGAAATCTCATTCGGCCAATTCACATCTGCAGAAGCTGCTAGCCTAGATCTAGAACTCAAAAAACCGCGCCACTGCGCTTGCTCGGCGACTAGCTCTCAGAGTCTGTCTAGATCAGAACTCAAACAAACTCTCCAGATAAACGCAAATCACGACCCCGCAAAAGTGGAAAATTACAAAAGAGGTCGGGGTTACAACTTGCAAGCGAATGGATATCAACAACTAATTATCATGCGGCGAAATCAGGCCGATTAAGGCCGATATCGATCTTAAAAAGGTTCGGTGTTAAAACATGATCAAGAATTCGAATAACGCGCGCGCGGATCCGGAGCACGCATCTACAGTCCAGACCATGGCAATAAACGCTGATCTGTCGGAATCAGGAGGCCCTACCGATAAATCTATAGCTAGTGTCCGACGGCCTGCAGCTGGCGAGAATCGCCCGCCTTATTTACAGGAGCTGAAAAAGCTAGAAACACCTAGTGCGTCTACATTTCTTTAGCTATTGCCTGCTATCTAGATCAAATCTGAAAGTCGAGGACGTATTCCCCGGCGTCGTTGACGGACCCCACGTGGTGGTCCATGGCCGCGGCCGGCACGACCTCCTTCGGGCCCTCGCGCCCCACCACTCGCGCGGGGACGCTGAGAATTTGAAGACCGGCGGTCAATCGAAGGGAATCGAGAATTTCAAAATGAACGGATACAGACCCGACTGCGGTGCGCCGGGCGGGGACGGCGGTGAGCACGACCGAACCCGCCCCAATCTTGGCGAACGGGCCGATCTTGATGTTGCCGAGAACAGTAACGTGCGCGCCTGCGCGGCGGACAAAGGGTCAGGACACGGAGCAGAACAAGTATTAATTCAATGCTAAAATATGCTGCATACCGAGAAGGACCCCATGCCCGATCTTCGGGTGCCTGTCGCCGCTCACCTTTCCGTTGCCGCCGAGCGTGACGTTGTGCAGGACTGCGAGATCTCGAACGTTAGCGCCCTGCAGATATTTAGAAAATCGAATAGCTACAGGGGCGCACAGGAGACGTTGTCCCCGACCTGCGAATGAAGTCAATATCACGCAACATCGCGCATCATGATCACGGCGAGACTGACCACGGCGGTCTCTCCAATCACAACTCCGATGGCGTGGTCGACCTATCCCAGCAGTTAATGAAATGTCGGTCGAATTCGAACCAATTCATCATCCGCCTGCCCGGACCCATGGGCCATGGCCACTCACCATGACGCCCTTCCCAATTCTGGCGGCGGGATGGATGTCGACATCTTTCGCGATTCCGAATTAAAATACAGCTTTCATAAACGGCCGCGAAAATGATTAGCACTCACGGAAAACATCGGAGACGAGACTCTGCAGGGTGTGGGCAAGAGCGACGCGACCATCGCGCCAGAGCGAATGGGCGACCTGCTCCGGCCGGATCGATGAGAGGAGAAGAAACAATTTAAAAGCCAACATCGCCATTCCGGACCCTGTACGCCTGCAAGGCCTGGAAGCCCTTGAAGTGAAGCAGCGGCTGCGAGTAGCCGCGGCAAGCAGGATCTCTGGACTTTACGGCCTGCCGTGGCGCGAGATTCGTCATCACAACACGTTAAAACACTCTAACGTTCGCGATGGATATCGGCATGAATGAAGGGTCGCGTGCGCACGACAAGGTCGCAACGGATGGCCAGCCTGACGTATGGGTCCTTGGCGAAAACGTTGGAGATGATCGACGTCAGCTGAGTCGAGAGGAGAGTCGGGTTCGCCAGCTGCAAATTAAAGAAAGGCTCGTTCAGTTGTTCGCTCGACGTGCGCGAAAATTTAAAGCAAATGTACAAATCGTTCGAATAATCAAACAAGCAGGGGAAGGCAAGCCCCCCCGCACCCCCCATGTAACTTAGGTATACCTTAATATCACCTTGTACATGTTATAGTCAATTTGCGTCTAAAGCAATGAGTTATAAGTTATAACTTAGTATCACCTTGTGGGCGAGGCGGAAGCAGAGGGCGTCGTAGAGGGTCCCATGCGAAAGGATCGTGGACCACAGGAACGAGGCGAGGTCCGGCTCGCTCGCGGCTTCGTTCCTGGCCTCCTGCAGGATCGCCTTCCAGAGCTCGGCCTGGCATGGTTCAGCTTCACGATAATTGATATCGGGCGGAAATCAGGCGGCAGGAGGATTTATATGTGTGTGCTTTTACCTCGGTCGGGATGCGATCGGGCCCGCCGCTCTTGAAGTCCCGGTTGTCGGCGACGTCGTCGTTGTCGCAGCAGGGGCAGGCGAAGGCCGACGCGGAGACGGGCGAGCTGTGCCGGCTGTCGACGTCCGAGATGGGAAGAGACTCGACGGAGACGAGCCCGGGGACCGACACGGACGAGCTCGACTGAGTCCGGCTGCCCAGGCCCAGGTTCGAGTTCAGGATCCCGTCCGACGCAGAGGCGACGCCGCTGGTCATGAAGTCGCGGGCTCCGGCCAGCGCTCCGGAAGGGCTCGAGCACGCTGCGAGTTGCAGCGCCAGGGACTTCATTTGCGCGTGCCGGGACGGCATGGGCGCCACAATGTTAGCACGAATGTCGCCAGCGCAGGCCTCGGAATCCGCGGATTCGGCCGCCGGAGCGACTTGGCCAGCGGCGCAGCGGATCGAGCACTCGCTCGGCATCTGCCCAGCGCACGCTCGAGTTAGGTGCCTCAACTTCTTCTATAAATTGTATATAACAGTATATATATTTATAATTTATAACGCGTCCTAGCCTAGTAAACATGTACGTATACGTATACTGGTAGGATGCAATGTGAATGATGCGCGCGCCGTGCGTGTGGATCGATATCCGCTCTAGAACTAGATCTCATTCAGCCGTACATATACACGCATATACGCAGTGCTCCCGCGGCCGCAGTCAAGGCCGGCCCGATAATCGCGAGCGCACCTTGAACTTGGCGCGGTGTAAAGAAAGCTGGACGAATTCCTGGGCCTAGCCTGGAGGCCGCTAGCTATATAGAGCTCTTCAAGGTTCCCTCCCTAAGAAGCGATGCAAGGCAGGCCAGGAGGAATCGCGGCAAGCTTCACCGAGTCAGCCTGCTGTCGAGAAGCGCAGATCTAGACCGGACACCGGCTGCGGTGACAGTACTAGTGCCGCGTAGTAGCTATAGTGCGGTCACGCGCTCAGCTAACTCATTGAACTGTCCGACGGTCAGCGCACTAACTTAGTAACTGTCGGCGCGGCGCACTGCCGCACTGCGGCAGTGCGGGCGGCTGGCAGCCTGGCACCCGGCTGCCGCAATGATCGCCCATGAATCCCGGGGGGCCATGATGCATATGCATGCCGCATGCCGCAGTGCGCAGTGCGGCATGCCGCATGAGGTCTGACTCCTTGAGGCAATTGCGACGGTGCGCGTTGACGTTGAACTGTTGAACCCCCGCCGGGACCGCCGGGCCGCCGGCGCCCGCCGAGGCTCGTGCGATCTTGATCCGTCCAACTTGGCAAATCTTGCGATCAGTGTTCAAAAAAAGAAGGTTTTTTTGCAAATTCTTGCGATGAACTCGGAAAAAAGGCGGCGGCCGCGGCGGGCCGGCGCCGGCGCGGCCCGGCGGGCCGGCGGCGGCCCGCCGCGGCCGGGCCCGGCCCGGCGGGCCGGCAGCGGGTAAGTTTCACGCGTTCGGTTCGATGCGAAAGAGACGCACGAACTCGAAACGGCGCGCGTCATGAGACTCATCATGGCCGCCGGGCATGCCATGATGAGCTCGAGCCGCATGACTCAGGATCACCGTGGCACGGGCGATCATCGGGTCATCGACTCATCGCGGGATTCGCGGCCCCGGGGCCCGGGCCCGGCGGCCGCGGCCCGCGGCCGGCCCGGCGGGATATCGATTGGAAATTCGAACGATCATCGGATCGATATCATGCATCGCCGAGTCGGATCGGACTCATTGGAGTCATCGGACGTCGACTCATCAATGTCATCATCATGGCATCGCCGAGTCGATCGGAGACTCGGAGCCCGGCGGCGGCCGGACCGGCCCGGCGGTCCGACGGTCCGGCGGCGGAGGCCCCGGGCGCGGCCAGCCTGGCGCGCAGCTGCGCAGCGGCCGCAGCCTGAGCCCGCGCAAGGTGACTCAGTGAGCTACGTATACTAGCCTAGTAGGCTAGCCTGGACACCGGACGCGGCCCGGCAGCGGACGCTCATCGCAATCGAACTCCGGATCCGGCCCAGTCTCCGGGCCGTCTCCGCGCGATCTGGCCCGTCTCCGGCCCGGCGGGTCCTTCCGACGGTCCGGGAGTCTGGAGTCTACTAGTATAGAGCGAGTTTCGCGGTCCGGGTCGCCGAGCTCGAGCTCGTTTAATTTGGGTCCGCGGCGTCCGGACGATCCGACGGTCGCGCGTGCGCAGCACTACCAGTATAGCGTGCGCAGTATAGGCTGTATAGCAAGCTATAGAGTGCAACGTTAACTTCGACTACAGCTTAGTACAGCTGCAGCAGCCGATCACGAAGCCTCAGGCCTGGCCCTGGCTGCTGGCACATTGCGCGTTGCGTTTGAGTTTGCGTTTACGTATACGTAAGCATACGTAAATATTTGCGTATATACATAGTTTTAGTATGCAGGTGCACATGCGGCTGGGCGTGCAGGCGGAGGCCCGCCCCCCGAAGGCAGCTGCCGGTTATATGCACGTTGACGTGAGCGATCGCGATGAGCGTCAGCGCTGCAGCGCGCGACATCAATGTCGCTCCGCGCTGATGTATACGTCGACATCGCCGTTGCAATTGCCAGCTGCAGCTGCGATCGCGATCATGTTCCTCGCAATCGTCGGAGAGCTCGTACAAGTACGCGCCGGCACCGAAACCTCTTCCGTAGTTGCCGCAGCTAGCGCCGCGCATGCGTGCCCCGATGGGCTCGGATCAAGAAGCGGCGCCGGCTTGCGAGGCGAGCGGGGTGACATGCGCACATGTCGCAAGCCTGCAGAAAAGCACTGGCAGTCCACAGAGTACCCGCAGTTCAAAGGATGGGGCCGGGCAGAGTTTGCAAAGCTGGTCAGCGCTCATGATCATGCACATGCATGTCGCGGGCAGTGCAAAAGTTTTTCTCATATGCATGACTCGCATTGCGTCGCGCAGGCCGGGATGCGCACCGGGAACGCTAGCTTTGGAGCCAGCGTACGCATCAGTACACGCAGCGATGATAAGCCTGCATCTGCCACGTCCAGTGGCGTTGTACTTCCCCCGTTCTTCGACGGTGTGTCATGCATATGCCCGTGCACGTGATTTTACGAACAAACCTACGTATACGCTCATATAATTATATATTATTATAAGCCACATCCTACTAACGATATCGATCACAACGTCGCTTGTATTAGCCCGGGAGCGGTGGCCCGGAGCTGTGCATCCTGTAGTGGACCAGGGTGTGAACATACGTTGGATAACGTTGCAGTTTATTTTCTAACTAATTACACGCACGCGATTTCTGCAGGAGACTGTGGATCCTGTTGGGCGATTAGCGCAACAGGCGTGCTTGCAGACCGCCTCTTCATTGACAGCGGCGGAGAGATCGACGTGACCCTGTCGCCTGAATACATGAGTGCGCAATCACCGGCCGTTTCATTATAATTATTTATATTATACGTACATTTCGAATTCGAGACGACTCCCGACCTCGCGCAGTCTCTTGCGACAAGGAGGGAGAGGGCTGCCACGGAGCGTGCGCTCCGTCCCCTCGCGATCGGCCTGTGATATATATGTATGCAGACACCTGGCTTATAAACAGCGCAGAGAGCTGCCCCAGGCGTGGCGGTATCTACAAGAGCAGGGCGTTACCACCGAAGCGTGCAACCCGTACCAAGCTCACGTGGTTAAGTGCCCGCGCAAGTGCACCGGCGATTTGGCTGCTGGCGTGAAATTCGAGAAATACTACGCCTCTGACTTTTTCAAGGCAAAGCATATTATTCTGCAATGCATATGCGTTTACTCTGCAATAGAATAACACCTGCTGTGCGCACAGATTGAGACGTCATTGGAGCTGGGGGTAGAGCCAATAATGCGGGAGATTTACCAGCGCGGACCAGTGCAAAGTGCGCCTGCGATGGTTCAATATACATGAATGGGCGTTTTTAAACAACGTATGCGCTCATGTTCGCAATATCAATATTCAACCGCCGTGGCCGGCACCGCAGCGGGCTACGTTATGTTCGATGACTTCATGCACTACAAGAGCGGAATATACCACAAGGGCGAGGATGAGATAAAGAATCATGGCTGGCATGCCGTCAAGGTCCGCCTCAAGCGCGAGCCTTGCGGCGCTCGCTCGCTATGGACATTAAGCACGCGCATTTCCGTGCATCTCGCAGTTTGTCGGCTGGGGCACAGAAAATGGAATCCCGTACTGTAAGTCTCGAGTTTTTCCATGCGGCAGGAATCCCGTACTGTTAGTCTCGAGAATTCATAAATTGCGACAGGGATTGTGCAGAACAGCTGGGGTTCGTGGTGGGGTGAGAATGGCTTCTTTAGGATTCGGTGCGTATGTAAATGCGCTCATTTATGAGTCTTTTGGTTTCTTAGGATTCGGTACGGCTGGGGTCTTTAGGATTAGAATTCTTTAGGATATCGATGGACCGGCGGCTCATTTTCGGCCGCAGGCGCGGAACGAACGAATGTGGAATCGAGGAGCTCGTTTTCGCGGGAATTCCTTACATTCCCGAAAGCGCCAAGCTCGGGCCAAGCCAGAGCCTTCAAGGGGGACTTTTGACGCCCGCAGAAAAGACCGGCGATGTTGCGAATGTCGTAGATAGTGCTTAGGCTTCAATAAATATAAATATCTTAGATGCCTGTGCAAGTGATCATGATCAGAATTGTGCTCAAATTAATATTCGAAGAACTGAATTCGACGAGCTCGCCATACGACGTTGCCCTGGCCTCCTCTTTATCTCTTTATCTCTCTCTTAATATAGCGGCCTCTTAACTTGGGATCGATCTCGAGCTCGCCGCTCGAATTGTAGCCCCCCACACGCGAACGTATACGGAGCTCAAGGTCAGGAGCACAACCGTTGAACGACGGCAGGAACACTGTATATTAACTAGGAGCATTGCGATGACTTTAGGTGCACTGCGGCATCTCAGCAGCGACTTGAACGTGCATATATTTGACAAATCTAGCTAGCAATAGAGCTTTCTGATTCTGCTGGCCTTGCTACGTGGGGCGCTATAGCTAGCTGGCTATATAGCGACCCGGCTACTGCGCATGCGCGTGCGCAGCGCCGGCGCGGGAGGCGCGGACGGCGGCGGCTACGCGGCGGAGGCCCTCGGCCAGGGCGGCCTCCCTGTGGGTGCAGCTTGTACGTGCATATTTGTCTATTTGTCAAGTCTAGCTAGCTATAGAGCATTCTGAATCTGCGGGCATTCAAGCTTGCGGTCAAGATCTCTAGAGCTGCACGCTATCATAATCGGTATCCACGTTCATGATCAGAGTTAGCTAAGCCGCTGAGGCGCGGACGACGCGACCAAGCCTGCGGAGGCCCTCGGCGAGGGCGGCGTCCCTGTGGGCGAAAACGATGCGGAACCTGCCGGGCTCTGAGAGGAGGCGGACGGGACGGTGCGCGCGCAGTGCAGCCGTCAAGCTGAGCCAAGCTTTGGAGGGGCCGCGATGAATAAATAAAGAGGCCGCTAGGAAGTCTATTATCTTAGTTAGGAAGGCTAGGAAGCCCTAAGAAGTCTAGAAGCTAAGGAAGCTCAGGCCTCCGCGTCCGGCCGCGTCTATTATCGTAACTAGCTTGGGTGGCCATGGACGGGGGCGGGGGGCGGGCGGGCGCACGGGGGCAGTGGAACATGGAGCCGGGCATGACGTAGACGCCCTCAGCCGCCAGCGCCCCGAGGAAGGCCTGCTCCTCCTCGAACGTCTGGTACCCCCAGTCCGGCCGGCCGGACTGCTGGTGAGTCCGGAAGGGGGGGGACGGGACGGGGTGGGCGCGAAGGAGGCTGGGAGTCTCAGGGGTAGGCGCGAGGCGAGCGGAGGGCGCTTGATTCTCCGTCTCAAAGAGTGTAGTGTAGTCGAAATTAGATGTCGAGTTGTTCTTCTCTTAGGCTAAGGTGGGGGCTCCGGGCGCGTGCGCACTTGGGCGTGGGGGGCAAGGCGGGCCCAGACGAAGGGACCCGCGCTCGCCGGCACGTAGGGCACCTGATCAGATCTCAGGTGAGCGCGCGGAGGGAGGGTTGCGGGGGTGGGGGGGGGGGCAAGCGGGAAAGGGGCACGTACCCCCAGCTCCTCGAGGAGCTCCTGGACCTGGTCGTACGCCTCCAGCAGCCGCGTCTGGGGGCCGGGGTACCGGAATCTCAGAACAGGGTACCCGGACAAAGGAGGGGGGAGAAGAGAGGAAAACGGAGGCGAGAGGCATGAGGGTGAAGGAGAGTGAGGGAAAGGGTGGCGGGGAGGTCGGGGCCGGAGGAGAGCGGGGAGGAGGAGGAAAGGAGGGGGAAAGGGCGTAGACAGTGCGTGGGTAGTGAAAGCGAGGGAAGCGCTAGGGGGGGGGGGGGGGGGGGGGCGGGGGAGGGGAGGAGCTCGCAGAGGACTGGAGGGGTAGAGACCGACTAGAGACCGGGGAGCTCGCGGGGAGCCCTTGAGGACAGGCTTGGAGGCTAGAGAGGCTAGAGAGGCTAGGGGGCTAGAGAGGCTGAGGGAGGAGCCCTCGCGATCGCCCGCCGGCGCGCGCCCCGCCGGCGCGCGCTCCGGCGCCCCGGCCCCGGCCCAGGCTTTGACCCCCGGCCCCGGCCCCGGCCCCGGCCACCCTAGAGAGGCTAGGGGCTAGAGAGGCGGAGGGAGGAGCCCTCGCCCGCCGGCGCGCGCCGCGCCGCGGGAAGCGCGGAAGGGGGAGGGGGGAGGGGGGAGGGGAGAGGGGGGGGAAGGGGACCTGGTGGGTACGCAGGAACCGGAGGGCGTGCCCGACGTCCGCCACCAGCGGCCCCAGCGTCGCCTGCCCGGACGAGAGAGATAGCAAGCTTAGACGCCGGTAAGAGAGCAAGAGTATATTCTGAGCGTAAGAGATAAGAGGAAGGTGTGAGGGCGCGGTTGTAAGGGCGCCCGCAAGAGTATATTCTGAGCGTAAGAGATAAGAGGAAGGTGTGAGGGCGCGGTTGTAAGGGCGCCCGCAAGAGTATATTCTGAGCGTAAGAGATAAGAGGAAGGTGTGAGGGCGCGGTTGTAAGGGCCGGTAAGAGAACAAGAGTATATTCTAAGCTTAAGACTGCTGGGTGTGAGGGCGCGGGTGTAAGGGAATCCTTAAGAGCTGAAGGGGCCCGGCGTCCGCCACCACCAGGGGCCCCAAGACGGGGCGCCCAAGCTGCTGGCGGGGCGCGGGTATACATATTATAAGGGAATCCTTAGAGGATTCCCTTTCTCTTAAGAGATGAGATGAGGGGGATGAGAAGCCAAGCTGGCGATTCCAGAGGCGATTCGGACGGACGTTTACGTGCTTAAGTTACGTGCCTATATGTCGAAGGGAATAGGGGTTACGAGCTTAGGGCGGGGCGCGCCTGGGTGTCGGAGGAGACGCCCTCAGGCGCCCGTCTTAAGCTTGGCGTAATAAGAGTAGATGGCAAATCTATATTCTAAGCTAAGAAGGGCGGCCGAGCTGCTGGGTTTGAAGGCGCGAATATAAGGGGCGGGGCGCGCCTGGGTGTCGGAGGATACGCCGGAGAAGCGGGAGAGCGTGCTCATCGCCTCCACCGCCGCCCCGTTCCGCGACGCCGCGACGCCTGCGGCGAAAGTGTTTCAGAGAGAGGGGGGGGGAGGGGGAAGGGAGGGGAGGGGGCCCTATCACAGAGAGCGAAAGGGGCCGGGGCCCGGGGTCCGGGGCTAGGCCCGGAGGAGGGGAGGGGAGGAGGTGGGGCAGGGGGTACGGCGATGCCTTCACGGCTTCCTCGCGGGCGGGCCCAGTGGGGGTCGATCGTGGAGGCTTTCTATTTATATTTTCAGAAAGGGCGTTTGTTTTATGCACAGAGCGGCCTCGGACAGAGGGCGGCACAAGCGGAGAGTTAAAATCAATTATAATAAGCTGAGGGCCCCTGGAAACGTAGTACCCCGCGATTGAGCAGCGCACCGACGCGGTACCCCGAGAGCCCGAAGTCCTTCGAGAAGCCCCAGGCCTGCCAGAGGGGTACCGGGCTCAGCGGGAGGCGGAAGGCCCTGAGGGGCGGGAATGGGGGAAGGGGAGGGGTACGGGGCGCACGACGTGGACGCGCTGCTCGGCGGGGGAGCCGGCGGCGACCTGGGTCGGATCAGATCAGATCAGATCAGATCAGATCTGAGCCGAGTCCCTCCGGGGACCAGGCGCTCCAGCCTCGGCGCCGCTCGCCCAAGCACGGACCGCCGCGCCACGACCGGCAGGCCCTTCGATAGCTAGCTAGCTTCGGGGCCCAGCCCCGCCCCCTCTACCCCCTCCCGGAACGGACCTCCCACGCAGAGACGAACTCGCCCCCGGCCGCCCCGTGCACGCTGCAGCGCGGCGCGGGCTCCTCCGGTCAGAATGAAGAGGGCAAGGGGGGGGTGGAGGGCAAGGCGGGGGGGGGGGGGGGGGAACGGGGCCGGGGTACGCGCTTGTTCGCGTAGACCTCGTCGGAGATCAGGTGCAGGCCGCGGCGAACGCAGAGGTCCATCAGGCCGCTCAGCTGATGGGAGGGGGGAGGGGGGTTAAGGGGGTATATGACAGGCGCGCGGGGGGTACAGGATAGACGCGGGGGGTACACCTGCTCGCGGGTGACGGTGCGGCCGAGGGGATTATCGGGGTTGCAGACGAGGATGCCCTTCACACGAAGGCCGGCCCTGATCGAATTCGGATCGGATCAGACCTCAGATCGAATCGGATCAGATCAGATCTGATCTGAGCTCGCACGCTTCCGCTGCCTCCAGCGTCGCTTCGAAGTCCTCGGGTCGCCACGCGAACCCTGAGGAAAAAAAAGCTCAGGGAAGCTCGGGAAGGGGGGGGGAGGAGATAGGAAGGGGGTACCCGAGGAAGGGTCCGTCTTCACAGGCACAAGCCGGAGCTGCAGATCGCGAGTCGTATGATCAGGGATAGATCTAGAATAGAGGGGGTACAGGGCAAGTGAAGGGGGGCACGGTACCTGGGCACGGTAGGAGAGGTCGACGTCGAAGTAGTAGTAGTAGGGCGCCGCCAGTAGGATCGCGTCCCCTGCGGGGTACAGCGTTAAACGCTTGCGGATCGAATTGGAGGAAACGGGCCCCCGGGGGTTCGAACCCGCGTCGAAGAGCACGTTCGCGAGCGCGTCGATCGCGCCGGTGGTACCCGGGGCCAGGATCAGGTCGTCCGGTCGCACGGCCGCCCTGGGGGATGGCCCGGGTGGGGGGGGGGGGGGGTTCAGGGTCAGGGAAGGGTGGGGTGGGGCGGGATGAAGGCAGGGGTACCGCACCCGAGGAAGGTCTCGAGAAAGGGGGCGAGGGAGGCTCGGAAAGAGGCCAGGCCGCGGTACTGGCGGGTAGGGCTCGAGTTGCGGGGGGGGGGAAGAATGCGGAGGGGGGTACGGGGCACCGGCCCGTAGTAGGCGTGGAGGGTCGTGAGGCCGCGGGGGCCCGATACCCCCTCCTTGAGTAGGTCCCACCTGAGTCGGTGGAGATCGTGAGTCCGGAGTTGGACCGCGACTCACTGAAGCAGTGGGGGCGTACGCGAGGCGGCTCTGGGCCAGGCCCATGTCAATGACGCCGCCGGGGTTCGAGCTCGCGTCGTAGGGGTTCTTCTGCACCGCCTCCACGATCGGCTGGACACGCTCCATCACCTGCGCGGGCCGGCGGGCGGCGGTGTGAGCGGAGCAGCGGAGCAGCGATGGATCGGAGCAGCGCGGGCAGCGGCTCAGCGGCTCGCTCTCGCTCGCTCGCCTTTGTGAGTGGCTTTAGGGAGCGGCCCCGCGCGGACAAGCCCGACGAGCCGGCGTTCGACGAGCCCTGCGGCGCGTCGGCACCCGTCAGTGTCAGTGTCGCACAGCGGGCGCGCGCGCGCGCGGCACCGGCCTTGCGGGCGCGTGCGCGTACGCGTGCGCGTGCGTACGTTTGTGAGCGCGGTCGCGTCGTTGGGGAAGAGGTACCCCAGGTTGGAGACCGAGACCTCGGCCCCGCGATTGCTGGCGCTGCACTGGACACGGAAGGCGAAGCTCGTGGTCTGCCGCCCGCCCGCGCTCCAGACAGCGCGCGCCGGCCGCCCGCGGCCGCGGAAACCGGCCGCGAGCGCATCGCGACGGGAGCCGATGATGCGATCGATCGTCTGCGTCCGGGCGCCAGCGCTAGAGCTGACTGCCCCCGCGGCTGCTGCAGCCGCAGCTGGATGCGGCGGTGGGACGGAGAACGCCATTGCTGCTGCGCCGCACAAGTCAGGAGACAGTCCGATGCGCGATATACAAATCGACCGCGCCTGGGCCCTGTCGACGTCACGGGCATCTTGCGATCCGCAGTCGCCCGTTCGGCCGCGGTCGGTCGCGTGCGCATCCCGCGGCCGACATCGCACGCGCATCCCGCGCTCGAGAGACAGAGCGCGAGAGAACGTCTCAACAGCTGCAGGCTGCAGCGCTCTGCCAGAGATCGACCGGCTCGCTATTGGTGTACGTACCCCTCCTGGACTGGCCCCCCGCCGGGAGTCACGGCCCTGGAGGAGCCACGATTTTGACCGCCACTTTATAAACCGGTAGCGTGATCGGAACCCCCCCCCCCTCAAAGTAAGGAGACGCCCAAACTTGAGCCCGCGCCACAAAAGCTTCCGCCGTTCTTCCGCGCAGCCGCCCTCCAGTTCGTAGCCGGTGCGCCGAAGCTGCCTCGCCCTTGCCCTCGCAGCCCCGCGCCCGCCCGGCTTGCGGACGGCCACGGCGAAGTTTGGCCGATTCCGCCATCGGCCGCCTTCCAACCGCTTCAGAGAGCCGCCATAACCGCCTTGACAGCCGTGACCGCCGTGATCTAGATCGGGCCCGATCGTGCGCCGAGCTCGAGCCTGATCGGGCCGCGTACGTACGCAGATCTCAATCAAGATCCTCTGCCATGGAACACGCCGAGGCCTCGGTCAACACCCTTCGGGTGAGTCTCTCCTCGCCCAAGATCGCGGCCGATCGTCTCCCGGCGCCCCCGAACCCGCGCCGATCGTTTCCGCGCACAGGACGTCCTCCTCGACTCGCCCTCGGCCGGCGGCCGCGCGCGCCTTCCGCCCTACCGCGAGAACGGCGCGGCCGACTCTCCTGCCAACAGTGCGTCCGGCCCGCCCGCCGCCGACCGCTTCAGTCTACCCTACCCTATCCTAACGTAACCGCGGCCTTCCTTCGCTCGCTCGCAGAGGCGTCGGCGCGGGGCGGGCACGTGACGAAGCTCCACGCGCAGCAGGCCCATGCCCATGCCGAGGAGCACGAGGACGACTACGTGACCATCCGCGACTGCCTCCGCTCCGAGGGCGCCCGCTACTCGTCCAAAAAGAGCGGCGGCAACTCGCCCAAGTGAGAGGGCGGCCGCCGGCCTGGCCCGGCCCGGCTGCCTCCGCACCACTGCCGAGTCCGTGACTCGGTGAGCGAGTGCTAGTCCCTCGGTCAGTCAGTTCGCCCGTCCTCGGACCCCCTGTACGTACATCCAGGACATTTTTCGCTTCAATTCGCTTTTCCTTCACAATCAGCTTCTTGTTCCTTTTCGCATAATTTTGTCTTCGCTCGGTTCACGCCCGGTTGATGGGACGCTCTAGCTGGCCCTCGACGTTTTCGCTCGGGTAGAATTTTGATCGTCTTAGCAGTCGATATCAGCAGTCTATATGGGGTCGGTCGTATAGAGTGCTTGTAGATCAACGATGTAATATATACTTGTCCATAATATTCGAAATTCGCTCACATTCATCTCAGGGTTACAACCTGCCCGTCGCGCGACCCGTCGCTTATGGCCGCTGGGCTGTACATGTACCTCTACGATAGCGGGCCGCAGATCGGGACGGGTTGGTTTGGCTCAGGTTGGTTTGCCGGGCTTGGCTGGCCATGGGCCGGCCGGGCAGGCAGGAGGCCGTGTACGAGCACGGAGCGAGCGCCAGGCCGCCGGGCGCCGGCGCCGCGCGGCTCCTGTGGAGGCCGGGCTGAAGTACGAGCGAGCGCCAGGCCGCCGGGCGCCGGCGCCGCGCGCGGGCCGAGCTCGAGCGCTAGCGCCGCGCGCGGCCGCGGGGCGCCTCGTACGCGTTCGGCGCACGCGGGCGCAGCTGTTGAAGGTCCGCGGCAAACTCTTATACTTCTCTGTGAAGGCTAATATAGATGTAATATAGATAGCAGCGTATCTATGTAGCTAACATGTATGTTATAAGGGGGGGTCTCTCCTAGTGTCGGCGCACGCGCGCGCGCGCAGCTGTTGAAGGACGGCCGCACGCGCGCCGCGTCAGGGCCCAATCGGTCCAGATCTGCAGCTGCATGGACGAGGTCGAGTCTGCCGCGCTGCGGCGGCGGCGCCGGCCGCCGCGCGCGCGGCTGCAGTTGATCATGACGCTCGGCACGTGCACGCGCGCGCATATGCATCGAGCATCATGATCAACTTCGCCGGCCAGCTGCAGCTGCAGCTGCAGGGCCGCTTGCGCATGCAATTGCAGCAGCGCGCGCGCTAGCGCAAGTGGCGCGGCCGCGGCGCCGGCGCTAGCGTAGCGCTGGGTCCGAGCTCGGTTGTCGACGTCCGAGCTCGCCAAGCAGCGCTAGCGGCGCAGCCGGCGCTAGGCCGTCGGATCGCGGGTCCTAGAGGCGCTTAAAGCTTATCCAGCGACGTCGACGCCGAAGTCGACGATGTGCGTTTCGCCGCCGAAGGGGGGTACAGGCAGCAATTCGCAACCTGCTCATTGACGTTGAGTGCGCAATCTGCGTCGACGTCTACCATGCACGCCACGGCCATCTCGCACAGGGGCGAGCGGAGCGCGCGGGCGCAATTCGCGGCGGACGGGAGCGCGGCATTCGCGTATCTCGCGCAGCACCAGCTGCACCACCTGCAGCGCCGACAGCAGCAGCAGCAGCAGCAGCAGCCTACGCACGCCAGCGGAGAGGTCGACGCGCATCTCGATTTGCACGGCGGGCTTCCATAGCACTCAGTGTCTCGGGCGATGGGCTTGCCGGCGCACACGGCACCGGATCCGGCGCAGCTGGAGGCCGGGCGCCCACACGTGGCATCGGATGTCTTCGTAGAAGTGCTCGTAGACTCGGACGGTGCGCGCGCTTGCGCGGGGCGCCGCGCCGAGTGGCGAGCGTGCACATGGGCGCGGGGGCGCAGCGCAGCCGCGCATGCGCAGTGCATTTACGCGGCCCGCGCCCCCGCGCGCACGCAGGCGCGGGCGGGAAGCGCGCGAACAGCGAGAGCGATGTCATCTCCACGATCTCCTCGGCCGGGGGCGTGCTGGCAATGCACGTTGACGTCGTTCCGAAGTCGGCCGCGGCGGTGCACCCGATGGGCGAGGCCGGCGCCTCCGCCGGCGCGGGGCAGTACGGGCGATCGTACATCACATTCAAGGACCTATCCTTCCACGTTCAGCTCAACGAGCTCTCCCACGAGATCAAAACAGTCGCCCACGTGAGCGCTCGCTCGCCCGCGGCCAAGTCGCCTCGCGCGCGAGCGATCTTTTCTGAGCACCGCGCAGGCCTACAAGCGCGGCGGAAAGAAACGCGACGTGGCTGTGCTCGACGGCGTGAGCGGCTTCCTCGCCCCGGGTACCCTCACGCTGCTCCTGGGCGGGCCCCGCACGGGAAAGGTGCGCTCCCCTCCCCTTCGCCGCGTACCCCGCCCCGCTGAGGTTCCGCGTACCCCCTGCCGCAGTCGACGCTCCTCAAGATCCTATCCGGGCGCATGACCGACATGCAGACGGGGAAGCTCGGCGGGCAGGTCAGTGGACCCCGTACCCCCCCCCCGGGGGCGGCCCCCGTACCCCTGACGAATCGCGTACCCCAGGTGCTCATCAACGGCTCCAAGCCCGACGAGTCGTACCGGAGGCGCGTCGCCCTCGTCGAGCAGAACGTGCGTACCCCTCCCAGACAAACCTCTACCCCAAACCTTATATGCCCTACCCCCCAGGACGTGCACTACCCCCTGCTGACGGTGCGGGAGACGCTCCGCTTCGCCGGGTCCCTCCGCATGCCCGGCGACCAGGACTCGGACGCAATCGACCGCCAGGCGAGGCCGCGCCATCCCATACTGTTAATCTTGTCCATCTATCTGACCCGCGACTCGCGCAGATCGACGACGTCCTCCAAGTCCTCAACCTTAAGCACTGCGCGGACACGATCGTGCGCCCCGTCCCGTCCCGGCTTCGCCCGGCCAGAAAAGACTTAGCCTTAAAAGGGACCCCGAGGCCCAGTGGCCTAGCCTGCCTGGTTTAGGCCCGGGCCTTCGGATCTAGTGGACTAGATCTAGAACTGCCTCTAGATCTAGATCGGTCCGGCCCGGCCCGGCCCCCGTGCGCCCCCTCTTTCTGACCTTACGCTCGCTCCCTCTCAGGTGGGGAACCAGACGGTGCGGGGCCTCTCGGGCGGGGAGCGGCGCCGCCTCACCGTCGCCGTGGAGGCCATGGCCGGCGGCAAGACGGTGCGCCCTTCAAATTACATGTATATATAGGGCGGCCTGGGTTTATATGTAGGTAGGAGAATCGTTTATATGTAGTTAGAAATCGTTATGATCGTTAGGAAGCGGCCGGCGGCAAGACGGTGCGCACGCACCGCCCTTCAGTTGCTAGTTAGGTGGCCGGGAAGCTTCAGCGGCTTGGGATGATATATATCAGTTAGAAAACGCGCTTAGACCGTGCGCCTCCGCGTAACGATATCTCGAGACGTCTCTGAGGCGCGCGCCTTCGTTCGCAGGTCCTGCTCCTGGACCAGCCGTCGGACGGTGCGCCCCGCTCGGATCCGACCCGATCCGACCCGACCCGACCCGATCCGATCCGATCCGATCTGATCTGATCCTGATCCTGATCCGATCCGATCTGATCTGATCTGATCTCAGGCCTGGACGCGACATCGACGCTGGAGCTCTGCCGCAGCCTTCGGCGCCTCGCGGACGGCGGCCTCGCCGTCATGGCCTGCCTCCTCCAGGCTCGCGCGTTTGATTTGCTTCGCCTTGTTTCTTCCCCGCTCTAACCTCGAACCTCCCTTCTTCTTTCCTCGCATGCAGCCCTCGTGGGAGGCCTTCTCGTGCTTCGACCGGGTCATGATCCTCGCCGGCGGCAGGCGCGCCCGCCCGCCCTCCCCATAATCGCTTTGGGGAAAAGGCTGTTAGAGCCGGCCGGCCCGCCCGCCCTCGCCCTCGCCCTTAGCTTGAGCTCCTTCTTGAGCTTATGAGCCTCGCGGCCTCGCTAAGCTTAGCCTTCGTCTCAGCTGACGCCGCTTGCCTTGCCGCAGGGCCGCCTACTTCGGGCCGACGGAGGGCGCCGTGGCCCACTTCCAGTCGCTGGGCTACCGCGCACCTCCGGGCATGACCCCGCAGGCCCGTCCCGCCCCGCCCCGAAAGAAAGATAGCTATAGTAAAGATAGGAAAGATAGGAAAGATAGGATGGATCCCTTCGACCCGCAGGCCCGCCCCGCCCCGCCCGCCCACCCGCCCGTTCTCGAGCTCCGGTTGCTAATTAGAGCGCTAAAGCTTGTTCGAGCTCCCGCTCGAGGCCCGCCCGGCCCGGCCCGCCCCGCCCCGCCCGCCGCTCGCACGCGCGCCAGCGCTCGCGCGCATCTTAGAGCCTCGGGTGTCTCCTCTTCTCTCCCCCTTCATCTCAAATCTAATGCATCTCCGTCACTCGCGCAGGACTTCCTGCAGTGGGTGACGGAGGACCCCGGGCGGGCCTTCTACCACGGCCCGGGCCAGGCCTTCGGCTGCCGCCAGTTCTCCGACGCGTGCGCCATGCCTCTTAGCTTAGAATGAGCTTACGCCACGGCCCCGTTAACTTCGTAGCGTAACTTCGTTAACTTCGGCCCCCGTGCTCGAGCTCTCAAAGCGTTAACTTCGTAGCGAGTTAGTCGTCATGTCTAGCTATAGTCTAGCTTGCATCCTTATAATTAGCCGACGCGTGCGTGCCACGGCTCCTGCTTCCTTTCTGCTAAACTCTTCTCAGCTTCTCAGCTAAACTCTAAACTCAGTTCTCCGACGCGTGCGCGCCACGGCTCCTCGAGCCCCCAGAGCCTTGACTTCTTGGCGAGTTAGTTGTCTAGCTGGTCTAGCTTAGTTGGCCAGCTTGTCGGCTCGGCTCCTGCTTCCCTTCTGCTAACTCTGCCGCCACGGCTCCTGCTTCCTCTCCCCAAAACTCTGCTCAGCTCGTCTGCTAACTGAGCTTCGCTCACTTAATTCCCTCAGGTACCAAGCATCCAAGACGGCGCGGCGTATGGCGGCCGAGCGGGAGGCGGCGCTGCAGGCGGGGCGGGCGGCCCCCGCGCCCCCCGCCGCCCTCCGCGCCCCCTTCGCCCGGCCCCTCTCCTCCCAGGTGCGCCTTTCAGCATTCTAGAACATCGGAAGTCGGATAGACCGCGCGCCGTAGACCATAGAGCGCGCGCGCGCCGTAGACCATAGATAGACCTTAGACCTCACTAACCTCGAGCGCAGTTCGGGCACCTGTACGCGCGCTTCGTGCGCCTGCTGATCCGCGACCCGGGCCCCAGCATCAGCCGGTGCGCGCGCCCCCTCCGCCCCCGCCCCCTCCCCCGCCTCCTCCTCCGTCGTTTCCGGCCTTGCCTCGGAGAGAAGAAGAGAGCTTTGGTCCCGGTCTGATCTGACTCGCCCCCCACTTCGTTCGCAGGCTGGTGATGGAGATGATCTTCCTTGGGTTCGTTTGTATGGGGACCCGCCACGCCCCGTTCTAAATACAGACTCCAAAGCAAACCCGCTCTACTAAATATAGACTATATGGGGATCGGACCCTCTACGCGCACGCCTGTTCCAACTGAACTGAACCGGTTCTAACTGATTTGAACCGGCAGGTTCGTGATGGGGACCCTCTACGCCCAGATGCCGGCGACCTACCGCGGCGCCCTCAACCGCGTCGTGCGCGCTGGCGCCCCTCGAGCCCATCGCGACCCTGGATCAAGACTGCTGCTGCGGCCCTCCTAACGTCCCCCGCCCCCGCCCTTGGCCCCGCGCAGGCGTTCATGCAGGCGGCCGTCCTCGTCTTCGGCTTCGCGTCGCTCTCCAAGGCGCGCCCGCCCCCCCCCCCCCCCCCCCCCCTCCCCTTTCCCCCCAGCAGCTCTAGATCTAGGCGCGCCCCCGGCCTTTCTCCAAGGCGCGCCCACGGCCCAAACCAAACCAAACCAAACCAAACTAAACTGAAACTAGACTTCCGGCCCCGCCCGCCCGCCCCCGCCTCGCCCTCCCCCTGGAGCCTCGGCCGCCCGCTGACGCCCCGCCGGCCGGCGCGCAGGTGGACCGCTACTTCGGGGACCGCGACATCATGTACAAGGAGACCGTTCGCCCCGGCCCCCAACTCCCCCCGCCCCCCACTCCCCCCCCGCCCGCTCCCAACCGCCTTCCCCTCCCGCCCTCGCCCCGCCCGGGGGCGCGAGGCCTAGGATCTAGACCTAGGATCTTTTCCCTAGGCAACGGGGCGCACGGTCAATGTACAACAAGACCGTGCGCCCCGGCCCCGCGCCCCTCCCCGGCCTCCCTGGCCCCCGCCCCGCCCCGCCCCGCTCTCGCCCCGCCCCTCCCCGGCCTCCCTCCCCGGCCCCGCCTCGGCCTCTCGCGCTCTCCGCGATCCCGGCCCCCGCCCCCCTCTCGCCCCGCCCCTCGGCGCCTGAGGCGCGCCTCTCTCTCGCCCTGCAGGCCGCCGGCTACTACCGGCCCGTCGCGGTGCGCCCGGCCCGGTACCCCTCTCCCCCTCTCCCTCCCCCTCCGCTCAGCGCCTTGCGCAGTGGTATGCGGCGGTGATCGTCAGCGAGATCCCCCGGCTCTTCTTCGAGGTCGTCGTCTTGTGCGCCCCGCCCCGCCCCGCCCCTCCTCGAGCAGAGGGGAAGCGTATACGTATCGTTATATATATCTGGAACCAATCTAACCTAGAGCGGCTGCAGCGCGTGCGTGTGCTACTTCGCGGGGGGCCTCCAGATGTCGGAGGGCGGCGCCCGCTTCGGAAAGTTCATCCTCGCCCTCTTCAGCATGACCCTCACCGCCGACGCCCTCATCTTGTGCGCGCTCATAGAGAGAGAGAGAGAAGCCTAACAAAGAGCCCGCCCGCCCGCCCTTGCTGCTCTTGCGCGCTCTCATGATGAGCACGCTCGAGATACTAGATAGTAGATCTAGATCTAGAAGCAAGCTCGAGGTCTAGAAGATCTAGACACAAAGAGAGCGCTTTCCGCCGACGCCTGCTTCTTGTGCGCGCTCTAGAGAACGCCCGGGGCCCATGGATACGTCAGCCCTCCCCGGCTTCTCTGACGGGGTGGGCGGCGGCGTGCAGCGCGGTGGTGGCGTGGACGCCTGCCGTCCAGATCGGGGGCGTACTCGGTCCGCCCCCGCCCCGCCCCGCCCCGCCCCGCCCTCGGCTCAGATATGAGCGCTCTGGAGCTTAGACCACAAAGCCCCGCCCTAGCCACCCGACCTAGCGGGCCGCCCCGCACCCCGACCTAGGGCTGTGCCTGACCTAGCGCCCGCGCGCGCAGCGGCTGTGACTCCCCCAATCCTGCTCATGTTCAACGGGTTCCACGTCCCCAAGGGCGAGATCCCCCGCGCCTGGATCTGGAGTGCGCGAATCGCATCATATCATATCATATCATATCATATCTGATTTGATCTGAGCCGCCTGATCCCCGGCCCCAGTGCACTACTTCACGTTCTACCGGTACCCCCACGAGGCCCTCTGCATCAACGGTACCCCCTCTTCCTCCCATCCCCTCTCCTTTCCTTTTCTTTCCTTTTCCTTATCTTTCTCCGCCTCTCCCCTCCCCTCAGAGCTCTCGGGGCTGGCGCTGGCGGACCGGCCGGAGGGCGGCGACGCCGTCCTCGACTTCTTCACGCTCAACAAGGAGATGAGCTGGTGCGATCCCTGCTTGTCTTAGTGTCTTAGAAGTCTTAATTCTGCGCTTGTTTACTTTAGTTTAGAAGTTTAGATATAGCTAGGAGCTCGAGCTCGCCTTTCTCACCCCGCGCTTCCCGTCCCGCCCCGCTCAGGTACTGGATCGACGTGGGCATCATGTTCGGCCAGTGGATCTTGTGCGCTGCGCGATCGCGAGTCCACCCCTCAAACAAATCTAGATCTAGATCTGACGCCCAGGCCTGCGCCGCAGCTACATGGGGCTCGGCCTCCTCGGCTTCTGCTACAAGCGCTGGAGGTGCCCTCGCTCGGCTCCGCCCTGCCCTCGGCTCTAGATCCGCTCCGCCCCGCTCCGCCCCGCTCCGCCCTGCTCCGCCCCGGCTGCTTGAGCGATCGGAGTCGCGGCCGCTCCGCCCCGGATCGGCTTCGGCTGACCGTACCCGCAGCAAGCTGCTTGCTAGAGGCTGATCCTAGATCCTAGAGGACCTGGGGCCTTTAAGCCGCGATCTAAGAGGATCTAACCGTCTCTGCTCTGCGCGCAGCAAGCAGTACCTGCCGCCCGAGGAGGAGGACCCCGAGGAGGCCGTGCGCCCCCCCCCCCCCCCCCCCCCCCCCCCCCCCCCCCTCCTCCCGCCCTCCCGGGCCCGCTGTCCGCTGACCCGCCGCCCCCGCCGCTGCTGCTGCTGCTGCTGCGCGCAGGGCGAGGAGACGTTCTCGGGGCACTCGGTCTCGGTGCGCGCGCGCGCGCCCACAGGAGTCTCACACGGGCGCTCGGCTAGACCATAGACTTAGACTATTTCCCCACTTGAGCCTCGGCCCCCTCCGCGACCCACTCCGCGCGCCCGGCCGCTCGAGCCTCACCCAGTCCATGATATCGATCGCCAATCCATGAATATTTGGGAATGCCATGATGGCATATATATCCGCGGCCCACAGAGTCTCACCCAGGCCCACCTCCGCGGCCCACCCAGGGCCAGTGGCTCACACGGGCGCCCGGGCGCGCGCGCAGGTGCACATGGCGGGCCACTCGCTGGCGCACTTCGACCCGCCGAAGGCGCTCCTCTCCTTCTCCGGCCTCTCCTACTCGTGCGCACGCCCTCCAATCTAATCTGAGCTAAAGCTAAAGCTAAAGCTCTCTAAGGCCCTCTTGAAGCTTCGTGCGCCCGCCCTCCCAATCAATCTTACCCCTGAGCCCCGAAGCTCGGGCCCGATCTTAAGGCTCTCCGCGCTTAAGCTCCTCACCCTCCTTACTCACCCTCCCTCGCTCCCCCCCCCCCCCCCCCCCCCCCCCTCAGGGTGCCGGTGAAGGGCGGGCGCAAGGAGCTGCTGAGGGACGTCACGGGCTTCGTGCGCTCGGGGGACCTGCTCGCCCTCATGGGGCCCTCCGGCGGCGGCAAGACGTGCGCCCGCCCCTTCGCTCTTTCTTAGACTTCGCCCTTTCTGTAGACTTCGAGACTTCGAGCTTTCTGTAGGGCCCTAAAGCTTAATATAAGCTTAATATAAGCTAACCTCCATTCCTCTACTCGAACTCGCCTCACCTTGTTTCACCTTTTCCTGCCCCAGGACGCTTCTCGACGTGCTGGCGGACCGCAAGACGGGCGGCTCCATCACCGGCGAGCTCCTCATCGTGCGCCCCGCCCCGCTAGCCGCACCCCCGCTAGCCCGCGCGCCCAGCAGCGCTGCCGTTGCAATTACAATCAGCCTCGCCGCTACTTCTAAGTAGCGGCGCCGGACCCCGATCTGAGAGCCTTCTAAGTAGATCTGATATAAGTAGCGGCGCCGGCCGCGGGCCGCGGGCCCGCCCGGCAGCGTCCGCCTCGCGCGCCGCGCCTGACCCGCGGGTTGGCGTGGCCTGGTTTGGCTTGCTCCAAAGATAGGAGGCCGCCGCTCCTCCTACGAGACCCGTGCTAGCGCTCGCGGCTTAAGCAGCGCCACCGCTATAATTAGCCTCGCCGCTCGCGCCTGACCCGCGGGTCTGTTCGCGGCGCAGAACAAGCAGCCCTCTAGTAGCCGTCTAAGAGAGACTTCTAGTAGCCTTCTAAGTAGCGGCGCCGCGCCTGACCCGCGGGTCTGTTCGCGGCGCAGAACAAGCAGCCCTCTAGTAGCCGTCTAAGAGAGCCTTCTAGTAGCCTTCTAAGTAGCGGCGCGGTGCCTGACCTGTGGTTCTGGCGCAGAACAAGCAGCCGCGGGACAAGACGTTCCTGCGGATGAGCGGCTACGTCGAGCAGTTCGACACCATCTTCCCCACCATGGTCCGCCCCGCCCCAGCCCGCCCCGCCCCGCATCGCTTGTAGACAAGAAGGGATGAGAGAGCACTCCAAATCCGATCTTTCCGCCGCCGGAGCCGGCGCCGGCGCCTGGTCTCACCCCGGGGCGCGCGCGCGCGCCCCGCCCCTCAGACGATCCGAGAGGCGATCGTCTTCTCCGCCATCTGCCGCCTTGAGGACTCCATCGCCCCCGAGGAGAAGGTGCGGCCCGCCGCCCCGCCCGGCCCGGCCCAGATCCAAAGCTCTAGGCCTCTGTCTGTCTGCCTGCCCTAGACTCGCTCAAGTACTGTTGGATCCGCTCTTAATTGGCTTGTCCTCTTTCTTCTGCTTCTCTCTCTTCGCGGACTGATTTGGGAGCGGGCGCAGGTGCGGCGGGCGGACGACGTGATCGACGTGCTGCACCTGCGGCCGCACGCGGGGGAGATGATCGGGACCCTCGCCCACGGCGGCATCTCCGTCGCCGTGCGCCCGGCCCCGCCCCGCCCCCGCCCTTTCCCTGAGCAGAACGCGCTGCTCTTAGGCAAGACTAGAAGCTTAAGCCGCTCATGATCAGAGAACGGAGCCGCCCCCCCCCATCCCGCCTCCCGCCTCCCGCCTCACCCCCCCACCGCCCCTCAGATGCGGAAGCGTGTGAGCATCGGGATGGAGCTGGTGCCGCACCCCTCCATCCTCTTCCTCGACGAGCCGACGACGGGCCTCGACGCCATATCCGCCATGCACGTGCGCCCGCCCCTTAAACTAATTTCCCCAACGAAGGTTGAGAGATTGGGCCAGCTTAAGGTTTAATTTGATTCATAGATAGACAGCCTTGGCGTCCGCGGTCCCGGCCGCCCTCTTTAGATCCGTGCAATCTGATCTGATGATCCGATTGCCCGGGCGCAGGTCGTCCGGCTGCTGCGGGAGCTCGCGCACCGCGGCCAGGCCATCATCTGCACGTGTGCCCCCGCCCCCGCCCCGCCCCGCCCGAGGCCTGGACCTAGGCTGGCGCTAGAGGCCCGGGCCTAGACCGAGGCGCTATTTATAGCTAGCTAGAGGCCGCGGCGTTGGCCGCGCTGGCGCTATTTATAGCTAGAGCGCCCTTAGGCCTGGACCGAGGCGTTTGGAAGCTGAGGCGGCGTTTGCTTTGCGCAGGATCCACCAGCCGGCGGCGGACGTCTTCAAGCTCTTCGACTCGCTCCTCCTCCTCAGGAAAGGCGGCGAGGCGCGCCCGCCCCGTCCCGCCCCGCACGCTCATGCTTAAGCTTGTCCCGCCGCGCCCGCCCCGCCCCGCCCCGCCCCGACTCGTCTAGAGCCACCACCACCGGCACCGCCCTTGCCCCTAGAGCCGCCTCTCCTCCTCCGAAAGGGCGGCGATGCGCGCCCGCCCCGCCCCCCCCCGCCCGCTTGAGCTCCCTGGCGTACTTGCTGGCTGGCTCTGACCGCCCCCGGCCCCGCCCCCGCAGGTGGCCTACTTCGGGAAGACGGGGGAGCAGTGCCGCGACGTCCTCGGCCACTTCGCCGCCCTCGGTGCGCCCAACGTGCAGGGATCTTCGGGCTTGATAAGCCTATATATAATGAGCCTTAATAAGATATAGAGCCTATATAATGAGCCTTAATAAGATATAGAGATAGAAGATAAATAGGCCACTTCGCCGCCCTCGGTGCGAGATAGCGAGGAGCTCTAGATCGTCGATTTCGACTGAGGCCCCTTTCCGCCCGCGCAGGCTACCCGTGCCCGCCGCTGCGCAACCCCGCGGACCACATCCTCGACTGCGTCCAGGGCAAGGTACGATCAAGCTCTAATTCCTAGCTTCTTCGTCTTCTTCTCCATTTAGATTTATTAAGGCGCCTGACCTGCGTCCGCAGGTGGAGCGCGAGGGGTTCAAGGGCCCCGAGGCCGCCCCACTGGACTTTGCGGAGGCGTGGCGCGCGGGGGAGCGCTCGGCGGCGGCCCGGCGCGAGGTCGCCGAGCTCAACGCCGCCTTCGAGTCACGTGCGCCCGCCCCGATCTAATCTAAATCGTTTGATTCTTTATCCAATCTAAGCCTTGATTCTTAACGTAAGCTCTAATTGTGGCATGCTCACGGCTGACGTCGCGATCGCGCCCCCCTGCAGCGCTGGAGCGGCACGAGGGGGCGTACGCGACGGGCCTGGGGCCGCAGCTGCGGGCCTGCCTGGCGCGGCGGGCCCTGCAGCTCTGGCGCGACCCGATCCTCTTTTGGGCCCGCTTCCTCAGGTGAGCGAGCGAGTTAGAGTCAGCGCGCTCTAGATCTGAAGTTTCTTTGATCTTTAGATCAAAGCTTAAAAGCCATGCAAGCTTAAAAGCCTCTTCTGGGCCCGCTTCCTCAGGCGCGCCATCCTTAGAGCCTTTAAGCCTCGAGCTCTCAATACTCTTAGAGCTTTTTCTGCGGCTCTGTTCCCTCATACTTTCTTTCTATTTCATGCTGACTGGGGTGCCTGCCTACGCGCGCAGCGGGATCGGGAACGCGTTCATCCTGGGTACGCTCTGGGCCCAGATGGGCGACAACCAGGCCGAGGCTCGCATGCGGGCCTCCATCATGTTCAACTACACTATGTGCGCACTTCTATCCTTCTTCTTCTTAGGCTTCTAACTCATTCTATTCTATCCTTCTTAAGCTTCTTCTCACTCGCTCGTTCCATCCTCCTCCTTCTTCTTCTCAAGCTCCTAACCCATTCTATCCTTCTCCTTCTTAAGCTTCTAATTCATTCTATCCTTCTCCTTCTCAAGCTTCTAACTCATTCTATTCTACTTCCTCGTAAGCTTCTAACTCATTCTATTCCTCTCGTTTTCAGGTACACGTTCTTCCGGGCGATGGGGGACATCGTGAGCAACTTTGCGGGGCGCGAAGTCTTCTACCGCGAGTCCTCCCAGGGCGAGTAGTCTTATTTAAGCTTCTTCTAATAGAATTCTTCTAATAGGAGACCACGATGCTATAGAAGATCCGAAGAGGCTCCATAAGAGCACTGCGCAACCATTCCTCTAAAATGTCCTGCCCTCAAGACGTTCCTTTGCTTTCCTGACCTCGTCGGGTCTGGGCGGGCGCGCAGGCATGTACCGGCCCCTCGCCAACCACCTCGCCAACTCCGCTGTGCGCACGGCCCCGCCCCCGGCCCCGCCCCCGCCCTCGATCCGCCAAGAAAGACGTGGAAGATGGCGTTGTTGGCATAGCTATAGATTAGATTCCCAGGAAAGATAGATAAGATCCAGCGGCTCAGATTCCAACTCCCCCGCCAATCTGATCCGACCCGCCCCCGCCCCGCCCCCGCCCCCGCCCTGCTCCTGATCCGCCCCCGCCCCGCCTCCCTGTCCCACCCCTAGAGCGGCCCTCCTCCCCGCCCCTCCGTCCCGCCCCTTCCGCTTTTCCAACAGCCGATCCGATCCGCTCCGATCCAATCTGTTCTGACCCGGTGCCCCGCGGCGCAGGTCACGACGGCGTTCAATCTCCTTTTCGTCCTCGTCCCCTTCATCTCCATGACCTACTGGATCGCCGGTCCGGCCCCTCGCCCCGCCCCGCCCCGCCCCGCCCCGCGGTTCCTCCTCCTTCTCTCCGCCAGCCCGCCCGCCCCGATCCTGACCTTCTCTGCTTCTCTGCAGGCTAATAGACTCTAATAGACTCTATAATCCGGATTCGAATAGACTCTAATAGACTCTATAATCCGGATTCGAATAGACTCTAATATCCCGCACCACACCGCGCCCCCCCCCCTCCCCCCCCCCCCCCCCCCCCCCTCCGGATCCATCCATCCGCCCGCCCGCCCGCCTCTATATATCCTGACCTTCTCTGCTTCTCTGCTTCTTCTCTGCAGGCTGCAACCCGCAGGACGGCGGCCTCCGCTTTGCCTACTGCCTCCTCATCGTCTGGGTCTGGCAGGTGTGTATGCGCATGCCAGAAACTCTAATTCGAAGCCTCTCTACTTAACTCGTTACTAACTGATGCGCCGCGCTTAACTGTTTGCAGCTGATGGCGAACGCGTACAACGAGATGCTCTGCTTCCTCCTCCCGGCCCCCGGCCCCGCCCAGGCGAGCCGCCTCCGCTTCGCCCCCCCCCCCCCCCCCCCCCCCCCCCCCCCCCGGCCTCTGCTGACTGCGTTGCCCCAGGCGCTCTCGGGCCTCACTCTCACCCTCGGCTCCTACTTCGCCGGCTTCCTGTGCGCCCGTACCCCACCCCCCGCCCGTCCCCTTCTGTGTCCTCGGGCTCACGGGGCGCCTCCCCGCCGCAGGATCCCGAACAACGACATCCCCCGCCCCTGGATCTGGGGGTACGTACACTTCCTTCCTTTCGGAATCTAAGATGATTGGGAATGGCTCGCGATCGTGTGCGCTGTGACGAAACGTTTCGGGGCGCGCAGGTACTACCTGCACTTCCACCACTACACGGCGGAGGCGCTCATCGGGAACGAGGCGCTCGGCCTCACCTTCTCCGGCTGCCCCGACCCGTGCGCCGCAATTTGACGGGCGCTCCGTCGCATAAGCGTAAATCTAAGCTCCACGAGCTTCAGCCTGAGATTTGATTCCCTTCGGAGTGGGCGCCTCGCTAGCACTGACCCGGGCCTGCTGGCCCCCCGCAGGGACGCGGCGGCGGGACTCTGCGTGCAGACCGGGGACGACCTCATGCGCTCGTACAACTTCGACTACAGCAACGTCGGTCCGTTTGTCCTTATCTGCATCCGTCCTACTTTGTTTTAGGATATCCTCCGAGAAATCTTGAGCGGTGGTCTAATTCTTCGGCTACAGGCCCTAATGTCGGCTACATCCTGATCTACTGGGCGGCCTTCGAGGCGATCAAGGCCCTCGCCATGCACAAGATCCGCCACATCAAGCGCTGACCACCGTTTCTATATATATTAGAACTACATTAGATTATGTTAGAACTGGATCGTTTCTATATTAGAACTATATTATAATTAGATTACATAGAACGTCGGCTACATCCTTATCTACTGTGCAAGGCCCTCGCCATGCACAAGATCCGCCACATCAAACGCTAGCGCTGACGCCGATCCGCAACGTTGACCGCATCCGTATACGTAGCTCCAGTATCGGCGCCGATGTCGAATATCCGTCTAAGCGCAGCGCGTTTATTTTCCTACAGCTGCAGCCTAAACAGCGTCGTCTGCAGCGTATTTGCTCTTATTGGTGTTTCGATCGTGTACCGTACCGATCGACGCTGTTCGATCGCTTTTTATTATGCCCCAGCCTTCATTCGTCCAGGATAGCACGACAGCCTTTATTCGTCCAGGATAGTCCAGTCTCGATTTAGATCGGCTTTTTGCTTTCAGATCGATGAGTTGTCGATGCAACCAGTCCAGTACTAGCTATATAGGAGAGTTCAGTCTAGCTATAGAACAGCTTTGATTTCGTTTCAAATCCAGATACGTATACTGAACATGATCTCAGAGTCTGACATAACGCAATATTTAATTATAATTTGTGAATATTGATTACAAATGGAGTGGTTCGATTCCCCCCCCCCCCCCTTCCTCCTCCAGGCCCCGGACTTCAGCTCCTTGTCGCTTGGAATGGGAATCAAATATATATAATCGTCAATCAATTTGGGAATGGCATACGGAGGAGAAGTTACGAATTCGGACAAGATGAATCAGCTATCACAGTTATGGTACGTAGCATGTAGCTATGGCAAGATGTTATGATGGAGTGTTATAAAAGAGTCTAGCACTGGCCCCGTGGCTGCGCCGCGAGGCCTAGGGTCTACAGCTAGCTATACATATAGATCTAAATCTATAGCTATTGACTGCAGCCGCTGCGCGTGACAAAAATGGAACTACGGTGACAAAAATGGCCTACGGCCCGGCGGTAATATATAGGACCACGACCGAGAACTTCGAATTCGAAAAACTGAATCAATTATGAACCGTACCTATCGCTATATAACTACTAATCTCATGATCACAGAAATGCACAAGCACATGTTTAGAAAGTACAGCTATGTAGAGGTCGCACTTCTGCAGCTGGCTAGTCATAATAGATGGACGCCGTGACGGCACCGGCAAACCAAACCGATCAAAAATGATGCTACATTTTATCTACAGTCTACAGTAAGGTGGCGGCGCCTGGCCCCGGGGAGTTGCACGCCGATGGAAGATCGGGCGGGTCGACGGCAAACCCGAACCCGTCACCGACACTCAAGCCGACGCCCCTGCCGCCGGTGGCACCCGCGGCCGCACCTTCGAGTTCGCGGGGGCCTACGGCCGTCTGGTTCCGGCTCCAGGGCTCCGGATCCGAATCCTCGAGGGCGCCGGCGCCGGCGCCGTCCGAGAACGCCAGGGAATCCAGGCCGTCCGAGAACGCCAAGGAATCCAGGAGCCCGCGGCTCTGTCGCCGTTGGCCATGCGTGCCGTGTCCGGATCCGTGGACGAAGGCTCGCTTCAAAATCTGGACTCCGGATCCGGTCGCATCCGCGGCGGCGCCGGCGCCCGCTCGCAAGGGTGTGGATGCCGCCTCGAGCTCGTTCTGCCAAAGAGCTATAGACCCGGACGGCAGCCGCGGCCCGGGATTCGGGCTCTCGGGCCTGGGGCGGCTGCCGTCGGCGCCCCGAATCGCTGCCGCCGAATTCGAAGGCGCTTCGCCCGTCGAAGGCACTGCAGCGAGCGCATCCGCGGCAGGAGGCTGAGGCTGAGACGTCGAGCGCGGCTGCAAGCTTGAAGAAGCAGCTGGCTTAGGGGTAGCGGGCATCACCCCTCCCGAGGCGTTGAACGACTCCCAGTGCTTCAGATTTGCGTTGGCGTTCTGCGTGGGTTGATGGAACAGACAGTCAGGACGTGGACGATTGCGAGCGTCGATGTATCAATCGAGAGTTTTGGCGCACGTCGAGGAGGGGCTGTGCCTTGGGGAACTGGGTCGCCCACGCGTCGAGGAGGGGGACGGCCAGGAAGCTGAGGAAGCCGCCGGTGGTCTGGGGGATGGACGCCGTGCGCCGGTCGCAGTAAGGGGAGATGGGAAGCCCGGCCGCCCGCTCCAGGTCCCCCTGCGCGGTTCATATATCATGATCAGACTCCTGCGAGAGATTTATATATCATGATCAGACTCATGATCACATATCATGCGCGGTTCATAAAATTATCAGACTCCTGCGGGCTCTGGCGATCGGGCCCGGGACGTCGACGGGGCCACGAGCCTGGGCGCAGAACTCGTCGTGGACTCGCCGGCACCACCGCACGTGTTGTTCCAGCGGCCGCGCCGCGTTGGCGAGGTCGGCGACCTGGCAGATCAAAGGTGAATTTCACTGTAAAACTGTAAAGGAACTTGTATACATAAGATCGATATCCAAACCTTGACGCAGAGAACGAGGTCGAGGCGGCGGTCCTCAGCGGAGCGGGAGTGGCGCATCTGGAGGACGGCGCTCGCGCTCGCGCCCGTCCGCTCCGCGAGGCGGCTGCCCTTCCACTGCGCAAGCAGGTCGAAGTGCCTGCGAGAATAATTTGTATATATAATGAATCACAAGAAAATCAAGCTAGATTGCGAGCGAGCGAGCGGGACGCAAGCCAAGGCACCTGCTCATGTCGGTCCCGAGGACTGCAGCGATGACGGCTCGGCGGAATTCCGCGCGCCTTTCGCGGGAGAGGCCCTCGAGGAATGCCGTCTCGGGATTGCGGAGGAGGGCGAACGCATGCGACAAGGACTGGTTCTCAAGCACGCTGTCGCATTAATGTGAGTGGGTCTGCATTATTAATATTGTGAGTAGCTATAGGTCTGCATATTTGAAACGCTATGGGTCTGCATATAGGTAGCTATAGGTGAGTAGCTATAGCTATAGGTAGCTGAAACTGGTTCTCAAGCACGCTGTCTGCATATTTGGAACTGGTTCTCATATTTGAAACTGGTTTTTTGAAAACACGCTGTCGCATTAATGTGAGTGGGTCCGTATATTTGAAACGCGGAGGCGTCGAAGTCTAGATCTAGATCTGGGGAACGGCGAGCGCAGACCTCACGTCGTTGTACAGAAGCGCAACCTCGCCTGCAACAATATCAATATTAATAATCATATATATGTGTGTGCATAGAATTTCATGAGTGAACGCTGGTTGAACGTTAACGCACTCTGCGTCGCCACCTCAAACGCGTTGCTGTGCCCAGTGTGGCACACATCGTGCACGGCTGCAGCGAAGAGCGCGGCTGCAGAGACGCAAGGTCATGATCAAAGGGGCGGAACACTTGAAACAGGAGCGCTGGCTCGAGCCCGAGTCGACGTCACGGCGTCGTAGCAGCGCACCGAGAATTTCGAGGGGCGAAAAGTCGGCCTTCAGGCTCCCGGAATTGATGAGGAAGAACGTAGCCTGATCATGAGATTAAAAGAAGCATCGATTGCAGGCTTAAGGGTCTAATTACAAGGGGCCGCGCCGAGCACTAGTGCTGGTGCGCACCTGAAGAACATCGGCAGAATGGGCGGAGTTGTGGTAAGGCTGCGGAAATGGGAAGTTAAAGGTGTCATCGAGAAATGAAAGCGAGCGGGCGTCCTTTCTCTAATCTATTTCTTCGAACGAGATCTAGGACATATATGAATTGCAGGACGCACGTTAGCAGGGTAGCCGTCCTCAACGGCAGCGAGAAACGCGCCGAGCTTCGTCGGATGAACGAAGAACGCGTCACGATCGCGATCGGGCGTTGGGATGCGCCGAAAGAGCATTTGGCTGCGACCGCCGTTCAATTTACCAGCGAGGGCAAACCGCAATTCGAACGGATAGCTATATATAGGCTTCGGATATTACCCTAGAACCTGGAGGGGGCGGCCCCCGCTGCACTCGGCGATTTGCAGCGCGTCGAACTCGTTCCATGAATTCACTGCGGCCTCCAAGAGTCCCGAGAGGCGCATTGAGGCTTCATCTTCCAGTTCAGCCACCATAGCCTGACGGCGGGCGCTTCATTATATTATAAGCTTCAATAGGCGACAACGTTAACGAAGAAATGATATCGATATCGATCATATATGTATATATATGAATCTGAAACGGACGGCACCGCTTTGGGAGATAGCAGAAGGGCACTTCCGGATCTCGAAAGCCGGCGCGAGTGCGGGCTGCCGTTTTTGATCCAGCTTCCGCGCATGCTGATGCTGATGTTGCTGCTTAAGCTTGTTTCAGGGTCGGAAGAGTCGGCCCGAGTCCGGCCGGCGCCTTGGCGGGGCGGCAGTTTCAGGGGGTCGGCATCCACTCCCGCCTTTGTGTATATACATATTTGAAATCAGGAATGATCTCTGAATCGAAAGTTGAAATCTATTGATTGCATTTTGAGAACGCGCCTCGTTCATGAACCAGGCGTGGAAAGAGCGGGTGAAGAGCGGGCTCGGGGGTACGAGGGCGAGCCCCGTGGCGACCTGATCTGCCACTGACGACTGAAGCCGCGCGCATCAGTTTAGTTTGCGCGCGGGGGTTGTAGGACCCGTAGGCGCACTGCGACAACTCGGAGCGAAGCGGAGGAGAGGAGGTGCCGTAGGCATGACGCCGCAGCGGACGCATGCTCAAGGTGCCGCTCTACGTATACGCATACGCATCACAGAAAAGCGGCATCTATCTATATCGAAATCCGATTTTAGTCCGATATTAAGCAAAAACGGACCGGCCACCATTCGCTGGAGCATTTCCCCCACCACTGTTGTTGCGCATGTGAGGGGGCTGGTGAACTTCAGCTCGTCAATTGTTGCAGAGAACGCCTGCAAGCTCGAGCTTATTAACCGATGCCACGGACTTGCAATTGGGAATGGAGCCTATGCGCATAAAAGAACAAGTCTTTGCGACGCGATCGCGATCGATCACCTCGAATTCGCTCAGGAGTTGCGAATGTTCTTTGCGGAACTATTCGCTGGCGTCAAAAACCGACATGTATATATGCTAGATTACAATGAAATCGAGCTACGAGTTGCGCACGGCGCTAGCTTCTGCGGCCGCCTCTCCCTTTCGAGAGAACGCCTGTCGTGCAATAACAGTAAACTTTAAGTACACGTACACGGAGATGACGCGAATTAATGTTTGGACGGGTTACAACCTTGCGAGCAGAGCGGTCGGCATCGAAAGCCATCCAAGCGGCCAGAAGAAGGGCCTCAAGGCACAATGGGAGGGCCACAAGCCCCTCCCAGCTCCACACGTCGACGGGGCGATCGTTCGCGGATCCGGATGGCAGTCGAACGCGTACGCCCAAGCCAGGCGACGCCAACACGGAAGCCACGAGCGCGGAGGCGAAGGCTGCCGCACAGAGAAAGGCAGCCTGGGGAAAACGGAGGCCGATGGGCCCGGCCGCAAAGAAGCACCCGCCGATGAACACCAGCATGGCGAGCGTGGGTACGCGCAGGATCTGCGACACGAATCAAACTAGAAATTTAAATGCGTTCAACTCTATATCCGATGATCTGTATATCTATAGCTACGTGGCAAAAACTGTGCACCGTAGCGAGGATGCATGTGCTCGCAAAGGCGACTGCAATACAAGCCGTCAACCATCCCTGCCAGGCCCGTCGGAACACCCACCGGGACGGGCCAAGCACGGCCAGCGCCACGAGGATGACGTCCAACGCGTAGACCGCGAACGCGGCTTGGGCGACGCCGCTGGCAGCCAGCGTTACGAGATCGTCGGAGGAGAGACGCCTGTCGACGAGACCGCCCGCGAGGACCGATGCCGAGCAAGCAAGAAGGAAGGGTAAAAGCCCTCCGAAAATGCAGACGGAAGCTCTGCGTCGTGTTTAGAGCAAGTGCATATGCATGCTTGCTCTGTCCTGTCAAAGACCAACCTTGCACGCGGAAAGCGATGTTTCGACCAGTGTTCCCTGAAACGGTGTTCCTCGAGGGCGTTTGCGAAGCGGAGAGAGGTGGCCGAGCTCGGCGTCCATGCGGGACGAGTCTTCAGCAGGCTAACGCTGAGATTGCTGACGTGCACGCTTGGGGTCGACGGCCCGGTGGAGATTCTCGACATCGACTGTGGCGCCGTAAAGATGTCGACCAGCTGCTCGCGATCGGTCCGCCGCACGTGCACGGGCCCGCCGGGGCCGGCCGCCGACGCGGTCCCCGCTGGAGCATGCGCGGCTGAGCTAGCGCGGCTGGCCATGGATGTGGCTGCGTCCCCGGCCGGCGCTGTGCCCCGCGTACTTGTGCGCAGGTTGCGCGGGGAGTTTTGGAACCAGAACTCCGAATCGGCGGTCGACCAGGCGTGCGGAGAGTCCATCGCAAAATCTGAAATGCTCTGATCCAAGCTGACTTGCAGACGCCGTCTTCGAATCCTTCAACATCCACGATGCGCGCGCTCATACAGAGTCAACCAGCCTGGCAGGCTACGTTGCTGTTGCAAAACCACCACTGATCATGTATATGATCATGAGGCGGCCCTTCCGTACGCGTCAACGTTGGACTGCGCGGGGGATTATCATTACTTTGGATTGACCGTCGGACAGTACGATCGCGACGGTTGTCTGATACATGTAGAAGATCCGCATATATATGTTCCGAAGCTCACCGCAAAATGCATGCATTCACCGAGTCGGCCGCGGCGTGGCCATGGGCGACTCCCCCGGCCCTTGTCCGCAGATTGCGATCGCTACTAGGCTAGCTACAGCCTACAGGTCCGATATGCTCGCCGTGGCACCGCACTATGCATATATATATATGCATATATATATGTGCTGCGGCCGCAGTGCATGCGCAGGCTCAAGCTAAGCAAGCGCTCTCCGAGTACCGATTAGCGATCAGGTCGACGTCTTCAAGCTAAAGGCTTCGTCGTCGCCGATCGCAACCGTAAACTGCAGTTGCAATTGCGCATGCCATGGCCATCGCCTCCGCGCGGCGCCGCCGCAGGCCTAGGCCGGCCGCGGTGACCGTCGGACGGACTATAGCTAGTACTCCGGGCCTAGGCCTCCGGCCCTGCTAGGCTACCCGGTGACCGGTAGTCTCCGGCCCAGACTCCGGGAGGACCGCGCCGGGCGGCCCGGGCCCGGCGGGACTCGGACCGTCCGACGCGTACGACCAGTACGTAATCATTGAATACTCAGTGACTAGTATACTACGTATACCGCCGGGCCGCGGCGCGCGCGACGCCGCGGCGACTCACGGCGTCGCCGAGTCGACGCCGAGTCGCCGACTCGCGATCGTCACGGCGACGTGACGGCGTCGGCGCCGCGTCGCCGATCGCGAGTCGGCTCTCAGCCGGGCGGCCGGGACCCGGGGAGAGTCCCGGGAGACTGGCCGGGGGACCGGCGGCGGCGGCGGGGACTCTCGCCGGGGAGTCCGGGCCATCCGGTCCGTCCGATCCGGGTCCCCGACTCCCGAGTCCCCGGGGGCCGGGGCCCGGGGCCCGGGGGCCGGGGCCCGGGAGTCCCGGGACTCGGCACTGAGTCGGCAGTGGCGTCGATTGGTTTGTTGAAACGCCGTCGATTAAATGCGCCGATTCCGAGTTTCCAAAGTTACGGCAAAGTACTTCGAATTCGGAGCTTCTTACGATGATTACTGTCAAGTTTAGAACTTTGCAATCGTGGAATGGGGGAAGAACTGATCAAGCCTAATTGAAGCCTTGAAACTTCAAGGCTTCAGGGAAGTTCAGGCCCAAGAAGTTCGAATTCAGGGCAAGTTCAGGCCCAAGTTCAGGGTCCGAATCGACCCCGAAAGTGGCCCATGGGGCCCGATTCGGAGGGCGATCGATTCCCCGCCGCCCGAATAAGCCTTCGATCATGTTCGATGATGGCCGGGAATCCCGGGATCATGGGCCTCATGGGCCATGGCCCCACATGCATGATGTGCATGATGGCCCATTGATGGGCCACATCATCGGGCCACATGTACGGATGATGATGTACCGTAGTACGGTACTAGTATCGGTACACCTACTACTAGTAGTCTAATTTGATCTAAAGGCCCGATTAAGTTGGCAGAATTCGAAAGATGCTGAATCTGCCTGAATGGCGCAAGCGATATTCCTCGCACCCTTTGTGAAAAAACGCAATCAGAGCATGAACAGTCGAAATTTCGAATTCGGTAGCGAGGTACCTAGGTTACTAGGTACCTATAGGCTATAGCTAAGGTATACGTAGTACGTATACCGTAGAAGACGGTAGAACACTTAAGTAATGCGCGCGCTTAATTAATTCGCCCCCAAATTAATGCGTTTTCCGCTGGCAAAACGCATTAATATCGAAGCACAAAGCCGGCGCTAAGATGTACCCCCCTCCGAGGCTCACGCAGTCAGAAGGCTTCAAAACGCATTAATTTGGGGGGCGCATATGAACCACAAGGGGGTTCCGGGTCCAAAAACGCATTAATCACTGGCGCATTACTCCGAGGCTCAAGTGTTCTACGGTAGTGGGTTTGGACCGCCTGGTTACCGACAACTTACCGTAGTACCCTGAAGGTCTAGGTACGTACCGGTACCGTGACTACTACCGTCACTACCGTCACATAGTACCGTGTAACACTTAACTAAACGACGACTAGTAGTATACCGTATACGTAATGCGCGCACTTCAATAATGCGGTACCAAATTAATGCGTTTTCTGCTGTCTGCTATAATTAAATCTCTTTTGGGATTGTCTGCATGCTAATACTGCTATATTTGTTTTTGAGAGACTACGGAAGCCCGTCGGAACGACTCGGAAGGGCGAACCCCCCGTAGGTAGTAATATTAATATTAAAAATCAACAAAGCAATCCGATGATCACAAATCGAGGGATGGTACCGGTCGGGGGCCTGATGGGATCTGGCGGCGACTGGCCGCGGGCGCTAGGCAGCCTACCCAGCTGCAGTAGGCGGCAACTACTATGTGACTAGGCGCCGATCTGTCTGACTCAGTGAGAGTCACTGAGTCAGTGTCACTCAAGTGATCCTCAGGGCCTGATTTCTGATCATCGATATGTATCGGCCGTGCCGCGCGCGGCGGATACTGGTAGCTCTCAGAGTCTGGCGCCCGGCGGCCAATGCCGACCATCCGGATCCCTCGTGCCGCAGTCCCGCAGTGCGGTGGGCCCGGGGGGCGCACACATATGTATAAACTTATTTAAATCCCTCGTTCATCTCGATCGCTTCGCGATCTCGATTCACTCAGGATTTAAATAAGTTTATACATATGTGTCAAAATTAATACTAAAATACGTATTTATCGATTAATTTCTTTAACTTTTTATGCAAACTTTGTATAAATTAATGCAAACTTTGTATTAAAAATGAAAAACGCGTTTAACTTTATGCATATTTACGATTGAATCAATTGATCTTATATCGATTGATTATGTTCTTTGTCGATTACATACAAATCTGCGATTAATTTGCATTAAACTACTTAAAGATCGATATAATCGCGATTAAATTGCATAAATTCGCAAAAACTCGATATATCTCTCTTGTATTGAAGTAGACCACCGCCCATTCTGTATCGAAAAACGCAAAAAGTGTCACAGAGTTGCATTGTGTCCAATTGAACAATCGATGAGATTGCTGATTTGCATTTTTGCACCCAAAAACTGTCACAGAGTTGCATTATCTCCAATTAAACAATCGATTATATTGCGGGATTTTCTATTGGAATATATCGGAACTGCATCACGTCCAATTAAACAATCGATGGGATTGCGGATTTACATTTTTGCACCTAAAACTTGTCACAGAGTTGCATGGTCTCCAATTGAACAATCGATTAGATTGCATATGTTCTATAAAACAGAATAATTGAGATCAAGTGTGACAGGTAGTATTCAAATGATATTCAGTAAGAGATAGTTTTGTTTTTGAGAAAGTCAGTAAGAGGGGTGGAATGTCTGTGACGCCTGTGACGGCTGTGACGCCTGTTTTCAGAAGTCTGTCATTTTTGAAAATTTTAAAAAGTTTGAAAGTAGGTGTCACAGGCGTCACAGGCGTCACACTCAATTAAATTAGGTGTCACAGCGAAATTGCAGACCATTTCCAGTAAGACAACTTCGCATTTTCAAAAAGGTTGATTAATGGATAGTGTTTTGTAGGTGTCAGAGGTGTCACAAGACGGATTTCAGTAAGACAAGAATATATTTTCGAAAATCTCAGTAAGAGAAAGAGATTCCATTTTTAATTGGGTGTGACGCCTGTGACGGCTGTGACGGCTGTTTTCAGAAGTCTGTCATTTTTGAAAATTTTAAAAAGTTTGAAAGTAGGCGTCACAGGCGTCACAGGCGTCACAGTCAATTAAAGAGGCGTCACAGTCAATTAAATAGGTATCACACCCGATTATCTGACCATTTTCAGTAAGACCATCTGAAATTCTGAATTTCTCAGTGTCAACTAACTCGGAAATCGCAATACTCTATGTTTCTCCGATTTCTCCAACCCTGAAAACACACCTGTTATTCGAGCATCTATCTCATGAGATACTCTCGTGGTTTTTCTCTCTGCTTCCAATCCACAACTGAATATATCAATCGCCAGCATACCTTCATTTGAGTAACAGTGAGCAGTGCAATGGCTCTCATCCAGCAGAAGAACCATTGCAAAACCAGGAGGAGAAATACCACCATCGAAAATCTCGCAATGCTTGTGAACTACTCGAATACCTTGCTCTTGAATAATAGTTTGCAAGAACTGCATTAACCACCTGGTTGTTGTCTCCAAGTCTTCCACTCCTACTGCTAATTGGGTTCTGAATTTGTAATCCAGCATCACATGGAAGCCTCGATGAGTATTCATTTATGAATAATTTAGAAAAATTAAAAACGCGATTGGTAGAATGCGAACCATCTTAGCAAGAGTGCTACCTTATGAGTTGGTGGATATCATTCTGCTGCACTACCACAAGACCTGTCCAAACTGCTTTGACACATGCATAATCACCAAGGGAAAATGGGGAAAGATTCTCATTTCTCTCTCAAAGATCTAATCGAAATATAATACTACTGGTTTATCATCTATCACGATTCCTGATGTAGTCTTTTTTCTGTAAGCATGAGAGGATTTCTTGTTGCACTCTCTGCATCCACTTCCCCTTACATGATTAAATGGGTAGGTTTGGAGGATCTTGTTGCATTTGAGGCATCTAACAGAGACCTTCTCTTGTGCTTTCTTATACACTGTCTCACTATAATCGAATTTAGCATCACCATGAACCATCATTGCAGATTCTATGAATTTCTTTGTTTTATCATCCATCCCTCTCTATATATACCTGAGATTTCTATGGAGCAGTATCCTGCCCGAAAATGGGGAAGTATCGATTTGTGCCGTAATACTCTGCATATGTATTCTGTCTTGCAATAGCATCGGTTCTCTCAGCATAGAGAATGCATTTGTAGATACCAAATCTGGTGGCTCTCACCAAGAACTGGTAATCTTCAAGACCGAAATTCACTCCATGATAAGCGATTCCGAAATTGTCATATGGGGTGATCACAACTGCAATATTTGGGGTTCCACCCTCCACTTGACAGACAGCATAAACATCTGGTGGGATATCGACAACCACCTTGTAGTGGTCACCAATCTCAACAAGAGAATCAACTACTGATGTCTGCTCATTCACAACAATTGGGAAGATCTTTATAATATATGGTGCATTCATACTGGGGACATAGGTGCGAATTCTGGTGTTGGGATCAATGGGGTTGGGTTGATCATTTACGAAAAGAGGCGCACCAACAGCTCCACCAATCCGAAGACCATCACCAATATATGCTCCCCCCGTTTTGCAGTTAATAGCTCCCGACCGAGATTCAAAAGAGTAAGTAGAAAGAGGATCACCATAACTGTCTGGGTCTCCATAATGGGCAGAAAAGTTTGCATTTGTGACAAGGAGTTTCGTTGTCTTAACTATACCATTATTTTTATCACACCTGAGTTCCTGCAATCTCAGTTTGTGGGTGGAACCAAAAGTATTCATTGTAGGTTGCACTTCTGTGGATTGGAGACCTTCTACATCATCAAAGGTAGCATGCTGCAAAACGTGATTTGCAGGTGCTGCTAATGAGAGTTGGGGTGTAATAATTCGCTCTACTGGGGCAGCCATTTTACATTAAAGTAATATATAATTTATGGGGTGGGGTCATCAATTACATCTGGCTCTTGGTAAAACCCTGTTTGAGAAAGAGTATCAGGAGTAACACCTCTAAGAGCTGAGACAGCAGCTATATCTGTTCTGATCCCCATAACTGTAATTGTATATTTTCCAATATCTGTAACAAACAGATCATAGGTGAAATTGTTATTATAAACACAGAACCCTGTGCCGAAATGATCATATCCTTGAACACTGAAATTGTATCTGTGACCTGGCTGGTTATTGTTGGCTCTACATAAAGAAAGCATTGCAGAAGGAATGACCAGCCCTCTCATTACTCTTTTGGTTCCTTCAATCAATTCAGAGTTTTCAAGTGTGACAGTATAACCTTGGTAAAATTGAATAAGTGGCTGTTGTGCAACTGGTATATATAATCGAATTCGTTGGGGGTCTTCAACATTCTGTTCAAGAGTATCTGGGACATCATTATACGAAATTGAGGATGAAAGCTGACCTGAAACTCTGCAACCACCACCAATAAATGCGCCACCTGATCTCACAGTTACAGCAGCAGAATTCTTATCGAAATCGAGGGCTTTCAGATCAACACTGTAAGCATCAGGACCTCCATTAGTTGGTTGGAAGAAGTTCGCATTTGAGACAAGGAGTCGAGTGGTTTTAACCACACCAGAATTCTTGTCTGCTCTCAGTTCTTTAACCCGAATAATCGAGTTTTTATCAAAGGAGTTACCATTGGAATTGGGTCTCTCAGTAGATTCCAAACCACGAACCTCATCATTAACTTCATGCTGGCGAAAGTGCATTGCAGGGGATCCAAGGGAATATATAGGCAGTTGAACTCGATTATATTCACCCATTGCTTCTTTTACTAAGAAGGAAAGAAAAATAATGTTCATTGTTCTTCTGTGACATTATTATACTCGATGCCTTTCTTTACAGTTCCCCTTTGGAATGCCTGTAATACAATTGCTTCCTTTGAGGTTGGTATTTGAACTCCTGATGAGATGCAAGATTGAATCTCTTTCTGAACAATGTCATCAATTGCAATTCTTGCCCTGTTATGAACCACATTATCAATCCAATCCTGAACAGAAGCGGCACAGAATTCCATTCCCAGCTTCTCAGTATCTGAGAGAACTACTTGGTAGATATTCGACATTCCTACTTTATAAAGAGAAAATTTATGTGACACTCAAAAGTTCACCTGTGAATGTTGTTCGATTTGTGTAGCTACCCCCATTATTTGTTACAAGTGTTATATACTCACCCATAGCAATGTTGAGAATTACACTAATGTAAAGCGGTTTATTCGTAAGAGTGGAGTTATTTTGTGTTATAATACTTTGACCCCCTGGGTCTTGGTCATTTACTTTTAAAGAGAGACTTATTGGACTACTTGATGTTGAATGGGTATATGCTGTAAATCTGTAATGACCTGCAACAGGAGCAGTGAACCTTCCATTACTGACATTGAATGCCCCCCTATTATTCACAAACACTACCCCCCAATTGATAAGAGCAGTTTCACTGGTAGCAACATGAGGATAATTAAGTTGAACAGAAAATCGAGGCTGATAGTCATATTTTAAATAACAATTTGTGTTGATTGTCAAGCGATTGGCTTCCAGAGTAGCCATAATATCACTGTTGCGTTTCAAAACAAGATTCACATTTGCTCCTGTATCGATTTCAGGTGTGACCACCTTGGAAGTTGCTGTTATTATCGATTGTGTTGTTTCTGGAATACTTATGCCTCCATTGGCTGTTACTGAACCTGTAAATGTGCTTGTTCCTGTAATGTTTACTTGATTGGCTGTTAGAGTTCCATCAATCCTTGCCCCATCTCCAATATATGCCCCTCCACTTCTAACTGAAAGAGCAGCATTATTAATTGTATTATCAAAAGTAACTATTTTGGGTGTGGTGAACCCTCCCACATTGTCATAAATTGCTGTATCTGAAACAATTTGACCTGATTGGACTTGGTTCTTGTTAGATACAATGAGTCCTGTGGTTCTTATTTTTCCCCCATTGCGATCACATCGAATTTCTTTGCATCTAATCACAGAATTTTGTGAAAACGAATCAGCCCCTGTTGTTTCTGTGCAAATAAACCCAGGTGTTGCATCTGTTACTGTATGGTTCAGTTGATGTATTTTTGGGGCGGCATAACAGAAAACAGGAACTGCTATTTGTGTGGACATTCTTTATATTATACAGATAATATTATGTAGCAGTAACAAGATAACAAGAAAAATAGTATCTGATATCAAATTGAAGACTGGCTCCAGAAGAATTGCGTATATCAAAGGAGTCACCTTCAATAACAGAAAGTAAAATTTCATATGAAATTGGAGTTACAAATGTATTAGAAATCCCTGCGGACGGCATTGAAACCCTTGTTTGGATGGTTGTAGGATTTCCATTTAAATAAATGCTGGTAGCAATATGAGTATAAGAGGTTGTGCCAGCTCTCATACATGCAAAGAACACCCTATATACTCCGGAAACAGGAGCTGTAAATTTTGTGGATGAAAAGTTTCCTTCATTGTTTACAAGATAAGCTCCATTTATAAAGTTAAAGGGTGTTCCAGCTGTAAGTATTATGGACCCTGTCAAACCAGGAGCTTGTCTTGATATATTCATTCTTGGACAATAGGATCGTTTCAGACCACTATTTTCCGGGATTGTGATTGCTTTCAGATCTGTTATTGTCTTTTCGAGAGTGAAAATGGTATTTCCGTTTCGTTTATAATTCACATTTGCATCTGTCCCATTATCCATCTCAGGTGCATTAACTCTTGTTGTAGCTTTTCGAGTTTCAACGCTAACATTTCCCAAGAGTCCACCATTGAAGGTCATCAATCCTGTAAATGAACTTGTCCCACTCACATTTAATTGATTAGCTGTGACAGTTCCTGCTACATTTGCTCCATCACCAATGTAGGCTCCTCCACTCTTGACAACAAGAGCGGAATTATTACTTGTGTTACCAAAAGTAACTATCTGAGCTGTGGTAAATCCACCCACATTATCATATATTGCTGAATCGGGGACTACTTGACCTGCTTGAACTTGATTTTTATTCGAGATAATTATTCCTGTGGTTCTTATCTTGCCTCCATTTCGATCACATCTAATCTCTTTAACTCTGAGTATATTATTCTCTGTGAAAGAGGTATTACTTGAAGTTTCAGTGCAAATATACCCAGGGGTTGAATCAACTACTCCATGAGAGGTGCTGTGTAGTGATTTGGCTGCAAGTTCATAATTTGGAATCTCTAATAGAGAGGTCATCTTTGTAATAGTGTGAGAATCTTTATTATGCTGATGCTATCCAATGGATTGCAATTTGAAGCCACTGTGGCTGAATGGTTACCCATCCTGCTGCCCAAATAACAAGGTTAATTGTGGTTGAGGTTGTTGAGTTGCTTGATATCCCTATTTTGTAGTCGATTTCTACATTTGTTGCAGGTAATCCCTGCAATGTCACAACAACAGATGGAGCAGATGCAAAGGCAGGACTCCAATTTAATGTAATGGTATGGTTTTGCCTTGCTGAACTGCCCCCAATTTGAGGATTTGCAATTGTCATTTCATGTCTCCCTTTTCTAATCAGGTTATCAAGCATGTATTGAGGAGCCAGCTTAGTAACCTTTGAATTGTCCCGAGGATCCATGACCCACATTTCTCTTGCATATGCATTTCCACGAACAAGTAGGGTTTTATCCTGATAGTAAGATATAGAGTTAGTAGAAAGGGTTGAATTGTGGAAATTCCAAATAACAGGAGGATCAGGCATAATATATGGGTCATAATCGAGAAAGTAACCTGATCCAATGAGAAGGTTTGCATTTGCAGTGATATTATTTGCTGTAAAGGGATCAAGGGTGGGTTTATTGGTCAGATCATTGTAGTTGCCCGAGAAAATCGCTGGTTTGTTATAAATATCTGTATTCCAATCATGAGTATGTGCAAAATCTGTAATCTCTGCCTTAGTGTGGGTGTGACCTACATATGCAACATTTCCAAGATCTGTAATCTCTGCCTTGGTATGGGTGTGACCAACATATGCAACATTTCCGAGATCTAAGATCTCAGATTTAACATGAGTGTGAGCGAAATTCGTAATATCTGCTCTTGTGTGGTAGTGTGCAAAATCTGTAATTTGTGATTTTGTGTGAGTGTGTGCGAAATCTGTGATCTCTGCCTTTGTGTGATTGTGTGATCTATTATTAAGATCAAGAAAGCTTCCCGAAAATGCAACAGGATGCAGATTTGCAGCAGTAGGTTTATTCAGGAGATCATTATAATCTCCTGTGAAAGAGATGGTTTTCAGTTCACCCCTTCCTACATAATCAGAAGGTAGATCAATTTTAATGGGCATTATAGCTGGATCATCAGGTATCTCATATTCACCTCCTGGATGGACAACAGGGAAGGTTTGATTGCTTTCAGTATGGACAAAGAAGTTGCATGCTGTTACTGTTCCATCAATTATCCCACCTGTTAGAGGGAGGTAATCCCCTGTCACACCAATGTTTATACCTGCAATGATTGTGTTCAGTTCTGTTTCATCTATGTAGTTTTGGGCTTGAAGGTAATCCTCTGTAACCACTCTTGATATAGTCTCATTATGAATATTCTTTGCTGCTGCCCTCTGATTGATTTCTAAGAGTCCCTCACCAACTCCACCATTATAATTCGTTTTAATCCATGCAACTTCGCATTGTTTATAGTCGTCTCGGTTTCCCAAAAGTGCATTGGGTAGCAATCTCTCTCTGCTAAATATTAATTTCGGTCTTGAACCATCCAAATCACTCACATCAGTGACATTAATTTGGATTGCAGCGTTTTTATCATCATAGTTTGCTGGATCAGATGGTAGAGAGATCAATCCTCCTGTCATTGGGATGTCATCTGCAAAGTAACTTGTCAGATAGATACCTGGTTTGGTGTCTTTGATTTCAATACCACCACCAAGCCCCAATATTCCATTTCTTGTAGGGGGTCTAATGTATAATTCGCCTTCCATTGTGGTTCCTGCATCTATTCCCTTTCGATTCACATAGTAATCATTTAATTGTAATCTTGCTGGTGTGTCTATATTTTGATAGAGACTCACACCATTGTTAATATCTCCTAATAATACATTACCTGCTGATGCAAAAGTGGGTTGTTCTCGTATTTCACTCCAAATATGCAAATGGTCTTCTGGTGGAAACTCAGTAGGGATTCCATCAATCTCACCCCAATCATGCCTGTGATCCTCTGGTGGGAATTTCGCTGGTTTCCCTAAGATCTCATCCCAGTCATGGTTGTGATCCTCTGGTGGAAATCTGGCTGGTTTATTGTTGATCTGCTCCCAATCTGGAAAGAACTCCCAAATCTCAGGTCGAAATCCATCTGGTAATAATTCCTCATGGTGTTCATAAGGTTGCTCATAATCCACAACTGGTGGTTCGAGACCATCAGCTAAATATTCCTCATGGGGTTCATAATTCTGCTCATATTCATACTCTTGTGGATCTAAACCATCTGGTAAATACTCTTCCTCATTGGGGTCATATTGATCATATTCATACTCCTGTGGGTCGAAACCATCAGGTAGGTATTCCTCCTCATCTGGAACGAATTGGTATTCGTCAAGCTCCAAAATATCGATTTCAGGTGGTAAATATTGCTCATCTATTTGCTTTCTCGGTTCAATTATAGGTTTATTTCGAACCTGCTCCCAACTCACAATGTGCTGCCCAAAGGGAACTGTCTCATCTGCTGTGTATTCTCTTCCTGGTTGCTTTTTGGTGTTAAATCTGGTGGATCCCATGGAAGAGGAAAGGGAACTGGGACAGGTCCATAATATTCAAAGATCTCTCTTATGGTCTTCTCACTTACAAGTTTCTCTCCATTTGCATAGACATTGCTTCCATGGATATTTCGCCATTGCCTGGTTCTGATACCAAGATCTTTGGTATTAGTTACCAGAGGTAAAAGGTGCCTATCCATTTCGACAAGGTCTGGATGTAAATGAATTGTTACTGGTTGAGTGGGGCTACTGTTGACAGTGATAGACGCCTTATTCTTTGCTGTATCACTTGGTAGTTGGAAACCGAATTGCGCATTAGAAGCCGAATTCGCCACAATATCTCGTGGATAAACATTGTTAGTGAACTCGATTTTGTTGGTCTCTCCATGGGGTGCTATCTGTACTATTTCGGGAATTTGTGCAATTGCATTTGATCCTTCATTATAGATTCTTAAACCACTCTGATGCCCACCCTTCTCATTTTGAACATTGAATATCAACCTTCCACTATCGAATCGAGTTGGAATATCTGGATGGGTTCCACTGGTTTTCAGTTTTCTTGGTCTGCTCCTGGTTGCTTTAATCTGGGCTACCTGATTCGATTTCACATTCCCCATGCTGAAAGCAACACTCACATCCTCTTTTTCAGGATCCATTTCGTTTATTGAAAGTGCATGCATTCTTGGGTGAGTCTTTGAGGGTTCATCTGCACTATGGTCGATTGAGATTGACCCTCTGGCTGTCAAGTTATCGAAATTTACATGTTTGTTATCTGCCTTCCCTCTTCCTGATGAAGGAATGGTTTGCAGGTTTGCTGGATAATTGAAACTCATCCCTGTTTACTCTACTTATAGAGATTTATTAAATTTGAGTAAAGTAAAGATGCCCCTTCGTGTAATTCTCAGTCTCTCAGGTGGGGGAGCTCGTGGTATAATTATTACGAGATTGCTAAAAGAAATCGAAACTCGAACTGGAAAAAGAGTAATAGACCTTGTTGACCTGGTGAGTGGAACATCCACTGGTGGGATTATTGCGATTGGTCTCAATGTGAAAAATCTCGAATTTCCAAACGAACCCAAACTCACTGCTACCGATTTGCATTCAACATATCTCAATCAACTTCCATTAATCTTTGCAAATCCCAGAAATATTATAGATAATGCCCTTTTCAACACCAAGTATGATGTGACCCCATTGGAGACAGCCATTCTCACTGTTACTGGTGAGTCTCTCATTCAAGACTCTCTAAAAGATGTAGTGATCACAAGTTTTGACACTGTGAGCATGAAGCCATTTTTATCACCAATGATAACTCCTACAAATCCATCCCAGCAAGATTGCTGCAAGATCCACCTCTGCTGCACCAACTTACTTCTCACCTGTGAACTATGATGGGATGTCTCTAATTGATGGTGCAATATCAGGTAACAACAATCCCAGTGTATGTGGTTACAGCCATGCTAAAAAGATCTATGATGATGATGATGATATAATTGTGATCAGTATATCCTGTGGTGAGGTCAATGAAACAGATGCCCCAAATGTGGGATATTCCTATGAAGATGTCAACAGCTGGGGCATTCTCTCATGGATTGCTTCGACCTCTGGGAGTCCATTAATTAATATGTTGATGGCTGCAAGTGAACTCTCAGCCCTGGAAAAGATGCAAGAGTTTCTCCCATATAATGATGACCAAGGATATGCAAGATATTATAGACTCTCTGTTCCACTTCCAAAGACCATAGTAAACTCTCTGGATGATACCTCTAAGATCCCTGATATGATAGATGCAACCGAAATGTATATAGCAGCAAACACAGTAATGATTGATAGACTCTGTGATTTACTGGTTGCAAATTACGAAATCAAGAACCCTGCAAGGTTCTATATATCATCCACTCTGAATAATATACCTCCCATTGATGCTAACTGGTATCTTCTATCAGATGGTGCATTCACTGCTTCATCATCAAAAATTGGAAGGGAGGCATTTAAAGCAAGACCTTCTTTAACAGGTTGGGAGGCAAATGCATCTGCTCCTGATGGGATATGGAGTGTTCCCACTGAGTATCTCCAAGTATCCTTCCCATATATATATGAGGTAGCATCTATAATTGCATATGGGTCTGGTGTGACCAATGCCTTTGTTAAGACCTTCAATGTTGCAACCTCACAAGATGGTGTTTCCTGGTCATTTATCATCACACCGAAACTTCACCGAAACTTCGCACCGAAACTTCACCGAAACATCACTGAAACTCCATCAATCTCGGTCATACATATGTATTTTATTACCAACTGCTCCGTTTTCAATTCTGAAAGCAGATTCGGAATCCTCTCGGCAGCAGCTATCAGGTTTCGTCGAGATCGGGCACTAACAAAATAAAAAATTGACAAGGATTTTCTGGATTCTCTCAACTTCTGCTATGGATCCCATCTACCAAGACCCTGCTATCATCCATGCTCCCCAATCAGACTGGATCCATGATTTCAAAACTGCTTTCTATTACAATTTCTTCATGTCACAGCCAGAGCATGTGAGACTGTTCTTTGTTTATAATTACCAACTGGTTTCAAATCTTGAAACTTTCTTCTTGGAAATTATTGAAAAAGATAGACAAATGAGGAAAATTCGCCAGAGGTCTAAGAGATTCCGAAAGCGTTGTTAATCTATTTCCTCTGACCACTTCGTAAATTAAATCGAGTTTGGGGTGCAGTATATGTTTCCTTGGTGGTTGAAAAGTCATTATACCATCTCTGACTGTTAACTTCTGATAATTTCTGGGTTCCTGCTATGGTCAACTTCTTCAACTCTTTCTCTACTCTGCCCTTCTTTGTGCTCTGCTTCTGTGAGGGGTTCTTTTGGAACTTCACTTGCTTTTTCTATGCCCTCCTTTCTGATTGCTGAATCAACCCTGGCTTCCTCTTTTGCCTGTTCAAGGGCATCCACTGTGGGAGTTTCATGATACTCAACACCTTTAATGGGAAGCAGTTCATGAAAAGCGAATCTACCATCAACTATCTCACCACTGGGACTTCTGATTCTGAATTTGAAGCCCTCTCTGCCCTCCACACTATAACAATTCGAGACCAATTAACACCCTGCTTTGCAAATGGATTCTTTTCAACTTTCACTCTCACAAACATTCCAGGTTTCAGAGCATCAAGATACTCAATCGATTTCTTGAATCTCTGATCCTCCATATTCACTATCTCTTTGTAGTGGGCTTCTGTGGTCTCTGCTGGTTTTCTCTTGGTTGCAGAGTGGATGGTATATTATAATTATACTCAATATCACCCAACACATCAAAAAATCGTGCAGTATTATTTGCAATGCAGTAGTTTGTGATTAATCTCTTGATCTGTCTGTTAAAGGCTTCAATCCGACCTTGGGTTCTGTGATCTGCAACATCACTTAGTTGATGCTCAATGAATTTCGTTCCCAATATCTGTGAATAACACATTGGTAAATTCGCTTCCACTATCACTCTGAATGCGAACAATTGGTCTGGGGACTCTCTGTTCAAGTTGCTTGAATGCTGCAAGTGTAGTAAGAGCACTTTTGTCTCTCATTGGAATAATGAACCCTGTTCTCAGGTTGATTCCATTGCACTCATAAATGTATCATAACCATCATTCTGCTTTTTGTATGCAGGAAAGAAGAGCAGATCAATCACATATGTATCAAGGGGTTGCCTAATTGGAATCATGGGATCTCTCTTTCGAGATAGGGTAGGTGCATTAATTTGGACAACCTCCTGCTTATCATACCATTCTCTCATTTTCTTGTAGTTCTCCTCTGGTAGTTCCTGTCTCATTGCAGTAAATCCCTTGTAGCCTGTCCTGGGATCATAGAACTTCTTAGCAATCTTCGACTCTTTTGGTGCTGTCTCAGCTGGGAGGGTCTCTGGGATTAATTGCTTGACCATCTCTGATCTTTTCAATATTCGACTGCTCTTCTCCTCCACTGGAACTGTGATGGGCAGAATATTCCCTCGATCTTCAATTGCCTCTTTTCTCACAATTCTTGGTGGTTGTCTCAATCCTATTTGTGTAGAAGGCATCTTTACCTTATCTCTCATATAATAAATGCAAGACTCTGTGTGGAAGGAGAACACAATTCCCAACTACTTTGCAATTGAGCCCAATGATCCAGGATTAAGATGTATATGGCTGCTGCATTTAATTCGCGGTTTGTTACTTCTTGGAGAGCGAAACCAAAGAAAAAGAAAGATTGATGAAGTAGATTAGAGCCCAAATGGAATGCTGTGAATTCCATCGTCTAATATCTTCCTTTTGCTATCGAGTTGGTTTAGAGCCACCCTTCTGCTCTCCAAATCATATAGGTTGTGGTCTTGCCTTCGCTTGTTTACTACTGCTACTGTTTTGGTGATGCCTTCAAACAGGCATCTTTTGAAATCATCAAAGTGAACTCTTTTGAGGAAGTCCCAGACATCTTTATTTTATCAAAGGTCTCAGTTCTGAAAGCATAGAGTTTCGATCTCAGACTACATACTCCACAATCTTTGCATTGGAAACTCGTTTTTATATTTACCTGGAATCAAACGATTGCTCCTATCAAAGAGAGGTGGGAGGGATCATAATTACTGCAATCCAGGTGTTCAGAAATTCGCTTCATCTCATTATTTAGATCATTGGTATGCAGCAGTAGCAGAAAGAATCTGTATCATGGAATAGTAGCTCTGCTGTTTCCCAAGTTCTCCTCACCACATCAAAAAAGAACCTGCTATTATGGAGTTTCGCAAATCCAGCACGAAAGCACCAATTGCAACAGGTTTATCTAAGTGAACATGCTTGGAATACATCTCAAAGGCAACAGCATTTTCGTTTAATACATTGGTTGCCTTGATGAGTGGACTTGCAGCATATTTCTTGCAGAGTTTCTCACTGTTTGCAATCTTTACCACAGAGCGACCCCTGCATGATTCGAGGCATTTACCATAGATTGCATTGTTCATTAATTTAAAGAAGTCACTCTCGAATCTGGACATAGATTGGCGCCTCAATTTCGTATTTAGATCAATATAACTATTCATAAATGCAGAGGTTGCAAATGAGAGAACCCTGTGAACCTTCGTGATATAATACCTTTGCTCACAAGATAGACCAAGAGAGGTTGGAAATCACATAGTTGTTTTTGGGTGAGAATGTTGCTGTGAGTTTGGGTCTTTGCTTATCTTCTCACCTGTGATATCCAGTAACTTCTTTGATACCCACCCAGCATTTCGGTGGTGACATGCTCTTTATTCACTACAAGTGGAAAATCGTAATGATCTGTGAGAGTTTGTGGGTATTCCAGGTCAACTTCAATGAAGGCACTTCGTCCTGGGGTCTCTTTAAGTGCCTCTGAGACATCTTCCCATCGAAAATCGCCAATGGGCAGTTCTTGACTGAGAGCATAACCATACAGATTATTTGCATCCAAGAGAACTATATGGTCATCTGGGTTTCCACCTTTGCATATCGAGTAGGCATTGTAGCAAACCCACTCGAATTGCCCTCTCATAAATTCGTATTGCCCTACATCACTGATCTGCTCAATCTTTGCTCTGGTATAAATTAGCATTGCATCCCAGGATAATCCAGGAGCCGAAACATAATGGGCAGGATCTAATCCATATTGGGAAACGCCAATTCTCGGAAAGTCTGGAATTTACCCATTAGATCATTGCATCCACTGCCTGAAGTCCATGAAATGCGAAGCATCAATGAATTTCCACATGCCCCATTGCAGGGAGAGGTATTGGTCGAAATTCTTGCTCAGAATCTCAACACGAAGTTTATCATCTTGCTGTGCATTTTGCGAATATTTCGTGTCCACATTCATCCATGTGATCCACCACAATTGCTACCTTGGTTTGCTTTGAGATTCTTCTGTGGAGGTTGCAGTTTCGGCATGCTTTCCCAATAAATGCTCCTGATTGATGACAATGGTCTCTCACTGGGAAATTCTCATGGTAAATCGTTCGGCACAGATATAACAGTGTTTAGTGATCTTGTATTGTGCTTTCTGCTCTTCTGTGAGTGGGTGCATGGAATATGGTGAATAGAGTGCGGATTACTTGGGGTCTGATCTCTGTGAGAGTGGTAAACAGAGCACCAAGTGGATCTGATCCCTCGAAATGATGAGAGATCACCTCATCCCCCATCACAACTGTTAGAGAAACCGATTTACCTCTCTTTTACTGCGGTTCTCATCAATTGAACCGAGTGACTATCCATTTTTACATAGCAGATAGTGGGAAGCCACACAGTTTTGCGAAGGTGTTGAAGCCCAAATGCAATTTGACTTCCAGATTTCGGGCATTTACTTTGCTCTCCTCCAATCATGCAGCGATTGGCTTCTAAGTGAATGTCAGCTTCTCCTGAGTTCTGACGAGACAGGCAGGTCTCACAGTAATAATGCGACCATCATGGGCTTTATCAAAGGTGGTTTTCAGGAGTCTACTCAGAGACATGATGGTGATATAATGCCCTCTATCATCCTCTTCGTTTTCGATTAATAAAAGTTGATCTTGGTCTTTCTCCTCGGGTTGCTGGATTGATGGAGAGGATAGAAACACTGTGCTTGATTATCTGCACCATAAATGTTGATACTCAGTTCAGGTTCTGCTCCTCAATCGATCAATAACCTCTGCATCACAGGCACTGGAAACTGGATGCCTTCGAAATTGAGTTCGTTTAACATCTTCTATACTGGCTGGTTCATTGCTCTGTGTTTATTAATATCATTTCGGTGCAGGTAAGCCAAGATTGCATACTTGAAGCAATCTTGACCATCAATATTCTTGACATTCACAGTTGCTCTCTTTGATCCAATCACTCAGGAGTTGAGAAGAAGCACCACCCACAGGAGCATAAGACATTATTACCACTCTCAGCATCTCAATGCGATCCAGTCTGTAACTGTCCACCTGCATCATCTGCTCCTGCATGGTTGAAGGGCATTTCGCAGTCAACATCAATATTTCGTGACTTGTGATGACAAGTAATCACTGTAAATGAATTGGTGATCCACACCTTGGATCACTCACTTTGGTGATTACAAATGAAGGTCAACCGAGTCTTAATTGCTCTCAGGTCTTGGAGTTTCTGTCTGAGTCTCTGAGGTAGAGTGGTGCAATTCTCTCAGATTCAATCCATCTTGGATAACCTCCCCTCTTGCTCGATAGGTTAACAAGAATATGCTTTGTTCATTGCTTCCCATCCTCAATCTCGGGTTCAATTGTTCCCAACCTTAAACTTCATCCTGAATCCTCCATTTTCTCAAAACGATCATAGAGGCGATTTGTAATTTCTGTGAGTTGAGATAACCTTGGTCTCCTATCCAAGATTGCTGCTGGCGATCATATTCGAATTCTGTAATTCACCAGTAACTAAAGGTTCCTAAAGACCGAGTATTTCGTTTTCTTCTCTTTGATGATTCTATTGGATTGGCGGGCATCTTTTACTTTAAGGGAACATATTATTTTGGGCAATTTGAACGCATTTCGAATTTTTCAGGTTCTGATAATTCGCACATTCGTGCCTTTGGGACATATACATTTACTGTGTCGAGTCTGCTTGCATACATCGCTTCTTTTTGATATGGTCTACCATTACTGGCTCTGATCTTTGCAATATATTCCGCTACCTCTGCAATATCATTCTTTTCGACCAGCTGCCGCTGAATTTCGTCGAATAATCCTGTTCTGTCAAGTCAAAGGAAAACGCAATGATCCCTTAAATCGCCAGTCAATTTTTGTCAAACACCCGATTTACGATACGTTTTTTTATATTGTCCGATAAGAATCGAAAAGTCATCGACCCACAGGGGGGGTCTGTGGTTATTGGGTTGACGCCTGTGACGCCTGTACACCTGTTTTCAGAGGTTTGTAGATTTTGGAAATTTTAAAAGTTGAAAGTAGGCGTCACAGGCGTCACAGGCGTCACACCAATTAAAAGGTGTCACAGCTGTCACACAAACCATTTACAGTAAGGTTTTTAAAAATAAGAAATTCAATCAGTATTAGAATCGATTCTGTTTTGTTTACTCATCCCACCTTCAACATCACTGTCATCACTAACTTGCGACTATGCTTCTTTTTGATCCCAAAGTAGCACGAGCAAGAACACCTTGACTCGCTTTCTCTCAGCCTTCACATTAAAGACTTCGCGAAGTCTCTTCAAGATAGTGCATTCTGTGAATTTTTCATCGATTTGCCATGTGTCATCTTAAAGTGACTGATAATGGACTCACTTGTGGCGAAATCCCCTTGACTCTTGGTGAGTTCATAACTCTCACGAATCCATTCTCCAATCTTGTCATTCTCATTGAAATATTCAACACCTTGATCAACAATGGACTGGGGTGGTTTGGTGACGAATTCATTGAGAGAATGGGTTCTCCACATTTCCAGGAGAATGGACATATGCGCCATTTTATAATCGTCATCATTCTTCATTAGGCGCATAGAGTGGTGTCTGCTTTCTTCTCACCAGGCTGAGGATCGACCTTGAAGACATTTTCGAATCGGTAGTAGATAATTCGCCTTTGGATTGCTGCATCTGGTTTACTGATTCCCAGTTGTCATTTGTGGACAAGAACAACTGGAACATGGGAATGAATGTAACAAGATCTTTGAAAAGAGCTCGAACCTTCATCTCATTCCACCAGTAACCTGTTTGATTTTGTTCAGTTGAAGCATATCACCATCTTCTGCTTCATTACTGAAAACAATTCGTTTACCAAGAATGCAAGCGAGTTCTGGGGAAGCCTCTGACGAACTCTTCTTGGGTTTAGTCCAATATGTCATGTCCAGTGACCCATAATACTCACCAAATGTGTCTTTCACCAACTCTTGGAGCAGTGATTTCCCATTTGCTCCAATTCCAGTCCAGCAAGTGTATCTCTGATTTTCTGTCAAACCACTCAGGGCATAGGCGATTAATCCCAGCATGAA